>CM060903.1:342154523-343404523 GCA_030737815.1 Allium fistulosum | reverse complement strand
AAAGTGAAGGCTGAACATCTAAAGTTGCTAACAACCCCGATGCGAGGTCCGATGAATGTCTAAACTTAAATATAGAAATGAACACCAAGTGCTTCCATTCAAAACATGTAGAGCCTAGCATTGTGTGTCTTCAACTCAAGGCATCAACTATAACATTGCGTTGTCCTGGAGTAAATAAAATATTAAGATCATACGACCCCATGAACTCCATCCACCTCTTCTGCCTAAAATTCCTATCTTTTTGGGAGAACAAATACTTTAGGGACTTATGTTCTCTAACAACTCAAATCATACCTCATAAAGATAAGCCTCCAAGATTTGAGAGCAAAAATAATAGCAGCTAACTGAAGATCATGAGTTAAATAATTTCTCTAGTGTGCATTCAACTGTCAACTAGCAAAACAAAAAATATACCCTCCTGCATCTAAATATCACTTAGTCCTATACCACAAGCATCGCGAGACAACTTCCAAACTCTATCACATGGTTAACAATTCTTTAGTAACTGGTACGGAGTGAAAGACAAGATCCATCCATTTTTGGGGTTCGCCTAATAATATACTGGGGCTTGGCTGGTGCATATCCTAGGTCAGATACGTCTGAAAAGGTAGACCTTGAATGGAAAAAAAAGACATGACCTTGTCTTCTTTTGTGACTTCCACCTTTCATGTGAAATGGCTAGCCTGGTTAGTGCTGACCTGATGAAAATTATGTTCTTTCAAGGGCCAACTGGGAATGCAACTAACGTAGCTACCTTACGCACCTTTATTTAGTTTTACAAGCTTATTGCTAGTTCGTTAACCATTTTGTTCTTGCCCTGGTAAGTGAGAGAATGATGTTCAAAATGAATCAAATCCCTAGGAATACAATAGGCCGCTTCTTATAATAAATAGCCTAGAATAGAAGACCACATATGATTAACCAACAACTGAATGAAGGTACTTAAAGATTTCATGTGGTTAGCATGAGTTTGGTAGAGATTGATTCACGCTATGAAAATCCTTTCTTATAAAGAACCTGTCAAATTCTTTCTCGAGGGCATGACGTATAGTTATACCAGTCAGAGGTGTGCTTTGACCTGGCTTGACCGGATGCGAAGCAGTCTATAGCTTCTTTGTTATAGGGCAAAGACAGCTAAATAAATGGAAGATCTGTCTACTGAATTGGGTTATTATATGGCATACATTGCAAATGTTTTCAAACCATTAGGTAGTACAAAAACATGTGCACGAGTCAACTTCTTTATCTTAAAAAAGCATGCTCGCACTTCAAGTTCCACGAGAAACAAAATTCTTCTTAGTAAGGGATGTCAGCGGTGTAGAAAACTTTGCAAAGTCCTTAATCAACTTCCTATAATAGCTAGCCAAACTAAGAAAACTTCTTACATTTGTAGCACTTTTTGGTAGCTGCCAATGATGTACTACTCTATGCAGTTAAAGCCCCGCTAAAGCCCAGCAAAATCCTCTCTACAGCGCATAACGCTCTCCAGCCACTACGCTATTTTAATTTAGTGCTATCAAATAGTAGATCTGGTTTAAGCCCCATTGTTTTCTGCTACACCTGCTAAATCAAGGCTTTTTATCACCCGCTTTAGCAACATTAATATACAAAGGTTGGTTTGAGTGGTTTTCTTTTGAATTAAATCAACAAAGTTAGGATAAAGGCTAATTTAAGACATAAATACTCAATAAATGTTTGAAATCTATTATAGTCATGAAATCTAGTCTGCATAAATCATGATATTATTCAGTTTTGTTATTTAAGATTAAAAATATTTCTTTTTCCTACATAAATGGTATGAGTATGAAAATAAATTAACTTTAAATATTTGGTTTTATATATAAAAAGCTTTTCCCACCTCCGCTATTTTCCACTATATCCCTGTTTTATCCCCGCTATAACCTTTTGTAACTCCACCGTTATAGAACCGTTGAGCACTTTAACTACATCAAGTTCTACTTCAACTTTACTAGGATCACCTGATGGTCGACACTTAAAACAACATGATTGAGAAAGTGAACCTCCTTGCACCAAAATGGACATTTGCAAAATTTCTCCATAACCTTATATCCAAGGGGAATATTGAGCACTTCTCTCAAATGCAAGTTGTGCTCTTCCCCACTTTTTGAGTAAACAATTATCCATCAACAAATACTACTAAGAATTTATTCAGCAACCCCTTGAAGACTCAACTCATGAGGTTAACGAAATAAGCTGTGCATTAGTCAGTCTAAATGGCATGATTAACTACTCATAAAGTCCATTAGGTGTATGAAAAGTGTTTTCCTGAATACCGTCTTCGGCCACACGTAGCTGACAGGATTTGGCAGGCAAGTCAAGTTGAGAAAATATATGTGCTCCAACTAACTGATCAAATCGACCATTAATTCATGGCAATGGGTAAAGATTCTAGTCAGCTTTTTCAGTTCACAAAAATTAATACAAACGCTTAGTGAGCCATCTGGTTTAGTATCAAAGACAACGGATGCTCCCCAGTTTGAAATACTTCTCCAAATAAAGTCATTTTCTAATAATTCATTCACATGTTTACTAAGCTCGCATCTTTCTCTAGAAGCCATATGTTTAAGTGATAAGGCAATAGGATGGGCATCCTTTTATAAATAAAACCAAAATTTGATCTTCCTATAAGAAGGAAGACTAGAAACTTTGCTATAGACATCTTGGAAGTCAAGGACTATAGGAACATAATCTAACTTATCACGTGACAGGTCTAGGAAATAAATGAAACTCAAAATAACAAAACTTTTAGGATCGTAGTAAACCTTAAGGCTATGCCTACTACAAGTACCTAAGTGAACCACTTTCCTATCACAATCTAATACCACTCCATACATAACTATCCATACTATCCCCAGAATCAAACTAAACCTAGAAAATCCCAATACAAAAGCATCGCACCAAAATATATAACTTCAAAGCCTTATAAATCATTGATAAATGGATCAATCCCCTAGTAGGATTCACTACTGTAATAGAGTAACCTCCTCTTACTGCTAATAAAGAGGGAACTTTCATAAAACAACCACCTCAAATTTCAAAATCAATAGCCAACTCTCCTCAAAAATATATTCTTGAAAACCCTATTTTTAAGTTTTAAAATATTTGTGGAAAACTCTACAAATATTTATAGAAAATTCAGCAAATATTTGCGTAGAATCTGCAAAATTCTTGGACGATGAATATTTGCAGTTTTCTAAAATAATTTTAAATGTTCAAAATAATGCTTTAATCGTAAAAACATGCAATTAATGTTCAGATTTAATTTTCAAATTTTTTTTTACCAAAATGAAAATTAAGGTGTAATTTAAAAGATATGTTGAAGAAGAGTTTTCTCGTATTAAATCTGAAACAAAGGGGAAAAATCAAATTTCCACTAATAAAGATACATATAAAACTAAATATATATATATATATATATATATATATTAGAATACAAGACTCGCCACTAGTACATATTCATGTTTTCACCATCATGTATAAATATTTTTTGTATAATTAAGAAAAGCGTTTCATATTTTACAAACACTACCATACTAACAATATTTACATATAGAAAAAATTGAATAATAAAACATAATTTTTATTTGATGATGCATCACAAAATAGTCTCTTTTTCATGTGTATTACAGTATTATAACAAAAATAAATTAGTCATTGATGTCTTGTTTCCAATATTATGGGAAAAATTGCATTCCATCTGATGTCATACAAATAGTCACAAGATGTTACCTTCTACTGATGAAAATTAAGCAGATCTACCTTGATAAAATATTGATTTTACAAAAACCATGGTACTCGCATTCTACAAAAGGAAAAGTAGAACATCAAACATACCTCCTTCCCACCTACCACTGGGCTGGTAGCTTATAATCTGTACCCAAGCCCGATTAAAACAATCAACCTAGTTCAAGCATGCTAGGTATTTCAAAACCAATACCAAAGCCCGGCTCGATAGGCTTTTCAAGCCCGTTGGGTAATACCCATATACCTAGCTAGTAAAATTGTAATATTTATGCTAAAACTATATTGTAAGCTAGCAATATTTCTAAAAAATATATATACATAAATAATATTATCATACAAATGAGTAGTAAGAAAGCCAAATTCACAATAAAAGTATGCAAAAATATCCACATGCAAAAAAGTGGTAAAAAATAGCATGCATACTCATATTTTAGTACTATAGAAAACTAATAATCGAATTAGACCTGATTCCTTTTTGGTTGTGATGAAAACATATTTGACTCTAATAGTAAGCGAGTTGGCTTGGTTAGGCCTGGGTAGTAAGGGCTAAACCTGTACCCGTATTGATAGGGCGGGTCTGGAACATGTTCTAACCAATGCCATACAATTGGCAAACCTAACTACCACCACCAATAACATCATATATGAATTTTTAATCAAGATAAGGCAATTTTTTGTGATGCAAAGGATCAATAAATACAAAAATCTATAATCGCATGATTTTGAATTCAATAGAGCTTCCACATAAAAATCAACCAGGAATCGAAAAGTCATTTTCCATGTGTTGAAGTTTGTTATTTATAAATGAATCCATGCATCAGAATTGTCGAATCTCTTACTGAATCGCTTAAGCACCTAGGTCCAAGAAGATAGGATGAAGAATAAGTCAAAATTATGCAAAAATTATAAAACCGATCGATCGACAATGATCAACGATCGATGTATCGATCATTGTCGATCAATTCCTTTAACCAAATATTTTTCCTTTGCCTCAAAAGGGCTTAAGTCTTCGAGTTTTTTATCTTTAGGGGAAAAAATATCAATTTCGATTGATTGGTATTGATCGATGTCTCATCTTTAGAACTTGTCTTTTCCTTCAAACTTGGACATAGAATTGTAGCAGAGAAAAAGTGGGCATCATCTCTACTTTATGATCGATTGGTACCGATATATGATTACAATTGCTCTATAATTGAAATTTTTCCTTAGATCTCCATCCTTGATATCTTCCAAGCTCATTGATCCATTTCTTTATTATTTCATAGCTCAATTCCATTAAAATATCTGTTGGTTCAAATATCGAATAACATAGCTAAAGCGCTCAAACTTGTCGCTAGGGAGTTATCGAACTTCTAGTTGAGGAGCTATCGAACCTATAGTTGAGGAGCTACAAAACTTGTAGCTGAAGGGCTATCGAACTTGTAGCCAAGGAGCTATCGAAATTGTAGCTAAAGAGCTATCAAATTAGTAGTTGAAGAGCTATCTAATTTTATAGCTGAGGGGATATTGGACTTGTAGTTGAAGAGATATCGAACTTATAGTTAAAGTGTTATCGAACTTATAATTAAAGAGCTATCAAACTTGTAATTGATGAGCTATTGAACGTATAATCGAGGTATTATCGAACTTATAGCTAAATTGCTATCGAATTTATCCCAAAAATGTCATCGAGTTAGTATAAGTTTCTTGAATTATCCACATATCAACTCCTTAAAAGGTTATGCCACGTCGGTACAAGAGAAGAAGAATATAAATAAAAAGCGAGGTTTTCTTAGGAATGTTACGTGTCACATCGATAGTATGCCACATCATCATTAACAAAAAGAATCTCGACCGTCCAAAGTTATCTCTCGTCACTTGTCAAGAATCCTATGATGTAATTTTATTATAAACAGGCATGTACGTCCACATAAGAAGAGGTCTTTTTTGAATTCTCTTCTTTAATTTTCATTTGTAAGCAAGATATTTAAAAAAAGCTTGATTTGGTAATTCCATGACTACCTAGGTAAAATTTAAATTTACTAATTGTGACATAGGACTTCTAAATTTTGTATTTGCTACTTGTCCTTGAGGATCCCCTCCTGTACAAGTATCATCCAACATCTACTCTAGTATTTGAAAATCAAGCCAAATTTTAGGCTTAACATTAAGCTAATAATTCTTACTCTAACGATAGGATCTTAGTGGAACCACTCTCTCGAACGCAAAATTTTATTCTCTCCTTTTAGTTTTAAAAACCGACAAAAGCAAATGGATGAGAGTATTGGTTCGAGTGGTATGTTTTAGGGGCTTATGGAAGTTTGCTAAGATGATTAGCCCATTATGCTAGTTTACCCTCTTTGAGCAATATCTCCCCATCCATAAATCTTATAAATAATTTGTATTCATCAAAAAAATGAAAAATATAGTTTCAATTGAAATTAACACAAATATGACCATATTCGAGTTTACCAATATCAATAGTTCCAATAGACTAATCTTCACCATTTTGTAAAAGTCAATTTTTACACATATCATTTACATGCGCTCCATGCTCCAGTACGCACAAATGTGTCCATCTATAGATGCATAAAGTAAATGGACACGACCAATGTATGAATTGTTACACCCGTACCATTACTTTCTATATTTTTTCTTTAGCTGTGGTTAACCTTTGTCAACGGCGCTTCTACTTACCTTTTTGCCACTTCCTCCGAACTTCCACCTCCCACTCTTGATTTAGACGCCTCACTTCTTCCACCCACTCCCTTACTAGTGTTACGGATCCTACACCACCACCCTACACCATCACCATCTTGAATCTTGCACCTATCGACATTGATGTTGCTTTTTTCTAATAGTGATGAGCTTATTGGTTGGAAAGAGGAAGAGGGCACATAGGGAGCACTTTGTTACATTTCTCTCATACACATGATTGCCTTTTCAATCGATGATGAT
Organism: Allium fistulosum; assembly: GCA_030737815.1. Classification (NCBI taxonomy): domain Eukaryota; kingdom Viridiplantae; phylum Streptophyta; class Magnoliopsida; order Asparagales; family Amaryllidaceae; genus Allium; species Allium fistulosum. The sequence goes on along the minus strand of CM060903.1, from coordinate 343,397,821 downwards.
GAACTTAGAATGATATATTACATTGTGGAGGGAGACACTTTTAACCTTCACACGTTATGTTGTGAGCATAACAAAAAAATTACTAGGAGATGTTAATTGACATAGAAAGTTTATCTGCTCAATAAACTCGAAAATCTACTTTTTCATTTTTACTACATCGTTCTGCGCCAATCAAGGAGGAGTGATTTTTTTTTTGTTAATAGTGTAAGCTGTTGGTAATGATTTTTACAACACGATCGTATTTTTCCTGTATCCAACTCTTAATAATTTGGGTTAAACAATTCCTCTCCAGAATTTATTGTTTTGTTCTTTAATTAAAAAGAGGTATATGTGTCCGCACTGGAACTACTTTCATAAATGGCATAAATGATGATACGCTAGCAGTGATAAACTCAACAAGACCAAAAACTTGCATTCTTCAAACAAAGTACATTATTTAATGACAATATATGCAATGATGAACACCACATTGCATATTAATGTTTCTTCCTACTCCCTGACCCAACCAAACAAAAATTACAGACATATAAGTAATGCACAATAAAAAAATCCTTTTTAAATCGGCCAACTATTATTTTCTAGTAAAGATTAGTTGGCTATAGCCAAAGCTTTTTTCTGACTAATCTCCTTTTTCTTCCTCGAAAGAAGTTTCCTAAAAAAGCTTGCTCCCCCTTTATGTTTTTTGGTTACAAGCACAAGCTTATCCCCGCCATTTTCTCTTTCATACGCATTGAAACGATATGAATTCATGTTTGTCTCCGTTTCATATGGCAAACCTGCATTCGTATTACTTCCAGGGGCACATATAATTTCTTTTGTTCTCGGGGACTCAAAATATTCTGATATTGCAGCTCCATCTTCAGCTTTCATTTTTTCAAGTAAATTTAATCCAGAAATTGGCGATATAAAATTGTCATAATTTTTTGCATCGTTTGGGGTTGCCAAAGTTTTTAATTGTTTTCCAAGGTTTAACATTGTTGCTTGACATTCTGCAAGTTTTTCTGATACTGCTGAGATTTCATAATCCTGCAAATAAAACACATAAAAAAACTCTGTTTGTACAGCACAACAATGTAATGTTTCTTAACTATCCACATGAAGTATTTGATGTTATAAACAGTACTTCAAGTCTTTTATATCTTTGAAAACTATTCACAATCATTGTTGTTATAGAACTTACTGTTTTAAGTAGTTTTTTTTCCACTCCCTTATCGCAACTTGGGGTGCCAATCTGGGACATACTGCACACATAAATTTAGAAGAGTTATTCGTAGTTTACTGCTATCGGCACAAAAGTTTCTGTTTGTGGCTGCCACGGTCGGCGACCAACCACCATGCGAACTTGCTTGGATTGGCGGTTGTTAGCCGACTGTAGTGAAAAAAAGTTTAAAAAAATTCTGCATGGTAGCCGCTAGCAAAAACATGGGTGCTGATAGTAATACATGGTTCGTAACATAGATTAATAGAATAACTAGGACTGTTATGGTAATGGTTATCATTATCATTTTGTAAATACCGTTACCGTACCGTTTTTACTGGTAAACTGAAATTGTTTACCGTTACCGATTAACTGGTATATCGATAACTGATATACCGATAAACTGGTAATCGTTACATTGGTAATGATAAATTACCGTTTGTCTAGAAAAAATATAAGTTGATATATTTTTACACTGAATAATGCTTCATTATATATCTCATTGGATCACTTAATAAATGACATAGAAAATAAGTGTATTTATCATCATTTGAGTTGAATTACTAAAATAAATTGAACTATTTTCTTTCTTCTAAATGACCGTAATACAACATCTTACATGAATATCAATGTATTATGAATGGACTAGTAAATTATCGGTTTTGAAAAAATATTACCGATGTTTTACCGTAAAAAATGGTAAATTTACTGTTACCGTACCGATTATGCTGGTATACCGACTTTACTTTGAAATAGTAACTGATTGACGGGTAATAGTATGGTAATGGTAAATTTACCGTTACCATAACAGCCCTAAAAATAACAGAAAACAATATGACTGATTCTATTTACACTCTGTTTTCCTCCTTTCACAACCTGCTACTTCATCAGGTTTTTCAAAATTGTCTCTATCTTTGAACCACACCAAATTATGTTTAAAAAAAATAATTACGTACAAAAACTTTAAAGGAGCGATGTTTATGGAAAAACCTCGTTCGGTCCAAGCGAGGTTCGTGTAACAATCTAGTTCAGATCGAACGAGGTTTGTGTAACAACCTAGTTCGGACCGAACGTGGTTCGTGAATAAATAACGTCAAAGCTGAACGTGGTTTAAAAAATATGAGAACATTTCTGGAATAAATTGGAGGACGAAAGAGAAAAAATGGAACGTGATGATTATTTGTAACCCAATGAGGTGCAAAAGGAGAAAGGAGGGGTGGGAATAGAACTAGCCAAACGATATACCTTTGTAACTGAAGCTGCAACTCTAAACAAGTTGCCTCTAGTTCATCACAGTAACTGCTTTTAACTTCAAATGCAACTTCAAGAGATGACATTTTCTTGCTTGCAGCATTCAGTTCAGAGTTGGCAACTGTAAGCTGTGTACCAAGTTCTTCTGCAATTGATACCTCGTTTTCGATTTGATCTTCTATTAGATTCTTTGAACATTTCAGAGTTAACAGTTCTTCCTCTAAGTTTGCTATTTTCATACTTGATTCTTTAAGTTGAGTACTTAACAGCTCACTTGTAGTCCTAAGATCTTTAAAGTTTAAATCCGACATAGAATTTACTTCCTGGAGAGAAAAACAGTGACCTGTAATCCATTGGAGACTCGATCCCAGTTCAATTATAAATGCATTGAAATCTACCATTCCATGCAATAAATCATTGCAGACAACCATAAATTGTTGTAGAACAGAACAAAACTCAGAAATTTCCCATTGAAAAACATATGCTATTTGTTTAGTGGCAGATGCTGATTTCTCATATTTTTCATCCGATAGTTGTTTACCAATGATATTTGTAAAAGATTTATGTATGACTCCTTCAATTGTTTCAATTATTTTACACAATGGCTTCTCCATTTCTGATTGAAACTTTTGCTTGTTTATCTCAGAGTTCGAATGTTGTGGTTCTTTATCAACACAAACTATAGCTAGTTTTTCCATTTCGATAAAATCATCCATCAGACTAAGTTCTGAAATTCCCATTTTCGCTTGACGTTTCGAATTTTCCTCTAAATTTGCTTTAGTGAGCTGAAGTTCTTCATTCTTTTTTACTACTGTTTCCTTAAGTATTCTGTTTTCATCTTCTACGACATTCAGTCTCTCGATAAGAGAAGCAACTTTTTTGTTGGGTGAAACATTGTATTCCAAAGCGAAAATTTGACTTTTCCTTGGTGAACCAATACTGACATTATCAGGAACATCAACATCTTTTCTCGTTTTCGACATAGCAGTGAGCTTTTTCCGTACCATGATACGTAATTTTTGACATTCGGAGTCTAGCCTAGTATTCTCTTTTTCTAACATATGAATTTCATGCTTAAGAGAAGTATTTTCTTTGTCCAAATAATCTTGTACTTCCATGAGTGTAGTGAATCTTGCTTCAAGTTGATAATTAGACTCAATTAGATCATTGATCGACTTCTCTTTATTTTCAAGTATCATTCTCAGGTTATTGTTTTCAACTTCTAATTTTGCAAGATTGCTATTTGATTCATTCAATGTATTCTCCATCACTGATTCTTTTTGTTCTGCATTTGTGAGCTTTGTAGACATGTCATGCATAGTTTGTTGATGTTTTTCCTCAAGAGCATGCAACTCCTTCTTACAATCTTTTAATGTTGTCTCTAAAGTACTATATTTTTCTTTGATGTATATCGTTTGATGTAATGCGTTAGCAAGTTCTTTTCTTAAAGAATCAACTTCATTCATAGCTTTTTCGCAGTCTAAAAGAAAACAAGAAACTTTGATCAAAATTTAGGACAATCAAAAAACCACTTGAGTAACAATTTCAGGGGTTGCAAGAAATATGTGGGGAAGGGAAAAAAAAACCTGATGTTGCTACTTTGATCTCACTAAGCTGTTTAGCAAGAAGATCATCTTTTGTTTTAGACTCTATGCGAGCAAATGAGAGTTGTTCCTTCAGTTCTTCGACATGCCTCTCCAATTCTAACGCCTTTTCTTTCTATAAACAACAAGTAAAATGATGATGATCATGAATACGATTTTAAAAATCATATATTACATAAATGACCAATTCAATGTGGACTATACTGATTTAACAAACATCCACATAGATAAGTAATAGTGACACTAAAAGCTTTCTCTAAATCTGAATTATGAACTTTCTCAAAGTACGACATCAAATAATTCTTGTTCGCAGTTTTTATAAAGTTATTAACAAGTACCTCTTGTTCTGAAGATTTCCTCCTCCAAAGCCTAGCTTTGTGTTCCATCATGAAGCTGAATCAATCTATTTATGTTGGATTTGTTACACCAACTGTAGAGAACAGAATGTAGATGAAGCCGAGAACAAATTAAAAATAAAAATCAAGACTTATGCAACGGAAAAGTTGAACTAAATAGTCAAAAAGTTGAAAGCAACAAAATAGAAGGTGGGGAGAAATGCATCCAATATGAGTAGTTGTCAATGCCATATATCTAAAGTTAGGAGTGTGGAAATTGATTAGAAATTGGAATATGATACTTCATCATGAAAAGTACTTATGTACTGTAGCATTAATATAATGTAGTCAAAACAGGAAGAAGACATAATGTTAGATGAAAATTTATTACTGCCTGTGACTATGCACAGGATGTCACCAAAGATTTAGAGGTGCAGCAGTATGGAAAAAAAACACAGAAATATATTAGCTATAATCAATTTGATTACATCTGATATAAGAAAAAATAAATAATCCATATAATCCCAAATTTGTATCTTGGCTTGTATACAAAAGCCAAAAATGTGTGCGCCTGTATGAAAGAAGAATCCAGGATACTATTTCATTTTATGAGCAATTTCCACGAGGACCATAAATCAGCATCTTAGCAAACAACAAAAAATGATTATTGAACCCATTATTGCCTACTAAAATACGGACAATCGACCTCAACCTTGAAACGCCTTCTAAATACAGGATCCATTGTGTGTCTAGGAATAAAATCAGAAAAGTATATATCAATTAAATGAGAAGGTGTAAATAAAGATGACTAGCAAGAAAGTAACTGTCACTAGGCCACAGAGGAGATAAATAAAAGCACAAAAAATACCAATGTGAATGAACTCATGAAACAAAATAATGGAACAAGATCACAGAAATTTATCATACTGTACCTGATTTAAACATTTATCCAGCATCCTAGAAACAGGTTTTTTGTGTTGAAAGGAAGATGATAAACCATGAATATAGGCATAAATTGCACATATATTCAATTTTTAGCAGAGCAAAATAGCAAGCAAATAGTAAGAAAAAACATATACACGTACACAATTGCACACATGCACACATTTTGAGGGTGTGTAGGGTAGGTGGGTCAATGTATACGGCACAAAAAAGTTAAAGCTGATGGGTGCTGCATATATTTCATAAAAGAGACAGATGAAAGAGATATTTTTACAGGGGTAATATAAGACAAACGATTAAAAACAAAAAATGATGCACATATATATGTTTTCACTTTTCACCTTGCTATTGTTTGTTGTGATTGATGTACATTATATCATTTTTCCACAACATTATATCATTTTTCCACTTTTCCACAACATTATATCATTTTTCCACAAAATAATTTTGTATCATAGCTTCTTATTTTCATTTCTGAAAAGTTTCGGTGAACGGTAAAAGGATTTAACGGTCATATAAGAAAAAAATGCAAGAAATCCGAAAACTTTATGAAGTATTAATGCATTCACAATTGTAGTAAAATTACAGTGGCTATGTAGGATTTGAGTAGTGTAATGTAAGAAGAAGATGCTTTTGCTTAGAGACCACTCGACTTAACAATTAGTTCATTAAGACGGTAATCTTATAAGAATTTGATTGAAAATGACCTACATATCATGCATCCCGCTTTTGATGGGGCCAATTTAGGCGAAACCTCATTCTCTGCGCTTTTTGTTTTTTCTTTTTCTAAAAGAAATTAAAACCCCATTTCGCTTTATTTCCCTTTCATAGATAGTTGCAGTGGAAAATAAAGTGTGACTGGATTTTTGGATAAAATTCCATTCATCACCAGTCTATTTGTATTAATCAATGTTCCAACATAATATAACATCATCAATACTATATGAAAAGCTGTTTTAATAAAACGTAACAGTAGGACCAGGGATATATCATAAAACATGACAGCATCATGGATACAGCACGAGGAATCCAAAGAGAATAATGAAAATACATTGCTAGTCTTTGAGCCAAACAAGTGGACCTAATGGACTTGGTTTGCATAAGCTTGTTTCTAGCCCTTTAAAACCTATAACCAGATTTTATGGCATGTCCACCAACATACAAAAAATTCTTGTAAAATTTAAAAATTTTGCGTAGGTTTTAAAACAATATATATAAAGAAAAAAATTATAATTTTTTTGTTGGACCATAGTTTCGATCTTGTAACCTTATTTACATTTCAAGATTTCCATTTGAAAATTGAAAATAGACGTCAATAATTGTTTTTAATGAGATCCGAACTCTTGATTTTATATTTGTATATATGAGTTTTTTGGAATTTCGTGGTCGGATCAAAAGATTTTATTTCTATTTCCACTATTAATAAAATATTGTTGTTAAAAGTGATAATAAAATTGATATTGTAAATTTATTATAAATCTAATATTTTAATTGATTTATACGTTAGATCTTGGATACATTATGCTTATAAATTGATATTTATAGATCCAAAATAGGTGATATTGGGATAAATTATTAATCTACAAAATTGAAGGTTCCAGTGATTCAAAACCAGGTGAAAATTTTATAGGTTGTGAAGCGGTTCAACAGAATAACTATAAAAATCTTTGAGGTGGACAAAAGGGAATAAAGAGATCAACAAAGTCACACCAAGTAACTCGATCGCAAGGAGCATAACACTTCGTCAAAAATAGCACTTTCGTGGATTGATCATCACCTCTTGTAGGGAGTCATTTGTCAACTCCCATAGGGAGTCAATTACACACTTTTAATAGGGAGCTGATCACATGCATGTGTATGAGCGAATTACAAGCATGTGTAGAGAGATGATCGCAACCATCACTAGATGCTCGATCACTATTTTGGTCGCGAGCTCTTGCACTATATCTTATACTATATACATAAAAGATGGATCTCTTCTAAATTGTACATATCTTATACTATATCCATGTGTAGAGAGATGATCACTAAAATAACGTTTTTCTGTTCTATCTTATACTATATTTTATATTATCTTATACTATATGCATAAAAGATGGATCTCTTCTAATTTTATTTTATTTAATTTTAGAATTAAAATCTTTATTTCTCCTTAATTCAAGTGTACGTTTACACATCTACCCCTCTAAATTTTCATATTTAACAAGTGTTAATATATTCAGGTATAGCACCACATCTCTTTGACTTTGCCTTTTCTTAAATTTTTTCATTATGTTATTATTTTATTTATCTACAAAGTTCAAACCATAAGTAAAAGTTTATTTTTTCTCATCGAAATTGAAATATTTATTCTTTTTTCCAAGTCTCATTTTAGCTCATCTTTATTCTCAGGCTCCACGAGGAGTCAAAATCATATCACAAATTCAATTGTACGAATCTTATACTATATATACATAAAAGATAGATCTCTTCTAATATCTTTTATTTTTCCTCGTAATTTTAGAATGAAAATCCTTAATTCTTCTTGATTCGTGTGTATATTTGCACATTTACCTCTCTAAATTTTCACATTTAACAAACTTTAATAAATTCACGTGTAACACCATGTCCTTTTGACAACCTTTATTAAATTCACTTATTATGTTAAATTCTATTTTATTCCTCTATAAAGTTCAAATCCTAACCATAAGTTTCTTTTCTCTCATCAAAAATAAAATATTTATTCTTTTTTCTTCTTCTTTCATTTTTGTTCTTCTTTAATCTCAGGCTCCACAAGGACTCAAAATCATATCACAAATTATAATTCAATCAACAAAAAGTCAAATAATATGATGGTAAGGTTTTAACTTTGATGATATTCAACTATCGTTCCTCCTAACTTCATTAGCTTTTTACTAAATGTACTTTAATTCAATTTTTAATATTCTATAGCTATTAAGAATTTGTTTTGAATCATCGTAAATCTTTAATTTTATCTGAAATTGCATTTATTATTTTGGAAAATACATATATATGATATTTAAGAATCAAAAGGTTGAACATATTTTAAGTTTATTTACTTATTCCTTTTATCTATACATAAGTAAGGATTAATTTTTACAATGCACTTTTTTATTTTTTAAAATTAAGTTAAGATCATGATTTTTGAGCGTAATTTAAATATTGAAAGTGATTTCAATTATTGATTAGTCATTTTTCAAAGAATAATCTCAACTGTACTAAACCAAATTACATTTTCTATTGTAACTTGTAGGCTTATTTTTTGATCTTTTATTCTGCAAATATGCATAATATAATTGTTGGTAATGTTGGAACTGGATCAGTCCACAGTGGAAGAAATGAGTGAATTTCAAAAAATTTACCATTTTGGGTCTCTAATGGGCCTATGAAGTCTAAATACACTTAGATCTTAACTAAATCTTCTTTTAAATAAAATCAATATTTTATTTAATTTGGTGAAAAAATATCAAAAGAGTTTGAATATTATATAAATTTAAATGAATGAGTGTATCAAATACACCTACATGCAATTACTTATTAAAATAATTATGACAAGGAAACCTTTAATTTCCTTCTCTAATAATTATGCAATTAATTAAGGGAGTAAACAACATTAATTGAAGAGAGAGAAACCTCTCATTTTTGTCTCTGATTAGATTGATAATATGTTAAATAAACATATTAACATTTCAAATGAATGTTTTATTAGGAATGTATTAGTCCAATTTGATTTAATTAATTGCAAATGATTTTGAGCACATCACATGCGCCCGTGTGTATAGTGTAAGTGCAACATATAAAAGTGTACAAAGCTAATGTAAACATTGCATAAGTGTTGGGATTTACACCACAATGGACACATTTCCCATCTATATATACCTTTGTCGTCCTAAACATGAATAATTTTATTTATTTATTAATATATAAATACACACACAGATATATATATATATATATATATACGGTAAATACACACACACATATACAATTAATGTTTAGCATAACAATTCAAATAAAATAGACTTCATTTCAATTACAAGCAGTAAATCAAAGAATATTAAAATTAATGAAAATGGTTTGAAACAGTTGTGAAAAGATTCCTTCCTTTTTAAGCAAAGATATAATTTTTAATTAGATAGAATTGTAAATCATGGAATATATCATTGATTTAATATTTGATTTCATTTCAATTACAAGTAGTAAATCAAAAAATATTAAGATTAATGAAAATGGTAAACAGTTGTGAAAAGATTCCTTCCTTTTTAAGCAGGGATATAATTTTTAATTAGATGGAATTGTAAATCATGGAATATATCATTGATTTAATGTTTTCCTTTATCTTTTAAAAGAAAGAGTTTATCTTAGAATGATTTGAAACATGACAATTAAAACATCATATTAATTGGATGACAAAGATTAATTATTGCGATTATTACCAAATTTTAATCACATAGCAACCAATGTCTAAATATTCAAGTGTAAACCTTTTGATATGAAAAATTGAATTATGAATAAAAAAATCCAAAGTTCAATTATGTTCTGTTTATATTTTAAGCAACAAAATCCAATGACATGGGAATATATAGATTTGAGATCAGAATATCTAAATCTAGATTAAACAAACTTTGTAAACACTCACAAAGAGTACAGAAAATAAAATTAAGGTCCAAATCTAAGTTAAATCAGTTAATCAAATAATCATACATGAGACAGAAAATGAGATGTTATAATTCATAACAAAATAGCAGTGAACAAAAGAAAACATTCTATGTTTTAACATGATAGAACAATTGATTCAATTAAGGGAATGGAGATATTCAAATCAAGATTCAAATTCACAAGTATGAACAGAAGAGAAAGATAGAGATTAAGGGGATAAGAATAAAATATAAGATATGCAAATATAGAATTATACACACATATAATTACCTTAAGATGAAGCATGTAGAAACACATTGAATGATAGAACAATAACAAGGTCTGATTTAACACTCTCTAGATCTGATAGACCTTGCCTTCATCACACCTTGATTTGTGGCTTCTTCTCAGATTTCAAACAAATCACCATCCCACTTTGCAAGAGAAGAATGAACCACCTTTTTAATTTAGTTTGATGTTGATTTGAATTTGTTTTTGATGTTTTTTTGTGATGAAGTTTCAGCCATGAATGAATGATAGAGAAGAGGAAGAAAAAAAACAAAAATTCACGTTTCTCTATACTTTTAAAAACGAGGAGCATTTGTTTTTTTATAGAATTAAAGGAACCTTTTCCTATTCTCCTATTAAAACTTCCTCCTTTATTTCCTCTTCTTAAATTTCAATTAATCTCATTAATTGATTTCCTCCTCTTACCATTATATGGCTGATCCAAGCACATTCCAAATATGCAACTTTTCTAAATAAAAGAAAACAACTTTTATGTAATTATTTTATTATTTAAAACATGTTTAAAATTATACCGATATTGCACATCGATATATGCAAATATAACTTTTATATGTGCATTAAAATAATTGCCAACAACATTCAAAACATCAAATAAATTAACAATAATTAATATTTTATAAATATTAATTTATTTAATCAGTTTGCAACATTTTGCAATCTAATTAAATTGTGTGGTTTTCGGAGAAATCACAAATGCGGTTGTGCGACTCAAAGGTGTGAATTCAGTCAGCAATTAATATTGAACAATTCAAATATTAATGTTCACACATAACTTAGAAGGTGGTATGATAGTTTGGCTGAATTCATCACTTACAGGTCTTTTCGGTAAAATCAATTTTTACTTATTATAAGCAGTTCCTGATAGTGACAATTATTTACACTAATTCTCTTCGTCAAAACTATATCACATTAGGACTTTTGGAATTTGGTAATGGTCAAAATTCCAATATCATCCACATTCAACTTTATAGTCCAACACAAAGTCCTTGGTTCAATAATAACAATTATTATTAACCAAAATGCTCTGGCCAGAGACTTTGACTTTGAGTTGACTTCAGTTGAGCATGATACTAACCCCATATAACTGAGGAGACGAATCCTCTCTTGAATAGTGCTTCACTTCCAATACATCCACTCGACCCAACTATAGTCACTCGATAGAACGCCATGCCATGATTTGACTATAATCAAAGCGGAGCTTTCATATTGAAGATCCACAGTATTCTCAAGTTGAGAAAACTGTGTAAATCAATCACATCGATATTTTCTATTTGACCTTAGTTATATTAACCAACAGAAAACTACCGAGTGATTCGTTCCATAGTCATCCAATAACTATCAGTACGTAACCCCTAGGTGCCCCCAGCAGTCATGAGTAATACACTGCCCAATATTTGAAGAGCGTTACATACTCTAGTCTCAACGGATACATCGATATCCAGTTTTAATGCATCTTGAGTAGGAACATTTAAATGGTATATTTGTTTTATTGTGATAAATTACTCACGGTTACAACACTTTATAACTACTATCACAAAATATACCATTTATGGATTTTCTACTAAATATACTTTTATTAAATTAATTAATCAATATAACCACATTATATCAAGTATATAATATAAGGAAACACCTTTATTGTGAATAAGATTGGTTAACGAGTTAGATATATGTAAAAATTACATAATTGCTCCTAGGGCATAACCCTAACTCTATCGGGTAATTAACAATGAAAATAAAGAAGATTGAATGTTAAATTATTTATATTTAACATCTTGAAAAACTGGATGGTGCCTAAGTTATATTTGGATATTAAAAGAAGTCAAAAAAATTAACTTGAAAATTTGATAGTTTATTAATTTTAGCTTTAAAATTACTCCTTTGATTACTTTTATTAAATACAAGCGTAACAGTTGTTTTTATCTCTTTCAAATTTAATTAGTTTTGCCCATACATTTGTTCTATTCTGTTGTATTATATGCATATCTGTGTAGTTCAATCCTTAAGAAAAGTATTTTTTTCTCCTTTAAAATAAAATCCGTGAATGCTTTATTCCCTTTTTCAATTTAGTATTTCAATTTAATCTCGAGCTTCACATGAAATCAGAGTGACTACATAACTTTTATTGTATATATATTAAAGTTAGATATCTCTTAGAATTATAATCTATTTGTTCTTTCTTTCCATTTAGTTTCTCTTTAATCTTGAAATCCATAAGAACTCAAAAATACTATGTAGATTAAGGTGGGATATTTTCTTATCCTTTTGCTCTTTTCTTATAATTTTGGAATTAAAAATTATTTCTCCTTCATTCATGTGTATATTTTTCATGTTTACACCTCTAAAATTTGTCATTTAACAAGCTCTAACTTATTCATGTGTGACTTCATCTCCCTTTGACTTCCCCTTTTGTTGATTTTATCCATTTTAGTCAATTTTATTTTAGGGGCTTTGCACGAAAGATCCCTATTTCTGATGGTGTTACAAGAAAAGTCCCTGTAGAAATAAGTATGTAAATTTAGTCCCTATTTTTTCTAATCAGAAAACGCAAGTTAGCTTGCGCTTTTTAAAAGTTCAAAATTTTCAAAATCAGAAAGCGCAAACCAGCTTGCGTTTTTCTGATCAAAAATTTCAAAATTTTTAAATTTTCAAAAAAATTTCAAAATTAAAAAGCGCAAGTTACCTTGCGCTTTTCAAAAATTTCAAAATTAGAAAGCGCAAACTAGCTTGCACTTTCCTGATAGAAAGTGCAAGTTAACTTGCGTTTTTCAAAATTTTCAAATTTTAGAAAATTTCGAAAATTTTGAAAAATATTTCAAAATTAGAAAAGTGCAAGTTATCTTACATTTTCTGTTAGAAAAGTGCAAGATGCTTTGCGTTTTTTTAATTTTTGAAAAATAGGGACCAAATTTACAAATTCATTTCTACAGGGACTTTTTGTATAACAACATCAAAAACAGGGACCTATGACTCTTATCTTGTTTATTTTATTTGTCTATAAAATTCATATCCTAAGAAGAAGTTTCCTTTTTTCATCAAAAATAAAAACTCTTTTCTCTTTGTTTCCTTCTTTCATTTTAGTTTATCTTTAGTCTCTAACTCCACAGTGACTTAAAATCGTATCATTATTTCAATTGCATAATTCAATCGGTAGAAAAGGTCTTGTAATGCGACGATAAGATTTAAACTTGGATGACATTCAACTCTCTTTCCCACTCAGTTCACCATATATTTATTATTACCCTATGTATAAAACATTTTTTTATTCCATATATATATAAAAATAATTTTCTTTGAATCACCACAGGTCTTCACTTTTCATGGACATTGCGTTTATTTTTTAAGACGATAAGTCTGTACACTATTTTTGAATCATACGGTACAATGCAGTTAGAGTTTATTTTCTTCTTTCTTTTCCCTGTAAATAAGTAAGAATCTATACAATATATTTTTGTTTATTATTTTTATAATTAAGTTCATTCAGTTATTTGTAACTTTTGGAAATCAATTTTGGGAAATCAATTTTAAAATGTCATGAGATTTTTAACCTTGGTACTAATATGATTGTTCATTCAGGAAATAATACTTCTTTTTGGCATGATCGTTGGTTATCTATTGTTCCTCTTAGGATAGAATTTAAAGAGCCTTTTGATATTGGTAACTTCAAAAATGCTTTAATTATATATGTCTTTTCTCTAGATAATGATCCCCCTTGGAACTTTAGTTTTAATATAATCTTAGAAGGTACTACTCTTAGCCAATTTTTTTTATTATGTGCAAGATTGAATTTATATAATATAGATAACGAAAATGATATTATTAATTGGGAATGAGACAAAAGTAAGAAATTCACCTCTAATTCTTTATATAAATTTCTTAATTTCTCGGGCGTTACTTATAACTCTTTTAATTTTATTTGGAGAGCTAATGTTCCGCCGAAAGCTAAGATTCATATGTGGTTAATCATGCATGAGAAACTAAATACTATTGAATTTTTAAAAAGAAATAATTTGCAAATTGATAATAAATGTACTTTTTGTAAACTACATTTTGAAGATATTAATCATATTTATTATGATTGTATGAATACTTGTTACATTCTTAACAATATTCTTAAAATCTTTAACTTTAATCTTACAACTAAAGTTTCTAATTGTGGTTTCTACTGGAATAATCTAAGATTTAAGTTTAAAAAGGGAAATAGATTTTTACTAGATACTTTATTCATTATAATATGTTGGTATATTTGGTTTGAGAGAAACTAGAGACTTTTTAATAATAATTCTAGTCATATTAATAGATTGATATTTACAATAGCATCATTTTGTTTCAAATGGATCTCAAATCCTAAATATATATTAGCTAAAAATAATCTTTTTAAAGAATATCTTAGTAAGGTTAGAAATAGCATTAAGTTATTTAAACAAAAATACAATATTTTTAATAATAATAATTACAGCATTAACATTTTCTTGAATTTGAATGATGATTTTACTGATTTTCATAATGTTCATTTGATCAAAGGAGCATACTGTTAATTTTTTAGATTATATAGTTTATAGGATTTTAGCTTCATATTTTGTTCCTTTTTATGCCTTTTAGTTTTCGTAATCTCTATTTCATAACTTTAGAGTTAGTTAAGATGTTGCATAATGAACGTTGATCCTTTTATTAGTCTTTCACTTATTTTAGTTTCTTTACTGTTTTATAATTTTAACATTAGTTTTATTACTTTTACTTCATCAATACATATATATGTATATAAATTTCATTTATATACATATATATGCACTATTCTTATATTTTCCTTTAGTTCCATTTACAGATACATGTTTAGGCCAAAAATGGTGCTAGATTACTATTTGCAGGTTTTCATTGTTGCTGTCGAAGAGATTGCAGTGAGATGTTCATTCTATACCTTCTCAATGAGGCGTTCTTTCTGGTTCTTCCGCATATGCAGTGTGGCGTTCTTTCTTTGGTGGAGCTGCTAGTTGATCTCCTAGGTGCACTTGGTCGCATCATGGTTCATCTGCTTTTGTACTGAGACGTTCATTCTGTATCATCTGCATTTCAGTGTGGCGTTCATTCTGGATCTTCCACATTTGCAGCGAGGCATTCTTTCTCTGCTGGAGCTGCCTATCGGTCTCATCTACACTGGGTTGCATCATGGATTTTCTGGGTACTTCTAACACCTCATTATTGGGCGATGGCCTTCCCGAAGCTCAATATTGAGGTATAATGGGCGGTGGCCTTACCGGAGCTCATTCTTGAAGTACCTGAGTTCTTTATCTTTGATATTTCTATTATGATTTGTTACCTGATAGGCATGTTGGCAGCTCCTTTGTTTTCAGTGATACACACACACGTGTGTGCTCTCCTCTTTTGAGGATCACACATTTTTCTCAAAAAAAATATTTTTATAATTAAGTTCAGTTCACGATTTTAGATATGTGACTAAAATATTTAAAGTGATTTCAATTATTTATTAAATCTTTCTCAATGAATAATCTCAACTTTACTAAACCAAATTGCTTCTTTTTTCCTTCATGGGTTTATTTTTGGATATTTTTTCTTTAACTATGCACAATCCAATTGCTAGAAATTGGCAATGAAAATAAACAATGTTAAAAGTTAAATTTTTATATTGAACCTCTTAAAAAACAATGTATTGTTTCTAAGCTATGTTTGGGTTTAAAAGAAGTTAAACGAAATTAGTTTGAAATTTTAGCAGTTTAGCAGTTTCAATTTTAACATTAGTTTTGCCTATTTCACATTCTTCCTATTCAATTCCATTAGCATATCGATGTAGTTCAATCCCTAAGCAAAAACATCTTTTTTCCCAGCTAGAATAAAATCTCTAATCTCTTTCTTCCCTTCTTTCACTTATTTTTTCATTTTAATCTTGAACATCACATGGAAACAAAAATGTGTTATAACTTCTACAGCATGTATTAAAGTCAAAATTTTCACAAATCTCTAATATATTTGTTTTCTTCTTTCATTTTATTTTCTCTTCAGTCTCAGACTCTACAAGATCTCAAAATACTATACACACACACACAAATATATTAAAGTTAGATCTCTTATAATCCTTTTTTGTTTTATTCATAGTTTTAGAATTAATATCCTTATTTCTCCTTGATTCATTTGCATATATTCAGGTGTCTCAGCATGTCCATATGACTTCCCTTTTTTATTAATTTTACTCATTTTATTCAATTCTATTATATTTTTAAAGTTCAAACCCTAAGAAAAATTTCTTTTTCTCATCATAAATATAAACCATTTTTCACTTTGTTTCTTTCTTTCATTGTTGTTTCTCTTTAATCTTAGACACTGTAAAAACTCAAAAACATATCACTATTTTATTTGCACAATTCAATCATCAGAAATGGTCATAGGATAGTGGTAAGTTTTAAACTTTGGTGATATTCAAAACTTTTTCATACCTAATTCATTAGATTATTTTCTCACTCTATGCATATTTCAATTTTTTTATATTGCACATTTGTAAACAGTTTGCTTTGAATCATCATGGGTCTTTGCTTTACATTGAAATTGCATTTATTATCTCGAAAGGTTAGAATGTAAAATATTTTAGAACCATAAGGTATAAGATACTTAGAGGTTATTTACTTCTTCCTTTTTCCCATGGTTAAGTAAGAATTATTTTGTATTATATATATATTCACTTCAATATATATATATATATATTAAATTGAATTCAAATCATGATTTATTTCCCAAGTTTTATTTATTTATTTACTTCTTCCATTTCCCCAATAGAATCGAATGATATTCAACTTTTTTCCCCTTAAATTCACAATTATTTTTCTTACTCTATGTATAATCCAATTTTTTAGATTTCATATCTATAAATAATATACTGCAAAGGAAAATATTCCTTCATCATAGATTATGTAAAGAATATTTGTCCATGTTTGTAAAATCCCTATACGAATATGGATTGAGAATAGGTGTACGTCATATCACATATAAAGTGGAAAAAATCCATAATGAGGTGTCAAGGTGAGATGATTACACGTACTAAATAATTTGAACAATAGGTAGAACTGTCATAGGTTTCTTTGAACCGTATCTATAGATTATATTTATGTTTACAGATCTAATAGTATACTTTAATCGGGTCCATATGTAACGGCCCAGAATTTCACTACTTTGATTTGCGAATATTTAATTAATTTTAAAAAATTCAAATAATAAAAATAAACTCCTTTAAAAATTAAATAATAACGGTGAGATAGTTTTCAAAATGTGTTTACAAAAATAATTAGTTTGAAGAAAAATTGAAAATGTGATCGGAATTCGTTTTCCAAAATTTTGACTTTTCATCGGCTAAAAGTTATCGAAAACGTTGTGAACTCTTTAATATATGTATACACATTTGTAAATTTATTAGTGTGTATATATAAGTGTATGTATGTATTCATGTATGTAGTAGCTAAAGTATACGTATGTATATATACTTAAGATAATAGAAAAAATGTAAACGTTACCTCGTACGTAGACATATGTACAAATAAGTACCATAACATGTTTGAAACATGTTTCCTTTTGGAAATGAGTAGGGAAGACAAGAAGGTGGCATTGTCATGAAGAGAAGGAAGGCTAGGTAAGATGGCATGAGGTGAGTGGAGGGTAGTGTTGGAAGGATAATTAGGTAATTTTGCATATTCATTTCATATAAAATATTTTTTCCAACTTCTTTTCCATTCATTTTTCACTTTTCTAATTTTATCAAAGCTTCTCCATCTTCTTCTTAGCTTTATGAAACTTCTAATGACTTCTTTTGTTAGTTTTTAAGAATTTAAAAATCAAAAGTTTTTAATTTGTTTTAAATATTCAAACTTGTTTTAAAACTCTTTCTTCTCCATTTTCCTTCCATTTCATTCAGCCATAGCTTCCTCCATATTACTCCAAATCAAGATTTTCTATTTTTACAAACCATAAAGAATTTCAGTGGCTATAATTTCATTTGAATGACTTTTTTCAAATTTAAAATATTTTTGGGTCAAAATTACATCTCTTTCTGACTCATTTTTGAATCCATATTTTCAAGCCCGAAAATAGCTCTCTTACTTTTGACCATATCTCCCTCAAAACAAAACCAAATCGAGTGATCATTTTTTTAAAATTGTGGAGAAAAGATCTCGAAAACTTTTCTTTTTACCACTTGTCCAAATTTTGAGAGTAGACGGGCCAAAAATCGAGGGAAAGATGACCTATTTTCGAGTGATTTTTGTGGTTTTCCAAGATTTCCAAATTCTAAAGCATTTCAAGTTTTCAAACATTTTTTGTGAGTAAATTTCTAACCCTTTTAGAAAGATTCAACCTTATTTCATGATCTATATTGGTTGTAAATACGTTGTTCGTTGGTTGGAGTATGGTATAGTTTGGATGATATGCTTGTTGCTAATATGTAGTTTAGCATTAGATTTAAAAATAATGGTTTAAGTTATATGGTTATAAAGTTGTGAACTTGGATGTGATAGGGTATGTGAAATTAGATCGTGAAGTATATGTGAATTTTGGTTCTGGTATTTTAGATAAACTTTGCATGTGATGGTGTATGTAAACTAGTTTACAAAGTTATGTTAAGTGAGATTTAATATCTTAGGAAACTTTGTTTATTTGTTTTAAAGTTAAAGTTTTTAAAACTTTGTTTTTTTAGTTTCCAAATCTTTTACTATGAGTTTTAAAGTTAAGGCAAAGTTAAGCAAGAGGTTTTGAAGTTAGTAAACTTAGAAAACATTTCTAAGTAACGGCATCCATAACGATAGTCGTTATGGATGTAGTTTTCAATAAAAATCCTTTTTTCTAAAAAGGTGAGTTTTTATACTTTAAATGCTTTGTAAATTTTTTAAAAACTTAAAATGAGGTTTAAAAAAAAAGTTAAAAAAGAATTTAATGATTTATTATTAATTAAATTAGTTTTTTAATTTATAATTAATTAAGTATTAAACAAGTTTTATTAATTTTAATTAATTGAAGATTAGTTATTAACTAATTATCTTTCAAAAGGTAAGATTAATTTTAATTAATTATGAGTTAAGTATATGATTTATTTTTAATAAGATATTAATTAAATATAGTGTTAATTATTAATTAATTATTAAGATAATGTTTAATTATTTCTAATTATAAATAAATTAAGGATTTAATTTATAATAAATTATTTACTAAAGGTTTAGTTTCTTATTTAAGTTTTAATTATAAGATTAATTAATTAATTAATTGATATTAATTAATAGTTAATTGTTAACAAAGGTTATAAATTCTTATTTAATAATTAATAAAGGATTAATTAAGGGTTTAATTTATAAATAAATTATTTATTAAAGGTTTAATTACTTATTAATCTACAATTAAATTAAGTTCAAATTTAATAAAGATTAATTATGATTAAATAAAAGTTTATCTTGTAATTAATCGTTTTAAAGGGTGTTTTATGTTTTAAATCCTTTGTTTCCAAGAATCAAATTGTTTTAAAGGTACTTCTTTTTCAGAGATGGTTTTGAACTCAAGGAATTCAAATGTGGGTACTATTAAGTAGATAAATGCCTATGAATGATTATGATTGATTGTTTGATTTTGTGGATATTTGATAGCATAATAAATCCCCATTTTTCTTTAATATAATTAATTTGATTGTAGTGGACATATATTAGTAGAATAAATCTCTGTCTGCTATAAATTGATTATTTGATTGTGTGGATATTTGATAGTAGAATAAAATTTCATTCTGCGATAAATTGATTGAATTGTTTAGACATCTATTTAGTAGGTCAAATCACCATCCTTCTATTATGTTATTTAGACATGTATATGCCAGTTTGTTTGTATTGACATGTTATTACCTGATTTGGATATGTAGTGTATTTACGAATATGTTGACTTATGTAAATAAATTGTTGAATGACTTGAAAATGAAATTGAAATTAAATGGTAACTTAAATTAGTACCATTGGGATTGCTAAGCCTCCTTTTGAATTTATGAAGTATGATTTTAAATTAACTTCAAATCTTTAATCGATTGGGGTTTTAAAGTTTTAATGATTTTCACGTTATATAATTATTTTATAAAGGTATTTATAAAAAATTGTTTTAATAAAAAGGGTTTTACTAAATAAAAAGGTTTATTTAAAGTGATTTAAAAATTAGATTTTGTAAATGATATTTTGTAATGTGAAAGATACTTTATAAAGAAAATTTTATAAAGAGTTTTATGTACGGAAAGAGATTTCATAAATCATTTTAGAGATTTTAAAAAGAAGTTTAAACCTAGTTTGAAGATTTATAAGGAGGTTTAAAATATGAAGTGAAATTATAAAATAAGAATTTTTATAAGGAATAAGTGAACGGGTTTTATAGTGAGTGATGTTCTGAAAAGAGAATTTCTCGGCCATTTAATATGGAATTTGAGAAAAGAGAATTTTTGTGATATCCCGGAATTTTTGGCAATATCAATTTAATAATCTGTATTGAAATTTAAATTGATTTGATGATTTTTGTTGATAAATTTGAATTGATTTAATAATCCTCTTTTAATAAACATGTAAATTGTGAATTTATCTTTTAAAAGCTAAATAAATTGTTTTCTATTTATAATGTATATATATATTTGTATATATTGTAAATAGATAAGCTTTGTTTTAAATTTAATAAATAAAGGCATGTTTTCTAATTTGAATATTTTGGCAATTTGGAAATTTGATTTAATTTAATATTAAATAAATAACCATATGATTTTAAATTACTCAAGATAAAAGTTTATTTGTTTAAAATGATTTTAGCCTAAGTTTAAATTTAAACTAGAAAGGTTGTCTTGTTCTTTTTAAATATAGTTTGATTAAATAAGTAATTTATTAATAAAGAGATAATTTCTTTTATAAATTATTTCAATTTAACAATGAGTTATATTTTAAACAATATTAGTAATGTAATATCTTTACAAATGGTTTTATAGAAATTGTTATTTTAAATTTATTTATGAAGGGAAGCTATGATTTGTAAATTTAAAATAAAATCTTTCAAATATGTTTAAGATAAAATAAACCTTATTAATATTAAACATAAGTATAAAAATAAATAATAGTAGACTAAGTATTTAATAGTTTAAGTTTAAAAATAAAAGAGAAATAAAAGTAAACACATGACATAAAATTCTAACAATATAGTCTATAGGAATTCATTTAGTTACAAATCATAAGACTAAAATAAGGCAAGAAAATGAACACTTGTGAAGTTCTAGAAACATATGTTGCAAGGCTGTAAGACAAAGTATAAAAAAATGTTCATGTTTGCACAGGAAAATGAGTATATACACTTGAAAAGAAGAAAACTATCATATAAGTACCATACGAAATAAAGAAAGGTAAGTATATGTAGACATAAGGACAACTTCATTAATACTAACATCTCTAAGTACACAAGCAAGATCATATCAGCCACCAAGAGGGAAAAGATCCCTGACCCTATTGTAAAAAAAAATAAACAACCCTGTAACTCATTTTTATATATCAGCCCCAAGGAAAGAAAAAAAATCTCTGACCTTATGTACCTGATGCCTGTAAACATTGTTCTATTTATCAATCTTCCCATTCCATTTTCGTTTACAAAAAAAAGACTTAGCATTCCAGTTTTAAACAAGACAAAGTTTCAGTAATCAAAACAACAGGTTTATCAAATCTTCAACTTAACCAAGTAAGCAATGTAAAGATCCAGATCAATTCAATTCAACAAAACAACAAGCCATGGTTCAAATCAAAAACAACTGCTTCTCTGTTCCTTTGCTTCTTGTTTTCTGGTGAGTAACATTTCTTTTTAAAAGTTTAAGAATGAATCTGGTTGCATGTTAATATCTGAAAGTAAATATGCTTGTGTGTGTGTGTGTATATATAAGTGCATTTCTATATATATATATATATATATATATGAATGTATGGATATTGTGGCATGTCTGTTTTCTGAGATCCCTCTGTTCTTTCACAAATTCAAGTGAGTAACATCTTTTTTATTTATAACTTATGATAATATGGTTGCATATGTTCTCTGTGATAATATGTATGGTGTATATACAAGTATAATCTGTTGTGAAATATCTGGATGTAGATAGATATATTTGTGCAAATGCTGTTAAATCTGAGAATCCATGTTCTAGTATTCAAGCTCAAAACTTGGTTCAAAATACATTTGATCTTGATCCAATCCATGTTAAGACTTAAGCCTTGAACAAAATATGTTTGTTACACTATAGATTTTAGTTTAAAATTTTGTTTAAGGTAAACAAATAGATTTTAATGATGAATTTGTGCATACACATATAGTACACTTATACTCATATAATACACTTAATATAATCTCTTTATAATAGATTTATATAGGTATGGATAATGTATGCTAAAAAAATAAAGCAGCGCTTAAGTGACGCTTAAGCAACCATTAAGCAATGCGAGACTGCTATCGCCTTGCCTCACTTAGCGCTTATTATAACATAGATGTGCAACATTGTACCAACCAAAATTTTAAAATTAATCTTTTTATTTGATTATAGTATATAAATCACATAAAATAATAATAATAGATTTAATTCGTAATTCATTTATCCTAATAAAATTCAAATTTTAACTCCAAATACCTACGTTCAAATTACCACAATTATCAACAAAACTCATTTCAATTTTCTCCTAATATTTTACATTTTAGTCTATATATTCAAACTAATTATGTAATCATAAATTTAAAATAATTAGATAATATCACTAAATATAAGAAAATATGAAAATTTCAATTTGTGTACCATAATCATATTAGAAAAATGGTAAAAATTACTTTAAGTAAAGATATATAAATCACGTAACATGAAGTATATACATAAAAAATTATAACAAATTCAATTTATAATTTATTTATCATAGTATATTGATCATATAATGCATTAAGAAATTATGTTTTTTACTACGGATACCTTCATTTAAAAATTTATTTAATCATTTACAAAACACCCTCGATCCCCTTCTAATATTTTACATCTAACTCCATGTACTGGAATTGTTCATATAACTATAAAACTATTAAAATAAATTCTGTAAACTATTATTCATTAATTTGTCCAATAAACCATTAAAATATAAAATTTCAATATTTGTTCCATATTCATGTTGACAAAAACAGTATAAAATTCATTTAGATATATAAATACATCAACTACATAACATAATTATATACATAAATAATAATTAAAAATTTAGGTTATAATTCATTTTTATTAATATATTTAACATGCGTTGCATTATAAAATTCATTTCTTAACGTCAAGTACTTACATTTTTAAATTTCTATCTTTATTTACAAAATCCTTCTTAATATCACATAATATTGTACATTAAAGTGTATATATATGAATCATATAATGTTGAATTTAAATTATATCCGATCAAATTCAGTTAAAAATATTTTTTTATTCATTTAATAAATCCTAAAATATGACGGTTTCAATATGTATACTATATTCATATCAACAAAAGTGGCAAATTGTTTTTTCATTAAAATATAAAGATAATAAATCACATAACATAAATAATATACATAATCTATGTATATTAACAATTTAATTTATTAGCCATTTATCTTAATAAATTCATCATACATTGCATTGGAAAATTCAGATTTTAGCTTCAAATACCCCTATTACACTGCATTACCACAAAAATTCTATCTTCAAAATTTATCATACACTACATTACATTCTGTCTTTGATTTCACATAACTCCGTATTAATATTTCTATTTTTTTACAAAATATTTCTCAATTCTTTCCTACTATTTAATTTTAAGTCCAAATATTTAAACATGTACGTAATTTTAAATTCAACATATTTTACAAAAACTTCAGTTAAATAATATTTGCTAATTCATCTAATAAATCATTTAAATTTGTTAGTTTAAACATGAAAACCATATTCATACTAACAAAAATAATAATTTTTTATCCAAATATAAAAATATATGCTGCATAACTTAAATTATACACAAAAAATAATAGAAATTTTAATTTATAGTTCATTTATTTTACTAAATTTATCGTAAGTTGCATAGAAGTTCTAATTTTTACGTTGATAGTATAAATATTATATTTTACAATATTGTTATGTGCAGCGCATGGGTTACACTGGTATGTAAATATGAGAGACATTTGAAGAAAAAGGCAACTTCTCTCTTCTTCCTCCATGAAGTGTTCTGAACTAACAGCCTAATATTTTAGAATTATTATTTGAATTAACTATTCTTTTATTAATTCAATTGTACTTTAGGATCATTGATAAAAGTGATATAAAGAGGACATAGACTATATTATTATTAAATCACTATAAAAATATAATGTGTGATCTTTCTATTTCTTTTAATAACTTTTTGTTTGTTTTCTTTATTTATTTCTCTTCCTATTTTTTTATTCTAACGTGTTGAACTTAATGTAGTAAATTGAAATTTTTTTTTTATCCTTTAGATCTTAGTTGACATCCCTATGTCTAGATTCTACGCTTCTAATTTCAACCTTTGCGCCAAAAAACATGCAAACATTTTGATGCTTCCACTGAGAAGGACTCCTTTTTCTCAAACGTAGGTATTTGAAGATCAAAGGTTCAAATTACTTAAGGATGACAAAGAGAGTCATATGAGTTTACAATATTTGCTCGTTGATGAGGTCCAGGACAAAATGAAGACCATTAAACCCACTCATTGTATGGTAATGCAAAAAGAGCTGAACAAAATGCTTCATTCCTTGGAATAGAGATTTAATAGAGAACAACAAGCCAATAGACTATTATTGTTGGAGTTGCTGCAATGAGTAAATCAAAGGAAAAACCTAGATGCAATTGGAGATCTTTCCTTAATGGAGAGGACAAAATATATGAATGAATAAGGGATTGAAAAGACCTAATTTGAAAGTAGTGACACAAACCATGATCAAATGCAGCCTGCATCGAATAACAGAAGTGCTAGGAAAGGCCATCATCTCTTGCTTGGGGAAGGACTATGTTCCCATGGGGAACTGCTCATAAAATCATTTAAGGGACACACCACACATTGAGCTCCCATATGGGACACAATCATATAAGATGCCCCTCTAAGGGATGCGATTGAATGACTAAGGAGAGACATAATTGTATGGTGAGGAAAGGATCCACTTATTGTAGTGGCACCCTTAAAGATCGCCATAATCAATCCTATGTCAGTCGAGCATGATATAATGATAAAGGAAGAGATTAAAAATACCAATGTAGTGAACGATGTTATTGAAGGAGCAAATTCCCACTGCTACGATGACAGAGGGAACATCATGGCGGTGGTCGAACTTTAACAAAACATCATAATTACATGTTGGAGTATCTTATTAGGTGAGTAGCTTGCATATTTATTAGAGAATGTAGCTTTTCAGAAGAATATGAGAGTCCATGTAACAACCCGACCTTTCGACCCTCGAATGTTGACACTAAATACATCCATAGTATTCGTGTGCCGAACACCCAAGTGCTGTAAAGATGGATAGTTAGGGTAAAATAAATAAAATAGAATAGAACAAGAAAGAGATAACACAATATTAGAATCTCATAGTGGAACGATAATATATAATATCAAAAGACAGTATAAAGGGTTACTCCGACTACAGAAGTTTTAAAGTTACTAAAACCTAAGTACTATCATCAGTCTGGATAGTTATAACTATCTGTCCTTACAATGATGATACATATATACATAATATAATGTAACAGAAGTAGGAATAAATAGATAGCGAAAGCCTCCAGCTTGTCTCTTGAACTCTGAAGCATCCATTAAACCCTGCTTTGCTTAGCCTACTCGAAAGATTATGCGTGGAATTTAGGAAAAACGAAAGCCAAGCATCAGACATAAGTTTGACATGAAAGAACCCAAGATACATGTAACAGTAACCATTAAGACTGTATGGATTACCCTAATAGATTTCCCCTCAAATGAAACCAACCATCTGATGAGTGAATACATTGATATAATAGATAATGCCTAGAGTGTAAAATATAAATAAAAAATAGCTACTATGCATACGACACAACAATAATAGGTATATAATCAAAATACCGCTAAGGTGCATTCGTATATGGATTTTTCCACAAAGATCTCTTCAGTTTAGCTGAATCCAAACTCCATGACAAGGATCAGGATCTACCTGCGTATATCTCTAGATAGGATATACTCTAAGGTAAACACAACGTGCTCAATGATGAACTATGTGGCACAAAGTACCAATAACTCCCATGTGCAACATATCGATAAGCATAATCTAGGTCTGGAGTTGATATACCCTCATGTGTAAGTTACACCCGAGATTGTGCATCCTTCTCTATTTTTAGTCATTTCTGATGTCGAGGCTACGTTCAACATCTCTCACACGAATCTTCAGTACTCAAATAGAACATTAATCTCCAAATGCATTCCATCATCTCAAATGAATCACGAATCACTACATGGATTCGAGCATCTCGAACAGATCTCAAATCTCCATATAGATTCATACATCAGTTCTTCGACGAATGCTAACGTTGTCCTCTCTCTTAGAATACTCCTCATAATAGATAGTCCAAAATGATAGCATCGTTTGAAATATTAATACTGGCCTCTCCCTTAGACTTAACCTTAGGATAGACAGTTCTACTCTATAACATTTCAGTTCAGAACCGCTTCTAGAACATAGATCATGTATATGGTTTTGGAGTGGTTACGGTTTCAAGTCATCACAGAGAAGTACACTCCCTTGCTTATTGGATGCTCCAAAACCAATCGATGAATTTTCGAGTAACTTAACCCCGATTCTTTTAGAAATAAATAGACAATACATAAGGGTGGTGATAATCTCTTATTCGGACAGATTTCCTTATCATTTGTCCTAAAAAAGAAAGACGAGTTTATACGTACAATATAGCATCTCCAAATATAAGTATACCATATAGACCTCGTGTTTCTTCTAGATATTTCCTAAGTTATTTTGGTCAAATTCGATAGTCGACTAATCGACTATCTAGTTAAAAGTTATTGCTTATAGAAATCACGATTCATATACTTAACTCATTTTCGACATTCCAACTTATACTATCTCTCGGTCAAGAGTGAAGCTAGATAAAATAGAGCACTAGTTGCTATCAAAGCCTTGCATAGTCACTTCATTCTTGACTCCCATAGATAGATAAGTCTACCTTGTCAGCTTTTGGTGTTAAGTATAGTATTAATGATTTCATAAACTAGTAAGAAATCAATATGATTAACACATTTCCGACATTTCCGACTCAACCGTTCCTTGGTCAAGAGGGAAACTAGTAAGTTAGAGCACTATTGCTTCTATCCCTACTCAAACATCAATCTTAACACTCACAAAGCCAGTAGGTTAAAGCACTATTTGTGAGTGTTAAGATTGATGTTTGAGTAGGGATACAAGCAATAGTGCACTGGCCTACCGGCTTCCCTCTTGACCGAGGAATAGTTAAGTCGGGAATGGTTGGAACGTGTTAATTGTGTTTATATCCTACTCATTTATGAAAGTCATTAATACTATACTTAACACTAAAAGCCGACGAGGTAGACTAATCTATTTGTGAGATTCAAGGATGAAGTGTCTATGCAAGGCGTTAATATGCAACTAGTGCTATAACTTACCCGACATCACTCTTGAATAAGGGATAGAATAATTTGGAATGTCGGAAATGAGTTAAGTATACAAACCGTAATTTCTATAAGCGATCGTTTTTAACTGGATAGTCGATTAGTCAACTATCGAACTTAACCAAATATTAAGTTAGATCTTTGAAAGAATGTTTTTAAAATAAAATATAAGTATGGAAGGTTTTGGGTTTATTATTACAATGTGTTAACAACATTCATCTTTAACCTTTTTTATTATACTTAGAATGTATGTAGATCTCTAAAAGAATTTTTAAAGATAAGCTTAAGTGAAATGGTTTTGGGTTTGTAGTGACAATGTCTAGGTAACATTAGTCTTAAACCTTTTTGAATGTATTTGTGAAAGGATTTAGATCCTTCAAAATGGATACTTTGAAGGAAACTATGAGTATGGAATCTTTTGGAAAAAGATAGAAAAACAAAGGTTTGAAGTAAGAAACTTTTTAATGATTTGTGAATATACTTATACCATTTGAAATAAGTATATGAATACTTTTTCAAGTACTAAAAGAGTAAAAATGAATAATAGTGATTGATAAATGAAGTTTTATTAGATAAAAGAAGTTTTGCTAATAAAAGAAGACTTAATTAATAAAATATTAAATAAATAAAAAAATGGATTAGAAGTTTCTTATGTGACTTAATCATTCTTTGTATGACTTGATCGTGCTTTGTGTGTTTACTTGTTTATGGAAAGTATTTATTTGTATACTTAGGACTAAAAATGGAAGAAAGAAGTTCAGAACTGTGATAAATATACGAGACTTAGTTTCCATATGCCTTCGTTCTCATTTTTGTAGAATATGACCAAATTTATCGATTCAGTCATAAAGAGACAGGGATCGATAAGTGTTTTACTTATCAAAAACCACTATAGAACTGAGATACGTCTTCTGTCTCTTGAAAGTGGATCCGTTTGAGATGTTGGATTCCATGTGTGGTTTTGAGATCTGTTTGAGATATGGGAATCCAATTGGGGATTCATGTTCTGTTCGAGTGATAAAAACCCGTGTGAGAGATGCCGAACGTGACCTCGACATTGGAAATGATAGAAAATAGAGTAGGGGAATAGATTGGGGTTTAGCTGACCCGCGATAGGATATTATCACTCTATATTTAGAGTATGCTTATCGATGTTGCGCATGGGAGGTGATGATATTAAGAACACGTATTAGGGCGTGGACCGGCTATGTTTCCCTTAATGGTACATTTTATTTAGAGATATACGACGCTCTGAGGTAGTTTATGACCCTTATGCGTGAAATTAGCATTGCCCGAAGAGATCTTCATGGAAAAGTCCATTATCTGAACGTTCCTTGGCGGTTTTGATTGTACCTTAATATGTTGTGGTGTGACCAATGTAAGCATCACAGCTATTTGGTATGATTTATATTCCACACCCTAGGCATTATCTAATATATCACCTTATGTACTCATTAGATGATGGTTCTTTTGAGGGGATAACCATTTCCAAACGGTCTCAAAAATAGTGTTATATGCCGATCACATGTTTCTTAAGGTTCTCATACTAGGCTTCTGTTTGATGCGTGGTTTCTGTTTTTCTAAATTCCTCGTGTGGTCTTTCGAGTAGTCTGAGAATGCAGTTTTTCATTGATGTTCATTAGAGCTCGAGGAGACGTGCTGGATGCTTCACCTACCATAGTACTCTTATTTCTACTACATTACTATATTGTACATATCAGGTTTTTCAAGGATAGGTTGTTATAACTATCCAGACCGATGACAATATTTAGAATTTGAACTCTCAAATGCTATGTATCTTAGTTCGACAGTTTATGCAGTCTTTTAATATTATATGTTATCGTTTCGCTGTGAGATTCTGATATTGTGTTCCTTCTTTCTTATTCTTTTTCCTTTTATTTTTGTTTTACCTTATCAATATGCCTTTTCGGCACTTAGATGCTCGGCAAACGAATACCGTGGATGTATTAATGTCGACTTTTGAGGGTCGAAAGGGTGGGATGTTACACTTGGTATCAGAGCTGAAGGTAAGCGATAACCTTGGTTTTAGTGGGGTATAACTCATTAAGAGATACGGTAGTGGAATGCTCTAGCATGAGTTGAGTGTATCATACATATATGAGCAAATTTTTATTTGTTATAGTGTATGCCTTAAAGGTATTTCAACTATGAAAATTAATAATCTCATATAAGATAACTTATATAAGTATGAATTATTAAAGTATAGTTTAATTAATTATAAGGATTAATGATATTCATTCGTTACCCATCATTACTTAGTTTAGCCATGCTCGACCGGTTTATGAGCATTGCTTTCCTTTGTAGAATTATTTGACATGCTCGACCAATTTATGAGCATTATTATCATTTATAGAATTATTAGCCTAATATTGCTCAGCCAGTTTACAAGCATTGTTATCATTATTTGATGGATTAATCATGCTCGACTAGTTTATGAGCATTGAATATTGTTTGTTGGTCTTTGATTTGTGCTCGACCAGTTTATCAGTAGTTTTACCTTTTTTACTGCATGGGTTGGGTAGACAGTAATTGTGGGTACATTGAAACGAACACCTTAAGAATTTAGTTTCACGGTTTGATTATAAGGCATTCAGTAATAATGTTGGTTAAAAGGTTAAATTTAGTAAAAGATATTTATTTTAATCTAAAGTAAAGATAAGATTTTGGAAATAAAAATTTGCGAAAAGATTTTATATTATAGAACATGGTTTATAAACGGAGAGGATTTAAACTGAGATTTTGAGAACTTAAATCCTGGTGTCTTTAGGAATGTTTTTTCAAGATTTTGAGAAAATAATATTATTATTATTTGAAAGTAAATATTTTGAAAATTGGTTTATGAAATTGAGATCATGGTATTTAGTAGTATTTATAAAGTATTTGATACCACTTTGGAAATGATTTTGGTTAAGTCTAAAAGGTATGATTTGGATGTACTGAACTCACTCTTGTCGCTTGAAAATAATTCTAGTGACGACTTCAACATCATCGTCGTTCATTTTTGGGTTTCAAAGTTGGGGATTCTACAAGGTTGTTTTGGTAAAAAAGAATTTGATTTAATCCCGAAAGTATGATTTGGTATACGGAAGATATATGTATATATTATTATTTCTAATGATTTGAAATAAAAATCGGTGTTTAGTTCTAAAGTTTTTCTTTAAAAGGAATTTGATATGAAATTTTGGTGTAGAAAAGTTTTATATGTATACTATGAAGGGCGCCCGAGTGGTAGTGGCATAAATAATGAAACCTTGTAATGTTTTCCCTTTTTGGGCAAATTCTGTTTAATAAACAAGTGGTACTTTGTTAATTTATTTTACGAACTCATGTATCCTATCCTTTAGGATAGTTATGTTTATCCTATTTGATGTGTTTGTTTGGTAGCTTTCATTTATTAAAATGAAATGGTATTTTCGACGATTTTGGACAGTTGGAAACTTCCTGATTGTTATAGAACTTGGAGTTAAGTGTTTTTCAAAATATAAAGTTGAGTTTATATAACACTTTAATTGGAAAGGTAGTAAGTAAAACAAGTTTTGAATTTGTCAATAATACTCGTTAAGTAAAATTAATTTGATATTTTGTATATACCCTTAGCATATAGTGCAGTATTATACGAGTATTACTTTAAGTTATAAAAAGTTGATAACTTGAAGTTATGATTTATGAAACGCCATATACATGATTTTTGTGTTGAAGAGATACTATATGTGTAGATGAATGTGGCTGTAAAGAAATTGGTGTAGTTAAGAAACCAATAGGATAATGTGTAAGTTGAACGTAGACCGTTTTATTCGCATGACTGTTCTTGATCCAATATTCGAATACATGGTTTCGAGTTAATTTACACCGGCTTGAACAAGGAGTTTTCACTCGATTCTTGACGGTGAACACTTGAAATGGATTCATGATACATTCTTGATGTTTTCTATCATAGTATATGGCTATGTAAGAAAGACAGAGGTTTCTAATCAATGAACGAGATCAGAGTTCAACTAGAGAGGCTAAGTGATTTATACTAGTTTGGAAGTGAAATCTATGTAATCGAGCAAGTGTTAGGATTTGATATTGCATACAGATGATCCATGTACATCGTACGGGCTTTAGTATATATATGCTATATTTTGTTGGCTTGTAGAGAGTTTAGGTGATGACTCTTCGATTTGTTATGAGGCATTATGAATCATCGACTAAGTAATAATCTGAGGCCATTGAGAGTGCGCTTAGTCGATTGTTTATCATTCTTGTACGATGAGATGGTTTTCTGAATGAGAGGGTTTTTTGAACCTGGACAATTCGAGAGCTATATTTGCTAGTAATTTTGAATACTATTAAGTATTGTTATGTGGTTTTTTCCATTTGTTGCTAGTGTTGGAATTTCGAGGATGAAATATTCTAAGTGGAGGCGAATGCAATCACCCGGAATTTCGGACACTTCGTATTTAAATATCTGAATTATTTAAATATTTGAATTTTGTAATAAATGTTATTAAATTTATTTAATAAACCTATTAACTCTCTTTTAAATCATAGCTAATGATGATAATCTTGTTTTAGAAAAATTTAAAAAAATAAATACTTTAAAGAAATACCGATAATTTGATCGAAAATCGTTTTATCGATAAACAACCTTTTAGTCGTCAGAAGTTGTTCAGATTTTTTTTAAATACACTTATTTTCTTAAAAGAATATTAATTTAAAATAAAAATATTTTTCACTAACTCTTAAGAAGCTTCTTAAAGTTAACTAGTTAGGTGTGAAAGGGAAGATAAGATATTTTGAAAATGAGCTTTTAAGGAAAGTCTTAAGTGTTAAGTAAGAGATGTAAAGGTGTAAAGCCAGCATGTGAGAGGGATGCTCCTTCTTGACCTTTCATGGAAGGTAGAAGGTGGTAATGACATCTTGTTCAAACCTATAAATACACTCTTGAGGGTTTCACTAATCACTTTTAATAAATTAAGAAAATGGTGGAAGTGGATTAACACTAATCCACTTTGTTCTTCACTAATCCACTTTGTTCTTCACTAATCTTTCTCTAATTAACTCAAATCTCTTTCAAACTTCACCAATCTTTCACCAATATCTTAGAACACCTTACAAAGCATGGATCTAAAATCAAAGTTATAGAAAAGTGAAGAGGATAGGGAATTCATGATGAGGTCATGAGCATCGTTAAGGAGAGGGTGGAGTTGCTTTGTGATTTTGGTGCTAAAGCTTAGATCTTTGGATATTTGGTGATGGTAGGAGGTAGTTCTATGTTCTTGGGTGCTTTTTCCTTGTTTTTGCATGGCTTTGCAAGTTATCTCACTATCTTGTATGTATATAATGTGTTATATATGTTGTGTGCTTGAGATATAAAGTTGAAGTGACATTAACTAATTAAAGTTATAAACTTTAGACCCCTCTTGCTTTTGAAAGAAAATGGTAACTTTATATTGTAAAACATCACTTCGTTTACCCTCTTAAACATTTGCTATGGCCTTGACTTGGTGTTTAAATAGTATTTTGGATATGTGCTGAATTGAAGTGTGTTTGAAGGGAGAATAGTCGCTATAAGTGCACTTTCGGTATCCCTTAACTTTAACTTGTGTAAATGGAAGATTTACAATATTAACCTGGGATAATTTGATTTGGTTGTTCTCTATGTATATTTTGGTGTATAGAAAAGTAAAGAAATGGTTTGGAAAATTGTAGAAATTGTGAACCAAAGTTGTGAAAGTAAGAAACGAAAGGTCGCTATGGATGCACTTTGAAAATGCCTTGTGTTCGGCGACTTTCAAAGTTAACTTTGAGAGACATCCTAGGGACTTCTTTACATTTTTGATAAGAAAGATAATTGTACTTTTTACTAGAAAAATATGGAAGTTTAAATCATTCATTAACCTGTGAAACAAAGTTGCAAAATGTTATAGCGAGAAGAAGGTCGCTATATGAGCACTTTGAAATGTCCTATTTTTGTAATTAATTTGAAAGACATCCATATGGGTTTCTTTGCATTTTTAACAATTACTATAAGTGTACTTATTATTGGAAAAGAATTGGAGTTAAAAATACTATGAAACTGGTCAAACAAAATGGCTAAAGTTGGAGTGAAAATGCCGCCAAACGAACATTTTAGACCTTGTTTTAGGGAATTTTTCTACTTAATTTTGAAGATATTTTCAGGGGTTACTATCAACGGTTTTTAAGTACCCTTAGGGTAGTACTTATAGTAAAAATTTAAAGTCTAAAATCACTTGTTAAAGTGGTGAAAACTTGTCGCGAAGATCGTGTTTTTTAATATTGTTCTTTAACAAGGACTTTTAACAGCATTTATAAATGCTGTAGTAAGTTGATTATGGTTTTAAGGGTTCAAAAATGATATTTAAATTTGGTATTTTCCCCAATTATTTTTAGGGATGTTTTATAACATAATTTTCAGTAATTTAAAGTTGGTTTGAAGTTTAAATATATTTCTAGTAATTATTTTCGAATTTTCGAAGTAATGAGGTTTTATAATATATAGTATATTTTTCATCAAATTATAAATTAGTTATTTTCCTATAATCTTTTACGTAGATATTAAAAACCTATTTATAAGCATTTTTTTGAAAGTATATATAGATATATAAGTTTTGAAAAAGGTAACTGGTTATGCATAACATTGAAAGTCGACGAAATAGACTTATATTTGTGAGTGTTAAGATCGATGTTCGAGTGTGGATAGAAGAGATAGTGCTCTAACCTACAGGCTTTCCTCTTGACCGAGGAATAGTTAAGTCAAAAATGCCAGAAACGTTTTAACATATTGATTTCTTACCCGTTTATGAAAGTTCTTAATACTATACTTAACACTAAAAGCCGACGATGTAGACTTATCTATCTGTGAGATTCAAGAATGAAGTGTCTATGCAAGGCTTTGATATGAAACTAGTTCTCTAACTTACCTGGCATTACTCTTGCATGAGGGATAGTATAAGTTGGAATGTTGAAAATTAGTTAAGTATACGAACCATGATTTCTATAAGCAATTGTTTTTAATTGGATAGTTGATTAGTCGACTATCGAATTCGACTAGATATTAACTTAGATCTTTAAAAGAATGTTTTTAAAGACAATATACGTATGGAATGGTTTTGGGCTTGTTGTGATAATGTTTTAACAATATTCATCTTTAACCCGTTTGATTATACTTATGAATGTAAATAGATCTTTAAAAGAATATTTTAAACATAAGCTTAGAGTTTGTAGTGACAATGTCTAAGTAACATTAGTCGTAAACCTTTTTTTGAATGGATTTGTGAAAACACTTAGATCCTTAAAATGGATATTTTGAAGGAAATTATAAGTATGGAATCTTTTGGAAAAAGATAGAAAAAGTAAAGTTTTAAGGTACGAAATCTAGTTAATGGTTTGTTAATATACTTATACCATTTAAGGCAAGTATATGAATGCTTTTTCAAGTACTGAAAGAGTACAAATGAATAGTAGTGATTGATAAATGAATTTTTATTAGATAAAAGAAGTTTTGCTAATAAAAGAGGACTTTATTAATAAAAAATGGATTAGAAGTCGCTTATGTGACTTAATCGTTCTTTGTATAACTTGATCATGCTTTGTGTGTTTACTCGTTTATGGAAAGTATTTAGTCATGTACTTAGGTCTAAAAGTGGAAGTAAGAAGTTCGGAAATGTGATAAGTATACGATACTTAATTTCATTATGCGATCGTTCCCATTATTATAGAATACGACCAAACTCGTCGATTCAGTCTTGAAGTGACCGAGATCTGTAAGTGTTTTACTTATCGAAAACCACTTCAAGACTGAGATACATGTTCTATCTATTGGAAGTGGATCTGTTCGAGATGTTGGAATACATGAATGGTTTTAAAATCTATTCGAGATGTGGGAATCCAATAGGGAATTTGTGTTCTGTTTGAGTGATGAAGACTCTGTGAGAGATGCCAAACATGACCTCGACATCAGAAATGATAGAAACAGAGTAGGGGCATTGCTTGGGGTTTGGATGACCCACGATAGGATATTATCACTCTACATCTAGAGTATGTTTATCGATGTTGCGCACGAGAGGTGATGATATTCGGGATCATGTGTTAGGGCATGGACCGCTATGTTTTCATTAATGGGATATTTTATCTAGAGATATACGACGCTTTGAGGTAGTTTCTGGCTCTTATGCAGAAGACTGGATTCGGCGTCGCCCGAAGAGATCTCCGTGGAAAATCCACTATGCGAACTTTCCTTAGTGGTTTTGATTGTACCCTAAATATGTTGTGGTGTGACCAATGTAAGCATCACAATTATTTGATATGATTTATATTCTACACCATAGACATCATCTATTATATCACATGGTGTACTTATTAGATGGTGGTTCTTTGGAGGGGATAACCGTTTTCGAACGGTCTCAAAAGTACTGATATATGCTGATCACATATTTCTTAAGTTTCTCATACTAGAATTATGTTTGATGCATGGTTTTTGTTTTCCATAAATTCCTCGTGTGCTCTTTTGCGTAGTATGAGAAATGTAGGTTTTCGTTGATGTTCATTATAGCTCGAGGAGATAAGCTGGATGCTTCAGCTACCATAGTATTCTTATTGTCGCTACACTACTATATTGTACATATCAGCATTGTTAGGACATGTAGTTATAACTGTCCATTGTGATAAAAATATTTAGAATTGTAACTCTGAAATGCTATGTATCTTAGAGCAAGAGTTTCAACTATCTTTTTATATTATATGTTATTGTTCCACTATGAAATTCTGATATTGCGCTCCTTCTTTCTTGTTCTGTTTCTTTTTCGTTTTATTATACCCTAACAATCTATCTTTTTTGTACTTGGATGTTTGATACACGAATACCGTGGATGTATTAGCATCGATATTTGAGATTCGAAAAGGCGGGTCATTACAATATCATATGAGATGTTACAGTATCCCCTCCTTATAGGAGTTTCATCCTTAAAATTCAGATAAGAAAGAATGAAAATTACATTAACACCCTAATAGTGTAAAGTCATCTTCACATAAATACACTTAAGTACAAAAGTTAAACTAGTACACTACTAATGTAAATCATCAATCATCCAACAAAATACATTAGTGCCACTACTAACACTTAATCAAATCATAACATAAGTACACCAGTGTTACTACTAGAACATACAATATACAAACAAAGCACAATGCTACAAACATGAATGTCTAAACAATACGAGATAAATATTCTTAACCCTATCTTCTACCTTATAGGTACAATCATTTTTATCGTCACTCCACTAGATGCAAACAAGTCTAATACCTTGTTCCTTAACTCTTTCATATCATGACTTATTATTCCTTAGTTCATCTAATATAAGTCAAATCTGATTCTACAGATAAGTCTTCAATCGTCCTAGGTTCCACTACCATACTTAGGTCGTGCACATATTTCCTCAAATGTGATGAAAAACATTATGTACACCCGCCAAACTACTTGGAAACTTTACTCTATATGTGAGTTTACCAATCCTCTGAATCATTGGAAATGATATATATATATATATATATATATATATATCTAGAAGTCGATTTCCCTACCTTCCCAAAGTGCACAACACTTCGCATCGATAAAATCTTTACGAACACATGATTCCCCTACGAAGTCCATTCCCCTTCTTCTCCTTTTGGCATAACCCATTTGCATCAATTGCGCAACTTTCATTCTAGTGTGAATCAAGTCTACATTTCCGGTTGCATTGCTTACCAAGTTGGGTCCTAACACGAGTCTGTCTCCCAAGTCCAACCAACAAATAGGTAACTTACACGGTCTACCATAAAGCGCCTATAATGGTGCCATTCTGATACTCAATTGGTAATTATTATTGTAGGGTAACTCTACCAAATGAAAATGATCTTCCTAAGATCCTCCAAATCTAAAACACATGCCCTCATCAAGTCCACTAACACATGGTTCACACTTTCCATTTAACCTTATGTCTGTGGGTAGTAAGCTGTACTCAAGTTAGAATCTATACCCAATGCATGCTGCAAATTTCTCTAGAACCCACTGATAAACAATGGGTCTCTATCACTAACAATTCTTCTTGGAATCCCATGGAGCCTCAAAACATTCTTTACATGTAGCTTTGCTAAGCTGGCTGTCATTCTTATTGACTTTACCGGGATAAAATGGGCACTCTTAGACAATCGATCGGCTATTACCCAGATACTTTCATTTCCCATTCTCGATGTAGGAAACCCATCTACAAAATTAATTGATACCGAATCCCACTTCCAATTGGTACTTCTAAGGATTGAAGCAAATCACCTGGCTTCTGATGCTTAAATTGCATTTGTTGGCATATGAAACACTTCTTCATACATTCTCATACATACTTTTTGATCCCTCCTCAAAAGAAGACATGATTCATGTTGTAATAGATCTTTGTCCCTTAGGGATTAATAATAAACTTAGATGGATGAATTTACTTTAAGACCACTTTCTGAAGGTCTCCTACATTTGAAACAAACCATCTTTCTTTCTCCTAAGCCATCCCTTCGAATCTATATTGAATCCTTCTAGATCCTCAACGTCTACACCAATCTCCAATAACTTAATTCTTTTGGCTCATAATGGGTACTTTATATGCCTTGCAGAAATTCTATCTAAAAAGTGCAGGACTTACTTCCAAGCTTGTCAGGACCCTCGGTTCTCTGCTTGATCCTACATTCATCTA
The DNA here is from genome assembly GCA_030737815.1 of Allium fistulosum. Lineage (NCBI taxonomy): Eukaryota > Viridiplantae > Streptophyta > Magnoliopsida > Asparagales > Amaryllidaceae > Allium > Allium fistulosum. Next base: position 343,359,088 of record CM060903.1, on the reverse strand, counting down.
GCAATGCACTCTATAAGACACTAATGTCTTTAACGTCTTCCATTCCTCAATCATGGCTAATATTCCATTATGATGCTTTCTGCATAAAGCATCGGCAACCATGTTCCCATGTCCCAGTGTATACTCAATATCAAAGTCATATGTTACTAGAAACTCTAACTATCTATGTTGCCTCATATTTAACTCCTTCCGAGAGAATAAATACCTAAGGGACTTATGGTCCATATACTATTTAAACCATTCTCCCAAAAGGTAATGCCTTCATATCTTCAAGGCAAAGATCACTACTACTAACTCTAAGTCATGAGTCGGATATTGAACTTCATGTGGCCTTAACTGCCTCGATGCATATGTTATCACTCGCCTTTTCTGCATCGATATTACTCCTAGTCAAGTTCAACATGCATCGGTATAGACTACCAAATCCTGATTCCCTTCAGGGACAATCAAGGCAGGATAATTTGTCAATAAAAACTTCAACTCCTAAATGACCCTTCATGCTTATCTGTCCATACGAACTTCTCATTATTCTTGGTCAACTTAGTAGGGTGCTGCTATACACGAGAAATCTTTAATGGACGGTAATAACTAGCCAATCCCAAGAAACTTCTAGTTTTTGTGATCATCTGTTGCCTCTTCCAATTCTTAATAGTCTCTTTCTTTGATGGATCCACTGCAAATCCATTCCTAAAAACAACATGACTATGAAACTTAACTTTTTGTTTCCAAAAATGACATTATGAGAACTTCTCCTTCAATTTGTTGTCTCAAGTTCTCCAACATCAATCTAAGATGGACTTCTTGGTCCTCCTCATTCTTAAAATACACCAATATATCATCGATGAAGGCAAAAAAATCTATCTAGATGATCATAAAAAATTCAATTTATAAGATCTACGAAGAACATTAGGGCATTGGTTAGTCCAAAAGGCATAGATAACCATTCATACGAACTGTACCTTTTTCTAAATGCGGTCAACGGAACACTATCCTCAATTGATGGAATCCCATTGCCAAATCTGGCATCAAGAATACTCTAGCTCCACTCAACTAGCCAAACAAGTCATCTATCCTTGGAAATGGATAATGATTCTTCATAGTTAGCTCATTCAACTTTCAGTAATCAATAGACATCCATAATGATCCATCCAACTTCTTTTCAAATACCATGGATGCTCCCCACAGTGAACTACTCGATCTAATGAAACTTTTATGCTCAAGTTACACTAACTGTTTCTTCCATTCCTCAATATGTTGGATTGCATTTTGTTAGGTGTTCTACTAATAGTTTGTGCACCCGACATCAAGTCTATTCAGTATTCAATCGCTCTTCCAGGCGATATTCCCATTACTGGGTCAAAAATGTCTGCAAATTCCTAAACTACCAGCACTCTATTGATCTCATCTTCCTGATCTTCCATTACACACAACACCAGTCCCGACTATCCTTTCATTACATCCAATGCTTCCATGATCCTTTCTTCACCCTGTGGACTTCGTAAAGCAATAATTCTAATGGAACAATAAATCCTAGTGTCATTATACACTAACTAATCTATACCCAAAATTACACTATACCTTATAAAGTCAAACACATATGGGTTGCGGATAGATAAATGCCCACACAAATCAAATTCAAGGTCAGTGCACCTTAATCCCAGAGTGGCATACCCACCCAGGATAGTATACGCAAGGACGTAATCAAATAAGCAATATCTAGTTCTAACCTATCAACCAAGTCTTTTGAAATGAAAGGGTGTATAACGCCAATGTTAAACAAAACTATAACCGATATAATGGAAATCATAATCGTACCTCCTAACCTGTGCAGTTAAAGCGCTCAGCAGATTCAATGCGGTGGAGGTGCAAAAAGTTATAGCGGGGATACAGCGAGGATATAGCGGGATATAGAGGATGACTCTAAAATAGCATATAAAACTCGTATTTAATGTTTTTGCAAATATATAAATGGTAATTAAATGAAAAATTAACATTCAATTGAGTTATAATTAATACATAAATAATTTTAAATAAAAACATGTGCGAATATACTGTAAACAAACGTAAAAATGTTATATAACATAATTGAATTTAGTGAATATTAGATTATTTTCATTTCTAAAAATATATTTAAAATTTAATTAAACAAAATTAATTTCATAATTGTTATAATGTATAAATGTCATTTTTCAATTCATTTCTTTTAATTAAGATATAGCGGAAATAGCGGAATATAGCGGAAATAATGGAATATAGCAGAAATAGCGGGGCTTAAAGCGGAAAGGCTATATTTGGGGCTATATGGAAAAATCGTAGCGGTAGAAATCCGCTATGAGATATAGCAGGGTTATAGCGGGGTAATAGCGGGGAATTAACTGCATAGCTCCTAACACACCCTTTCCTTTTTCCTCAACCGTTGGTCCTATCGTTGGTCCCTCCAAAGCATAAACGTTTTCCTGCTTCACTTCCAAACAATCTTGATTCATATGGCTAGGCTTATTACAATTAAAGAACTTTTCCATGTACTTATTCTCCGACTGGGTACACTTTGTAGACTAGTGTCCCTTCTGCCGATAGTTGTAACAGGTAATATCTGCCATATTTGGCTTCTAAGCTCTTCTTGAGGTCTTTCCTCCTTTTGATTCTTACTGCCCATCTTACACATGTTGAATCTCTTATTCTTCCCAGCCTTGGATCTAAATCAACTCTTTTCTCTTCTTGAACCAAATAGTCATATCTCCTTGCCATCTTGACCATCATTTCAAAAGAAGACTTCAAGTGCGCCATCAACTTATGATTCAGCCCCTTCCTTAATCCTTTAATAAATTTCTTGTTCTTCTTGAGTGAAGTATTAATGTGCTCCCTTCCATACTTCAACAAAGCATTAAAGCACTTGATATACTCTACCAAAGTCATCTCTCCTTGCTTCAAGTCAAGGAACTCCCTACAAAAAGAACTCTTCTGCGATTCAGGTATAAACTGAGCCTTGAATTGCTACTTAAACTGATCCTAGGTTATCTTCTCTTTCGGAACTTCAGCGATTACAGCCTCACACCAGTTTAAAGCATCCTTTTGAAGCTGACGGGAAGCCAACCTCCTTTTCTAAGCATTATCATACCCATAGTCTTTAACGATGCAATCATAAACTTTCAACCAATGCAATACTTCTAAAGTAGACTCCTTCCCTTAAACACTTTCCCTTCACAATTCTTATAATCCTGAGTCATCTTAGAAAAGTCTACTCCTCTAGCTACTGGTCTAGACTCAACAACTTCAGCTAGCTGTTGCCTTATAATTTCCATCGTAAATTGGCAGAACAAAGCATTCATATGCATTCCACCTGCAGTCAGCACATGCATTTTTTGTACCTACTTCATCCTGAACTTCTAAGGCTACCTCCTCTCCTTGGCCATTAATTTATGCACCTGTTATTCCTCTAATAGCATTCATTCTTAAACCTAATACCGTCAGATGTCCACTTTGAAAACACATTCGTACATAAGCTAGCATTTGTAAGAAATGGAAGCAAAAAGGGCGAGAATAATAGTAGAGGGATAGATATATTTACAAATATATCTTTATAAAAATACAAGCACGTTATATATATATATATATAGCATATGCCCTTCCCTAAGTTATTAATTCTCTATTATCTAGTCTCTTCCTTGATTTCTACCGCGCTTTGTTTTACTTAAGTGTTCCCAAGCTAACTTCTGATACCAAGTTGTAACATCCCACATTTTGAGACCCAAAAATGAACATTGATGATGTTGCAGTCATCACCAGAATTATTTTCAAGTGATAAAGTGAGACTTGTAGGTTTTTTACAACATTAAGTAAACAGAGTAGCTAAATAAATTTTATTACACATAATTGTCTTCGCATATTGAAAATTCCAAAACATGCCCACGTAGGAGTAAAATATAATAAAATGTAGATAGTAGTGTCGTGCCCAACATATGAAGATGCAACATGAACACTCAACCAGTTATAAACTCTGGTTTTACATCATAGGAATATAAGAACAACTTTTATTCACCAAAAGCCTTCTGCTTCGTCTTTGACTTCTTTATTCGTCCTCTAAAGGTAACCTATCTAATCCATAAACTCGACTTACTCAAATGAGTCCCGTATGTTTATGGTAAATAATAAAAACATAGGTTAGATATAAAGCTTGATATGAGTAATCTTTACCCTAAACATATACATAGCAAGACCACACCACTAAAGCATGCAAGGGGTATTCCCCTCACTTAAACATCGCAGCAATTACATTATCACATGTAAAAAATCGTTACATCATCAACATTCATATAACATCATTTTGATCATAAGTTTACTCTATACTTAACATTCAATTATGAACCATGTCACATTTATATTTGTCCATTTCAATTTAAGTATACCCTATACTTATCATCACGCCGTTATGAATCATGCCATACAATCAACAATCACATTTACTAACAACACATATTCTCTTATTTAGGTGTCGATCTTAAAGTTATCATTAACTTATTTTACCAATTACCACCCTAAGCATGTCTATCACTAATTTATATTTCCTTGAACAATATCATCGATGAAATGGCCACTCATTCCACCATAGGAGCCACCCTGACTAGAGCCACCCTATCTCTCCTAGGAGGTTGAATGTGGGCAACCGAATTATTTTAGTAAGTGTCCTTACTAAGCGTCAATAGCCCATCTTAGTCCTAGAAACTCTTTCATTTCACGTTGTTGATTTCTTCAATAAAATACACCCATTTAAATGTTCGACACCAGACTATAAATTTACAGTAAAGATTCATTTTGCTGGATCGAACCCTATAAAGTTCATAAGTCATGGCATCCTAACATATACGGTTAAATTTTAGGCATCATTAGCCTTGGCATCCTGCCATAATCTATAGTTGGTATATTTGCAATCCTAGGTTCATTTTATTTCTTTATTTTATTTGTTGTGCGCTCTACACATTCTTTAGATAAAACATTTTTATCTTTATTTAAATGATGTAACTATCATTTTTTAGCTTCCCCAAGCTTATTCCATTTCAAAGTTTAGATAATGCAATTTAACTAATAAATTTTCTTTTATAATTTCATCCTTATGAAACTCAAAACCAACATCTTAGAAGCTAGCTTCCAAAATTTAACCAAATATTTTCTTGTTTTACATAGGAAATTTCAGCTCTGCTCCTCTATCTAGCACATGTCAAAGCCATTGCACTAGGCTATCGCTTCTTGAGCTATCACATTTCAACTTTCAAAGGTATCAATGATTGAGTCCTTATAGCCACCATACATTGAGCCTTGCAAGTTATCGCAGGTTGAACTCATATAAGGTATCGCACGTCAATCTATACAAGCCATCACAAGTTGACATTAAATGGTATTGCATGTTGAGACTTATGCTATCACTAGCTGATTTATACAAGCTATCACATGTTGAAATTCATAAGTTATCGCAGGTTGAGAATCTATAGCTATCACAAGTTGAGCATTTAAAGGTATCATAGGTTGAGCATTAAAGCTATTGTAGGTTGAACATCTATAGCCATTGTAAGTTTAACATTTATAGATATCGTAGGTTGAATATTTATGTAACAACCGTCACCTCAGTGGGCTTGAGTTTTCGCTAAATCGAAAACCCAAGTCCACCAATGTACGGATCATTGGTGTTGGTATGCTATAAATAACAAAAGCATATCAGAGCACTATCGATATAAATTTACAGCGGAATAGTAAAGTATAATAAACATATAATTATTGACCAAGCCTACTACTTATAATGTCGAGTGCACTTGTCTGTATCGAGCGTGCATGAACCGTTCCTATCTTATACCAGTACCTATCCCTCTAAGTCTATCCTATGGGTTGTAATGAGGAGAGGGGTCAGAACAACGTTTGGGTGACTGGAAAAATACATACTTTATACATAACACTAGTTTATGCCGATTACTTTCCATTACATATTATGTCTACTTCTTAAAACTTAGTCGTCTTGACTTCATGTACGCATACGATATTCCCCTACCTACTCGATGTATACAATAACTACATATGTATATATAGGTGTATATATATAAGTACCACAATCCTCCTTTGGACATGGATACTTTCCTTTCTAGTATCTGTATCTCTGCACCTCAGTAGGATCCATCGTAAACGCAGTATCACATCCTCGTCGCCGTAAATACCATGGAACTCCTGTACTGCCTAATAATGACTTTAGAATTATTTAACTGGTTTTTATCTCATTATGAAAGACCCCCATTAAAAGGTTATCTAGCATTGCCTCGTAATAACAAACAAACTAACAAACAACTATGAGGCGATGCATGTCCTAAACGTTATTTACGCTAGTAGGAGATGTAGACCGTTTAGGCATACCCATTTTCTTTCCACTGACAACTAAGGACCAATGATGATATCGACCTTTGTAAACATCTCCTACTTCTAATATATGTTACCAACCTCACTTTCAAAGCACTGAGCCTACGGTCATCGTCTCATTTTGATTGCCTAATCCAACCAAGGATATGCCCATCTGGTTACTTAAAACATACCCCTTAAAAGGTTGTAGCAGACTTTACTTGCCCTTTGACACTTCAACCGAGGCGAACCATCCTTCTTTGGTATATTCCATTCACCTATACGTCAACGCATAATTCCATGTTTCCTGCAATTGGATATGTCTCATATAAGTATAATGTATACACAACTACTGGTAGCCCCTGTGGTGGGTAGACTTCTACTGTGTAACACTACTGACCTCGCATTCCAATCCATATTAATGACTATGTCATATTTAATTACTCTAAATTATTGACTAAATTCTATATTTCACATCTTTCATAAATGCATACTTGAGGCTACATAGATTTATTTAGTTACTACGCCTCCTATGTTCAACTGTTGGTATTTACTTATTTTACCCAACTAGCTTCTTATTTCATTTATGCTAATTTAATGTCATTTACCGCTTACTTTCCATTTAGTAGACTAAATACTCTTTTTGTTTGACATCCATTTGATACTATTAGGTACATCCTTCTACTCCTTTTCAACTATTACTATCTTTCTTTGTTTACTATAACTCTCTTAATTACTTATTTCATTATTTTTGTTACATTTCATTGCTTCTTATTTAATTCCTAGCTTGTCTTTTTCGCATATATTAGATTTATAATTAAATTTTTGTTATAATCTCTACTTACAATTATTTGGTTTATACATAGGGATTTATGCATTTTAATGCATTGGATTTACATCTTCCAAAAAGAAAATGTTAACACTGTAAATTTTCAGAAGTTGGCTAAATAAAGGTTTGTGCTATGTTTGAAATTACAAGGAATTATCTTCTCTGTTATTATTGAAATAGAAGGTACAAAATGCTGTAAGCATCCCTATTTTATACATCTCTTTCTTTTAGATACTCTTTATTATTTCAAATGATACACTTTTATTCATATTTACAAAACTAGATAATTTATAGAAATTTACATTACAACACATTTCGGTCCAATGCATCAAAATAATACTTAAAAATAACAATCCAAATTATAATAACTTCCAATTCATATTTACTCAGATATATCTTTTAACCCTCAAATATCGGATTAATATACAATCTCATTAATTTAAGAACAAATTTCGCCCTTACTTTCCAAATTCAAGTATATGCCATTTTTAATCAAAGTTAACAACTAACAGAATATGTAGGCATGGTTTTCAATTTCATTACATGTATATAGTTAAGCTTACAACTCCATAATTATATGCAGGCATAGAAGGAACATATTTACAATGATATAAATCCAATATTATATAAAATTATATAATTTTCCATTCACCTTTAAGTTTCCAAATCTTCAGATCCAAATCCCATTATTCCTGTTTGACTCTCTTTTTCTCCCTGTCGAAAAATATATCATAACTATATATATATATATTAGAAATTTAGATCTGAGAAGAGATTTGAATTTAATTTAGATTTATATTTGCAGTTTAGCGATCTGACTCGGTACTATTCTTCTTCTCCTATTACACTTCGCTATACTCCACACACACACACATACATATATATTATAGATTATACAAATATTAGAATTTGAGGAGAAGAGAAAATGACAGAGTTTCCTCGTTGCTTCAAAAAAATATAAGGGGAATATTGAGGGGTTAGATCTATATTTATAGGGGTTTGAATTGATATCTACCATTGGATTATATTATATTAAATCCAGGCCATTTGACCTAGGTTCAATTCATAGCCTCCAGCACACAAGCAGTCGAATGGTGCCAATAAAGGGGTCGATCAGTTATCTATTTATGTTAAACAGTATTTATTTTCATTTGAATGTTATTTTACACGATTTTTCTCTGATACGATTAACGTTAACTATGCTTAATTTTTGGGTAACCAACTTAGATGTTAAGTAACCATTAACGTTAAATAACATTAATTAATTAAATTTATTTTCTTAATGACATATATAATTGTTTCCAATTCAATTCTTCAAACGTTAATAACCATTTCGTTTGAACTTCTATCGTGAAACTAATCGCCATGAACACAACGATGCAAGTTTTGTAGCCAAATTCTAACGGTTATGAAATTTCCATTTTAAATGTTAACAGTTATTAATTAATTTTTTTAATTAATTATTGCCCAATTTAGAGGGTGTTATATTCTCCCCTTTAAAAGAATTTCATCCTCGAAATTCCTTAAGGATAGAATCATGTAACATAGCGCTCAACCATTCTAAGTTATTCATTCAATTAGTGTACAATCAATTTTTGCAACCAATAGCGTACAAGTGCATGGTGTATCATAATATATATGATATGTATGTAGAATAATACAAAATCGACGCCTCCTATGTAAATGTATTCTATGAAACAATTTTGAAAATATGGTGCAAACCAACCTATGTATACTAGTAGTTCTATATGTATGCAAATTTGGAAGATCAAAATCTTTGTTTTCACATTAAAATTGGCCACACTTCTACGAATAGAAATATAGTTCAACCAATTTTGCATCCAATTCCCACCAACCAAAATCCCAACACACCAATTCTAACATCCAGAATTTAGAAAAATCCAGTTTTCTAAACCTATATTCTTATGCCGAAAAAGAGTTTAGATGGAGAATTCAATATTTCCATTCTTCTCTTGTGTACCCATTCCACTGTACCTTGTAACTTTCTCCCAACTTTTCAAAGTACAGTCCACATAAAGAAATTTACTTTTAAATTTTTAAAATTTTAAAATAGAATTATGTTAAAACAAGTTTTTTTCACATATCAACAAGGTATGGAAAAAGAAATCCCAAAGCTAAAACAGTTTTTTCCCTTGCTATTAACTACCTTTTATTTTACTATCACTTTTTCTACGTAGTAAAATTCAAATTTGCTAACCCATCATTTATTTCATATGCTAAGGACGTGGCATCTCAAAAGTCAAAATTTTCTCTTTAACGTTCAAAATATTTTCAATTATATTTTTGAAATAGTTGAAAAATAAAACTTACATTTTAAAATTTTTACTAAAATATTTCATACTTTAAAAAAATCAAAGATTCTTGAACAAAATTTTCAGAAGTATTTGTTTTTAATTCCTCAAAACAAACCAAACCATATCCAACGCAATCAGGATTTAGTCAATGTGCTAACACCTATGATTGACCTCTGCCTATTACTTAGTAATTTTTGAAGCTTTTTCTTTTATTTTAGAATAACAATCAACACACAAGTACATTTATAAATTTTAGTTTTTAAGGCATGTGGATAGTAACCCATCGTTTCGCACCAACCTTTCCGCTTGTCGAAATTTACATTCCTAAATCTTAACAGTTTTTGGGACTTAACTTTACTTTTATTTTAGTAGCTAATTAAATAAAGTTTCTAATTTATTTTATAAGCTTTAAGTCTTTTATATTTTCTTTTCTTTTGCTTTAGTTAAGTGTCTTTTATGAGATTTCCTTGTTTATACTACTTCCCAATAATATATAGTGATCAATACAGGAAAAAATAAAAAGTAACATTTCTCATAACATCGTATGCTTATACAAATAGAGACAATTAATGCTTATAAACCCAACTAACCTAAAAGACCCAATTGTTGGAAGCAGCCCTTCAACATCAACTGACATCAATGATGTTGTGGCTCTATCACTTCTTACTTAAATTAAATGGACCTTTCTAAGAGGCCATTTTACTGTAACCCGCATATCTTGACTTTCCTTTTTGACTTCTAATAAATAAGGTCCATCCATTACGTCCATTATCACAACCAATTATATTACAATCTTCTCTAATTCCAAATCTCTTGATAGTATTCTCAAATCTTGATATATTGTTTATTTATTTTTATTTTCCCATGTAGGTATACACTAGAACTCGTATAAATGTACTTTGATACCGTTTCTCATTTCCATATGGGTTATTCTTTATGGTCTTCTCCAATGTTTAATGAAATATTCCTAGGCTTAAATTAATATTCCTTATCTCCAATGGGGATTCATTATTGCTAGCCATCTTATTCATAGCCATAACTTTTACCCCCTTACCTAGGCAGTCATTCCTATCTACTCCATATTACAAATTTGGTTTGGTTTTCACTATTCTTTCTAAAATTAAAACTTTACAGCCATGAAGTACCTAATTCAAAACTTTTAACTTTAAAAATATAAACCAAGAAACTTTTTATTAAATTCAACAACAACTTGGTTTCAAAAAGGAAACATGAAAATCACCTTATTTAGACCAACGTTAAATGTAAGTGCCTTAACTTTTAAAATTATAATTTAAGATCTATCAGTTAAGTTTATTTATTAAGTCTAAATGGAAATGTGAGTCAAGTTTTATTACATGAATGGTCATTCAAATCAGCTTTTCCTTTAAAAAAATTTAATAACAAATATTTTACTTCTTAAAAGTAGGGCTTTTAACTCAAATCATTTATTAAGATTTGCCTTTAAAAACCCGAAATTATATCCACCATTTTTCAAAAATGCACTGTTAATGTCTCTAAAATATCATTTATAACTTCTACTAAAAACTAGAGTAGACAAGGACAAATTCTATCCTATTATTTTTCTAATACTCATGTTACTTCCACTTTCAACCTTAGCGGAGATTCTAATAGCATTTAAGGGGTCTTCCAAATAAACGTGCAATTAATGCACACAATTATGGAAAATACCCACTTTCCTTTGTTTTGCCATTAATTTCTTGTGTTGCTTCTAATTAAATTACTAGCATTATTTTAATATAAACTCTTAACATTGTTTCTATTTTAATTTCCTAACGTTGCTACTATTTAAATTTCTCCTACCTAAATTGCTCTTATTCGAATGGCTTATCCTTATATAGCTCTTTTTTTAATGTATAAACCAAGTTTACATGTTTTCTCTATATTTTACTTATACGAGAATATACTTTTTGTCTTCACTATAGGGTGTTATTATCCTTCCATTCTCTACATCCCATTTGAAACCAGTACCACTTCCAATTGCCATTCCCATTAAAATAATTTTAAAACTTCAAATTTACAAAACCATAAAAAGTAACTGATGAGCTATACATATGCTCTACTCACTATTTATTTCAAAGGAAATATCTTTATTAAAACCCTTTTTACTGAAAATTTATCTTTCTTTAAACAAACTTTAATTTCTACTAGAAATTCTATTTAAATAAAATACAAAAAAATATATCTTAATTCATGGAAAACTTTACTTAATTTTCAAAAATAGGGGTTTTCTCCTTTTAAAAAATCCCTTAAAAAATCATTTCAAATATATTATTTATATTATTTTCTCAAACCTTTTTATATTATATTCTTTCATATGGGGTCGGACTCAGAGTGGTTTTTTACTTGTTCCTTCTTTTGGACTTTTCTTATTTTCTACTTGCTTTCTGACTTATCTTCTTTCAGAATATATTAAAAATCTGGCTATCATCTTGGTGTGATTACTACACACCTTCCTTCGAGAACTAACTCAATTCTTGCTTTCAGATATCTGTAACATATAGATTCTTCTCTTTTAATTTATCTGGACCCAATGTATATCAACAATTGGCAATCCTACGGGGATCTACAACCATAGGGCATTCTGTGTTCTACTAAGGAGTCAAGTACTATTCAGCTTCAAAGACTCTTCTATATGTTGCATTCATGCTCTTCTTAAGTCAAAACCTTCTATACGATCTACTTCCTATGTTGTAATTGGGATAGGTTATATCTTCAACTTCATCTATTTTTCTGACTCATACTCACATTGTCCATCTTTTCAGAATATGGTTGCAACTAATTCTATAGTCAGAAGTTGTAGAGTTTGGTGTATTATATACATATAATTATAGGTAAAAATACAAATACATTCACTTAATATGTCCTAATTCTTATGATTGACTAACCTACGCTTTGATACCAAATGTGACAACCTGCACCTCAGTGGAACTGAATTTTTGCTAAATTGAATACTCAAGTCCATCAAAGTATGGATTATTGGTGTTGATATCCTGTAAATAAAAAAGCATACCAGAGCACTATCGATATAAACTCACAGTGAATAGTAAAGTATAATAAACATATAATTACTAATCAAGGCTAATAATTCTGATGTGTAGTGCACTTGTCAGTGTCCAGCATGCATGTCCTTCCACCGTTCCCGCCTTGTACCAGTACCTATCCCTCTATGTCTATAAAGTGGGTTGTAATGAGGAGGAGGGTCAAAACAACATTTTGGTGGTTGGTAAATTACATACTTTATACATAACACTAATTTATGTCGATTGCTTTCCGTTACTATTATGTCTACTTCTTAAACTTAGTCGTCTTGATTTCATGTACGTGTACGATATGCCCCGCCTACTCGATGTCCATAAAAACTACACACGTATATATAGGTATATATATAAAGTACCTCAGTCCCCCTTTGGACTAGGATACTTTCCTTGCCAGTATCTGAAATTCTGCACCTCATCAAGATCCATTGTTAACGCATCATTACGTCCTTGCCGTCACGAATACCAAGGAACTCCCGTAGTATAACGACCCAGAATTTTATCACTTCATTTGGAATATTTAATTAGTTTTAAATATTCAATTTGGAATTTTTATAATAAAATCTATGTTTCCAATAATTGTTCGATTTTCGATGACGTATTTTTAATTTAATTTTTAGAATTTTTTCATAATTTTTAATATGGAAAATAAGTAAATTTTTGTTTGATGTATTTTACGGCAAACGTTGGCATTTTGAAACTTCACATAATTTAATAACTTGTAAATTTTATTATTGTTTTGTGATTGCGTTACAATTCTGTACGCGATCCTATTTCATTTTCTATCGATCGCGGCTCGTAATCGGACAAGATCCGGTATGGCGAGGTATCGGAATTTAATCAAAAATCATACACAGTACACTACCTTTCCCTCTCAGCCACCATCTTGTTTCCTTACCTTTCCTTCCATTGTCCTCCTTGTCTTCCCTTCTACCCAACCTGCCACCTTTATCCACCATGATTTGGCTTTGATTGTGACTTTTGGTCTAGAAATCATCACTTACCTTGGCTATAAATAGAAATATGCAAAGAAGGGATGGGTTTCTTAGTTCTCATTCAATTTTGCTTTTTTGTAACCAAAAATGCAAACACTCTTTCACATTCAAAAATCAACTGCTCCTAAACTATTGGGTTTTAGCTCGAGTGATCAAAATGAAAGTTGTACATCTTTGTCCCTAGTATTTTTAGAAATTCGTCGCTCGAATTTTCGTTGAATGACGACCGAAATATTTTCAAAAATCAGTAAGAGGATAATATTGTTCTTAAACTTAAAAAAATCATATCTCTTGATCCAGGTCGAATGCCGCTAACACCATTGAGTTCGTATCAAAGCATAATATTTTTGGTAAGGTTTCGGCGTGATTCCGTGATGATGATTAAAGTTCGTTGTTTGCTAGGGTTTAGATTAGCTTTCGATTTAAACATCGATTGAAGATTTGGATTTGGAGTTGTGATCGAGATGGAGAGGCGGTCGAATGGTGAATTTTTGGTGGATTTCAATGGTTATTATTGTCATGATTTTTTTTCAAACCTGTAGCTCGATTCAAATGGTCTCGTGATCGGTTTTTGCTATGATGGTCGGGAAGCTTTGGCGAGGTGGCGGTGGGATGAGCATGGCATAACAGACTTGTTGGTGGTTTTGGATCATCGTTCGGTGGTGGAATTCGTATGTGCACGTGCACAATGAAGGTTACATGCATTTTCATTTGGAGAAGGGGATTTGGGAAAAAATGAAGTATTGTTAAAGTTTGGGTGCGCGTTGCGTGGATTTGGGCTTGGCCCAATCATGATAATGGGTGAGAAATTCTTGTTTAATATAAAGTTAATTATATTATTATGCTCAAACCTTTGAAATGCCATAACATGATCGTTTTAAATTCGATTAACACATGGATTTTTTTGTTGTACTCGTATGAACGAGTACAACATTTTAGTGTAACTTGTTGGTAGTTTTGGATATGAAAAAATTTATGACATATTTAAATGGACTGAGTTTAAATTACATTATTTAATTAATAACATCATTTAAATTTATATACCTTAATTATTGATGTTTATTTGGTCAAAGAAAATATTGTTGCGTTAAATGGGATTGAATATGGAAATCGACATTTGTTTAGTGAGATAAAACACCGTTCCGCTAATAAAATTAATTGGTCATTTAATCAGCAGAATAAATCCCCGTTCTGCTATTTTACAGATTTGGACATCTAATTATATATTGTTAATTGATATGCCACTTTGAATAAGTGATATGTTAACCAATGACGGCTAAGTATTGAATTTATTTATATAGTCTTTGATTATGTAAATATTAGTTATTAACTTGGAAAGTTAAATTAAATGATATGGTAGCTTATTTAAGTACCATAGTGATCTTTAGGCCTCCTTCAAATTTGAAAAGTAAAATTTCGATTTGAATGTTATTTTAAGAATAATTATTATTCGATAATAAGATTTTAAAAAGGTAATAACTATTTATTAATAATGTTTTAAAGATAATTAATAAAAAAATTAATAATGATTTAAAGTTAATTATTTTATTAATATGATTCTTAAAAGTTATTTCTTAAAATTATTTAAGAATATTTATTTATTATTTTAAAAGTTATTTAGTTATTGTTTTAAGATGTTTTAATTTAATTATTGTTTCAAGATGTTTTAATTTAATTATTTATTTAAAGTGATTTAATACTTTAATTTTTAATTAAAGTTATTTAATTATATTGATTTAAGTTATTTAATTATATTTATAGGTTAATTTATTTCCAAATTAATATTATTTTAAAGTTAATTGATTATTGTATTAATAACGTTTTAAAGTTAATTAATTATTATATTAATATTTTTTTGAAGTTAACTTATTAATACAATAATAGTGCTTAAAATTAATTTAATATATTAACGAGATTCTGAAGTCATTATTCTTAGGTGATATTTAATTAAAATGAAATAGAAGGGTGTTTAAATATTAACTTGTTATTTAAAGTTATTTTAAATAATTTATGGTTTATCAAGGGAACCTTATTGACTTAAAGAGTCTATTAAATAAGTTTATTTAAATATGGAAAGAGTTTTATAAATGGCTTTGGATATTTATAAGAATTTATAAATGAGTTTATTAAAGATCTGAAAAATATTAGTTTTATAAATGCAGTTTGAGATTTATAAAGAATGTTTTACAAATAGATTAGAAATTTATAAAGTAACTTTATAAATAGATTTGGAGATTGTTATAAGATAAAGAGATTTAGAAAGAAGTGGTTGGTTTTCATGGCGTAATTCGAGGGGCATGGATTGCTTACATTTTACTATGGGTTCGCTGGGATAGCGACGTAACCATTGAGTAAACCGCGATCCATGATTTATACAGAACGGTACTTTATATAACTATTTTTAAACATTTTCAAGTAATTTTAAAAGAAATAGTTTGTGAGTATACTTATACCATTGAGATAAGTATATGGTTCTATTTTCTAAGTATTGAAGATATAGTGTTTGTGAATATACTTATCTGATTGAGATAGGTACATGGAAGTGATTTCTAAGTATTTGAAAGGTGATTTTAAAATAATGGAAACTTAATTAAATGAGGCTTAGTGATTTCAATGTTAAAGTAATCTTTGTTTTGAATGTTTGTTTATTTGATAGTTAAATAACCGACTATCAAACCTTGGCCTAAATATGTAATCCTTCTTGATTTTGGTGGTAGAGAAATATTCCCTACTTAACACCGAAGGATTTTAACTCTGAAAATATCTTGGAGAAACACGGGAATTATATGGTACAGTTACTGTCGGTGCTGCTATACTATATGTATGAACTCGTTTTGTTCTTCTAGGATGAATGATAAGGAGATTCGTCCACTTAAATGGTTAGGGGTGATCTTCGCTCTTATGTATTGTCTGATTATTTCCTAAAGAACCGGTACTGAGCATTCCAGAAATCGGCGATTGGTTGAAGAGGACCTGGTAATAGAAAGAGTGTGCTCTTAAGAGATGACTCGTACCGTAACCACTCCAAAAACCATATACGGTTCTATGAAGGAGTTTTGTGATATATTTAGATGCTGGAATCCATGTGTGGTTCTAAAACCTGTCAGGGTATGGGAATCCATGGATGATTCCAAGATCTATTTGAGATATGAGAATTCATATGTGATTCCGAGACCCGTTGGGGTATGGGAATCCATGTGGGATTACATGATCTGTTTTAATGGCGATGCGTGAGCTGGAATGCCGGACATAGCCTCATTAGCAGTTTGACTAAAACTAGAGATAGAAGGCATGGCCGGTAGGGTTGGCAAACCCATAAGGTTTAGTCGGCTCCTCCTAGGCGTTACTTACAGTTGTTATGCATGCATAGGGCGATGCACTTGGTCTTAGCGAGACCAGTCATGTTTTTCCTATGGTACACCACTAGGGATATATGCTGCTTCAGAAGGATATCTCTGATCCTGGTGCAGAAGGACTGTTTTCGAAGTACCGAGGGCACCTCCGTTGAAATCCTACACAATTAGCGAAAGTGCCTTATCGATTTTCGATTATATACCTAGTATTGTTGTGATGTACACTTATGAGCATCACAGCTACTTGATTATTATTATTTTCACCCTTAGACATTATCATAATATCACTGGATTTTCTATAAAAAGGGTTTTGGTTATCGTAAGGTAAACACCCGTCCGTGTTTATGTGCGGCGTGGTCTTACGAAATACCATTGTTTCAAAAGGTTTATTTAAACTTTAAGAATCCATTAGATTGTGTTTCTCATGCGGCTTTTACCAGATTGACCCGGGCGTTGTTTTCCTATAATGCTCGGGTCAGACCGAGCATATTTCCAGGTTTAGTTGGATATTTTGGAGCTTTAGGTGACGAGCTGGAGGCCCAGTGTCGTATTCATGTACATGGTTATTTTTTGTAGCATTCATTGTTTTATTCATCAGCAATTGTGAGGACAGGTTGTTATAACTATCCGGGCTGAAATAGTTAGTATACTTTAATGAATGTCTATATATACATATTTATAGTTTGTTTTTTG
The DNA here is from genome assembly GCA_030737815.1 of Allium fistulosum. NCBI lineage: Eukaryota > Viridiplantae > Streptophyta > Magnoliopsida > Asparagales > Amaryllidaceae > Allium > Allium fistulosum. The sequence continues at coordinate 343,341,472 of CM060903.1, read as the reverse complement.
TAAAGATTTATTGTATATTATAAATTATTCGTTCCGCTATGAGATTCTATGTTGTTAGTTCTTCTTGTCTTCTTTCTTCTTTCTTTCCCCTAACTATCCATCTTTCCGTTCAATTTGAGTGGGTCATGTGTAGTTTATTGGCCACTTAAACTGTACGGAAAAGTGGGTTATTACACGTAGGGCCTAATAGAAGCACTATAACTATTTAGCCATATTTAATCTCATTTTGAAATACCTTCATTAAAAGGATATCTAGCCATGTATCCTAATAACAAACAAACGATTTTCATGCGGTGTATGTCTAAAATCAATCTACGCTAGTAGGAGATTTAGTCCATTTAGGCGTAACCCTTGACTTTGCGCTGACCGCTCAAGACCAATGACGATCTCGACCTATGTGAACAGCTCCTACTCCTCATATATATGGTAGAAACCTCACTATCATAGCACCGAGCCAACACTCACCATCCTATTTAGATTGCTTAATGCAATAAAGGAAATGTCCATATGGCTACTTAACATGTACCACCTAAAAGATTGAAGTAGACTCTACTTTCCCTCTAACACTTCGACCAGGACAAACCATCTTACTTTGGTATATTCCCTTCACCTATACGCGAATGTATAATTCCACAGGTCCTATAGTTAGATACATCCCACACCAGTGTCATGTGTACACAACTGTTGGTAGCCCCTTGTGATGGTAGACATCTGCTGTATAACACTACCGACCTTGCATTCTAACCCATATTAATGACCAGGTCATATTTCATTACTCTAAATTATTGACTAAATTCAATAATTCACATCCATCATAAACAAATACTTAAGGCTACATAAATTTATTTTCTTATTACGCCTCCAAAGTCCAACTATTTATATTTAGTTATTTTACCTAACTTGCTTCTTGTTTCATTTATTCCAATTTAATATCATTTACCACTTAATTTAAATTTAATAGATTAAATACCTCTTTCCTTTTGATTTCTATTTGATACTATTAGGTATATTCTACTGTTATTTTTCAACTATTACTATCTTTCTTTGATAATTATAACTCCCTTAATTACTCATTTCATCACTTCCTGTTTAATTCCTACACATATATTAGGTTTACAAATTATTTTTATGATCTTCGCTTACAATTCTTTGGTTTACACTTAGGGATTTCTACATTTTTAATGTGTTGGAATTACCTCTTCCAAAAAGAAAACGTCAACGCTGTAATTTTCCATAAATTATCTAAAAGCTTATTTGTGCTGTGTTTGAAATTACAAGGAATTATCTTTTCTGTGAAATAAACAATACAAAATATGGTACACATCCCTGTTTATACATCTCTTTCTTTTAAATACTCGTTATTATCGATACACTTTTAATCCTATTTATAAAACTAGATAATTTATAGAAAATTACATTGCAACACCTTTCATTCTAATGCATTATAACAGTACTTAAATCCCAATCCAAATTATTAAAACTTCCAATTCATATTTACTTAACAAACCTGGAATTACTATACAATCTCATTAATTTAGGGGCTACTTTCATCCCTACTTTCCAGATTCAAGTATGTGCAAGTTTAATCAAAGTTAACAATTCACAAAATATGTAGGTACGGTTTTCAATTTCATCACATGTATATATTTAAGCCTATAACTCCAAAATTATATTCACGCATATAAGGAACAGACTTACAACAATATAAATCCAATATTATATATAATGTATATTTTCCAACACACCTTTAAGCTTTCAAATCTCCTGATCTAAATCTTGTTATTCCTTTTTGACTATCATTTTCTCCCTGTCGAAATATATACTGCAAGTATATACATATTTATTAGAAAATTAGACGAGAAGTGATTTGAATTTAATTTAGATTTGGATTTACATTTACATTTACATTTTACCTTGGTTGGCGATCTGATTTATTACTATTCTTCTTATCCTATTACACTCCGCTATTCTCCGTTTACATACATACATGCATAATAGTGGGGGTTAGGTTGATATTTATAGTGGTTTGAATCGATACCAGCCATTAGATTATATTATAATAAATCTGGGCCATTCGACCTAGGTTCAATTTACAGCCACCGAAACATAAGCAGTTGACCGGTATGCTATCATCGATCGACCTCTAGCGGTCGATCGGTCCCAATAAAGGGATCAACTGATTGCATATCTATGTTAAACGTTATTTGCTTCTTTTTGAATGTTATTTTACACCATTTTTCTCTAATACGATTAATGTTAATAGTGCTTAGTTTTTAAGTAACCCTACATAAACGTTAAGCAACGGTAAACGTTAGATAACGTTAATTAATTACATTTATTTTCTTAATTACATATATAATTGTTTCCAATTCGAATTCTTCAAATGTTAATAACATTTTCATTTGTACTCCGATCGCAAAACTTTATATGAAAATTGATCAGAAAATCACCATGAACACAACGGTGCATGTTTCGTAGCCTATTTTTTACATTTATGATATTTCTATTTTCGATGTTAACCGTTATTAATTAATTATCGTCCAATTTTATGGGGTGTTACAATTTATAACTATCGCAAGTTGAGTTTAGGGCTATCGAAGGTTGAATGAAGCTATGACATGTTGAAATTTACATGAGCTTTCGTAAGTTGTTATATTTTTTACCTATCATCGCATGTTGATATGGTAAATCCGTAATTAAATGGAAAATGATATTTTTCCTTAGTTTAGCTTAATCTGGATATATGTCAATTAATCGGTGGTTTCTTTTCTTTTGTAACAGTGTTTACTAATTATTCCTAAAAGTAAATCCCCATTTAATTTACATTTCCCAAGTTACATAAGGTATACTTTTCCTTAGCCAATTAATTCATATTAACTCGAAAATTCTTGGAAAAATTCCTAAATATTCATTAAAATTCTAAAACATATTCTTCTACCTCTAGTAAAAAAAAATTTGATCACAAGATTAAATTTTGATAATTTTAAATATTAGTTTCCATCCGAAATTAGCTATTTCTCACTTAGAAAATTCATAATAAATTATTTCTTTATCCATAAATTATGAAATTTAAAACCTATATTTATTTTATTAGTAGAAACTATATTAAACTTTTGTGACATATGAAGATGGTTAAATTATGTTTTACCCTAAAACATGATCAAATTCTATAAATTTGATCCATTAAACACAAACATTATCATTTACCATCATCTGGTCAAGCTTATCAACATTCAAAACAACAAATCAATGTTTAAATCCAACCCCAAATGGGTTTGGAACATTTTTAGTGAAAATTTTACGCATATGAGCTTTGAAAACATTTTATATAAATTTTCACTTTTCTTACTTAGAAATCAAATTCCTTTGCTTTTGATTTGATTTCCTTCTTCTTTCCCTTGAAATGATGGCCGAGCTCGAAAGGATAGTAGAGTTTTGTGTTTTTTTAAAATGAAATGAGGTAGAGTTTGGAGAATATGGTTAATGTATGTATGTTAGTGATTTGGCTTGGGATTCCTCCTTGCACAATTTGACTAATATATTTCCTTTAATACAAGATTCTTTTCATTCAAAAAGTCAAATTTATATATTCTCATTAATAAGGACGGCTTTAAATATTTGAATTACCATTGGTCTATATAATTAACCTTTTAAAGTGTCCCAAATTTAAATAATCAAATCTATCTTAGGTACTGTAATTAAATTACTGTAATTATCTTTGTAAAATTCCTTATTACTAATTTAATTTTACATATTACGGCACTCCAAAATATGTAGCGTTACAATTTGCACATAATAGCCAAAATGTTTCGAAGTCAATAAGAGAAATAAAAAAAGTTTATTGGTTCTTTGATATGATCTAAGAGATAATACAACAATGACTTCCAACAAGCATGTAAAAACCCAATGTTGAGAAGCGATTAATTAAATTTAATAGTAAAGAGTTAACTAATTATATGAGATCTTAATTATAACTATGAATACTTTGGGGATTTGATTATGTATAATGGGAATATAGTGATCTAGTAGGGATTCAAAAAAGAACTATTTTGGAAAGTTAAAAATTATGGCAAGGAAAAATATTTATTATTGGGATTTGGAAAAAATATGATTTTAATTAGTGATGTTTATTTACATGGGAATAAAATATTTATTAAGGTGATTAATAAATGAATTATTTTGGTATTAAATATTTTGAAGTTATAAATTTTTACTAAATGGTGATTTTAATTATTTTGAGCTAATATTGAAGTTTTGAGCTTGTAATGATTTTTAAACAAAAATCGACAAAAATGGCGATAGATTATTCACAAACGACCGTTGGCCTCTTCTTCCCCTCCGCTTTCTTTAAACCTTACATAGAGCAGCCACTTCTGTCTGTCTCTTTAACAAACCATGTCTACCCTATCTTCATCAAAAGTTTGAGCCGCCAAATCTACAGAACCAGTCAATTCCTCTTCAGCAGATCGATTCCCCACTTCTTACCATCGATGATTTGCCACCATTCCCTCTTTCTCCATCCCCTGAATTATATGTTTGAAGTACTTAAAACAACCACCTCTAGATCTATCATCAATTTGACCTCGTCGACTGAAAATCTCTTTATCCATCTTCGTCCTTGTATCCTTCGAGCTAACCGCAACCAAAAGTTATATGCTTTCGATGTAGCGATAAGAGCCACCATTCCGTAAAGTGCCTAGATTTGATCTAGTGCTTCTACTGTGGGAAATTTGGTCACAAACAGAGCAGATGTGCTCTTTTCCTACACTAGGCTACAACTTCCGCCTCCTGTACCCATCAAAATCGCCCTTAGGTTGATAGCCGCGATTCCATTTGCCTTGACCACTTCTTTGAGTTAAATATTTACTTTTTGGAACTTGGAAAATAGATCCGTAGATCCACTATATGTACTGCTTGTCACGATCATTTTGACAATCTAATAAACTCCAGGTGGTCATCGATACTTTAATTACTAATATAAAGGCAACAACAACATATAAAAATTTAGATGAAAATACTGACCTAAACTATTAATGAGTAGTGGGCTCAACCAGGGCTACTACGAATTGTTCTTTCGACTACATCATCGCCTCTATCCCTGTTAAGACCGAGTAGTGTAATGTAGATCCTTTGCTGCTTGACCTTAATATTCAATGCTGCTTTAGGCCAGGTGTATCTACATAAACTTGTGCGCTGGCTATTCATAAAATTGCCTATGTATTAGAGAATGAAGATACTTCTTGTGCGATCACAGATCCAATAACAGATAATGTTGTTGGTAGTTCATGGGCACGGAAAGCATACGCTTCTCCCATACCTGCACGACTTCCTGATTATGGGTAATCTAAATCCTCCTTGTGAATCTGAATCCACCCCATATTCCTTAAGATCTTATAGCTCTAGGAATAAATATAAATGTAGAAGCAAATCTTGTGAGCTCGTATGTAGGAGTGCAAGGCACCTTCGCCTAGATTTAGCTTCAGATTCGATGGCATCAAGTAATCATGTTCTTTTAGGAAGTACTTTTACACCCATAATATTTAACTTGCTAAGCCTCAACTAGCATATCTTATAGCTAAGAACACCAGTTTTATTTATAACCAAATTGATGTTGAATATATCGAAAACTTAGAAACTAAGAGAGCTAACAACACCCACAGATGAAAGTTTTAAGTTGGAAATGAGAGGCTTGGGCTTGCCTGAGAGAAATCTAGAATTATAAGCTTTTTGGTAGATAATAAGATAGACATAGCTATAATTCAAGAAATTAAAACTATATTGCCAAGCTTTAGTTTCTTTAATCTAATTGGAGGCAACATTCTTACTAAATAGGAATTCGTCCCAGCCTATGGTAATTCAGGGGAATTATACCGATGTAGCATGAGGATAGATTGAATCTTCTACAAACGATAAATACTTATTACTCGCTTCATACAATTCTATAAGACTTTCATAATAACCAAATCATCAACATCACTAATGTTTATGGACCTAATAATAGAACCTACCGACAACTTCTTTGGAGTGAGTGAACAAATTTATGTAGACTCCTCTAGACCTTGGCTTATAGGGGGAGGCTACAATGTGACAAGATATATGGGTAAGCATTCACTTAGAAAGGGGAACTCTATAGACATGGAAGTATTTAATGATTTCGTTAACCAAAATAGTGTTATTGAACTACCGCTTATTGGAATGAGATACACCTGGTCTAATGCTAGAGAGACCCCTTTAATGGCTTTGCTAGATTGGTTTTTCACAAGCGAGGACGAGGAAGATTTCTTCCCTCTATCCAAGGTCGGCTTATCTAACATCTTTTTCTATCACTATCCCTTCATCCTCAACACTAACAGTCAACTTCCAACAAGTAGATCGTTTAGATTTGAAAAAATGTAGCTAAAAGAAGAGAAAACCATGTAATTATCAAATATAACTCTTTGAATAACATATTTTCGAAATTTGCTGCTAAAAATCTTGTTTTCAAGTTGAGAGAGGTAAAGATCATATCTAAAGAACCAGAACATAAATGATTTTGGAAATATAAGCATAAAAAAGAAAATACCTTTAATGAAATTCTAGATTTAGATAAGTTGGGCGTATAAAGAAATCAAATTAGAGATGAAAATTCCAAACTAATACCTTAAAATGGAATTAAATAGATAAATGGACCAAGAAAGAAACTATATGGAAACAATGATCACGATTCCAATAGATTAACAAGGGGGACAAAAACACTAGATTCTTTCACCGCATTGCTTATGGTAGAAGATGTCTAAATACCATAAAGTCTATCAAAGTTATTGAAATTGAATATAAAGAACACAGTGCATTTAACAACAACTTTATCAACTATTATATGGAGATATACCGTAATAGAGGTAGACATAGAATTCAAGCAAACTGGTCGGCTCTTTATCCGAACATGGACAGCTCTCTAACTGAGCTGGATTCCCTGTTTATAGAGGATGCAATGAAATACCCCATGGTTTTTACATTGATTAATTAAATAGAAATTAATTAATAAATATAAATAGTGAAAAATAGGATTTTTTTTTCAAATATCAGAATTTGACCGATAAACTTTTACCATTGAATTCGTAGCTATTTTCTGATCAACTTTCATATATAACCTTTTTCAATCAGAGTTCAAACGAGGAAGTTATTAACATTTGAATTTTTAAAGTCAAAAATAAAAATATATGTAATTAAGAAAATAATTTTAAATTAATTAACATTAATTAAACGCCGTTAAAATTAATAGTTACTTGGCCATTAAGAGTTGCAACTAACGAATAAGATAATGTTGATTGGTTAATTAAGTAAATAAATCTATCAGAATCAATGAACGTTCAAACTTGTAAAAATAACAAAGCATAGGTCGACCATAACCTTCTGTAGGTTTACCATGCGTCCATAAGGGTCAACCCATGATTTACCTTGGTAGCGATATTTTTGGCCATATGGCTCAGATTTAATACAATCTAATCCGATAGTTAGTTCTATTTTGAACCTCTATAAATTAGAACCTAGGGCTTCACTTCTAACTCATAGTTTTTAGTGAGCGCGAAAGTTCTACCATTTTCTTTTCTCCTCCAAAATTTTAAGTACACAGAAATAGATTTAGATTTCACATATACATTTTGGAGAAGGAATATGAGATGATAGAGAATAGAAAATAGGTTCAAACCAAGGTGCTACATCAAAGGTAAACTATAGATCTTGTTATCCTGCCTTTTGGCAAGGCCAGGACACCAAGGAATCGACTAGAGGACAGGGATAGCTCGCCATGGATATCACTGAATTTTTTTTGATGCCAGATTGAGCTACAATTGATAGGACACGACAAGAAATATCATAGAAGTCAACATCTCAAATTTCGGATCAATCCGGGTTCACATGCTCAAGTTATGATCGATTCAAGTTGAAGGGAGAAGCCCAGATTTCGTTTCCATCACTCTGGGCTCTTTCGTTTCCATCACTCTGGGCGCATTCGTATCCATCACCGAAGCTCTAGTTCGAATCGATCAAGATTCGTGTCGATCAACTTCGGATCCATCGAAGTACCCAGGTTCGACTCGGTTTCATTCGAGTCCATCGGCAGATCACCTACTTCGTATCGATTACCTCCCATGAGTTCGTATCAATCAGGAGCGGCCATGTTCGAATCCATCGAGCTCGTATCGATAGACTTCGTACACATCAACGGTTGAAGCGCTTCGTATTCATCAGCCAACGTTTGCTTCGCATCCATCGGACCTCCTTTATTCGAACCCATCAAGTTCGCATCGGTCTAGACTCGTATCCATTAACAGGTGACGTGCCATTCATATTCAACGAGTCTATAAACTAGGATGACGTGCCATTCATCGAAACAAACGAGGCGAGATCCATGGAATCGAAACGGTCAATGCGGAGCGAATACTGGATCGAAACGAAGTGCGCGTGCCACCTCATCTCAGAAGCACGTGCAACAATCGTTGCGGGGGGGATCGATTCGAAGCCGTGGGGACGAACCAAACAGCCTTCGAGAGATCTCGTTTCGTATCGACCATATCTTGAGATCCACTGATCCAAATACAACAAAATTTTCAGGGAAGCTTGCATACATACTGAGGATCATGTCCACCAAATTTGAGCTCAATTGGAGATCATCTTGATCGATACAAAATGACTTCATATCGATCACAGATCGACTCGAAACTTTCTGAGGTTGGTCGAGTGGGTCCCCTCACGTGCCAGACCAAGTCTCCCGGAGTTTGAGCAAGATTTGAGCCTCCTACGCCTATAAATAGAGCCCCAAAATCAACAGAAAAAGGATCTTTTTTCTCTGAAGCGTCCAGACTCTGCCGGATTGAGATTTGCATCCTACTTTTGCTGTCAATTTCGAATTCTAATCGGTAATCCGTTGTTCATTGCTGTAACCGCTTGTAATCATTGAAAGAGAATCAATAAAATCATCAAAACTTCATAGTGGACGTAGGCCATACGCCGAACCACTCTAAATTGCTTGTCTGTGCATTTTACATTTCTGTTTGTTGGAGTTTTTGTTAGATAACCTCTGTTTTACATTTATAATCTTCATTTTATCTCTTCAAATAACTCCTGAAGAGTGTTGTGCCCATTTTTGGTACAAACACTTTGGTGCTTCCACTGAGAAAACCAGTTTTTTCTCCTGCTCTTTGGATCTGCCATCGATACCGGATTGCACAAATCCAAGAGGAAGATCCAGATATCCAGTCCGGAATCCTTCCATTCTATTCAGATTTGCTCAAAATCTAGGAGAGGACTCCGCCACCGAGAATGGTCAGCACAAGAACTGGCGCTACCGCTACAGAGCAAGAAGGCCGAGATAGGCAGAATTCCACACAGCAGCCTTCTTCTAATCAAGACAATACCGCTCACTCGGATTCGACGGGGCTAGTCACCCGACATGAGTTTCAAGTATTGCTCTAGGAGCTGACCCAAAGCCGTCAGCAGTTGGCGGAACAGTTGCGCGCCAATATCGACCTGACCAACCAGCTAAACCGCCGGGGCCACAGAAGGTCCAGGAGAGATGATGCCTCCAGAGCATCTACCGAAAGCTCAGCTTCATCTGACTATCACCACCGGACTACCCGTCCTCGGTTAGAGGGAAGTCGCGCTCAAGCTGCTGAATATCAACCCGCCTTAACTGTTGGGCAACTGAGGGTAGGACCATCGACCAGCTTCCAAACGGGGCCCTCGACACGAGGAGGCACTGCCCCACAGTACACCACGGATAACCGCGCCACAACCGCCGCAGCAGAAACAAGGGTCGATACCCGAAATCAATCAGAACCGGTCAATCAACAGCGTGGACATACTCCTGAACCATATGTCCCAGAAGACGCTGAGCCAAGGAGGCGAGATACGGATCGTCGACAGCCCCCGATCCAGACTCGCACCGTGGAACCCGACCATGCCTTAGCTCATCATACTCAGAATCTTCCAGTGTCGGATATATCAACCATGATACGTCAGATGATACGCGAGAGTCAGGGGCTCACTAATGATGATTGGGGGATTTCTCGTAGTCATACCCCTTTCACAGACGAAGTGTTACACGCTGAACCTCCTAGGCAATTCAGAATGCCAACTCTCCCAATGTATGAAGGAAATAGTGACCCCAACCAGCATATTTTGAAATATGAATGGTCGATGAGTACTGCAAGGGCTGACGATACAGTGAAGTGTCGAAGTTTCCCCATCTCTCTGGGGGGAATCGCGACAATGTGGTTTACACGCCTACCACCTAGATCAATTTCTTCGTTCGATCAATTAGCCAAGAGGTTTGTAGAACAATTCCGTATGCATGTTGCCAGACCAAAAGACGTTAATACCCTGTCCAGCGTCACTCAAGCTCATGGAGAAACGCTCGGGCGTTACCTGGAGAGGTTCCACGCAGCATGCGTTGAGATCACCAATCCTAACGATAATTCAATCTTGATGGCTCTGACCAAGGGGATTGATCCTGATTCTGAATTCGGGAACTGGCTAGCTGGAAAACCGCCCGCATCGTTGGACCGTTTTTACTCCGCCGCTCAATTCTTGCGGCAAGAGGACGCAAAACAGTCTAGGATGCAGGACGATGCGAGGCCCAGCATTGAGGGAATACAGAGCAATGTAGCAGTTAAACAGTCCGGTGAGAGTTCCGGGAAAGTTCAACTGAATATACAAAACAAGCAAACCCAGTAGAGAGGAAATAATGGCCAGAATAAGAAGAGAGATGAGAACCGAGGTCCACGGCGTAGAGCTCAGATGTTTGACAGTTATACGCCATTAAACACGTCACTGGAAAACGTATACTTACAGACTTGTAACATTGTATAGTATAAGAAACCTGCTCCGAAGCCCTCATCGGAAAGATAGGTTCAAACAGGAAAGTTCTGTAGATTCCATGAAAGCTACGGTCACAATACCAATGAGTGTCGACATTTGCAGGACCTCATCGAGAAGTTGATTAGAGAGAGGAAGCTAGATCAGTTTGTATGGGCGCCGCAGTCTGGCGGAGCGGGCCCTTCGAATCAAAATCGTTCACAAAATCAAGAAAGAGAGGAGGAACCCGCCCGTGCGGGCGGGAGATTGGTTATTAACACAATAAGTGGTGGTCCCCATCCGGCAGACAGAAGTTGGGGGGAAATGGAGTCGTATGCTAGTTCTATCAGGCATGCGGACTTCGAATGTTGTAGTAATTGCGAAGACGGAACCTCGGTGAAACAACAAAAGATAATATCTGATGATATCGTGTTCCGGAGCCGAGACGCCGATAAGGTCGAAGCCCCTACAATCGACCCACTAGTCATATCTGCCCAGGTAGGTCCTGCTTGGATGAAGAGGATCCTGGTTGACAGTGGAAGCTCTGTGAATATCTTGCTTAAACGGGCTTACGACTTAATGAAAATGGAGACAAAGGATTTGAAACCCTGTTTATCCAGAATTCACGGTTTCAACGGAAGTGCCACGATACCCATCGGAATAACTGAACTCCCAGTTGAGTTAGGCGTTGGAGAACGCCGGAGGGTCCGGATGCTACAGTTTGTCGTCTTGGAGATTGATTCACCTTATAACGCATTTTCGGGCCGACCGGCCCTAGCCGAATTCAGGGCGGCCATCGCCCCATGGTGCTTAACTCTGAAGTTCCCCACCGATCATGGGATTGGAGTTGTTCAAGGAGATCAGGCCACGGAAAGGGCCTGTTATGTTGCTGAGCTACGCGGGGCGCAACGCAAAGAGAAGGGAAAGGGCGTAAAGGAATCTCTCTGCGTCCGTTCCATTGATAATTGACAATTGATGCCTGGGCCTCGGCCCGGGCACTACGACCAATTCCTGAAAGACCTGGACCCTAGGGACAACGAGGATAAAGACGAATCTACGGAGAGTCAAGCTTCTCCAGCCGAACTGACTGTGGATGTCCCAATCAGTGAGGATGATGATTCAAAGATGCTGAAAGTTGGGTCTCAACTGAACAAGCAGACACAGCAGGAATTGGTCGAGTTTCTTCGGGCGAATCTCGACGTCTTCGCCTGGACACACTTTGACATGTGCGGAATCTCACCGAGCATTGCAGGTCACTCCCTGAATATAGATCCGCGACATGTCCCAGTAAAGCAGAAAAGGCGCGGTATGGATCCAGAGAGATCTGCCGCCCTTAAGGAGGAGGTTGATAAACTGCGATCAAGCGGGTTCATTCGAGATGCCTTGTATCCAGAATGGGTATCCAACCTTGTACTGGTTCGGAAACCAAACGGAAAATGGAGAACCTGTGTTGATTACTCTGACCTAAACAAGGCCTGTCCAAAAGATAGCTTCCCACTTCCGCGAATCGATCAGCTCGTAGATTCAACGGCCGGACATGAGCTACTATCCTTTATGGATGCTTATTCCGGCTACAACCAAATACCCATGCATTTACCTGATCAGGAACATACCAGCTTCGTGACCGATCTGGGACTCTATTATTACAAAGTCATGCCATTTGGTCTAAAGAACGCTGGAGCAACATACCAACGCTTAGTCAACCGGATGTTCGCCGATCAGATTGGGAAGACCATGGAGGTCTACGTGGATGACATGCTGGTGAAGTCCCGATTTTCCACAAACCACGTCAGAGATTTGAATTCAATGTTCAGCATCCTCCAGGAATATGGAATGAAGCTCAACCCGCTCAAGTGTCACTTCGGCGTCGCATCCGGAAAATTCCTTGGGTTCATCGTCAACGCTCGGGGGATAGAAGCGAATCCTGAGAAAATCTGGGCTATAAGAAATTTGCAAACCCCTAGAACCATAAAGCAAGTCCAGAGTCTCAACGGAAAGGTCGCAGCATTGAGCAGGTTCATTTCAAAGTCCACCGATAAATGCATTCCTTTCTTCGACCTGATCCGGAAGGGAAAACGAAACTTTGAATGGACCACGGAGTGTGAAGGCGCGTTCCGATCACTAGTTCAACATCTCTCCACATCTCCGATCTTGTCAAAACCAGTTGACCACGAGCAACTATATCTCTACCTGGCAGTATCAGAACATGCGATTAGTGCTGCCCTAGTTCGGGAAGAAGACAAAGTGCAAAACCCGGTCTACTATGTTAGTAAGCAGCTAACAGGAGCTGAAAGAAATTATCCGAGACTGGAGAAACTGGCCTATTGCTTGGTCATTGCCTTAAGAAAGCTCCGCCCTTACTTCCAAGCTCATCCGCTTACTGTGTACACCGACCAGCCGTTACGACAGGTCCTCACACGGCCTGAGACGTCCGGTAGGTTACTTAAGTGGAACATTGAGCTAAGCCAATTTGATATCGCATACGCTCCGCGGAGAGCCATTCAAGGACAAGTCCTGGCAGATTTCATAGCTGAGTTCACCGTTCCAGAAAACTTGCCCGAGACCAGTGAATCCCCTGAATACATCTGGAAGCTGTATACTGACAGTGCGTCAAATGACCGGTGTTCGGGCGCTGGGGTTGTACTTGAGACTCCCGAGGGCCGATCCATATGTTATGCTTTGAAGTTCGACTTTCGTGAAACTAACAATGAAGCCGAATATGAAGCCCTCCTAACCGGCCTAAAACTTGCCAGAGACTTGAGAATTATCGCGGTGGAAATTTATTGCGATTCACAGTTAGTGGTATGCCAAGTACGAGGAGAATATCAGGCAAGAGACCGAAGATTGGCTACTTACCTGGCCCGAGTTCAGGAAATACTAAACCAGTTTGATTACTATGCCATCTATTATGTGCCTCGGGAGCACAATCAGAAAGCCAATTCACTGGCAAAGTTAGCCAGCACAAGTGAAGCGCAGCAAATGGGACTTGTCCCTGTTGAAACTTTGGCCTCCCCGAGCATCGATCGGATAGAAATGAACTCTGTATATGAAACCGCTCCCACTAGAGAATCTTGGATGACTCCGTATCGGAATTACATTGAGAATGGGACGTTGCCTGAACCTAGAAATGAGAAGAGACAAGTCCAGTGGAAAGCTTCGCGGTTCGTCATCCAAAACGGCGTCATGCACAGGAGAGGTTATTCCGTTCCTCTCCTCAGATGTATCGCCCACGAGGAAATCAAACGAGTGTTACATGACGTACATGAAGGAGAGTGTGGTGATCATACCGGAGGACAAGCTCTCGCTAAGAAGATACTCCGATATGGGTACTACTGGCCGACAGTGAACCGAGATGCGGCGAACTATGCCCGGAAGTGCGATAAATGCCAGATACATGCCCGAATTCCAAGAGCTCCGCCTACTGAAATAACCCAAATGGTCAGTCCCTGGCCATTCGCAATGTGGGGCATCGATATCATCGGCGCTTTACCTTTGGCGAAAGGCGGTGCGAAATACGCCATCGTTGCCGTTGACTACTTCACAAAGTGGGCTGAGGCTGAAGCCCTTGCAACCATTACGACAAAGAAAGTGATAAACTTTGTGGTTCGCAACATCATCTGTCGATTTGGACTCCCGCATACCATCATCACTGATAACGGAGCCCAATTCGAGAGTGCGGAATTCAAAAATTTTTGTCAACGGTTTCATATCCACAAAAAGTTCTCGGCTGTCGCACACCCCCAAGCGAATGGACAGGTTGAAGCTGTTAATAAAGTTATAAAATAAATCCTGAAGAAATGGTTGGAAAAGGCTGGGGGCAAGTGGGTCGACGAACTTCCTATGGCGTTATGGGCCTATCGAACGACTCACAAAACCGCGACTGGGCACACTCCGTTTTCCCTATCTTATGGCTCAGAGGCTGTTATTCCGGTCGAAACGGAAGTGTTTTCTCATCGCGTGACTTACTATGATCCGAAAACGAACGCTATACTTCTGGCTGAATCTTTGGATCTATTGGATGAAAAACGGGAAGAGGCTGATCTGAGAGCAGCCGCACATCGAAGTCGGGTCGCCCGACTATACAACACCAAAGTTCGACCTCGAACCTTTGAACTCGGCGACCTCGTGCTAAAGAGAGTCTACCCCGTTCCTTCACACATGAAGCCGAACTGGGGAGGGCCGTATGTGATTACACGAAGACTCGGAGATGGCACGTTCAAGCTGTCGACCGTTGACGGTCTCGATTTGCCGAGGGCTTGGAACAGCGAAAGTCTCCGTCGCTATTACATATGACAGGCTTTATTTTTTTCATTCTATTTAGCAATTTGTTTCTGCATTTCGAAATTTGAATCTTGTAATAAGGCAACTGACTTTGCCGCATTTTCTTATTTCAGCAATAAACTGCCACTTCTTCGAGCCAGAGCTGTGATTCATTAAGTATGATATACGACATCACGATGCACGAAGAGCTAAATCCCATCACGCTATGGGACTTATTCAAACGGAGAGTGGCTGCGATATGACCGGCCACTCACTAAGTGAAACCCGAGCTCGGGGGCAAGCCATTACACCAATATTGATGGATTTGACACACGACAATCCTGCAATCGACTCTGTATTCCCAGAGTGCGAAGCGGAGTATAAAACAACCGACTCCGTATTCCTAGAGTGCGAAGTGGAGTATAAACATTCGACTCCGCGCTCCCAAAGTACGAGACGGAGTATAAACACTCAACTCTGCGCTCCCAGAGTGCGAGACGGAGTATAAACATTCGACTCCGCGCTCCCAGAGTGCGAGACGGAGTATAAACATTCGACTCCGCGCTCCCAGAGTGCGAGACAGAGTATAAACATTCAACTCCGCGCTCCCAGAGTGTGAGACAGAGTATAAACATTCAACTCCGTGTTCCCAGAGTGTGAAACGGAGTATAAAACAACCAACTCCGCATTCCCAGAGTGCGAAGCGGAGTATAAACATCCAACTCCGCATTCCCATAGTGTGAAGCGGAGTATAAACATCCAACCCCGCATTCCCAGAGTGCAAAGCGGAGTATAAACATTCAACTCCGTGCTCCCAGAGTGCGAGACGGAGTATAAACACTCAACTCCGTACTCCCAGAGTGCAAGATGGAGTACAAACATCAGTCAACTCCGTGTTCCCAGAGTGCGAACAACCGCTTACGAGATGACATATATCCCCGGAATATGGATGAAACGATTCATAAGAGAACAAGTGTGGTTCGACCACTCGGTCCTCGCTTGATGCAATCACAAGCTGATCATCACAACTTAACCCTGGAACTGGGGGCAGAGGCAAATGTTAATCATTACCCGAAGCTATGCGATGCTCAGCTCCGATGCGATCCCCTATCACAACTCAAGTCCGAGATTTCCATACTTAACAAGTAAAATGAGCTATTCTTGAAACAATAAGATAATGCAAGTACACTGGACCAAAGTTCGAACACTGCAATATTCAAGCATAGAAAGGAACATAAGCTGAAACTAGATGACAAAATTTTATTTTCAACTAAATCAAAAGCTACGGTTCATACATGAGCCTTTCCAAAATACTCCTACTTGCAGGGGCCGAACCCGCATCTAAACACGGCCTACAAAAGGGAACAAAGAAAAGTGACAAAATCCCTGACTACCAAAAAAGAAAAGTATGCCTAAAAGGAGTGTCTAATCCTTCTGCTTCCTCAACTTCTTCTTCCTCGAGGAGCTATTGGAACCACCAGTACCCTTTCGCTTGGAACCTTTCTCCTTAGGCAGGCTCCCCTCGGGTGAAGGCATAATGTCGACGTCCTCGTCCGAGTTGGACTCTATGGGAATGCTTCCCACAGGAGGAGTTGGAGGAACAGACTCCGCAGCCGGAGGAGGGACTGGTACATTAGTATCAATAAGCGTGCCCCCAGGAGACACAATCATAAGAGGAGTGGGGCACTGTGTTGATGCTCCGCCATCTATGCTGCCGCCACGCGCCGCGGCCGCCATCTCGGCATTAATCTCGGCCAACATCGCCGCTTCCCGTTGTGCTCTGGCCTCGCTATGGGTTATGATAGTCTGAGTTGAAGTGTCGGAAGTAGACGAGAATCCACCCAGGCCAAACGGCAGGTCCGCAAAAGGATCACTCTGACGGCCGAGGAGCTCGTTTATCATCTGTTCATCGAAAGAAAGTGAGCTCCCCTGCGTTACTCCGACTGGTGCCATTGCCGCGACGGAAGTCGCCTCAGAAATGATGGCTTCTGGCACTTGGCTTGGTTCTTGGGCGGTGAAAGGCGCAGCTGGTGCAACTTCCGTCACTGATCAAAGAAAAAGAACATGTCGTTAATGTACACTTCGACACAGACCCTCCAATCCAAGTATACAAAAAGTTAGTTCAGAGTACCTTCCTCGGTTTGGCTCGGGGTCGTCTGAACGACTTCGGAAGGATGCTCCTTATTAGGAGATAGATGCGGTCGGTCTGGGTCATATGCCGGAATAGGCTAGGAGTCGATCATAGGAGTTGGCTCAGATTGAGATGACACGATTATCTCAGAACTCGTAACATGGTGCTCCGCACCAGAGCTTTCTCCGACGTCCTGAGTCTGGGCACCAAGCCTCTCCTTATCGTGGGAAATCATGGAGTCATGGAGAACCTTCTTTTCGTCATCATTGAGAATGCGGTTCTCCAGCTCGAATTCATCAAGGGCTTCATCAAGGTGCCCAGACTTCTCCTCATCAACCAGTAAGTTCCAGGCGTTATAGAGATGCGTGGGGTAATCGTCAAGCCATGTCAAATCTCGGTGCCTTAGCACATTGGCGTTGTACGTGACGAGTAGCTCTTCTACCTCGGCCTCAATCCTGGCCTCCGTCTGCCGTACCTTCTCGTCAACCCCAGCCTCAGCTTCACGAGCTTGTTGCATAGCCGCTTCTTTCTCCTTTCGGAGCGTCACTGCCTGATCATAGGCCTCCTGCGCAGAGACATTAGCTGCGTCTTTTTCCTTCGCCATCTCAGAGAACTTTGATTTTAGCTCATTAAGCTCCTTAAGAGCGGCATCCCTCTCGGCGGTAATGGTGGTGTTCCTGTGACCCATGTCCTCGATGGCGGTATAATGCTCTTGCTTCATCTTGGTCATGGCAGCCTTTACTTCATCAACCTTTTCTAGGGCATCCATTTCAGATTTACGAGAAGACTCAGCCTCCGAGTTGAGCGCTTTTATGATTCGGTCATTGTGACCCAACTCCTTCTCAAGCTTCTCAATGGTGACGCCCCGATCGAATGCCACTTTGGACGCTTTCCTCGCGGCCCGTCCCCATTCCCTGTACTGGAAGAAGATATCTGCAACATAATCATGGATAGTGGTTTCAGCGGTTGGCGGAATTCTCCTCAAGTGCGGAGGGAAGACATAACCATCAAAGCAGATGTCGGGAAATTCCTTCCTCATCTATGCCAATTTAAGCGCTCCTTCACTGGATGCTTCAGTCGGGATCGGTGCGGTAGCCGAAGAGGTGGCTATTTCAGTCCTGCGCGGAGGATCGGGCCTCGAAGCTTGAGAAGGTGGCCTAGGCCGAGAAATTTCAGGAGGACGAGTAACTGCTACCGTAGGAGGTGCGGAGGTCCTAGGAGGAGGAGAGCGAGATCGGGATCGGTGAACGTATCCCCTGTCTCTGTCAGACTTCTCCTGACCAGAGTGTCCTGAGTCGTAATCCCTCTCGCCCTCTCTCCTGCGTGGCTCATGATAACGGTGCTTGTTGCGCAAACTACCAAGCACAGAACTTTGCCCAGACATCGTACCTGAAAAGCAAACCACAAAGAATCAGTAGCCGTTTGCAATATGTTGTTTACGGTTAGGAAAATGTGTTGTGCCGTGAAGAGTGTGTGAATGTGTAACCCCCCGGACCAACCAGAAGTGTCAATCGCACTGGCAGGAAGAGACTCGCTAACATCGACGATATGTCGCGGTCCACCCAATTCAACGTCGTGTTGCTCGGGCTCGATGTCCGGGATTGGAGGGTCAGCAGGCCCTTCGAATTGATTTTCAGTTGGCAGGGAGGGTGCTTCCATAATCTTAACTCCTGGCAGAGGACGGTGTAAAACCAGAGACTTCCGCCTCCCGGACTTAGGCTGTTTTGAGGCCACTGCTTTGCCTTTCCTCTTTGCATCGGAATCCGGGGTTGCATTAGCGGGTCCGACCAACGGTTCCTCGTTGGTATGAGTTCTCTCGGAATCGGGTTCCTCAATCATCACAACCCTGGGTTTCTTCCGCTTGACCTTTTCTATGGAGACGGTCTTTAATGCACCATCGAGCCTTATGCTCTGCCTCCGCCCGATCAACCCAAGAACACTAAGATTCTGGTCCGTCAGTAGCAACTCGATATTCCTTTCTTCACTAGGGATTTCTTGAAGGACACGAACTATCTCTTTCTAGTAGCCGCCTTCAGGTCGCTGGATTATTGCTGAAAGAAAGAGAATAGGAGATATGAGTTTAGTTTCATTCAAAAATTGCCCCGTCAATTACTTGGGAAAAAGACAATGCTTACGTCTAAACAGCCATCTTCTGGCAAACCCCGGCGGACATCGGACATAGAACCACTCTGACTTGAAGTAGCTCAGCCTAGTCCACGACCCCATGATGACTTGGCAGTTTCTTACAAACTCCAAGAATGTAAAAGATGGGCTGTCAGTTCAACTTTTGAAGTTGAAGAGGTATCTTATCTCGGTCGGGCGGGGAGGTCGGTAGAGGTATTCCATAAATGCGATGAACAAGCCATTGAGTGAAGCATATCCATTCGGATGTAGCTGAGACGGAGCAATATCCAGGTAAGCCAACACCTCTCTTATGTAATCGTTGAACGGAGGAAGTGTACCGGCTGCACATGCATATCGATTAAAGGCAGTATACCCCTCCGGGGGATTGTGTGGTCTGTCGTCCGGTCCAGGCAACATCACATCGTCCAATGATAAGCCATGCCTCAAGCATATTCTCCCTAGCATATCTTCAGAGATGTTGGACGGGACAGAGTCAAGTGGACTATTAATGAAGGACGCATCAGGCAATTCATCCGGAGCTGGACCAATAGCTTCGACCTCGATGTCCGGAATCTCAAGTCTGGGAGGGAAAAGATTCTGAGTTTCTTGCTGCTGCGGACTTGATGGTTCCATAACTAGCTAACTCACGAGAAATCATCGTTAGAGGACAAACTGCCCGTGCATTCCCCAGTGTAAAGTGTGTGAATGTGTTGTGCAGTACAAGTGTTGTACATGACTTGAGCAAATTCTATGGAATGAACTGAAATGTGTAAACGACAAAACTCTGAAAGTCAGCCTGGAGGTGACCGTCATCGCTGACCGTCATGACCACGCAATCCAGATGCTAAATGGTTGATTCAGGTGTAAGTCCGTTATATATTCGTTAGGTTTCAGTTCTGTCGACGAGCTTCAAAAGGCAGTCAAATATGCAGTCCTGTGGTCGAGTTCAATTATGCAAGGTAGAAGCTCGTCGGAATCAAGGGTCAAGGTATGCAGGAGTGAAGCTCGTTAGAATTATGGTCAAGAATGGAGTTTACTCGACTCCATCATGATGTCAGTTCGAATCGGTCAGATGGAACTCGTTCGAATCCATCAATGTATCAGTTCGAATCGATACCAGTAAGCCTATTTCGAATCGATTATCAGGGGTTAAGTTCGTATCGATCAGATTGGGATAGCTTCGCATCGGTCCTTGGTTGCTTGATTCGTATCGATCTGAGAAGTTTCAGGTTGACATCGATGACGCTAGAGTCAATGGTTTTCGTATCGATCGTAGGCGCAAAGTTTGTGTCGATCCGAAGCTAAGGGATTCGTATGAATTATTCGGTCGTATCAATCATTTCGTATCGGTACGATCAACTGCCCGAGCCATTGATTCAAACGGCATTGACACCAGTTCACTCCAAGAATCGATGCGAAATCCAGGAAAAATCTCATCGCTCTCATCAATTCGAACATAACCCCCATATCGATTCAAGATCGCCCTCTCCATCCTTTCTTCTCCAATCTGTATAAATCGCCATGGCCATCATAGCTTCAAGCCAGATCTGGTTTTACCAGTTGCCAGAACGACAGATCGATGAAGAGAGAACGGATCCGTGGCAATTTCGTCATTTAAATTCACAGTTGCCTACCTAGTTTGGCGCTTGGATTCGAAAATCTGGAGGAATGAATTGGATCGAGTCGAAAGTGTGAAGCTATTGTCTGTTCCCGAGTCGATCGCAAGAGGCTAGAGGCAACAGTAAAAACAGAAAGTGAAAAAGTGAAAAAATGGACTAAGTCCCAGGTATTTATATGGAGTCTAGGGTGGAACCGAGTCGATTCGACTCCCAGTCAACCTGACCGGTCGCAACCAGTCAAACGGCGCGTCAAAGCGAAGGCCCGTTTCGAACCCACCAGACTTCACTGATTCGAGATGCGCAGAGAAGCCACCTGAAGACAATGGACCCCATTGATTCGAAGCACACGTTTTGTGAACCATCAATCTCAACGATGCAGGCTTATCGATACGATCACAAAATTCGTATCTGTTAAAATCCATCAATACGAATAATCATTTCGTATCCATCGAATCAGCCCGCATCGATACGAAGAAAGGTTTCCCAACTTTTAGCATTGATTCATGAGGGGATCAATACAAGAAGGTGGTAAAAGGCGATCATCAGACATCGTTTCAACTCAAGTTTCAAACCAGTTCAAGAAGGAATCAATGCGAGGTTCAATGACGACAAATGCTGATGACGACTCGCAAACTTGTGGCTTTTCAAAGCACGTCATGTTTTCACAAGACGTACTTTGGGGGGCAAATGTTATCCCGCCTTTTGGCAAGGCCAGGACACCAAGGAATCGACTAAAGGACAGGGATAGCCCGCCATGGATATCGCTGAATTTTGTTTGATGCCAGATTGAGCTACAATTGATAGGACACGACAAGAAATATCATAGAAGTCAACATCTCAAATTTCGGATCAATCCGGGTTCACATGCTCAAGTTACGATCGATTCAAGTTGAAGGGAGAAGCCCAGATTTCGTTTCCATCACTCTGGGCTCTTTCGTTTCCATCACTCTGGGCGCATTCGTATCCATCACCGAAGCTCTAGTTCGAATCGATCAAGATTCGTGTCGATCAACTTCGGATCCATCGAAGTACCCAGGTTCGACTCGGTTTCATTCGAGTCCATCGGCAGATCACCTACTTCGTATCGATTACCTCCCATGAGTTCGTATCAATCAGGAGCGGCCATGTTCGAATCCATCGAGCTCGTATCGATAGACTTCGTACACATCAACGGTTGAAGCGCTTCGTATCCATCAGCCAACGTTTGCTTCGCATCCATCGGACCTCCTTTATTCGAACCCATCAAGTTCGCATCGGTCTAGACTCGTATCCATTAACAGGTGACGTGCCATTCATATTCAACGAGTCTATAAACTAGGATGACGTGCCATTCATCGAAACAAACGAGGCGAGATCCATGGAATCGAAACGGTCAATGCGGAGCGAATACTGGATCGAAACGAAGTGCGCGTGCCACCTCATCTCAGAAGCACGTGCAGCAATTGTTGCGGGGGGGATCGATTCGAAGCCGTAGGGACGAACCAAACAGCCTTCGAGAGATCTCGTTTCGTATCGACCATATCTTGAGATCCACTGATCCAAATACAACAAAATTTTCAGGGAAGCTTGCATACATACTGAGGATCATGTCCACCAAATTTGAGCTCAATTGGAGATCATCTTGATCGATACGAAATGACTTCATATCGATTACAGATCGACTCGAAACTTTCTGAGGTTGGTCGAGTGGGTCCCCTCACGTGCCAGACCAAGTCTCCCGGAGTTTGAGCTAGATTTGAGCCTCCTACGCCTATAAATAGAGCCCCAAAATCAACAGAAAAAGGATCTTTTTTCTCTGAAGCGTCCAGACTCTACCGGATTGAGATTTGCATCCTACTTTTGCTGTCAATTTCGAATTCTAATCTATAATCCGTTGTTCATTGCTGTAACCGCTTGTAATCATTGAAAGAGAATCAATAAAATCATCAAAACTTCATAGTGGACGTAGGCCATACGCCGAACCACTCTAAATTGCTTGTCTGTGCATTTTACATTTCTTTTTGTTGGAGTTTTTGTTAGATAACCTCTGTTTTACATTTATAATCTTCATTTTATCTCTTCAAATAACTCCCGAAGAGTGTTGTGCCCATTTTTGGTACAAACAGATCTGATTCAAGTTAATAAATTAAATCTAAATCTCTTTTCTCTAATCAAAATCTAATAGACCCATATAAATGTTAATTGTGGATCTAGATAGGGAGTCAAAATGGAGAATACATATAACAGGGTTTAGATCTGGACTAGATTTAGAGATTTGGAAACACTAATGGAAGGTGAGTGGGAATATTATATGTTTTTATATGATATTAGATTATGTCGTTGTAGATCTATTCTTACATGCTGAGAACTAAATTCAAATTGCAAATAAATTCATAAATACAAGAGGATGGAAATGCTATGCTTGCCTATGAAATTTATACTGCTAAGTTAATACTTTCCTGTTATGAAATTATTGGAACTTTACATAGGACTTATATTGAATTGCATAATGATTAGAATTGTTATTTTTATGTCGGATATTAATTTAATGATGCGTAATGATTAGGAAATTTATTCTTATTCAATGGATATGAACTGAATGAAATCTTAATGAATGTGTCATGATTAGGAACTTGTTTTTATTTGACGATATGAATAAAAATTAAAATAATTTTTTTTATAGATATTTGAGATTTGTGATATTTTAATGTATCGGAATTGGAAATGTTGCAAGTAGATTTTCACAAATTATAAAATTTAAAACTAACAAAAGTGTGATGTTTGGAATAACAAGGAATGTCTGTATGAAAATAAAAAGAAAGAGATGCATAAAACAAAGGAAAATTTCTATGTTTTGTACCGTCGATTTCAAGAGAAATTAAAAAGACAGTTCCTCATAATTACAAACACCGCACAAACACCTCCTCATTTAATAAGATATGAAAATTCACTGTGCTAACGTATGTTGAATAGAAGTTTAGTTCTAATATATTAAAATATAGTAAATCCCAAGTGTTGAACATTAAGATAAGAATGAAATAAAAATAACAATAAGATGGGAAGTGATGAAACAAATAATTTGAAGTTTTCGACAATAATAAAAGGGAATAGAAAGTGAAATAGAATAGAAATCAAAGTTGAAACTAATGAATGTAGTAGCAATGGTATTGATATATGAAAATAAGAAGTGGTAAATGAATTTGATGAGGAAAAGTTACGCATAATAAAATGAAGACCTAGGGTCAGATATAAAAGATGTAGAGGCAATGAAGAAAGAGTAAGCAGAATGATATCAAATATGTATATATGTAGCCCTTGGTATGCGTTTATGATGGGTGTGGATAGTTTTAATTTAACATATATAAATTATAAAAAGTAAATGACATAAGCTCATTTGAGTTGGTTGGAATGTGGAAACATATCCAACCATAGGACCTATTGAGAGTATACGCTTTGCATATAGAGTAACGGATACCCTCGGGTCATGCTTGTGCTTGAAACAGAAGCTCTGTAAACGTAGGCAATTGGATGGTCCATTAGGTAGATGTCGAGGCTGGACAAGCACTATAGAGTAGTATGGTTCAAATTGTTTTAGAGGAGGGTATTTCCTTGATTGTACTAGGCAATCTAAAGAGATGGTGGGTTGGGTCGGATGCTATGCAACGTGTATGGTACCAAACTAGGGTTAGGGTTGCGTAGGTCCCAAGCTCGTCATCGGTCCCTTGTAGTTAAAAGGAAGGATGGGATTACAACTAATTGGATGATGCCGCCTACCAAGGTCGATTTAGTTAGGTTATGCACCACCATAGTTGTTTGCTAGTTTGTTAGATAGAGCAAGGCAAGTTAATCCATAACAAGATTCTTTCGAAATATGGACTCCGTGGTTAGCAGAGCCGAATCCACATTATAGGAAGTGGACAAAGTAGAAATCCCCAAAGAGAATACGACTAATGGAGAAAAGGTCGTCGGTGCGCACTATAGGATTTCCTTGAATTATACGTGGTCGTGATATAATAAGGCGATGGGTCCTGACGAGGTGCTGAACAAGGGATACTGGTGGGGATTGTATTGAGGCCCATTAAGGGGCCATGGGATATGTATGTATGTATGTATGTATGTAGGAACGATTCGTATGTAGAGATGTAGTCAAAATAACTAATAATATAATCAGACATAACATGAAATAGTGAACAATCAGCACAAGCTACTGTATTTTGAAGGACAACTGCTGGTGCTTAGCATGTTCGGTGCTGAAAATGACACTTGCCCTTTGAAGTAGCAAATCTTGGTCAGTATTTATGAAATCTATTATATTTTATTATTCTGCTGCAAGTTATTTCGTTAGAGCTCTAATATGCATTCTTTGTTGTATTTGCAGGATACCAAACCAATGATTTGTACTTTGGTGGATATGAGTTTTCGATTTAGCAAAAATTCAGGACCACTGGGGTGCGGGTTGTCACATTTGGTATCAGAGCTTAGGATGGTAGATCCTAAAAAAGGAAACGTTGAGTGAACATATTTGTATTTTATCTATAAATATAAATATAATATACGTTAAATCCTAAGAATTCCTACTATAGGATAGTTACATATTGAAAATCCTTGAAGCTAGATGGTACATGACTCCCTAGTCAGGCCTTGACAGCCCATTGATTGTAGATCCCCATATAATTTCCTATTGATGATGTACAATAAGACCAAATAAGGGGAAAATAAGAATCCATATGTTATAGAAATCCACTTGAGTCCAACCCAATAGAAAATAGTTTTAAAAGTTGAGAAAAATATAGTTTGAAAAAGGAAGCAAATATTGGACTTTAAATTTTAAAAATATTTAGTTAAATTGAAAAGTTTTCATAAATGGGTTTCATAAAAACTAGTGGTTGATAAATTATAGAGCATAATTAGCTCGCTAGTTTCTTTGTAAAGAAAGAAAAGTGTAACTAAAAAGTTTTAGTTGAAGTTAAAATTTGTTAAAATCTAGAATTCGGTAAAGGAAGCTTTGCAGAAAGCTATTTTCTTTTGAGAAGAAATGGTAGAGCAATATAGCTCATGAATTTTTCTACGTAATAAGAATTTTTAAGTAGGCATTTTTATGTGTGGATAATAGAAAGTTGTACAAGTTAGGAATAGGGTGAATAATATAGAGAAGAAGATTTAGAACCCTAAAACAAAGATATAGGCGAACGCATTACAAAGATTCGAGCGAGAAGATGGTAAATTAAGAGAAAACCAATTGGAATTGGTGCAGGAGAGTTGAATAGTAGAAAATTTTGAAATATAAAATGGAAATGAGGTTTGATTTATTGAAATAGTTTGGGATTTAACATATTCTAATTCATTGGAATGAAAATAGGTAACAATACAAGTTTCTATGAATCAATTAAGTTACAAATAAAGGTGTATTGTTTGAAATAACAAGGAATGTAAATTTAAAGAAAGAGATATATATAATATGAAAAGCATCGTATTTTGTGCTGCCTATTTCAATAAAAAATGAGGTATAATTCCTTGTAATTTCGCACAAAATACGAATTCCCCTTTAAGCGATTCATAGAGAATTTTAGCATTGACGATACTTTTGAATGGGAAAAGTAGTTCCAATACATTAAAATATAGGATCCTTAAGTATACTAAAAAGGGTAGTAATTAGAAATTATGTAGGAGATTATGAAAATAATAATTCTAGTAATCTAATTAGAAGCAACATAAGAGAATAAAGGCAGAACAATGAAAAATGGACATTTTCCATTGTTTTCTCTATTTATTATAAGTATCTTTTAAAAGCCCCTCTTTCATGACATTAGAGACTCAACTAAAGATTGGAAGTGGAGATAGAAAGAAATGATAGAATGAACGTTGTTCTTATCTATTTTAGTTTTATTGTTTAAAAGTTTATAAAAGATGTTTTGGAAAAACTGCAAAGTGCATTTTTAGAAAAGAATGGTTTGGTATGGTAATTGAGTTTTCAAAACAAAAACTTAATAAATGGTTTAAGTTAAGAATCTCAAATTTTTAAGGAATAAAAATTGGAAGGGTCTTAAAAAGAAAATGTTGATTCGAAGGAAAAGGAAAGAAGCTTTCTAAAAGTTTAGTTTGCTAGCATTTTCTTTTAGAAGTAATGAATAAGTTAAATTCAAAAATTGTAAATTAAAGTTTTTAAATGATTATAACACTAAGTATTTTTTAATTTAATAATAAGTTTGTAAGTTGCACTTTTGAAAGAAAGAGGTTTTAGGGGTAAGTGTTTCAAAAATTTTGAAGTTTTAGTTTTGAAAAAAAATGCAAAAACCAAACCAAAATTTCTAACTGTGGAGTAGATAGGAATTAGTGCCTAGGTAAGACGGGATGATGGATAAGGCTATGAAGAAGATAGCAATGATTACTCTTGAAATAGTAATAAAGAATTCCCATAGAATATAAATAATAATGGTAAGAACCTAGGAATATTTTAAACATGTATGTAAGCCATATGAGTAACCCGTAAAGGAAGTAAATAGCAAGTTCTGAGAAAACCATTTAGGTTAAAAGGAGACGACAATGGATGGTGTTTCTTACAGTGAAAGGATGCACAGTTTATTCCACAAATGGGTATGGTAAAGGAAGAAATGAATAGACCTTATTCATCAATAATAAAGGAAAGGTTAAGATTTGAGGATTGCAGTAGGATGGTACCTTTGGAAGGCCAATTCAATTTGAGTATGAAGTGATAGAGTCGCACCATTATTAGTGTTAGTTAATGTTGAAGTGCAGCTTCCGGTAGTTGTTCTGGTAAGGTTGGGTTGTAAGCATTCATTGTCTTTATTGGGCGTAAAAGTGCGTATGATATAAAGGAAATGTTTCTTTTATTTTTGTTTTCAATGTGGACCGCAATGTTATGGAAAAATAATAAGATGAGGATATTTGAGAAATGATAGTCAACTAATGCATAAGAGAAGAAAAATAATAGAGTCATAAAGTTAAGAAATAAATTTAAAAAAAATATTTAACTGACCACTAAAAAAAAATGAAATAAAATTGTAAGTAAATTTCGGTGAGGGGAGCACAAGGAAGGAATGTTGAGTAGCCATGGGTCAATGTCCATATACCTCAAAGGCTGGAATTTATAATTAAACTTGGTTGTTGGTTGCTATTATAAATAAAAGAAAAAAAATTCCGGAGCTTAAAATTTACTACATAAATTAAGAGAAGTCCACTCTGGACATTGGATTGTTGACTAAACCCCGACTTCTTGAGATGTAGGAAAAAATTTATTTTGAAAATCCTATAAATATGTATACTTTTGAAAAATGAAATATTTCTGCAAAATGTTTTGAAAGATTTTTAAGTTTAAATTTTTATGAATATTTTAGAAAGTGATATAAAAATATTTTTAAATTGAATAAGAAGAAATTTCAAATAGTGGAAATGCCACATACTTGACATTGGGGAATAGTTGACAAGTTCGTTAATATGGATTTTACTGTCCTATAGAAATGCAAATAAAATAAAAGACGATTAGAAACAAGGGAGAAAATTGTTAGTTTGGAAATCACTTTCTCCATATCTTGTTAGTAACCAAAAAGTTGATTTTTAAAATTTGCCCTATTTTAAGAAATTAACTTACGCAAAATGTACTTGGAAAAGTTGGAGAAAGAAATGGGGGCGAAGGAGAAGATTTCAAGGCACAGGGGAAAATGGCACATAAGAGAAGGATGAAAATATGAAATTTTCCATTTAGATCCTTTCTCAGCATAAGAAAATAGGTTTAGAAAACTGAATTTTCTAAATTTGGATGTTAGCAACGGTGTGCTAGGAATTTGGATGATAGGTATTGGATGCGAAATGGGTTGAATTATACTTCTATTCATAGAAGTATGGGAAAATTTGGATGCAAAAACAAATTTTTTATTTTTAGAAGTTGCATACATGTAGAACTACCAATATATTTAGGATGTTTGCTTCATATTTTTTAGATTGATTTTAAAGAAAGCATTCATATAGGGGGCACCGATTTAGAATTGCTCAATTTACATATCATACATGTTGTGATGCACCGTACACTTGTACACAATTTTTTGCAAAATTAGTTGTACACCAGTTGATTGTTAGTATAGAATGGATGTGCAATATTCTTACATGATCGAACCATTGCGTAATTTCGAGGACGAAATTGTTCTGAGGGGAATGCCCACGATTTTTACGTTAATTACTTAAAAGAAATTAATTAATAAATAGGAACGGTGAAAAATGGGATTTTGCAAATGTCATAATTTGGCTACGAATTTTATACCATTGGATTCGTGGCAATTTTCTGATCGACTTTCATATATAAACTTTTCCGATTGGAGTTCAAACAAGAAAGTTATTAACATTTGAATTTTTGGAGTCAGAAATAAAAATATACATAATTAAGGAAATAATTTGAAATTAATTAATGTTTAATGTGAAAATCAATGGTTACTTGACCATTAAGAATTGCAATTAAGGAATAAGATAACATTAATTGGTTAATTAAGTAAATAAGTCAATCAGAATCAATAGACGTTCAAACTTGCCAAAATAACAAAGCATAGGTCGACCATGACGTTCCCTAGGTCAACCATGGTTCCATAAGGGTCGACCCATGATCTTTTAGGCAGTGATAGATTTTGGCCGTATGGCACAAATTTAGTATAGTCCGATCCGACGGTTATCGCTAATTTGAACCTTTATAAATTAAGACTTAGGGCTTCACTTCCAACCTAGAATTTTCTAATGAGCACCGAAGCTCTGCCATTTTCTAATCTCCTCCAAAATTCTAAATACACAGAAATCGATTTAGATTGCACGAATACACTTTACAAAAGGAATATGAGATGATAAAGAATAGAAAATAGGTTCAAACCAAGGCACTACATCGAAGGTAAATTATAGATCTGATTCTAATTAATAAATTAAATCTAAATCTCTTTTTGCTAATCCAAATTCTAATAGATCTGTATAAATGTTAATTATAGATCTGAATAGGAAGTCAAAATGGAGAATGCGGATAACATGGTTTAGATCTGAATCAAATCTAGATATTTCGGATTGTTAATGGAAGGTGAGTTGGAATATTATATGTTTTTATATAATATTAGATCATATCATTGCAGATCTATTAACATGTTGAGAACTGAATTTAAACTGCAAATAAATTCATAAATATGAGAAGTTGGAAGTATTATACTAGCCTATGAAATTTATACTGCTAAGTTAATACTTTCATGTAATGAAATTGTTGGAACTTTACATGAGACTTATATTGAATTACAAAATGATTAAAATTGTTATATTTACATCGGATATTAATTTAATGATGCATAATGATTAGCAAATTTATTTTTATTTGACGGATATGAACTGAATGAAATCTTAATGAATGCATAATGATTGGGAATTTTTTTTTATTAGACGATATGAAGAAAAATTGAATAAGAAATTGTTTAGACCTTTGGGAATTTTGTGATATTTTAATGTATCGGAATTTGAAACATTGCAAGTAGATTTCCGCATATTATCAAGTTTAAAACAAACAAAAGTGTGACGTTTGGAATAACAAGGAAGGTCTGTATGAAACTAAAAAGAAAGAGATGTACAAAACAAGGGAAAATTTCCGTGTTTTGCACTATCTATTTCAAGAGAAATTAAAAAGACAATTCCTCATAATTACAAACACTGCACAAATACCTCCTCGTTTAATAAGATATGAAAATTCACCGTGCTAACATATGTTGAATAGAAGTTTAGTTCTAATATATTAAAATATAGTAAATCCCAAGAGTTGAACATTAAGATAAGAATGAAATAAAAATACCAATAGGAGGGGCACACCCTTAGGAAGAAATCACAAAATCACAAATGAAAACTAAGCTTCTTTAATGGCTTCTTCATATTCTTCCTCTCTTATGTTCTGAATGAAATAGTTGCAAATCAACTCCAAATCACTTCAAACTTTTCCACAAGCCTTAGTACAATATTAACCACCTTCCACCATGCCAAAATTTGATGAAGTGGAGCCATAATCCCCCTCCATGGAATGGTCATGAGCAATATGAGGTTTGAGGAGACAAAAGCAAGGTTAACAAAGTAAAAAAAAGGAGGGAAAAGTGATTGCAAAGTTGGTTTAGGCTTGGTTGTTTAAGAGGTTAAAGGTGTTCGAATGAAAATATAACATATATATTTTATCTTTGAGTGTGTTTATGTTGATCGAATTGTTGTTGACATATGTTAAAACATTTGTTTGAATTCTTACTTTGAAAGTAAATGGCATATGTGATCTATGTGTATGGACTTGAACGAACTTGGAATGGACTTGTATGATATATGACAAGGCCTTGGAACAAAGCACATGGGTTATAAATGGACTCTGGTATAGATCAGACTTGGATTTGAAAGTGCACCTATATCGATAGTCGCTATGGATGCAGTTGTGAATTGCCTTATTTTTGGTGATTGCTATGGAACATTGTAGAGAGATTCTTAGAGGTTTCTCGCCATATTTATAATATTTTATATGTATGTTTGTTGCTATTAAAAGCTTGAATAGTAAAAAGTAAAGTAACATCTTGAAATGTGGCCAAAACATCACTAGTGCAAAACTGATCCGTTTAGACTTGATTTTGGACTTTAAAAGGTTTGAAAAGATATTTAATTTAATTATTTTGTTTCATTCTTTTTACATGTGTTTACTAACTTATTTTAGAGTATTTCAAAAGTGTTTTAAGATATTTACGAATTTTTAAGGATCAGTTATGAATTTTTAAAAAGGGCTATTTTGTTAAAATATATATAAAACATGTTGTTTTCAAGTTCTAAGGAAAATTGTAAAGTTGTTATCTTCAAGTAATATTTTGACTAATTTTTTTAAAACCTATTATAAGTATTACAATGGAATTTAAGAGCACGTATAAGTAGGTATAATTTTTAGAAAATTTGTTGACTATTTTATACCTTATGGAATAAAATTTCTTTTGAAATGGTTTATTTAATATCAAGTTTTATAAATAAATTATATACATATATATCTTTTTTAACAGTTTTAAAGTACAGGAAAGGGATTGATAATTGCTAAATGGTCAAATGGTTAACTGTTTAATTACCTGTTTGAAAAGTAATTAACTATGCTTAACACTAAAAGCCAACGAAGTAAGGCTTATCTATTTGTGAGAGTTAAGATTGATGTCGAGTAGGGATGGAGCAATAGAGCTCTAAGCTACTGGGCTTCCCACTTGATCGAGGAATAATAAGTTGAAAAATGTTGGAAACATGTTAATCATGTTGATTTCTTATTATTTATTGAAATCATTAATACTATACTTAACAATAAAAACCGAAGATGTAGACTTATATATTTATGAGATTCAAGAATGATATGTCTAGGCAAGGCTTTTATGCAACCAGTGCTCTAACGTATCTGGCTTAACTCTTGAAAGAGGAATAGTTAAGTTTGACTGTTGGAAACGAGTTAAGCGCATGAATCGTGGTTTCTATAAGCAATCGTCTTTAGAACTTAATAGTTAACTAGTCAAATACTGAACTTGTCTGATTATGAACTTAGATCTTTAAAAAAATGTTTGTAAAGATAGAAACAAGTATAAGAATGGTTTTGGGTTTGTTGTGAATATGTGTTAATAGCATTCATCTTTAACCCTTTTTGGTTATACTTATGAATGTAAATAGATCTTTAAAAGAATGATTTAAAGATAAGCATAAACAAAATGATATTGGGTTTGTAGTGACAATGTTTAAGTAATATTAGTCTTAAAACTTTTGAATGGATTTGCAAAAATACTTAGATCCTAAAAAAGGATATTTTAAAGGAAATTATAAGTATGGAATCTTTTGGAAAAAGGTAGAAGTTATTAGATAAAAGAAGTTTACTAACAAAGTAGTTTTTAATTAATAAAAGGGTAAATTGAATAAAAGGGATCAGGAGTTGCTTAAGTAGCTTAACAAAACTTTGTGCGGCTTAATCACACTTTGTGTGACTTGATAGTGTTTTGTATACTCATCTGTTTATGTAAAGTACACTAGACTTGGTTTCCATTTACAAACATCTATCTTGTACCAGATAGTCGATTAGTCGACTATCAAAATTGTCCTAATATAACTTTGGGGAAATCTAGAAGAAAAAGGGGAATTATATGGTATAATTATCTTCGATGGTGCTATACTTTACATATAAACACGTGTTTCTTCTAGGACAAATGATACGGAAATCTGTTCGCTTAAACGGTTAGGAGGTGATCTCCACTCTTATGAATTGTTTGTTTATTTCGAAAGAATTGAAGTTTTAATTTACCATAAATTCATCAATTCATTTTGGAGCATCCTGTAAGTGGGAAGAGTGTAATTGTATGAGATGACTCGAAATCGTGACCACTTCAAAACCATATACGCGATCTTTATTCTGGAAGTGGTTGAGAAGTGTAATGTTATAGGTTTGAGCTATCTATCCTAAGGTTAAGTCCAAGGGAAAGGTCAGCATTAACATTTCAAACGATGTTATCGTGTAGGACTATCTATATTGAGGAGTATTCAAAGAGAGAGGACAGCGTTAGCATTCATTGGAGGACTTATGAAGGGAACCTATAGAGAGGTTTGAGATCTGTTTGAGATGCTCAG
The DNA here is from genome assembly GCA_030737815.1 of Allium fistulosum. Lineage (NCBI taxonomy): Eukaryota > Viridiplantae > Streptophyta > Magnoliopsida > Asparagales > Amaryllidaceae > Allium > Allium fistulosum. The sequence goes on along the minus strand of CM060903.1, from coordinate 343,307,896 downwards.
ATCCATGCGGCGATTCATGATTTTTTCAAAATAAAGGAATCCAATTGGGGATTCGTGTGATGTTCGTGTGATGAAGACTTGAGTGAGAGATGTCAAATGTAGCCTCAACATTACAAATGACAAAAATCAGAGAAGGATGCACAATCTCGGGTTTAGCTTACCCATGAGGGTATATCAACTCCATATTTAGAGTATGTTTATAGATATGTTGAACGTAGGAGTTGTTGATACTTGGTACCACGCAGTTCATCGTTGGGCCAGTTGTGTTTACCTTAGATTATATCCAATTTAGAGACATACGATGATCGAAAGGAAGTTTTTGATCTTGTCATGGAGATCCGCTTCAGTTTAGTAGAGGCATTTCCATGGAGAACAATCCATATATGAACGCGCCTTAGCGGTATTGATTGTATATCAATTATTGTTGTGGCATTCACACAACAACTATTTGATATGATTTATATGCTATACTTTAGAGATTGCCTATCATATCACTATATGTTAAACCTAATGAATGGTTGGTTTCTTTGAGGGAAAAACCGTTTCCGAAATCCATACCGTCTCAATGGTTACTGTTATATATCACCCATATTTTTTAAGTTTCTCACACTGGTTTACCAGACTGATCCGGATGTTTTTTTATAATGCTCGGGTCAGGCCTATGTATGTTCCCAAATTTAGCTTTGGACTCTTTGGAGCTTATGGAGAAGAGCTGGATGGCTACCTTCTATAGTATTCTTATTTCCACTGATATACCATTAGCATTTATAAGGACGGGTTGTTAGAACTGTCCAGGTTAATTACTATAACTTCGAAAAAAAACTTTGTATCTTAAAATGATAGTTTTTACTGTCTTTTGATATTATATATGATCATTCCGTTGTGAGATTCTGGTTCTGGGTTCTTTCTTCCTTGTTCTATTTCTTTTTCTTTTATTCAACCCTAACAATTCATCTTTCCGGCACTTAGGTGTTCGACATGTAAATAACGTGGATGTATTAGTGTCGATATTCAGGGGTCGAAAAGGCGGGTTGTTACAGCTGATATTAGTGCGTAAGGTTAAGCGAGAACCTTAGCTTTGGTTGGATATGACTCATTGAGAGATAGGGTAGTGGAATGCCATAGCATAAGTTGAGCGTATTATAAATATAAGGGCGTATTTGTTAGTGCTATAAAAATATTTTATATTGTGTTTATTGGTATGTTGAGTGGTTTATGAATTCTGGTCGGTACATGGGATGCCATAGTATCGATAGGGATTTCTAAACCCTTGAATAGAACAAACCAACATAGTATTATTTTCGAAATTGGTAAATGAAATAATTTTATTTAGGACTATATTTGTTATATAGAAGGAAAAGTTTCCAAAGGAAATTTTATGTAGTTATTTATAGTGTATTTGTTTGTAAGGAAATGACAATATTTAATTATTATCATTTATTGTTCGATTAGTTATGCTCGGCCAGTTTTTGAGCATTTACTATAATTTGTTGATTTATAAGAGATTTACCTTTTTACAACATGGGTTGAGTAGATAGTAATTTATTGGAACATTAAATACAAACACCTTATGAATTAAGTTTCACGGTTTGATTATAAGACGTTCGATGATAATGTTGGGTTAAAATTGAATTTTAATAAGAGTTGTTTATTATAATCTAAACAAAAATATACAGTTTTGAAATGATTTAGATAAGAAAGCAACTTTATATAAACATGGTTTGTAAATAAAAAAGGATTTGAATATAGAATTTGAGGACTTAAATCCCGATACATTGAAATGTTTTTTTTCATGATTTTGGAAAAAAAATAGTAGTAGTATAATTTGAAAGTAAGTAATTGAGAAATTGGTTTATGAAATCGAGGTCATGGTACTAAGTAACATTTACGAAGTATTTGATACCATTTTGAAATGGTTTTGGTTAAGCCCGAAAGGCATTACTTGGACGTACGAAGCTCACTCCTGTCATTTGAAAATAATTTTGGTGATGACTTCAACATCATCGACATTAATTTTCAAGTTTATAAGCGTGGGATGCTACAAAGTTGTTTTGGTAAAACAGATTTTGATTTAATCCCAAAGTATATGTTGATATACAAAGGATATATTTGTTTATATAATTTCAAAATGATTTGAAATGAAAATGGTGTTTAGTTATAAAGTTTACTTGTTAAGTTGATTCATGGACACATATAGCTTATGCATTAGGAAAGTGTTAATGTGCATTAGGATATGATGTATTTTTTGGTAGTTTTCATTTGTTAAAATGAAATGAGATTTTCGACAATTTGGTATGGTCGAGAACTTCCGGATAGTTGTAGAACTTCTAGTTAAGTGTTTTCGAAAATATAAAGTTGAGTTTATATAACACTTGAATTGAGAATATAGCAAGTTAAACAAGTTATAAATTTGTTAAACATATTTGTTACAAATTTGATGTTTTTATATATACTCTTAGTACGTAATGGAGTATTATACGAGTATGGAACTTAAGTTGTAAAATGTTTATAAACTTGAAGTTAGGTTTTTATGAAATGATTCAAAAATGTTGAATGACATACTATTTGGATAAGTGAATGTGGTTGAAAAGGAATTAGTGTAGTTAAGAATCCAATAGGATAAATATATAAGTTGTATGTAGTTCGTTTTATTCGCATGGTTGTTCTTGATCCAGTATTCGAGTACGCGATTTTAAGGTGATATGCACTAGTTCAAACTAGGATTTTTCACTAGATTCTTGACGGCGAAAACTTAATATGGATTCCTGATATGATCATAAAGTTTTCTATCATAGTATTTGACTATGTAAGGTGAACGAATGTTTCCAATCGAGGAACTTGATCGAAGTCTGCATTAGAGAGGCCAAGCGATCTATACTAGTAGGGATGTGAAATTTATGCGATCGAGCAAGTGATCAGATTGGATATTGCGTACGAATGGTACATATGCATCATACGGGTTTAGTATATTTGTATACTATGTTCATTGGCTTAAGGAGAGTTTAAGGAATGACTCTTTGATTTTTCTGTGGTGGCATGAATAATCGTTTAAGTAATAACCTAAGGCTATTGAGCAAAAGGCACACTTAGTTGTTTGATCATCATCCTTGTACAATGAGAAGGTTGGGCTTGAGAAAACCATGAGCTTTGTTTTGTAGTGAATGTGACATTGTAGGTATCAAATGTGTGATTGTTTCTTTGGTTGCCTATGTGGGAATTTCGAGAATGAAATATTCCAAGTGGGGGAGAATGTCACGACCCGGAATTTCGGACACTTCGTATTTAAATATCTAAATTATTTAAATATTTGAATCTTAGATTAAATGTTATTAAAATGATATAATAAGCTTTTTAGCCCGCTTTTAAATCATAACTAATGATGGTAAACTTGTTTTGGAAAATGTTTACAAAAATATATTATTCGAAGAGAAATCGATAATGTGACCGAAAATTGGTTTATCGGTAAATAGCTTTTCGATCGATATAAGTTGTTCAAACTCTTATGCACATGACTAATGATTAAACGAACACATTAGCAACTAATTAACACACACACCTCTTCATAAAGCTTGGAAGGTTCTAGAATGTTATAATGGATAAGAGATATTATCATGATAAGGGTATAAGTGTAATTAGCATAAAGGAGAAGTGACTTAAAAGAGAAGTGATGGGAGGTAAGGTTTCCATGGCATGGAGAGGGGATGAATGCAAGCTTAAAGAGCACCATTTTCATCCTATAAAATGATGGGCACACCCTTAGGAATAAATCACAAAATCACAAATGAAAACCAAGCTTCTTTAATGGCTTTTTCATCTTCTTCCTCTCTTATGTTCTAAATGAAATAGTTGCAAATCAACTCCAATCACCTCAAACTTTACCACAAGCCTTAGTACAGAATTAGAACACCTTCTACCATGACAAAAGTTAAAGAAGTGGAGCTATATTCCCTCACCATGGAATGGATGTGAGCAATATGGGGTATGGGGAGGCAAAAGCAAGGTGTAGAAAGGAAGAAGAAGGAGGGAAAGGTGATTGCAAAGTTGGGTTACACTTGGATAGCTTGGGCTTGGTTGTTTGAGAGGTTAAATTTTAGTTAACACCTCACTTTGAATGAAAAATATAGCATATATGTTTGTATTTGATTTTGTTTATGTTGGTTGAATTGTTGTTGACATATGTTAAAACATTGGTTTGAATTCTTGCTTTGAAAGTACATACATATGTGATCCATGTATATGGACTTGAAAGAACTTGTAATTGACTTGTATGACATGTGACAAGGCCTTGGAACAAAGCACATAGGTTATAAATGGATTTTGGTTTAGACCGGATTTAGAATTGGAAGTGTACTTATAGCGATAGTCGTTATAGAGCAGCTATGAATTGCCTTGTTTTTTGTGATTGCTATGGAACTTTGTAACGACCCGGTATTTTCAACCATTCGCATCCATTATAAGTGCATAGGCAGACACACATGCCGGAGTTGAATTGCTCAAAATATCGCGTTGTAAATAAGATTTGGCAAATCTCAGAATATACAGTAAATAAATATAATCACAGATCACAGACACAGAGTAAAATAATGCAGCGGAAGTAAAAGAAATAGTAGTTCATGAAGCTACTATCTAAATATGTTAGAGTTACATAAGATACAACAGAAGAAATAGAGTACAACAAAAGTCTCAATAAAATAACCAAGTACAAGCTGAGTAGAACAACGGAATTGAAATAGATAGGACATGACAAGCAGATAATCTCCAGCGATTCAAATCTCCAAGAGAGTGGAAATCCAAATCTGTGAATAACTCAGGCTGACCCGAGCGTAAAGCAAAACACAAAACACTCGAGTCAGGACAATATATACTTATATAATGTAAACCAACTCAAGTGAACTGTAATAAAGGTACAAGTAACTTAGAAGATGCTTGGGACCGCCCATCCTCTAAGGATCCGTTAAACTATCTACTATGTAGTAATATTCGATATTATAATAGTGTCTAAATAAGTAAAGTATAATCATATAGAAAATAGCGTTAAGGGGATGGAGAACCTTAATGCGGTCGGATCTTAAAATCATAATCGTAGTAAAGCTCGATATGGTAGGTGACATGGCACAACTAGGCAATGCCAGGGTAGATATACCAATTACGCACACGGACTGATGGATACGCATAGTAGCCACTACCGTTCCACCTCGAACAACACTCCCAAATCGGAGGATGGCCATCTAATCAATCACAAGTAAGAGTATAATATCGAAGAAATGTGTCCGAGAAGAGGTGCTACCTCACTGGTCCGAGATCGCTCCTGTTTTAGCCACCTTATGCCAACTCACGGGAGTTGGGTCCACGTAACATACCTTAAGAACGTCGCCACCATCCTACTTCATTCTGGAATCTCCACCACGTACACGGTTGTCAAAGTGGTTTTCGGTATCGACAGAGAGTATGTCCATATCCGATCCCGGTCTCTTTGCCAACCAATCGTTATTATAACCCGTGGTTATAACTTTTAAAAACAATACTTTACTTCAAAATAAAATACCATTTCAAACCATATCTTTATCAAAATAAAGATTAAATCAATTCCAAACCATTTCCATATATTTAAATTTTCATATCATTTCAAAACTTCATTTCAAATCATTTTAATATAATAAAATATCATATCCTTACAAAACTTCATTTCAAATCATTTTAATAAAATAAAATATCCTATCAGTTCAAATCCAAATATTCAACTTTAAATACCTTTTAAATTCAAAGATATCGTTCATTTACTATCATTTCAAATCACCTTTACATAGTTTATATTCCAATCAAAATAATTCATTTAAACCTTTTAAAAGTGTAATTATTATATTTTCAAATCAAGTATTCAATTTCCAAAGTTTCAAACCATTCTGAGTTCGTTTACTAAGTCAAAAACCCTAATTATTAAAATTTCAGCATTTCACAGCATTTAAAAACAACTGCTATAGGTTATATTTGAAAACATTTTAATTCAGTAAAGACAGCACTTAAAACTGCTGTTAAAACTCAGTTTTAGTTGAATTATAGTTCAAAACAGAAAAGACAGCATTTCAGAAGTGCTGCGGTAGTTCAGATTTCAAAACAAGGGTAAAATTTGGTTTCAACAAAGACTGCAGACCATTATAGCATTTCCAGAGAATGCTATAATAGACCTGAGTTCAATATTAGCCTATAAGTTCAATTACAGCAACTACAGCATTTCAGAAATGCTGTAATAGCTCTTTTTACACAATTTTAGTTCAAAACAGAATCTATAGCATTTCTGAATGCTATTAAAAGTTAATTTCAGGTGTTAGTGTATTTCCAGCAATTAAATAACTTTAATTTAAAACACATAAACATTTTAAAAATCATATTTTAACATTTAAAATGTTCATTTACATATCATTTAACATATATCTTTTCACAATAAATTTCTTATAATCAAATCCAATTTCCAACAATTTACTTAATAAATTTTAGTGTAAAAGTGTCCAATTCTTCACATTTCAACAAATAAACTTAACACTTCAAATTTAAATTACCATTTCACAATTTAACTAAATTTCCAATTTTATTTAATTAACTTAAACCTTTAATTAAAACCAAATTCACATTTCCTAGTCAAGTTATATTTTAAAAGATCACTTTTAAACATTCATTTATTTAACCACTTAAATTCATAGAAAAATCAATAATACTTTAATAAATCACTTAAATTCAAATTTAATCAAATGATCATATTTATCATTTCCAAATAAAATTTAATATCCATTTTATTTATATAACTTAAATATCATTTTTAACCAAAATTCCAACTTAAGTTATATTTCAAAAATCTAGTTAAACCATTCATTAATTACATTTTTAACACATAGAAAAATAATAATTTCTTTAATTCAAAACATTTCAAAATCTGTTTAAATCAAATTTCATAAATTTATATTTTTAAAACACTTAAAAATATTCAAAACACTTTATAAAATAACCACGGGCCTGTATATAGTTTTCTAGCCTAGGTCAAGTGATACGGATATGTATCATTTCAATCCGCAGTTTAAAAAGAAAAATCCGGGTTCTATCATTTCAAACCCGCAATCCCAAGTTAAAATAAATTAAATAAAAATCGTTCAGGCCTATCATTTCAGCCCATAACGATTTTTCCCTATTCTAAAGTCCGTTCGGGTATGTATCATTTCAACCCATAGTGATTCTAGTCTACAGGGAACTTGCAATGGTGATAACAGATATAAATAACAGAATAACATTAAATAACAGTAACATATGATATAACAGGTGTAATAACAGGTGTGAACATCATATGATAATAATATAGGCATATATAACATGATAATATATTTCTACAGATTCGCAGGGTGTCAATTTACTTGTTATATAGGTACATATTGTCTGGTGAGAATAACTCACCTGTTTGTGCTGGAGATATCAAAACCAATGACACAATGGAAACAAAAGCACGATGACAAGACTACGGACTTGAGTGGAGAGCAAGATCCAAAGCTACAACTCTTGTATTACAACCCAAAACATACATCAAAACAAACACAATTTCAACGCACTTGAAATGGAATAACTTTTAAATGAAAAGAGATTTGAATGTCAAATCTTTTGCCTTGCTTCCTCTATTTTTTTGGCATGGTCAAGGGTTGGTTTTGGCTCTGGTTTGAACAGGGAATCGCTTAGGTATGGGCATAAGAATTCATGGCCAAAGTGGTGAAGCATGGAGAAGAAGTTGCAAAGCATGAAGGTGAAGGGGCTTATGCAACATAGCATGGTTTTGGTTCACCAAATGGGCTCGGCCATAGGAGTTTGGGCTTGGCCATTCAAGTCCAGATCTGGATAGAGGTTGGAGTGGTGTGTAAGGGTCTGGTCAGAGATGGTGGTGGTGGCTATGGTGGTGGTTTGGGTGGTGGTTGAGGTGGGTGAGCATGTAGAGGTCAATAAACATGGTTTTTAGGCATCTAGGTTGAAATTTGGGGGGTTTTACCATCAAAATGGTTCGGCTATGGTCAGATCTGGTGGATTGGGGGCTGGTGGTGGTCGGGAAGAGATGGAAGGAGGTGGTGGCAGTGGAATAGGGGTAGAGGCCGATCTCAATCAGGGAAGAAGGCAAGCAAAATAGCATAGAAAAAGAAGAAAAGTAGGAAGAAAGAGATGGAGGCCATTACCTAATTTTCTCTAGCCGTGAGAAACAATTGAAGATGGGATATTTTTTTCTCGTGAATGCCAAATGAGATGACGGCTACACTAGGGGTTTACATGGCTAGGCAATTAATTTTGAGGAGTTAAAGGAATTAAAGGATTTGGTAAATAAAAGGGCTTCCGTTTCAAAGCGTTACACAACCTTTCACATTTCTTTCCTTATAAATCTTTATATAAACAAAATATTTCAGAAAAATACTATACAAACCGAAAATAAGTAAAGATATAAGAAAATAAATAATAAAATTTAAAGAAATTAGAAAAAATAATAAAAGAAATTGCTTAAAATACAAAACAGTGTCCAGAAATTACAAATAAATCACCATTGACTTTGGAAAATTATTAACTTTAATTTAAAAATATTCTAAAACAAAATTTGAAATAAAAACGACTTTTAAAACATTTTCAAAGTGAAATAAATAATTAAATTCAAAGAAAATAGCAAAAGAATTGAAGAAATTGTTTAAAAATAGCAGACAGGACATGAAAATTTCACATAAATTACCATTGACTCTAGAAAAATGTCTACTTCACTTTAAAAATAATAAAAGACAAAAATATACATAAAATAACATATTAACACATATTAAAATAAAATATGACAAAGAAAATAAAATTTATAAAATTTAAAATAGGCAAAAATGCACAATAAAACAAATTATACTAAAAATTGAAATGTACATAACTTTTACATTTTAACTCCGTTTTCAACGAAACGAAAAGTAGTGTTCAAGTTATTAAATCTATTTTCATAATAAAAGATAAAATTTATAATTTCAAACTATTTAAAATTTAAACTTAAAAGTCAAAGTTTGACTATTGACCAAAATTCACATTTTCAGGAAATATTAAATTTAGTCATATTTGGAATTCTAATCCACATCAAAGTCAAAGTTTATATTTAAAATAACAAAATTTATTCTTTTTCATAAATAAAGCTTTTGAATTTGGAAAAAAATCAATTTAAGAATATTTGTAAAATATAGGGTTGTTACACTCTCCCCCACTCAAAACTTTTCGTCCCCGAAAATGAACGAGGTACGAGAAAGCACAGAAAAAGATAGAATGAAATAGAATTAAGACAAGATGATAAGAAGATTGGAATTACACCTGATAATTATTGTTATAGGTAAGTTTAACAAGATGGAGGTGATCAAATCAAGAATACAAGCACGCACAAGATCCTCTAGAGTCTGAATCACCCCTTTCACTTGCCGACGGTCTATGAATGGAAAAACAGTGTTCAGATCCAGATAAGTAACAAAAATTATCAAAGATTACAGAAAGATTTCTAAACGGACTGGTATAAGCAATAGCCTTCCCATTCTGTAACAAGATAAGAGAAATAAGGACAACCAAAAGGTAGTTTGGAAACACAAAATAAGATAATAAACTTAAAACCATAATGCTTTTAAATCATAACAATTTATGGATGTTTATCATTTGGAAATCATACTACTAAAAATCGTAACACTTTAGAAATGTTATTCTAAAAAAAACATAATACTTAGAAAATCATAACACCTTTTAAAATAATCTTCATTTAAAATATTTTAATTCAAGGTCAAATAATATTCATTTTAAAGTTGTAACATTTCTAAGTTCATTCAATTATAAAATTTCCAAAACATTGTATTTTCAAAATAGCAGCACTTATAGAATGCTAAGTAGATATATTAATATTTCAAATCAGTTTTATTCTAGAATATTCATTTGGATATCATTTAACTTATGACTTATTAAAACAAACTTTTATGAATGGAATATCCAAATTAAACTATACTTCATTTATTAATTCAAAAGTTCACTATTTTAGTTAGCTCTTAATTTAACACATAACCTAACACTTTATTTGAAATACCCATTTCATAAATAGATATTCCTTTAATAAGTTACACTTAAAATTCCATTTGAAAACCAAATTCTCAATTATCAATTTTTTAGTGATGTTAAAATACATTTTAACTATTTAAATCATAATCATTCATTTTTCAAGACATATCTATTTCATAAATAAAATATTTATATAGCAAATATAACAATCAAATTTCTTTACACATTTTTTCATTTAGACATCAATTAAACTATGAATTCAAGTTAAATAAACTTTATTACCAAAAGTCCAATTCAAATGTATTTTATTTTATCTTTTCAAAGATACCTATTTATTATACAACATATTCATTTCAGGAAATAACCTTTATTAAATTCCTAGGTTAGACTTAAGGTTCCATATTAAATCAAATTTGATTATTAAGTTATTTAAATAAAATCTCTTTATATTCCTTTTTCACTATTTGCCTCTGTAAATCTTTTATAACTAAAATTTAAGTGTATAACATGTATTATAACCACTCAAATTTTATTTATAAAAATCCTTTTTATATTGTATATTATCCAATTCCATATTCAACTTCTGTGTAATTTAGGTAAGTTATATTGGAATGAAATTGTGTGTTATACAAATAAAACTTTCCGATTCAATTATCTCAAGTTTGAATCATTTATTCAAAATTTTGATTTTCTTCTTATAACTGAAATTATTCTTTAAAATAAAATTTAAGAATTAAACTTCCGATTCCTTTCAAACCATTTAGAGCTAAGTAATTATATATACATAATATGTCAAATCAAATTTAAATCATATATCTATATATATTATAATCCAGTCATATTTTAGAAATTCAAATCAATTAGATTTTCCAAAACAAAGCTGTAGCAAGACTACAGAACGGTTTCTTCACTTCGAAACTCGAAAATGAACGTCGATGATGCTGCAGTCATCACCGAAATTATTTTCCAGTGACAAAGAGAAGAGCACTTAATTTTTAAACTTTAAAATCCTTTAGAAACATATTTCTACTTAGAAATACTTTAAATAATATATCCTTTTAAAACTTGAAAACACAAGGTTTGAAACCATCGGAAACTTGAATTCTCAAATTCTTGATTCAAATTCATTTCAGTTCCCAAATCAATTTATAAACAACTATTTATAAATTCATTTGTAGAACAATAAATGATAAATCAAGTATTATCATTTCAAATTATCAATTTAAATCAATTTATTAAGTTCCATAAATTTACTTATATATCAAAATTTTATTTCATTAACCAAATTTAAAATAATATTATGTCAGTTTGTTCTGTCAAAGTGTTTTAGAAATCCTATCGATAACGTTGATCAGACAAATCGATCGGAAATCCAAATCAACATCAACAACTCAAACAACACAATCTATAAAACAAAACATAGATTTACAAGTACAATTCAAAATGCTTGGAGATATTTTGGAAACAAAACAAGATGATTAATTATCAACATATAAAGATGGATAAGCTTAGATAAATCGCGGGCAACCTTAACCGGGTCAACCGCGACTTAATGAATAAGATCAAATGTGTATTTTTTTTGGGGTAAATCTACATCTGATCTCAAAAGATAGAGTTTGGAGTAATAAAAGATATTAGCATCTAAACCAAGGATAGATATAAATCTCTGGTGAATCGATGCTAATTTGTAAAGGAGTTTCCCCCTTTACCAGAAAATTAGAATATTGGCGAGACAGCCAATTCACTATAAAGATCATTCGAAGTGGAGTTATGTGATACTCCAAAATCAAAAGAAGATGAATAGTGAGGGACAAGAATGAATTTTGGAACCGCAGGGAATGTTCCAAAAATTCAAAGGAAATTCGAATCAAGAGGGAAAGATTCAAGCTCGAACGAAAGTGATTCTGTAAATAAATCTACTCCATATGCTGAGTTTTGCCTTAAAGCCAAAGCTCTGATACCAAAGCTCTGATACCAACTGTAACGACCCGGTATTTTCAACCATTCGCATCCATTATAAGTGCATAGGCAGACACACATGCCGGAGTTGAATTGCTCAAAATATCGCGTTGTAAATAAAATTTGGCAAATCTCAGAATATACAGTAAATAAATATAATCACAGATCATAGACACAGAGTAAAATAATGCAGCGGAAGTAAAAGAAATAGTAGTTCATGAAGCTACTATCTAAATATGTCAGAGTTACATAAGATACAACAGAAGAAATAGAGTACAACAAAAGTCTCAATAAAATAACCAAGTACAAGCTGAGTAGAACAACGGAATTGAAATAGATAGGACATGACAAGCAGATAATCTCCAGCGATTCAAATCTCCAAGAGAGTGGAAATCCAAATCTGTGAATAACTCAGGCTGACCCAAGCGTAAAGCAAAACACAAAACACTCGAGTCAGGACAATATATACTTATATAATGTAAACCAACTCAAGTGAACTGTAATAAAGGTACAAGTAACTTAGAAGATGCTTGGGACCGCCCATCCTCTAAGGATCCGTTAAACTATCTACTATGTAGTAATATTCGATATTATAATAGTGTCTAAATAAGTAAAGTATAATCATATAGAAAATAGCGTTAAGGGGATGGAGAACCTTAACGCGGTCGGATCTTAAAATCATAATCGTAGTAAAGCTCGATATGGTAGGTGACACGGCACAACTAGGCAATGCCAGGGTAGATATACCAATTACGCGCACAGACTGATGGATACGCATAGCAGCCACTACCGTTCCACCTCGAACAACACTCCCAAATCGAAGGATGGCCATCTAATCAATCACAAGTAAGAGTATAATATCGAAGAAATGTGTTCGAGAAGAGGTGCTACCTCACTGGTCCGAGATCGCTCCTGTTTTAGCCACCTTATGCCAACTCACGGGAGTTGGGTCCACGTAACATACCTTAAGAACGTCGCCACCATCCTACTTCATTCTGGAATCTCCACCGCGTACACGGTTGTCAAAGTGGTTTTCGGTATCGACAGAGAGTATGTCCATATACGATCCCGGTCTCTTTGCCAACCAAACGTTATTATAACCCGTGGTTATAACTTTTAAAAACAATACTTTACTTCAAAATAAAATACCATTTCAAACCATATCTTTATCAAAATAAAGATTAAATCAATTCCAAACCATTTCCATATATTTAAATTTTCATATCATTTCAAAACTTCATTTCAAATCATTTTAATATAATAAAATATCATATCCTTACAAAACTTCATTTCAAATCATTTTAATAAAATAAAATATCCTATCAGTTCAAATCCAAATATTCAACTTTAAATACCTTTTAAATTCAAAGATATCGTTCATTTACTATCATTTCAAATCACCTTTAAATAGTTTATATTCCAATCAAAATAATTCATTTAAACCTTTTAAAAGTGTAATTATTATATTTTCAAATCAAGTATTCAATTTCCAAAGTTTCAAACCATTCTGAGTTCGTTTACTAAGTCAAAAACCCTAATTATTAAAATTTCAGCATTTCACAGCATTTAAAAACAACTGCTATAGGTTATATTTGAAAACATTTTTAATTCAGTAAAGACAGCACTTAAAACTGCTGTTAAAACTCAGTTTTAGTTGAATTATAGTTCAAAACAGAAAAGACAGCATTTCAGAAGTGCTGCGGTAGCAGATTTCAAAACAAGGGGTTAAATTTGGTTTCAGCAAAGACTACAGATCATTATAGCATTTCCAGAGAATGCTATAATAGACATGAGTTCAATATTAGCCTATAAGTTCAATTACAGCAACTACAGCATTTCAGAAATGCTGTAATAGCTCTTTTTACACAATTTTAGTTCAAAACAGAATCTATAGCATTTCTGAATGCTATTAAAAGTTAATTTCAGGTGTTAGTGTATTTCCAGCAATTAAATAACTTTAATTTAAAACACATAAACATTTTAAAAATCATATTTTAACATTTAAAATGTTCATTTACATATCATTTAACATATATCTTTTCACAATAAATTTCTTATAATCAAATCCAATTTCCAACAATTTACTTAATAAATTTTAGTGTAAAAGTGTCCAATTCTTCACATTTCAACAAATAAACTTAACACTTCAAATTTAAATTACCATTTCACAATTTAACTAAATTTCCAATTTTATTTAATTAACTTAAACCTTTAATTAAAATCAAATTTCACATTTCCTAGTCAAGTTATATTTTAAAAGATCACTTTTAAACATTCATTTATTTAACCACTTAAATTCATAGAAAAATCAATAATACTTTAATAAATCACTTAAATTCAAATTTAATCAAATTATCATATTTACCATTTCCAAATAAAATTTAATATCCATTTTATTTATATAACTTAAATATCATTTTTAACCAAAATTCCAACTTAAGCTATATTTCAAAAATCTAGTTAAACCATTCATTAATTACATTTTTAACACATAGAAAAATCATAATTTCTTTAATTCAAAATATTTCAAAATCTGTTTAAATCAAATTTCATAAATTTATATTTTTAAAACACTTAAAAATATTCAAAACACTTTATAAAATAACCACGGGCCTGTATATAGTTTTCTAGCCTAGGTCAAGTGATACGGATATGTATCATTTCAATCCGCAGTTTAAAAAGAAAAATCCGGGTTCTATCGTTTCAAACCCGCAATCCCAAGTTAAAATAAATTAAATAAAAATCGTTCAGGCCTATCATTTCAGCCCATAACGATTTTTCCCTATTCTAAAGTCCGTTCGGGTATGTATCATTTCAACCCATAGTGATTCTAGTCTACAGGGAACTTGCAATGGTGATAACAGATATAAATAACAGAATAACATTAAATAACAGTAACATATGATATAACATGTGTAATAACAGGTGTGAACATCATATGATAATAATATAGGCATATATAACATGATAATATATTTCTACAGATTCGCAGGGTGTCAATTTACTTGTTATATAGGTACATATTGTCTGGTGAGAATAACTCACCTGTTTGTGCTGGAGATATCAAAACCAATGACACAATGGAAACAAAAGCACGATGACAAGACTACGGACTTGAGTGGAGAGCAAGATCCAAAGCTACAACTCTTGTATTACAACCCAAAACATACATCAAAACAAACACAATTTCAACGCACTTGAAATGGAATAACTTTTAAATGAAAAGAGATTTGAATGTCAAATCTTTTGCCTTGCTTCCTCTATTTTTTTGGCATGGTCAAGGGTTGGTTTTGGCTCTGGTTTGAACAGGGAATCGCTTAGGTATGGGCATAAGAATTCATGGCCAAAGTGGTGAAGCATGGAGAAGAAGTTGCAAAGCATGAAGGTGAAGGGGCTTATGCAACATAGCATGGTTTTGGTTCACCAAATAGGCTCGGCCATAGGAGTTTGGGCTTGGCCATTCAAGTTAAGATCTGGACAGAGGTTGGAGTGGTGTGTAAGGGTCTGGTAAGAGATGGTGGTGGCGGCTATGATGGTGGTTGAGGTGGGTGAGCATGTAGAGGTCAATAAACATGGTTTTTAGGCATCTAGGTTGAAATTTGCGGTGTTTTACCATCAAAATGGTTCAGCTATGGTCAGATCTGGTGGAGTGGGGGCTGGTGGTGGTCGGGAAAAATGGAAGGAGGTGGTGGCAGTGGAATAGGGGTAGAGGCCGATCTCAATCAGGGAAGAAGGCAAGCAAAATAGCATAGAAAAAGAAGAAAAGTAGGAAGAAAGAGATGGAGGCCATTACCTAATTTTCTCTAGCTGTGAGAAACAATTGAAGATGAGATATTTTTTTCACGTGAATGCCAAATGAGATGACGGCTACACTAGGGTTTTACATGGCTAGGCAATTAATTTTGAGGAGTTAAAGGAATTAAAGGATTTGGTAAATAAAAGGGCTTCCGTTTCAAAGCGTTACACAACCTTTCACATTTCTTTCCTTATAAATCTTTATATAAACAAAATATTTCATAAAAATACTATACAAACCGAAACTAAGTAAAGATATAAGAAAATAAATAATAAAATTTAAAGAAATTAGAAAAAATAATAAAAGAAATTGCTTAAAATACAAAACAGTGTCCAGAAATTACAAATAAATCACCATTGACTTTGGAAAATTATTAAATTTAATTTAAAAATATTCTAAAACAAAATTTGAAATAAAAACGACTTTTAAAACATTTTCAAAGTGAAATAAATAATTAAATTCAGAGAAAATAGCAAAAGAATTGAAGAAATTGTTTAAAAATAGCAGACAGGACATGAAAATTTCACATAAATTACCATTGACTCTAGAAAAATGTCTACTTCACTTTAAAAATAATAAAAGACAAAAATATACATAAAATAACATATTAACACATATTAAAATAAAATATGACAAAGAAAATAAAATTTATAAAATTTAAAATAGGCAAAAATGCACAATAAAACAAATTATACTAAAAATTGAAATGTACATAACTTTTACATTTTAACTCCGTTTTCAACGAAACGAAAAGTAGTGTTCAAGTTATTAAATCTATTTTCATAATAAAAGATAAAATTTATAATTTCAAACTATTTAAAATTTGAACTTAAAAGTCAAAGTTTGACTATTGACCAAAATTCACATTTTCAGGAAATATTAAATTTAGTCATATTTGGAATTCTAATCCACATCAAATTCAAAGTTTATATTTAAAATAACAAAATTTATTCTTTTTCATAAATAAAGCTTTTGAATCTGGAAAAAAATCAATTTAAGAATATTTGTAAAATATAGGGTTGTTACAAACTTTGTAGAGAGATCCTTAGGCGTTTCTTGCTAAATTTATAATGTTTTATATATATGTTTATTGCTATTAAAAGCTTGAATAGTAAAAATTTAAGTAACAGTTCAAAACTGCCCCATTTGGACTTGATTTTGGACTTTAAAAGGTTTGAAAAGATATTTAAATTTAAGTATTTTGTTTCATTCTTTTTACAAGTGTTTACTAACTCATATTAGAGTATTTCAAAAGTAGTTTGAGATATTTATGAATTTTTGAGAATGAATTGTGAATTTTTAAAGAAGGGATATTTTGTTGAAATATATAGAAAACATGCCATTTTCAAGTTATAAGGAAAATTGTAAGATTGTTATTTTCAGTAATATTTTGAGTAAATGTTTTAAAACCTATTATAAGTATTACAAAAGATTTTAAAAGAATTTTTAGGTATATATAGTTTTTAGAAAATTTGTTGACTATTTTATATATTATGGAATAAAATATCTTTTGAAATGGTTTATTTTATATCAATATCATAAATAAATTACTATACATACATATACATATATATACATATATATATTTAAAGGGTTTTAAAGTACAAACAAATGGTGTTTAATTACTCCTTTGAAATGTAAATAACTATGGTTGACATAAAAGCAAACAAAGTAAGGCTTATCTATTTATGAGAGTGAAGATTGATGTCGAGTAGGGATGGAGCAATAGAGCTCTAACCTACCGGGCTTCCCTCTTGACCGAGGATTGTAAGTTGGAAAATGTTGAAAACATGTTAATCATGTTGATTTCTTATTATTTATTGAAATCATTAATGCAATACTTAACACTAAAAGCCAACGAGGTAGACTTATCTATTTGTGAAATTCAAGAATGAAGTGTCTAGGCAAGGCTTTAATGCAACTAGTGCTCTAACTTATTTGGCTTCACTCTCGAACAAGGAATGGTTAAATTAGAATGTCGAAAACAAGTTAAGAGTACGAATCATGATTTCTATAAGCAATCGTCTTTAGAACTTGATAGTTAACCAGTCAAATACTGAATTTGTTCGATTGTGAACTTAGATCTTTAAAACAAATGTTTGTAAAGATAGAAACAAGTATAAGAATGGTTTTGTTTTTGTTGTGACAATGTGTTAATACTTAATAGTATTCATCTTTAGACTTCTTTTGTTATACTTATAAAAGTAAATAAATCTTTAAAAGAATGATTTAAAGATAAGCATAAGTAAAATGGTCTTGGGTTTGTAGTGACAATATATAAGTACCATTAGTCTTAAAACTTTTGAATGGATTTGCGAAAGTACATAGATCTTAAAGATGGATAGTTTGAAGAAAATTATAAGTATGGGATCTTTTGGAAAAAGATAGAAGTTATTAGATAAAGAAGTTTACTAATAAAGTAGTTTCTAATTAATAAAAGGGTAAATTAAATAAAAGGGATTAGGAGTTGCTTAAGTAGCTTAACCAAACTTTGTGTGGCTTAATCACACTTTGTGTGACCTGATAGTGTTTTGTATGCTCATTTGTGTAATGACCCGTATTTTACGTATCGAAGAATCGTAGAAGTATTTTATTTAATTCATTTTTGGCCGTATGATTCTAATACTTTGGAATATGGTTTTTAGGGATGTTTTACACATCTATGATTTTTTACAAATTTCTATGTGACCATTTCCCCATATAGATCTTATTTTGGCTATAACTTTTGATAGAAGCCGGATTATATGCTCTAACCTGTTTCATTGCTTCGGGATGGTGGATTCCCATTCCGTATAGTGGTCATATAGGAAAATCGGATAAGTGGTTAGGAAGTTATAGCAATTTTAAGTTTTAAAATCTGCTGACCGGAATTAGAAGGGGAATAATGGAACGAATTCGCAAGCCCATTAGTTTAATCAAGTTTGGCTATAAATATTGATGAGTGGGACCATTTGAAAGTGTATCTCTCATTTCAAATCAGCCTTAAACCCTAACTCCTCTCTAATTCTCCATTCTTCTCATTGGAGTTCATATCAAATCGTCTCTAATTGCAAATTAGAGGCTAGATCTTCAACTAGGAGATTGATCTCATCACTTTGGTTGCATCTTCATCTGATTTCTTGCTGTTCGAATCAGATCTTCATTATATTTCATAGGTTTGGTAGATTTGGTGAGTGGTTACGATGTCTCACTAGTCTATGATGGATTATATATTATAGTTAGATGATTATAGGTTACCATCAAATTAAATTGATTAGACTTAGGTAATTTTAGATTTAGAAAACCTAGATTAGCCTAATTAAATAGATAATTGGGATTAGATTATTGGCTACTATCATTTTTGAATATTTGGCTATGAAATTCTATGTGTTAGATTAGATCTATGCTAGAATTGTGATGGTAGATTGAATTGGATGATTTCTATGGTCTTGGATGTAATTGGATGATTTGCTATGTTTGATTTGCTATTATGTTTGAATTGCTTGCTATGCTTGATTTGTTTGCTAGTGTTGTGCATGTTTTAGGACTTAGATTGGTGATCGAAGCATATCGGGAGCAAAGTTGGTCGGAATTGCATGAAACATAGAGGATACGCTCTATAGCACGTCAGGAGGAAGACCTATGAATTGCATAACAATTCTAGCTAAGTCTTTGGATCGACATCGATCCGATTGGATCGTATCGGTACCGATCCGAATTTTGAGCTCCAATTGAGGAGAGACTCACAAGGGGAATATACCATGGGTTTTAGAGTTGCTTTATGAAGTTGGATCGGAGGACAGGCCAAGTGTTGAACATTGGATGGATCATCTTCGTTGGATCGACTATGGCGCATAGAAGAGAAGACCTGAAGGCTAAGAGGGATGGCTAAGGGTTTATGGCATCTAGAAGGAGTGCACTAAAGGTTGGAGGAGAAATGGAGTCCAAAATGGTTAATCGGATCAACATTGCTCTAATTGGATCGAATCGGTACCAATCCAAATTATTGACTCTATTGGAAATAAGATCCGAGGTATAAACTCTGGGGTTGTAGTGGATCATGCTGGAAGTTTTGGCTTGCTCATCGCTTCTACGGTTTGGAAGTTATAACATGATGAAGTTTTGGCTCTTTGGTTGGGGGCTCGGATAAGGAGTAGGATCGAAGGAGTTGATAGACAGCTCGGGATGAAATGAGGCTATGGTATAATGGATTGGGTTGGGTGGCATGACTCGTGCGCGGAATTGGATTGGAGTTGTGAAAGCTCTGAAGATTTGGGTGTGCTAAGGAATCTTTGATAACTCAGAGTGTTCTGGTTGTGTTCAAGTAGGGTTACTGTATGCAGGGGCACCAGAGGGCTGGTAGCGCCAGTCTTGTATCCCGGGCCGCTTCGAGAGGGTCTAGTTTCAGCCAATATGTAGGTATTATAGGAGACAACCGTGCAGGGTTTCAGACCTGAAAGTATGGAGGAACACAATCGAGAACTAGGATTTCCATTAGTCTCTAGCAAACGAGGACAGGGCCATAAGAGTTATCATATATTCAAGGCTTTAAAAGATGATGGTTAGGTTTTGGTTGATGGATGCTATGGTTGCTATGCTTGCTATTTTTCTTGGGAAGGCTATCATCTATAGAGATTCTGGAGATGGGATTGGGAATAGGGTCCATGGAGGAGGCTGCTTAGATTCTTCTATCTTGTTCTATTACAGTTTCATATTGTCGTTTATTTGAGTAGCATATTATATCTTATTATTATGTGCTAATTCTTTAGTTGCAGGAACATGTCAGGTATGGGTTTTTGTACCTATCTTGTACCATATTTTCCACTATAGCTTTTGATAGTCATTTACCGCTCACAGCAGACTGTTGTCTGATCCAGGGTTTTATATTTCCTCTTATCATCTTGGGTACTCTTAAATGAGTTGACTGGATGAAAGGTCTGGAGTTGTAGCTGCTGTACGAAGACGAGCTTAGAGAACCTATGGCATATTACTCTATATTTGTAGTTTTCGCTGTCTGTTTCTATGTTCTCTAAGTGATGTAGTGAGGAAATGTTGTACTGAGATATTATGACATTTGTACCATAACTCATGATTTAGTGGAGATGTTATTTTCATTTGTTATGGCTCACCATATTCTATTATACATTTTCTATATTATATTTTATCCATGCGTTGTGAGATATGCAACAGGATTTCAGCTTTGAATTTCGACCTTGATGATAGTTCCATATCAGCCTGGCATGGTTACCAGGCTCGTTTAGGTCATTGATGTGCGAGTGGTATGGGGCAGTCGTCATAATCGATATTAAAGCTTTAGTTACGAGTTAACTGGAGCAAGTCGAGAGTATATGCTAAAGTAGGGAGCGTACTTGTTAATGAAGATATTATGCTATATTGTAATATTATATAGTATAGTATGCACTTGAGTACCATTACATCTTTTCTTAGAATGAGGCTAATCATTCTTATTACAGATAAGAATGAATCAGAACACAAGGAATGCTGCTAGGAATAACTCCACTTCAGGAGTGGGAGAGGGAGCAGGATCGGGAGCTGCTACACCCGATTTTCAAGCCATGTTTGATGCAATTGTGGCTTTGCTGGTGAGGAGAGCCCAAACTACTCCTGGTGTGGCTTTAGGTGGTGGTGCTTCTTTGCAAGTGCCTAGGATTAACTTCGCAAGGATTATTTTACTCTTGGAGGGAAGCCATTCTTGGGAACATAATAAGCCGTTGAAGTGCAAGATTGGATAGATACTTGTGAATGCATTTTCAAGGATATGGATGTGGAAGCTTGCTTCAAGACAGCTACAAAACCGAGCAATGAATTGGTGGAATGCTGTTACTATTGCTACTCCAGGGGATCAGATTTCTTAGAATCAGTTTAAGGCTAGATTTGAGAAGAAGTTCATTCCTGCGGCTCAGAAGTCCATGCCGTTCAAGAAATTTGCTGAGTTAAAGTAAGGAGAGATGTTTGTTTCTAAGTATGTAGCAGAATTTAATGCTTTTTCGCAGTATGGGATGTCTTTTATTGATACATTTTTGAAGAAAAATGAGAAGTTTATCACTGGATTGGATGACTACTTGGGAGAGAAGTTGGTAGACCACAGTGAAGTGTCTTTTGAGAAAATTGTGGAGAAAGCCCTTAGACATGGGTGTCTGTACCCAAAGAATAAGACTGCTATTGTTGCTATTGCTGAGAAAGAGGAACAAAAAACGCAGTAAGGCGGTGAAGGTAAGAACAAGTGGAATGGAAAGTGGAAGCAACAAGAACAAGGAAAATGGGGCCAGAAAAAGAGCAAGACCGAGATTGTTTGTCATAATTATAAGGAGAAAGGCCACTATATCAAGGAATGTAAGGCTACTAGAAAGTGCTTAAACTGTGATAAGCTTGGGCATATTAAGGTGGATTGTTCAAAACCAACTAAAGATAAACAGATTGTAAAGGAATATGCTTTGGATGTAGTCCTGACTTCATCTTGTGCTCCTACTTCTAAGGATAAGGGAAAAGGAGTCATGGTGCAAGGGATGCTTTCCATTAGAGATGTTTCTATTAGAGTTCATTTTCATAATTGAGCTTCGCATTCTTTCATCTATGGTGATTTAGTATGCAGACTAGATTTGGAACCCAAGATAGTAGACCTACCTTTGTGTTTGCGCCAAAATTGATCACAAACCCTAGAAGTAGTGAAAGCACCAGATTTTACACACAAATCCTCGATATCCAAACACAGGTCTCAGATCCAGATGATGTAGAGAGTAAAAATGAAGAAATAACAAAATTAAAATAAAAGAAAGTATGAGAAGACACAAGATTTATAGTGGTTCGGCGTTGTAGCCTACGTCCACTTTGAATAGTTTACTGTTTATTGATGATTCTCACTTCCAATGCATCATCGATGTTAAAGTCATCACATTCTTGGGTCTCACGATTTGGACCCAAAATTGCCTCATAAACCTCTCGATCAACTCCGTCCATGTGCCAATAGAGCCGCTTTCTAGTTGTTTGAACCATAGTGCTGCCATATCCGTCAAATACAAAGGGAAGCACTGCGCCATAACTTCCTCCGATGCCCTCAGTACTGCCATATGCCTTATGTACCTTGTCAAGTGAACAGCGGGACCCATCCTCCCATCATACATTTCCAACTTTGGTAGTTTGAAATCCAGTGGATTCCTAGCTTGTCTGATTGTAGGAGCAAAGGGGCTCCTATTCACATCCTCCAAATCTCTATTAACCAATCCTGCCCTCATAGGCCGTCTGATCATGTCCGCTAACCTGTCATTATCATCAAGTGGTAGCCTCTGCCTGCTATCTCCAACCTGCCCCCCGAGTCCGCGAGGGAATCCTGAAACCTTCCCTTCTGGATGAGCATCCATATCCCGATCAATGCCAAACTGCACAGCACCGCCTGACATCCTTCTTGGGATTGAGTCAACATGATTCAGGGGCGTGCCCCCTAGCTCAGGGGTTGTTATTGATGGTCCCGCTCTATCATGAATCCTAGTTGCTTCGTTCCCCTCACTCTAGTTCTGGACTCTCTCTGCTCCTGCTGCTCCATTCTCTTGATTTTGCACACTCCAGCTTGTCCAACCTATCGGAGTAGGTTCTGCATCATTTCCTCCTGCCTTTTCAGCATCCCTTCCTGCATAGCATCCATCATCATCTCCATCTCATCTCTGGTGATGAAAACTGAGGTCTGATTAGCTCCTAAGGAAGCCTTCTGACTTCCTTTATGATGGCTCCTCTCCGTTTTCTGTCTCCTTGTCGATTGCTTAGCCATTGCTTCCCAGAATCCGAGTTCCTTAGCTTTTAGATCCAAAATCCAAGCCTCCAAATCCCTGAGTTCAGTTCTCAGCGAAAGTACCAAAGATGAGATAGAGATGATGATGGATGATATGTAGGAAGGGATGTTGAAAAGGCAGGAGGAAATGATGTAGAACCTACTCCGACGGGTGGGACAAGCTGGAGTGCAAAATCAAGAGAATGGAGCAACAGGAGCAGAAAGAGTCCAAAACTAGAGTCAGGGGAACGGAGCAACTAGGATTCAGGATAGAGCGGGACCATTAGGAATAGCCCCTGAGCTAGGGGGCACGCCCCTGAATCATGTTGACTCAATCCCAAGAAGGATGCCAGGCGATGCTGCGCAGTTTGGCGTTGATCGGGATATGGATGCTTGTCAAGAAGGGAATGTTTTAGGATTCCCTTGCGGACTAGGGGGGCAGGTTGGAGATAGGAGGTAGAGGGTACCAATTGATGACAATGACAAGTTAGCGGACATGATCAGACACGCTATGAGGGTAGGATTGGTTAATAGAGATTTGGAGGATGTGAATAGGAGCCCCTTTGCTCCTTCGATCAGGCAAGCTAGGAATCCAATAGATTTCAAACTACCAATGCTGGAAATGTATGATGGGAGGACGGATCCCGTTGTTTACTTGACAAGGTATATGAGGCACATGGAAGTACTGGGTGCATCAGAGGAAGTTATGGCGCGGCACTTCCCTTTGTATTTGACGGATATAGCAACTCTATGGTTCAGACAACAAGAAAGAGACTCTATTGGCACATGGACGGAGTTGATCAAGAGGTTTATGAGGCAATTTTGGGTCCACATTGTGAGACCCAAGATGTGATGACTTTAACATCGATGAAGCAGTGGAAGAGAGAATCATCAATAAACAGCAAACTATTCAAAGTGGACGTAGGTTACAACGTCGAACCACTATAAATCTTGTGTCTTTTCTTACTTTCTTTCATTTTAATTTTGTTATTTCTTCATTTTTACTCTCTACATCATCTGGATCTGAGATCTATGTTTGGATATCGATTGTGTGTAAACACTGGTGCTTTCACTACTTCTGGGGTTTGTGACCAATTTTGGCGCAAACACTTTGATTGTGACAAAACCTATTAGAGGATCTACTAGTCTTTATATAATTTGTCTTGGCTTAGTGTTATCGAGTCATGGATGTTCTTTTGCTTGTGATTGCTTTGTTCTTAATTTTGCTGGGTTCGGGATTATTTTGGAATGGACTGGTTTAAGTGGTATGCGGCTGTTGTGGATTGCGAGAAGCTAGAGGTGACAATTGGGAATGTAGAAGGGTGAATGGTAGTGATACGCTGCTTACTAGAAGATGGGGTATTGGTTTCTATATTCGCTTGAGATTCCACAGGAAGGATTGTTATCTGTGTCTATTGCTAGAGAGTACCCTGATGTCTTCGAGGAAGGGACAGGATTGCCGCCGCATAGAGAGATCAAGTTTCGGATTTGCTTAGTGGATGGAGCCAGACCCATAGTTATGCCTATGAGGTGTTTGCTACCCAGAGAGCAGAAAGTGCTAGAGGTGCAAGTGGATGATCTGTTGAAGAAAGGATTCATTCAAAGAAGCATATCCGAATGGGGTGCAACTTTTGTATTCATGACTTAGGCGGATGGTTCTTTGAGGTTATGTGTAGATTATCGTGAGCTGAAAAAGGTTACGAAGAAGAATAAATATCCGCTTCCATGGATTGATGACTTGCTTGATTAGCTGCATGGTGCAAATGTGTTTTCTTAGATGGATTTAGCAACGAGATTTCACTAGTTGAGAGTGGCTAAAGAAAGTGTGCTTATTACTACATTTCGAACACCATTGGGTTTCTACAAGTGGTTGGTGATGCCTTTTTGGTTGACTAATGCTCCGCATACTTTGTGGATATTATGAATAGAGTCTTCAAAGATTAGTTTAACAAGTTCATGCTTGTGTTCGTGGATGGCATTTTGATTTACTCCAGAACCAAGAAAATGCACAAGACGCACTTGAGGATTGTGCTTGAGATTTTGAGAAAGCACAAGTTGAGAGATAAGTTCTCTAAATGTCACTTCTGAAAGTAAGAAGCGAGATTCTTGGGTCATGTCGTATCAGGAAAACGAAAAGCAGTGGATCCCACAAGGGTGGCAGCGATCTAAGATTGGAACCAACCTAAGAATGCTACGAATGCAAGAAGTTTCCTAGGATTGGCAGGATATTACATGCGTTTCATAAAGGACTTCTCAAAGATTACAACACTGTTAACCAACTTGACCAAGAAGAATCAGACTTTTACCTGGTATGCTAGATGTGAGCATGCATTTGTGGTTCTAAAGGAGAGATTGACGAGTTGCATGTGTGTTGGTTATTCCAGCTGGGAATGAAGAGATGACAGTATACACAGATGCTTGTTGTACTGGTCTTGGATCTGTGTTGATGCAAAAAGGGATAGTTGTCACTTATGCCAGTCGACAGTTGAAACCGCATGAAAGGAATTATCCAACCCATGACTTAGAGTTGGCGACGATTGTGTTTGCTTTGAAGATGTGGAGGCACTATTTGTTGGGAGAAAGATTTAAGCTGGACCATAAATCCTTGAAATATCATTTCTATCAGAAGGATTTATTCTTCGTCAGCAATGATGGTTAGATTTTTTGGCCTCTTATGACTTTAATATTTCGTAAACTCCAAGGAAAGGTAATACAGTGGTAGATGCACTAAGTAGAAGACGTGCTGGATAAGGAACTATATTTTTTGAACGGAAGCATATGGAGTATATAGTTGGATTTGATTTTAGGCTACATTGTGAGCTCAAGCCTGAGATGTTGGCAATTCTATCGATCGGGCCTACTCTCGTAGATAGGATTGGTAGTAGTCAGAAGTAAGATGCTAAGCTAGCAGAGATCATGGCAAAGATTAAGATGGGAGTGGAATCTGAAGTTTTGAGGCAGTACGTGATTGACTGAGATGGTTGGCTTCATAAAGATAAGAGACTGGTTTTCCAAATGTTGTGGATTATGAGATGAAGTACTAGGGGAATGCCATCATTCCAGATTGACCATTCATCCCGATGGTAACAAGATGTATAGAGACATGCAGAGGACTTATTACTAGGAAGGTATGAAGAAGAATGTTGGAAAAATCATCTTGAAGTGTATGAATTGCCAGTTAGTGAAGGCTGAGCAGAAGAAGCCTAGTGGATTACTACAACCACTAAATATTTCTGAATGGGAATGCAAACATATATCTATGGATTTTATAGATAGACTGCCATAGACTAGAGCAGGATATGATAGTATTTGGTTAGTGGTAGATCGACTGACCAAGAGTGCAAGATTCATACCAGAAGACCCAAGAAGGGCATCCAAGTTGGCAGATTTGTATGTTAAGTGAATCGTTCAATTTCGTGATGTGCCATAGAGTATTGTAAGCGACAAAGACCTATTGTTTACCAGTGGATTCTGGAAAAGCTTACAAGAGATATTGGGAACTGAGCTGCACTTAAGCACAGCTTATCATTTCACAGATGGATGGCCAGGCCGAAAGAGTGAATCGTATTTTGGAAGATCTTCTTCGAACTTGTATTATATATTTTGGTGGATCTTGGGAAGATCATTTGCATTTGGTAGAGTTTGCATATAACAACATTTATTAGTCAAGTATTGGCATGGCACCATATGAAGCATTATATGGATGACCTTGTAATTCGCCTTTGGTTGGAAGCAGGTGAGAAACCAATACTTGGGCCCAAAATGATTAGAGAGACATCAGAGACGATAGAGAGCATTCGACAAGAATGAGGACTGTTCAAGATGGTCATAAGAGTTATGAAGATAAGAGATAAAGAGATTTGGAATTCTCAGTTGGAGACATGGTATTTGTTACGATTTCTCCTTTGAAGAATGTTGTTCGGTTTGGTAGGAAGGGAAAGTTAGCACCCAGATTTGTTCGACCATTTCCAATTATTGAGAGAATTGGAAAGTTGGCATATAGAGTGGACCTACCTCCGAAGATGGCGGGTATGCACATGTTTTTCATATCTCCTATCTAAGGAAATTTGTGCATGACTCGGGTATCGTAGTAGCACAGGATCAGCTGGAAGAAATAAAGGTTGAGCTAGAAGTTTCAAGATCTCGTAAGAGGCTTCAAATCATTGGGAATGAGAGGAAACAACTTAGGAGGAAGGTAGTTAAGCTAGTTAAGCTGTAATGGAGTGAGGATGATAGCGATTGTACATGGGAGACTAAAGAGAGTATGAGAACAACCTATCCAGAACTCTTCGAGTACTAAGACCCATATGTCGTATCTACTTGCACCATTGTCTTTTATACTATTAGAATTTCGCATGCTAGGATAGGTTTTGTTTGCTGTGGTAGATTTAACTGTCTAGTTGGATTGTTAAGTGTTTGCTACTGTCTGTTAGGCATGCGAGATAACTTTGGTTGCTTATATTTATTTAGGTATTTCGGGGGTGAAATTCCTAAGGATGGGGGGGGGGGTGTAACGACCCGTTTTTACGTATCGGAGGATTGCAAAATAATTTTATTTAATTCATTCATGGTCGTATGATTCTAATATTTTGGGATATGATTTTTCCCGAATTTCAATGTGACCATTTTCCCCTAAAGATCTTCTTTTAGCTATAATTTTTGATAGAAGCCGAGTTAGATGCTCTAACCTATTTCATTGCTTTGGGATTATGGTTTTTCATTCCGTAGAGTGGTCATATATGAAAATCAGATAAGTGATTAGGAAGTTATAGCAGTTTTAAGTTTTAAAATCTGTTGGCCAGAATTAGAAGGGATTAATGAGCCGAATTAGCAAGCCCATTAGTCTAATCAGGTTTGGCTATAAATATAAGATGAGAGAGACCATTTGAAAGTTTATCTCTCATTTCAAATGAGCCCCAAACCCTAACTCCTAACTAATTCTTCATTCATCTCATTGGATTTCATCTCAAATCATCTCTAATTACAAATTAGAGGCTAGATCTTCAACTAGGAGCTTGATCTCATCACTTTGGTTGCATCTTCATCCAATTCATAGGTTTGGTAGATTTGGTGAGTGGTTATGATCTCTCACTAGTCTATGATGTATTATATGTTGTAGTTAGGTGATTATAGGTTAGAATTATCAAATTAAATTGATTAGACTTAGGTAATTTCAGATTTAGAAACCCTAGATTAACCTAATTAAACATGTAATTGGGATTAGATCATTGGCTAGTGTCATTTGTGTATATTTGGCTATAAAATTCTATGTGTTAGATTAGATCTATTCTAGAATTATGATGGTAGATTGAATTAGATGATTTGTATGTTCATATTGGATGTAATTGGATGATTTGCTATACTTGATTCGCTGTTATGTTTGAATTGATTGGTATTCTTGATTCGTTTGCTAGTGCTGTGCATGTTTTAGGACTTAGATGGGTGATCAGAGTATATTGGGAGCAAAGTTCGTCGGAATTGCACGAAACTTGGAGGATAGGCTCTGGAGCACGATAGGAGGAAGTCTTGTGAATTGCACTACAATTGGAGCTAAGTCTTTGGATCGGCACCAATCTGAAT
The DNA here is from genome assembly GCA_030737815.1 of Allium fistulosum. Taxonomy (NCBI): domain Eukaryota; kingdom Viridiplantae; phylum Streptophyta; class Magnoliopsida; order Asparagales; family Amaryllidaceae; genus Allium; species Allium fistulosum. The sequence continues at coordinate 343,278,731 of CM060903.1, read as the reverse complement.
TTTGAGCTCCAATTGAGGATAGACTCGTAGAGTGAATAGAGCATGGGTTCTAGATTGGCTCTATGAATTTGGATCGGTGGATAGGCCAAGTGTTGAAGATTGATGGTTCATCTTCGTTGGATCAGCTATGGTGCATAGAAGAGAAGATCTGAAGGCTAAAAGGGATGGATAAGGGTATGTGGCATCTAGAGGGAGTGCGCTAGAGGCTGGAAGAGAAATGGAGTCCAAAATGGTTAAGTATTTGGATCTGCACTGATTCAATTGGATCGGATCGTTACCGATCCAAATTATTGACTTTATTGGATATAAGATCCAGGCTGGAGACTCTAGGGTTGTAATGGATCATGCTGGAAGTTGTGGCTCGCTGATTGCTTCTATGGTTTGGAAGTTATAGCATGGTGAAGTTTTAGCTCTTCGATCGGGTGCTCGGATAAGGAGTAGGACAGAAGGAGTTGATATACAGCTTTGGATGGAATGAGGCTGTGGTATAATGGATTAGGGTGAGTGGCAGGACTCATGTCCGAAAATGGATTGGAGTTTTGAAAGCTCTGAAGATTTGGGAGTGCCAAGGAATTGTTGATAACTCGAAGTGTTCTGGTTGTGTGCAATTAGGGGTACTATATACGGGGGTACCCGAGGGCAGGTAGCGGTAGTTGTGTATCCTGGACTGCTCCGAGAGGGTCTAGTGTCAGACGGTACAGAGGTACTATAGGAGACAACCGTGCGGAGTTTCGGACCTGAAAGTATGGGGGAACACATTCGAGAACTGGGATTTCCATTAGTCTCTGGCAAGCGAGGATGGGGCCATACAAATTATCATATATTCAAGGCTTTAGAAGATGATAGCTTGGTTTTAGTTAATGGATGTTATGGTTGCTTGGTTGTTATTTCTCTTGGGTAGGCTATCATCTATAGGAATGCTGGAGAAGGGATTGTGAATAGGGTCAATGGAGGAGGCTGCTTAGATTCTTCTATCCTGTTCTGTTACAGTATCTTATTGTCGATTATTTGAGTAGTATATTATATCATATTATTATGAGCTAACTCTTTGGTTGCAGGGACAGGTCAGGTATGGGTTTTTGTACCCGTCTAGTACCATATTTTTGAGCATAGCTTTTGACAGTCATTTACCGCTCACACTAGACTGTTGTCTGACCAAAGGTTTTATGTTTCCTCTTATCATCTTTGGTACTCTTAAATGAGTAGAATAGATGACAGGTCTGAAGTCGCAGCTGCTATACGAAGACGAACTTAGAGAAGCTATGTCGTACTACTCTATATTTGTAGTTTCCAATGTTTGTTTCTATGTACTCTGAGGGATGTAGTGAGGAAATGTTGTACTGAGATATTATGGCATTTGTACCATAACTCATGATTTACTGGAGATGTTATTTTCATTTGTAATGGCTCACTATATTCTATTGTATATTTTCTATATTATATATTATCCATGCGCTGTTTGATATGCAACAGATTTGCTACTTTAAATTTCAACCTTGATGATAGTTCCATATAAGCCTGGCAAAGTTACAACGCTCTTTTAGGTCATTGATGTGCATTTGGTATAGGATGGTCATCACAATCTGTTTATGTAAAGTATACTAGACTTTGTTTCCATTTACAAACATTTATCTTGTACCAGATAGTCGACTATCTAAATTATCCAAATAAAACTTTGTGAATTAAAAAACGGGAATTATGTGGTACAGTTATCTTGGTGGTGCTATGTTGTACGTATAAATTCATGTGTTCTTCTAGGACAAATGATAAGGAAATCCGTTTGCTTAAACGGTTAGGAGGTGATATGTACTCTTATGAATTGTCTGTTTATTTTCGAAAGAACCGGAGTTGAGTTTACCAACAATTCATCGATTGGTTTTGGAGCATCTGGTAAGTGGGAAGAGTGTACTTATATGAGATGACTCGATCTACTAACCACTTCAAAACCATATATACGATCATTGTTTTGGAAGCTATTGAGAAGTGGAATGTTATAGGGTTGAATTATCTATCCTAAGGTTAAGTCCGAGGGAAAGGTCAGCGTTAACATTTCAAACGATGCTATCGTGTGGGACTGTCTATTTTGAGGAGTATTCCAAGAGATCGGACAACATTAGCATTCGTCGGAGGACTTATGTAGGGAACTTATATGGAGGTTCGAGATCTATATGAGATGCTCGAATCCATGTAGTGATTCGTGATCTGTTCGAGATGAAGGAATCTAATTAGGGATTCGTGTGATGTTCGAGTGATGAATCCCCGAGTGAGAGTTTTCAAATGTAGCCTTGACATCGAAAATGACTAAAACCAGAGAAGGATGCACGATCTTGGGTTTAGCTGACCCATGCGGGTATATCTACTCCATATTTAGAGTATGCATATCATATGTTGCACGCAGGAGTTGTTGATACTTGGTACCACATAGTTCATTGTTGGGCCAGTTGTGTTTACGTTAGAGTATATCCTATTTATAAATATATGATGCTCGGAAGGAAGTTTTTGATCATTGTCATGGAGATCCACTTTAGTTTACTAGAGGCGTTTCCACGGAAAATAATCCATATACGAACGCTTCTTAGCGGTATTGATTATATACCTATTATTATTGTGGCATTCACACATCAACTATTTGATATGATTTATGGGCTACACTCTAGATATTACCTATTATATCACTATATATTAAACCTAATAAATGGTTGGTTTCATTGAGGGTAAAACCATTTCGGAAATCCGTACGGTCTCAATGGTTATTGTTATATGTCACCCATATTTCTTGGGTTTCTCATGCTGGTTTACTAGACTAATTCGGGTATTATTTTCTTATAATGCTTGGGTCGGTCCCGTGCATGTTCCCAGATTTAGCTTTGGACTCTTTGAAGCTTATGGAGAAGAGCTAGATGGCTACCTTCCATAGTACTCTTATTTCCACTACATTACTGTTGTATCATCATCATTTGTGAGGACATGTTGTTATAACTTTCCAGGTTGATTACTATAACTCTGAATTAAACTTTGTATCTTAAAGTAATAGCTTATACTATCTTTTGATACTATATATGATCGTTATGTTGTGAGATACTAATATTGTGTTCCTTCTTCCTTGTTCTATTTTGTTTTCTTTTATTTAACCCTAACAATTTGTCTTTCTTCCACTTGGGTGTTCGACACGTGAATACCATGGATGTATTAGTGTCAACATTCGAGGATCGAAAAGATGAGTCATTAAAGAGTAGTCTGCTTCAAATTGTTTTAAAGGAGGGTATTGCCTTGATTGCACTAGACAATCTAAACGGACGGTGGGTAGGGTCGGACGTTATGCAACGTGTGTGGTACCAAACTAGAAGTAGGGTTATATAAGTCGCGAGCTCGTCATCGTTCCCTTGTAGTCAACGGAAAGGACATGGTTACACCTAACTGGATGATGCCACCTACTAGGGTCGATTCAGTTAGGTTATGCACCGCCACACTTGTTTGTTAGTTTGTTTGATAGGGCAAGGCTAGTTAACCTATAACGAGATTACTTCAAAATATGGACTACATGGTTAGTGGAGCTAAGTCTACATTTTAGGAATTAGACAAACTAGGAAATTCCCAAAGTAAATACAGCCTGATGGAGAAAAGGTCGTCGGTGCGCCTTATAGGATTTCCTTGAGTTATATAGTGATCGTGATACAACGAGGCGATGGGTCATGACGAGGTGATGAATGAGGGATACTAGTAAGGATAATATCTAGGTCCATTGGGGGGCCGTGGGATATATATATGGAAATGATTCATATGTAGAGATGAAGTCAAAATGACTAATAATATAATCGGACATAACATGAAATAGTGAACAATCGACATAAGCTAGTGTTCTTTATAAGATGTATAATTTATCAATCACAGAACATTGTTTTGACCAACTCCTCATTACAACCCATAGGATAGTCAGAAGGGCTGGTACTTATGCTTGGCATGTTTGGTGCTAACAAGGACACTTGACCTTTGAAGTGTCAAATCTTGATCAGTAATCATGTAATCCATTATATTTTATTATTCTGATACAAGTTATTTCATTAGAGCATTTATATGCATTCTTTTTTTATTTGCAGGATAGCAAACCAAGGATCCATACTTTGGTGGACTTAGATTTTCGATTTATTGAAAATTCAGGTGCATTAGGGTGTGGGTTGTCACATGCGATCTGGTCAGCTATAAAGGGTCAGTGAGCGATAAAGCTCCAGGAACTAATGATTTTCCTATGTTTTTCTTTCAAAAATTCCAGACTCATATTAAAAGAGATATTATGAAACTTTTTAAAGAATTTCATAATGGTGCACTTCAATTAGGTAGATTTAATCAGGTAGATACTATTTTAGTACCTAAAAAGGATAGTTCAGAAGAACCATCAAACATCAGACCTATCTCTTTGATTAACGGTTCTGTTAAAATTATCACTAAAGTTCTAGCTAACAGACTAAAACATTAAATAGGTAACTTAATTGACAAAACACAAAACAACCTTCACCAAATGCAGGTACATTATAGATGGGGTCACCACGGCCCAAGAATTCACCAACTACTTCCAAAAAAAATTCATGCACTCAACTAAAATTAGACTTCGCCAAGGCCTTTGAATCTATTGACTAGAGTTTCTTACCCAATGTCCTTAAAGTTAGTGGATTCATAGACAATTAGATCTCCTGGATTAGCCTTATCCTGAAGTCTTCTATAGAGTTTTCTCCCTTGCAATTGGAAACAACATTCTACCTAGTATGGGGAAAGAAATTATATTAGATGGGGTATCCACTCTACAATATGCGGATGACACCCTCTTAGTCTATTACCATCGCCCCCATCATATTGTCTCGCTTAAGCTTATCTCATATAATCTTGAACTCCTATTAGACCTAAAATTCAACTTCCATAAAAGCTCAGCTCTAGTCCTTAATGCACATCAAATAGTATGGCAGAAGTGGCCAACACCCTAAACTGCAAAACTATGAATTTTCCTTTTAACTACTTAGGCATAACCGTTAGATACACGAAACCAGAAAAGGAAGATTGTAACATCCTCCATTTTAAGGTCTGAAAGCAAGCGTTATGGATGCTGTAGTCATCCATAGTATTAATTTCCGATGATAAAATGAGATCGGTTAATCGTATCTATAACATCAAGAGCATATGAATATGAAAATTTTCAAAACTCATTTCATTAATAACTTTCATATTCATTACATCCCATTACATAATCCCCTCCATTCCACAAATTTGAAGAAAATATAACAATGATTACAATTATATTCCAAGAGCAAAATATGAAGATGCCCCCCAGGTGATCGGAGTCTAACTACTTGACAAATATAAATCATGTCATTGCATCCATTCAAACAAAACATAAGCTTTAAACAACACAACAAAAATAAACTCCTAATATTAGCTAGCTTGTCTCTTGCATGTCTCTGAAAGACTATTTGTCTAAACTAAAAACCCTACTCCCAACTTACTCAAATGAGTATCCAAGGGTTTAAAAGGAAAAACAAAAACTTTGGGTCAGACAAAAATTCTGGTGTGAATAATAATATACCATCGCAACCAAAATAGATATCTAGTGAGACCACCCCGTAGAGCGGAATGAGTTCCCCTCACTAGTATCTTGTCCAAATATGTCAATCATAAATCATGCACCTGCAACCACCATGGTTAGAACAAACATAATATGATCATATGCATGCATGCAACATAGCAAGTCCGACTAGTCAGTCATCCTATGGTTATGCACACCCAAGGTTTACCCATCTCGAAAATAGATTGTTTGTCTCAAATCATAGTTTTCCTAAGGTCACCATAAATTTAATGGTTTTTGTAACATCCCCTACTTGAAGGCCCAAGACTAACGGTTACGGATGTTGCGTTCATCCATAGTTATTAATCATCGACGACCAAATACGGCGGTGTTAGATATATTGATACACAGAAACACGAGAATATGGAAAAAAAATTAAAACATCAAACAAGATCACATTCCATTTCAAAATATTTCCAATTCATTGCATAATCCCACAATCGTTATCCACGTTCAGAGAAAATATATTTATTACAACATACGCCAAGAGCGACATATTAAGATGCCCCATTGGATGATCAGAGTATATACAGGCAATTTAACAACTTTTCCATAACAAACAACACAGCGGAATCAAAATAAAAGAGAACTCTAGATAGCTATCATGCCTCCTGCATGTCTCCGGAAGCTTTATTCGTCTAAGGAGGTACATAAAAACCTCAACTCTCAAACTACTCAAAATCAATTGAGTACCCAAGAGTTTAATGGGAAAACATAAACTTCGAGTCAGACATAAAACCTTGTATGAATAATATCTGCCATCTCAAATCATTTAGACATCTAGTGAGACCACGCCGCTTAGCGGAACGAGTTTTCCCATCACTAGTATCCTAAAACCTTTATAAAACCATATACTGTGCTCCTGCATCGACAATGGTTAAAACAATACAAAACAGTATGATATGATGATATGCAAAATAAGTGAATTAATTCTGAATTACCTATCCCCATTCCTTTTGACTATTTGCCTCAGTTATAGTTTCTAGGATTACTATCAACCTAATAGTTTTCATGGGCTGACTAATTACCGGTTAAATGTTTAAGGACTCCATGTCCAATTACATAGTTTTCATGGGATCACTATGAACCTATTGGTAACTCCAATATCTTTACTATTATCCTAGTTTTCATGGGCTGACTAGGAACCTATTGGTAACTCCAATATCTTTTCTTCTTATTCTAGTTTTCATGGGCTGACTAGGAACCTATTGACATCTATCAATATCTTAATCCGGATATAGTTTTCATGGGTTCACTATAAACATATTGGCCCCTGCCAATATCAAATCATAGTTTTCATGGGCTGACTATGAACCTGTCTTTTTGACATCTTCATTTATACATAGTTTTCATGGGCTTGCTATGAACATGTTGGCCTCTGCCAATATCTTTTCTTTAATATTTTAGCATCCTATATTCTGTCCTTCCTGACCTCCTAGATGCAATTCTACTCATTCAGGAGCTAACTTAATTTATATTCACTACTGGGTCAACCTAGCTCGTTATTCTGCCCTTCTCCAAAATACAGTTATGGGTCCATTACAAAGTGAATATATACATATATGAAGAAGCAAACACAATAACTTGGTTAATCCCTTTTACCTTTTAATCAAAGAAAACTTCTTCAAAAACTCCTTTTCAAAACACTTTATTTATTTATGTCATGGTTTTCCTTAAAAATGAGATTGGGTTATTTGCTTTGAAAACTAAGGCTTTCGAAACCTTCAAAACCTTGCTTTCGGCCTTACTGGATAACCTCCTTCGAAAGCATATAAATCTCATTTCAAAACATTAGGCCCCTACCTTTCGGAGCACTTTAAAACTTCTCTTTCGAAACCTTTCGAATGTAATAAAGTATTACTTATTAACACTTAGAAGCATAGCTTCGAAACCTTTGAAAGAACCCCTTTCAAAACATTTGAAAGTACCCCTTCGAAACCTTTGGAAGTATCCCTTCCAAAACCATTGAAAGTCCTCTTTCAAAACCACTAGGTTTATACTTAAAAATGTCATTTGGGTCGAAGTGAATATAAACGAAAGTATCTCTTTCGAAACCATCCTTTATCATATAAAAGTATTGGGGAAGACTTGATGACATCGGCACCATCCCTTTCGAAAGCTTCAAATAATTTAAACAAAACGCTGAAGGATAGTATGAAACACCCTTTTAAAGCCATTGCCTTCGAAACCCTTGGACCCTTTCGAAAGCATTTAGGAAGTGGCTTAAAGCATCTTTTAAACATGCTCTACCCTTCAAAAGCATTGATGACTTCAATACACTCGAAAGGCAGAAGAACGACATCATGGCTTAGACTAGGTCGTAACCCTTAATTTCGAAAGCATTATTTTTATAAGTAAAGAAACCATTCGAAAGCTTATTCTTTAAAACATAAGGTGGAAACCCCTTCGAAAGCCTTTAGAAAACCTCTTTCGAAAACATATGTTTCGAATCCTTCGAAGGCTTTAATAAAACAAAGGCAGACACTTCACTTTTTAAAACAAACAAAGGTAGCGACCCCATCAGAAGCAATGCTTTCGATACCATGCCTTCCACCTTTCCTCTAATCCACTACGTACCATCTAAGTGATACCTTGTATCTTGGTTTCGGCTTAGTGGGGTTTCAACTTGATTGAAGGCGAAAGCTCTAAGCCGAAAGGTACTTCTATTAGAGGGGGAACCTGCTTTTTTGAGTAAAAGTTGATTAATGCCACTTAAAGCAAATTTTATCTAACTAACCTACCACATGTATATCTGTAATTGGTTGGCTCAACTTGTCAAATTCTTTACTAAAATAACAACCTCTTAATTTCAGAACTAAATCGAGGTTAATTTAGCAAATAAGCCCTTCCATTAATAAAAACCAATATTGTAAACAAGTCATTCTTCTAAAATAATTTAATTTGTATAGCAAATCACTTAGGAAAAATCCCTCACTTAATAAAATCCCCAAAATTTCACTTTAATCATTTACCAAAATTTCAGACCCAAATTCTCAATATAATTTCTGAAATAAATTTCTAAACCCAATTAACCATAATTTTCTTTGAAAATTCATAATAATCTTTTCATAGCTTGGAAAATTATCAAAATTAAAACCCAACTCCAAAATCATGTTTTACATTACATAAAAATATTCCATGGCATTTATACATCAATATCAATCGGTTTTGCCCTAAACCCGCATATAATCTTACAAATTGTAATTCAAGCATATCATCATCCAAATCATCATAGAAACAAATTTATTCTTAAATCCAAAAAACATTTGTTCATAAAACAAAATAGAGATGGTATAAATTATTATTCACCTTGATTATGATAAGGAGATTGGACGAAGATTGAGATTTATTCCCCTTCTTTAATTTCTTATCTTTACTTTGATTTCTCTTCTCTTTTCCTTGTTAATGGTCGGCTCCTCTTTACATTTTTGTTTTGCGTTTTTGTGAAGTGAGAAAATAACCATGAATGGTGTAAGGGACGTGAATATATATAAGGGTAGGGGTTATATGCAACTAATTCCCATTATGCCCTCATGTAAATTAATTAAGTTAAACCACTCTTAAGCCGATTTAATTAATTAAATTAAGCACGGCTCCTTAAGTATTTATTCAAATCTCAATCCCCTTATTACTTAACATTTACATTATTCTATTTAATTTATCTAATTAAATCTCCCGAATAATGTTATCAAAAATTAGGGGTGTTACAAGCTCCCCTCCTTAAAGAATTTCGTCCTCAAAATTCAGTAAGGACTAAATACTAAACATAGCAATCATCTGTAATGACTCCTAATAACCATACTAGTCTGGCCGACCAGCAGTTATCTATATAAGTCTAATATAGACATACCCTCGAAGCAGATTAGGATAAGTATCTTGAATCTTGTCTTCTATCTCCCATGTACAGTCCTTCTCGTTGTCTCTCCACTGTACTTTCACCAACTTGACTGTCTTGTTCCTCAATCTTTTCTCATCTCTCGCTACAACCTGAACTGGTTGTCTAACAAAAGTCAAATTAGGCTTTACTAGTAAGTCTTCTAACCTTGTCAGAGGAATAGTAGTCTCTGGATTATGCACATATTTGAGAAGATGAGACACATGAAATACATTATAGACACCTACCATACTGCTCAGCAACTCTACTTTGTATGCGAGCTTTCCAATCCTCTCTATAATCTAGAATGGACCAACATATCTCGGTGCCAGTTTCCCTGACTTCCTTAACCGTACCATACCCTTCATCGGTGATTCCTTAATGAAAACCTTATCTCCAACCGAGAATTGTAGGTCTTTATGCCTCTTATTTGCGTAACTCTTCTGTCTGGATTGAGCTTCTTTCATCCTACCTCGGATCAACTCAATCTTCTCTGACGCCTCCTTAACCAAATCTGGACCTAAGACCAATTTGTCTCCGGTCTCCAACTAACATGCTAGTGATTTGCATGGTCTTCCATACAAAGCTTCAAAAGGCATCATTCCTATACTAGTCTGATAACAATTATTATAGGAAAACTCAACCAAATATAGGTGATCCTCCCAAGATCCACCAAAGTCCAGTACACATGCTCTCAACAAATCCTTGAGTACCTTATTGACTCTCTCTGTCTGCCTATCCATTTGAGGGTGATATGCAGTGCTCATCCCAAGCTTAGTGGCTAACACATCTTGTAGACTCTTCCAGAATTCGCTAGTGAACAAAGCATCTCTATCACTGACTATGCTACTAGGAACTCCATATAGTCTAACTATGTTCTTCATGAACAACTTAGCTAAAACAGGTGCCGTCATGGTTGACTTAACTGGAATGAAATGGGCACTCTTGGTCAACCTGTCCACTATAACCCATATACTTTCATTTCCTCTATTTGACCTTGTTAACCCGTCTATAAAATCCATGGATATCGAATCCCATTTCCATACTGGAATCTCTAAAGGATGAAGCAACCCACTCAACTTCTGATGTTCGGCTTTCACTTGTTGACAGTTTGCACACTGTCTAACCTACAAGCCAACATCCCCTTCATACCTTCCCAATAGAAGCTCCTCTTCATATCTTGATACATCTTGGTCCCTCCAGGATGCATCGTAAACTTGGATCGATGACATTCTCCAAGAACTTCTTTCCTCAAGTTCTCAATATTTGGAACACACAATCGTCCCATCTTTCTCAACTATCCCCTCTGGTCAACACTAAAATCCTTCAGATCATCGATCTCCGTTCCAACCTCAAGCCTTCTAATTCTCTTGGCTAATACTAGACCCTCTTTTTGCTTAGAAGCTATCCTCTTGATCAACACTGGTCAAACTTCTAAACAAGACAACATGGCAGTACTCGGACTAGAACTAGTAGTTGATCTTAACTGTACACTACAAGTAGTCAAAGCTTCTAAATTCTTCCATTATGCCAACATAGCTAACACCACATTTTGATACCTTCTGCTATGAGCATCTGCTACTTTATTACCTTTTCCTGGGGTATAATCTATACCAAAATCATAAGCAGCCAAAAACTCAGCCACCTCTGTTGTCTCATATTCAACTCCTTCTAAGAGAATAAGTATCTTAAAGGCTTATGATCTGTGTATAGCTCAAATATCTCCCATAAGAGATAATGCATCCAAATATTCAAGTGAAGATCACCATTGCCAACTCCAAATCATGAGTAGGATATCTCACTTCATGCAGTCTAAGCTGTCGTGAAGCATAGGCAGTCACTTTACCCTTTTGCATCAACACACCTCCCAATCCAGTCCCACATGCATCAGTATACACCACCAACCTTTTGTTTCCGTTTGGAACTACTAACATTGGTACATTGGTCAACAAATGCTTTAACTTAAGGAATGCTTCCTCACATTTATCTGACCAAACAAACTTCTCCTCCTTTCTGGTTAGCTTAGTCAAAGGCGCTGCTATCCGCGAGAAATCCTTGATGAATCTTCGGTAATAACCAGCAAATCCAAGAAAACTTCTAATCTCAGTCACCGCCTCTTGTCTCTTCCAATTATTAACAGCTTCTATCTTATCTGGATTGACTGATAAGCCCTTCTATGAAACCACGTGATCAAGATACGTAACCTCTTTCTTCCAAAAATGACACTTGGAGAACTTCGCCTTTAACTGATGCCGCCTCAGTGTCTCAAGCACAACTTTAAGATGATCTTCATGCTCTCTTTCATCCTTAGAGTATACCAAAATGTCATCTGTAAACACTAACACGAATCAGTCCAAATACTCTTGGAAGACTCGGTTCATCGGATCCACAAAGAAAGCAGGTGCATTCGTTAACCCAAATGGCATTACTAACCACTAGTATGAACCGTACTTAGTCTGAAATGCTATTAAAGGAACGCCGTCTTCTGCCACTCTTAACTGATGGAAACATGTTGCCAAATCCAACTGGAAAAACACTCTGGCACCACATAACTGATCAAATAGATCATCAATTCTCGGCAAAGGATACTTATTCTTGATCATCCTTTCGTTCAACTTACGATAGTCAATACACATCCTCAACGACCCATCTGGTTTCTTCATGAACACCACGATCGCTCCCTAAGGTAAACTGCTTGATATAATAAAATTCTTTCCTTCTAGATCCATTAGCTGCACCTTCAATTCCTTCATCTCAGTAGGTGTCATCCAGCTAGGTGGTCTACTCACAGGTTCATCTCATGGCACAAGATCTATCCGAAACTCAACAGCTCGTTTCGATGGTAGTCCTATAACTAGCTCAAAGACATCAGCAAACTCTCTTGCTACTCGAACCTGACTTAGCTCTTCTCCCACTTCCATTGCACTTAACAAAGCACAACTACTCCTGTCAGAATTCTCCATTGAGAATATAATTCGGTTATGACTATCAGGGTGTCTTAGTGATATCTCCCAATCCTGGCAAAATATCCTAGCCTAAAACCTCCTCAACCAATCCATACCCAAAATGATTCCAAAATCTACGAAATCGAAAACATACAAACTACATGAAAACTTATGACCTAACAAATCAAGTTCTAACTGGTCACATCTCATCCCAAAGTTGCATACCCTCCTATTGGATTCACAACCCTTAAGGAAGTAACAAGGTATGTGGGTTCTAAGCATAACCTATCAACCAAACACTGGGATATAAATGAATGTGATGCATCGGTATCAAAAAGTATCCTTATTGGTATACTTTGAATAAAAAATGTACCTTCCATCACAGTCTTCCCTTTATCAGCTGAAGTTGGCTTAACAGATGATCCAACAGCAAAGACCTTTCCCTTGTCCGCCCTGACTGGCTTTGGACACTGGTTCTTATAATGCCCAACTTGGTCACAGTTGTAGCACTTCACATTCTTCTTGTCTGCAGCCTTCTTCCCGTTGCCTGACCGACACTCATTCGCATAATGACACTTCTTGTCACACTTGTAGCAAACTAGCTCAGCCATTGCCTTCTTGGCAGCATCTCCCTTCTGGGCTCCCATTTTGTTAAAGAACTTCCTCTTCCTTTCTTGAGAACCTTGGGTTTCAACTGGCTTCTCTCTAGCACAAAAAGCAAGCATCTCCTCATGGCGAATTGCCATCTCCACCACCACATTACAAGGATCACGAATATGTGTCAGTCGCTCTAGCAAGCTCAAATCTCAATCCCCGAATGAACCTCTCATTTCTCCCGATGTCAGTGTCTATAGTATTATATCCGTAACGAGACAGCTCATTAAACTTAGTGGCATACTCGATAGCTGACATCTCTCCCTAAACTAGACCCGCAAACTTTCTCATTAATACTGACTTAGTAACCTCAGATAAAAACCTCTGTTCAAATCTCCTTCTAAATTCAGCCCTTGTCAACTCTTCCTTTGGAACCCCGGCAGTAACACAATTCCACTAATAAAGTGCTGACCCTTGCAACTTTTTAGAGGCTAACCTCCTCTTCTACTCATCATCTAAACCCAGATCAGCAAAGATACATTCACAATGAAACAACCAATTCTCTACCTCTATGGCAACCTTCGTTCCCATAAATGGTTTCCCACTAAGGCTGGTGTAACGACCCGTAAATTTAACTGGTTTTAATAACGTTATTAATTGAAATTTTGCGAAATTTTAAACGATAAAATTTTGAAACAAAAATTTCATATTTGAAATGCGTTTAATTAAACATAGCAACTGGTAAATTTTCGTCCGAAAATATGAAAGCTTATTTCGCGCGTAAATTTACTTCAATTTAATCAGTTAAAAAGCGATGAAAATAAAATGTTTTCGGAACTTAAATATTTTTTTATAGAAAAATTCTAAACCATCTTCTGAACAAACGCTATTTTTCGTTTTTCAAAATTCGGACATCTTTAGCTCCGTCGATCTTATTTTCTTACGTTTTTCTCGCATTTTCCGCTGGTAGAAAATTCAAATTTTTATAATTCAATCATACCACTGATATTTGTATACCGTTTTGATCGTCCCATCATACTGATCTCTACGGTATATTCACTTCTGTGTTTTGAAGTACGAGACGCAGCGGAATTCGAGAAACAATTACCCATATCGGCACCGTTTAAACCTTTTTATCTACCGTGACCATTCATTTTCCATGATACCAAGCTGTACAGCTTTTACTTTTTCCAGAAATTCTATAGGGTGGCTGTCACTATTCCCATTGTTGCGTTGGATAAATTTATTGGTTAGTCTATTCGTTTGAAAGCAAAGAAATAAATAATATAACTTATGTTTCTGTTTATCAGTTCATATTCTTTAAATTCCTTTCAAGGCTTCAAGCACCACACGTAAACAACCATTCTCCACTTCTTCCCTCTCCATTTTATTTCCTTCCCATGCCTGCTCCTATTCGTTTGCCAAACTTTACAACCTATGTTCCAACAGCCCTTCCGCCTTCCCGCATGCTAACCCGTGACATCACCGGCCTACCCAACATCGGCCACAACCACCGCCCTAGCGCCCGCCACTGCCTCCACCTGAAGCCAGATAGCGCGAGACCCCACATCCTCCTTGCCTCGGCGTGAAAACCACCTCCGGCCAGCCTTCTCTCTCGCGCCATTTTTCCACTGACTGCAACCCTTCATTCCTCATGTAGCCATAACCACTTGCTCTACCAACTACAGCCGGCCTTCGCCCTATCACCCACCACTTCAACGTCGACAGCCACCCAAGTCCAAATCGAAGCCAAGCATCCTAGATCCAAGCTTCTATACTTGCATCCGCGCATGCAGTAGCTAGCCTACCCTCCGCCTTCCTGTTATTGCTGAGCCTCCATCCGCCCTCTCTTGTTTTTAGGTATTGTTAATCTTATTTGGTTTATATATATAGTATGTAAACAATATATTATGTTATATGCGTGTATATATTTGGTAGATATTTATAAATCATGTTTATAGTGTATATATGTTGACGCAAATAGTTGTACTTTTATGTTTTCAATACTTACAGTTGCATGGAGATGTTTCAATACTTTCAGTTTGCATATAGCTGTATACAGTATATATATCCAAGTTTTATATGATTTGTTAAGGGTAGATATATTAACAAAATAAATTGTATTGTTTTGTGATAAATATTGAATAGATTAATAGGTATATTAGTATATATATACATATCATATATTAGTTTATATACAATTTCATATGTGCGTGTGCAGTATATATATATTTGCCCTATATTATATTTTGAAATTTTTATATTACATTTTGTACTTAGAATATAAATATGGTTTGCTAGTGCTGTCTCATACCTATTTATATATAAATACAAACATGCATATGCCCACTGCTTAGTATTATTGTTACTTATTTGTCATTTGTTATAATATATAAGTTTTATATATATATCAAAGGGGTTGATGTTGCAGATATATAATAGTCTAATTTTCAAATAACTATTATATGTGTTATTGAGAAAAATTCGTTAGTTATAATATATCAGTTATTTACGTATAAGTGAACTTGGGTTTTAAAATATAAATGTAACATATTTAGCTGCCGAAGTTATCCGGTTTTAACTAGTTTATATATGTATAGTTTTCGAAATAACAGCAGTTAGACTACATGTTCACGATATCATATCTCACTCATGTTTTATCGGAATGGGTTAATTTTATTTTTAAAAAGAGTCGAAGTTACCTAGTTTATGCCTGTCAAATTTCAGCAAAATCCGACATCGTTTGATTAGTGGTCGAGGATCTGGAAGTTAGACCCAGGCAGTTATTCTTTTATACTTGAAATTATTTTACACTGCTGTAAACATAACCTGAGTTCATGTTTGACGCATCGTATCTCTTCCGTCTTACGTCGGAATACAGTGATTCTCTTTTTGTTTAAAAGATAAAGTTTTCTACTTTCTGTATGTAAATTTTTAGCTTCATACGAGGTGGTTCAGTCCTCTGTTTCTTACCTGAAAGTCAGACCCAGAGGGGTTTTCAGGCCTGAACGTTTGACAGTCGCAACATGGCCTGAGTCTATGTTCGTGACATCGTAACTTTTCTCGTCTCTTGTCCAAAACAAGTGAATCTTTTGTAGTTTGAAATACAAGTTTTGATCTTTATTCATACCAAATTTCAGACCATTTCGATCTCGGTAGCACATAGAATTATATTGTTAAACTTTGACGCGGGACATGTTTTATTTGTTGCTATGTTGAATGTTTTGATTTGATTTCACCGATTTCTGTTATCAGCTTTGATCGTTGAATTCGTGCCGATTTGTTTTGCTTGGATTCGTAACTCAATCTCTATGTCTGTATCAGTGTGCGTATCCGTGACATCTTCTCGTGCATCTCTAGCCTCGAAAGGTGAGCAATCACTCACGATTAATGTTCTTATATTTATTAAATTTGATTTCAATTGAAACGACAATTGAAATATGCGGTTGTTAGTTATTTATATTGCTATATCTATGCCATCATCTGTATCTGTTCACCTGTGACACCTGACATCATTATCTGTTATTTATATTGATATATATGCCATTATCTGTATCTGTTCACCTGTGACATCTGACACCCTTATCTGTTATTTATATTGATGATATATGCCTGTTACCGTTGTTATATTATTATCATATATGTTATCACTCTGCAAGTTCCCTGTTAGTATAGAATCACTATGGGTTGAAATGATACATACCCGAACGGACTTTAGAATAGGAGAAAATCGTTATGGGTTGAAATGATAAACCCAAGCGATTTTCAAATTAAATTGAATTTGGGATTTTTGGTTGAAAAGATATATACCCGAATATATTTTAAATTGCGGATTGAAATGATAAATATCCGTATCACTTGACCATAGGATAGAAAATTATATACAGACACCGTTGGTCTATATATAAATGTTTTGAAAACATTTCTACGGTTTTGAAAGAAATATATGGTTTTAATAAATAATGATTTTAAAGATTTATTAAAGTTGATTTGATAAAGTTGATTTGAATCAATATGAAATATGTTTAAGTATTTATGTAAAATTTATATTTTTAAATATATAATTTATAATGTTCAGGTTGTAAGATAAATTTGAATTGATTCGGAATTCTTAATTATTTAAGAATTATACTTAAATAAGTTGATTTGAAATCTATTAAATTTGAAATTTTAAGATATGTTTTATAACTTGAATTAATTAAGAAGTGGCTTAAATGGATATTTCAAACTTATATAAATTTAAATGGGATATTTTGTCTATATAAATTTGTAAATTGAAGTTGTATTTTGATGTATTGAAATGATTAAAAAAATATTTCAGAAACTAAATGTAATGAAATTAAATTGGGACATAAATTGAATTATCGAATTTAGTTTAGAAATGTCGAATATTTAAACTTTGAAATATATTGAAATTGAAATGGTTTATTTATGGTTCAAATAGGCATTTGAAATCGATAATTTAAAATGGTTTATTTAGAAACTGAATCGAATTGAATTTGATGATTTGAGATTTGATAAAATTTGAAGTTTTGAAATTCGAGTTGATTTGAATCGATTTGTGAAATTTGAGGAAGCTATTTTATATAAAGTATTTTTAAACCATATCTAAAACTATTTATATTTTACTTAGTATAAACTATTTTAATAAATCATTTTCAATATAAATTATTTTATTATAAGCTATTTTAACTTATAACTATTTTATATAAAATATTTTATTTTATAAACTATTTTTCTATATATACAAATGTTAATATCTAAACTGTTTAAGAGGAAAGTGTTAGGATTTCAAAGTGTTATGAATTTCAAGGTTTTGATTTCCAAAGTGTTTTGATTTTAAAAGACTTATGATTTCGAAAGCGATATAACTTTGGAAAGTGATATTATTTTGGAAATGGATTTATTTGAAGTGATATCGTATTGATATGGTTTTGAAATGGCAATGATATGTCGGTTTTGAAATATAACTATTTTTGAAATTTTATTAAATGACCATCGGTGTAATAATACGTAGTTATTAAAGAGACCGGGATCGGATATGGACATACTCTCTGTCGATACCGAAACCACTTTAATAACTAATATACGCGGAGTGTTGATCCAGAATGAAGTGGATGGTTTGGTGAACGCGTTGACTGAAGAAAGAGAACGATTTTGGATGACCCTAACATGACTAAAACAGGAGCTGCGTCGGGCCATTGAGGATCGCCATCTCTAGCGGACACACTTCTTCGATACCTTATCTATTACTTATGTGATTCGATTTGGGTGCACCCCTCGATTTTGGGAGTGTTGTTTCGCGGTGTTGGGATAGTAGCTGCTATACCCAACATCAGTCTGGATCAGGCAACTACTAGTATCCTAGTTGGTATCGCCTCATGTACCTTGTCATACTGATTATCCTATTCGCGACCACTACGATTTTGGTTTGTACCTTTAGTATATGGATTGCCCTCTGGTGACTTCCGGTTTTAGGGAAACTACGGTCTTGTATATGCTCTTGGGAATAAAAATGTGTTAAGGGGGATTGTGGTAACGCCTTAACGCTATTTTGATATCGTACTTTACTGATTAGACATTATCTACTTAGCGTACACTACTACATAGTAGATAGTTTAACGGATCCTTAAGGGATGGTTATCCCAAACATCATTTGAGTTATTTGTATTTCAGTCGTTATTTCACTTGAGTTGGATTTATTGATATAAGAATGTTAATCCTGACTCGAGTGTTTTGTGTTTTCCTTACGCTCGGGTCAGACTGAGTGATACAGTATTCGAGACTCACCTTTGGAGTTGGAGCTTCGCTTGGATATCCAGCTATCTATCCAGCTTTCAGTTATTCAGTTGATTCCAGGGATGTATTCAGATCTTGTATTTGACTATTGTATTGAGATATCTATTGTATTCGAGACTTCTGTTGTATCTTGTTTAACTCTGTTATATATATAGTAGCTTCATGAACTACTATTCTTTTGTTCCGCTGCATTATTGTTATATTACTCTATGTTTGTGTCTGTGATTATTTTATTTACTGTATATATTGAGTTTTGCCAATTTAAATTAACAATCTATTGTTTTGAATTATTCAAGTCCGACATGTGTGGATTTATTGTCGATTTGAATGGTCCAAAATAGTGGGTCGTTACAAGTGGTATCAGAGCTCTGGTTTTAGGCAAAACTCAGCATATAGAGTAAATTCAATTACAGAATCACGTTCGTTCGAGCTTGAATTCCTTCTTCTTTGACTCGGTTTCTTTGAATTTTGGAACGTTCCCTTCGGTTCCAAAGTCCATTCGTGTCTCCCCTATTCGTGTCTTTTTAATTCTGGAGTATCCCATAACTCCACTTTGAATGATCTCTATAATAAATCGGCGGTCTCGCCAATATCTGAATAATTTGTAAAAGAGTGAAACTCCTGTACTACCAACATTGATTCACCGAAGATTTCTGTATCCTCGGTTTACGATGCTGTTATCTTTTGCTATACCCGAATTCTATCTCTGGCGATCAAATGTCGATTTGTTGCAGAATTCTACATCGAATTTATTCTTGAAGTCACGGTCGACCCGGTTAAGGTTGCCCGCGATTATATAAACTTATCAATCTTCCTACTTTGCTATTAATCATCATGTCTTGTTTCGAACTTATCTTCGAACCAAATTTCTCTTTGATTTAAGTCCATCAAATTTGAAACCCTATCCTTATTTTGAAAATTCATTCCTGTATCGTCGAGCAAAGAAGTGTATGTGTAAACTAATATATATAAACGCTTTAAATATATGCTGTGTTGTTTGAGTTGTTGAGGTTGATTTGGGTTTCCGATCGATTCGTCTGATCAATGCTATCGATAGGATTTCCAAAACACTTGAGCAGAGCAAGCTGACACAATGTTGTTTTCAAATTTGGAAAATAAAATAAAGTTTGTATGATTTTACTATATATAAGTATGAAATTTTCTTTAACCAAACTGTAATAAATTAATTGTTGGAGTGATAATATTTGATTATCATTTATTGTTTTGTAAACAATTGACTATTGCAATATAAATAATTGAAGTTATAAACTTGGCTATAATGCAAATTTGAAATCTGAATGTATTTAAATCAAGAATTTGAGAATTTAAATTTTTGGGTGATTTCAATTTGGTTTTTAAGTTTTAAAGTGTATAGTATTTAAAATATTTCAAATAGAAATCGTTTTCAAAGAAGTTTAAAATGTTGAAATCAGCGCTCTTCTCTTTGTCGCTGGAAAATAATTTCGGTGATGGCGGCCGCATCATCGACATTCATTTTCGAGTTTCGAAGTGGAGAAACCATTCTATAGCTTTGCTACGGTTTTGTTTTGAGAAAAAAAATATATATTTTGATTTGAATTTCTTCAGTATATTTTGATTTACATATATATAGGTATCTTATTTTAAAATTTAATTTGATTTGATATAAAAATATTATATATATCTCTAAATTGTTTAAAGTTAATCGGAAATCTAATTCTTAAATTTTGTTAAAGAATGATTTTAATTATAAATAAAACCAAAATTTGGAATAAATAATTTAAACTTGAAATAATTGAATTTGAAAATTTTATTGGTATAGTATTAAATTGCATTTCAATATAACTTACCTAAATTATTCAGAAGTTAAAATGTGATTAGATAATATACAATATAAAATGATTTTATAAATAAAATTTGAGTGTTTATAATAAATGTTATACACTAAATTTTGATTATAAAGATGTTAATAAAGTTAGATGGATAATAAGTAAAACTCAGTTAATAATGAAATAAATTTGTTTTGAAAGAATTAATAAATTTGTTTGGAAGAATTAATAAATTTGTTTTGAAAGAATTAATAAATTGAAATTTGATCAACCTATGAAAATACCTTGAACTTAAAAGCAATTAGTAAATATAAGTTAATTTAAACCATAAAAGTTTTGATTTAAATTAATTTATATGGGTTAAATATATGTGATTAGATATATATTAAGTAGAACAAATTTAACAATAATTTGGAATAAAGAGGAATTGAAATTGCGGAAAAAAAATATGATTATAATAAAAGACTATTCAAATTTATGGTTTTAGAAATTGTAAATTTAAGAAAATGGGATAATAAGATAATGAATTTAGAAATAGTTGAGATTGATTTTAGTGAAATCAAATGGATTAAATCAATTATTGAATATCAATTAATTTAAATTTGAATTTATATGGTTTAAATTAATTGTTATTTTGTATTTCAAATCTGTTTTTCTTTCTGGTTGTTTCTATTCTCCTACCTCGTTCCTTTTCGGGGACGAAAAGTTTTGAGTAGGGGAGAATGTAACGACCCGTAAATTTAACTGGTTTTAATAACGTTATTAATTGAAATTTTGCGAAATTTTAAACGATAAATCTTTGAAATAAAAATTTCATATTTGAAATGCGTTTAATTAAACATAGCAACTGGTAAATTTTCGTCCGAAAATATGAAAGCTTATTTCACGCGTAAATTTACTTCAATTTAATCAGTTAAAAAGCGATGAAAATAAAATGTTTTCGGAACCTAAATATTTTTTTATAGAAAAATTCTAAACCATCTTCTGAGCAAACGCTATTTTTCGTTTTTCAAAATTCAGACATCTTTAGCTCCGTCGATCTTATTTTCTTACGTTTTTCTCGCATTTTCCGCTGGTAGAAAATTTGAATTTTTATAATTCAATCATTCCACTGATATCTGTATACCATTTTGATCGTCCCATCATACTGATCTCTACGGTATATTCACTTCTGTGTTTTGAAGTACGAGACGCAGCGGAATTCGAGAAACAATTACCCATATCGGCACCGTTTAAACCTTTTTATCTACCGTGACCATTCATTTTCCATGATACCAAGCTGTACAGCTTTTACTTTTTCCAGAAATTCTATGGGGTGGCTGTCACTATTCCCATTGCTGCGTTGGATAAATTTATTGGTTAGTCTATTCGTTTGAAAGCAAAGAAATAAATAATATAACTTATGTTTCTGTTTATCATATTCTTTAAAATTCCTTTCATGGCTTCAAGCACCACACGTAAACAACCATTCTCCACTTCTTCCCTCTCCATTTTATTTCCTTCCCATGCCTGCTCCTATTCGTTTGCCAAACTTTGCAACCTATGTTCCAACAGCCCTTCCCCCTTCCCGCATGCTAACCCGTGCCATCACCGGCCTACCCAACATCGGCCACAACCACCGCCCTAGCTCCCGCCACTGCCTCCACCTGAAGCCAGATAGCGCGAGACCCCACATCCTCCTTGCCTCGGCGTGAAAACCACCTCCGGCCAGCCTTCTCTCTCGCCCCATTTTTCCACTGACTGCAACCCTTCACGCCTCATGTCGCCATTACCACTTGCTCTGCCAACTGCAACCGGCCTTCGCCCTATCACCCACCACTTCAACGTCGACAGCCACCCAAGTCCAAATCGAAGCCAAGCATCCTAGATCCAAGCTTCTATACTTGCATCCGCGCATGCAGTAGCAAGCCTACCCTCCGCCTTCCTATTATTGCTGAGCCTCCATCCGCCCTCTCTTGTTTTTAGGTATTGTTAATCTTATTTGGTTTATATATATAGTATGTAAACAATATATTATGTTATATGCGTGTGTATATTTGGTAGATTTTTATAAATCATGTTTATAGTGTATATATGTTGACGCAAATAGTTGTACTTTATGTTTTCAATACTTACAGTTGCATAGAGATGTTTCAATACTTTCAGTTTGCATATAGCTGTATACAGTATATATATATCCAAGTTTTATATGATTTGTTAAGGGTAGATATATTAACAAAATAAATTGTATTGTTTTGCGATAAATATTGAATAGATTAATAGGTATATTAGTATATATATACATATCATATATTAGTTTATATACAATTTCACATGTGCGTGTACAGTATATATATATATTTGCCCTATATTATATTTTGAAATTTTTATATTACATTTTGTACTTAGAATATAAATATGGTTTGCTAGTGCTGTCTCATACCTATTTATATATATATATACACACACGCATATGCCCACTGCTTAGTATTATTGTTACTTATTTGTCATTTGTTATAATATATAAGTTTTATATATATATCAAAGGGGTTGATGTTGCAGATATATAATAGTCTAATTTTCAAATAACTATTATATGTGTTATTGAGAAAAATACGTTAGTTATAATATATAAGTTATTTACGTATAAGTGAACTTGGGTTTTAAAATATTAATGTAACATATTTAGCTGCCGAAGTTATCCAGTTTTAACTAGTTTATATATGTATAGTTTTCGAAATAACAGCAGTTAGACTACATGTTCACGATATCATATCTCACTCATGTTTTATCGGAATGGGTTGATTTTATTTTTAAAAAAGAGTCGAAGTTACCTAGTTTATGCCTGTCAAATTTCAGCAAAATCCGACATCGTTTGATTAGTGGTCGAGGATCTGGAAGTTTGACCCAGGCAGCTGTTCTTTTATACTTGAAATTATTTTACACTGCTGCAAACACGACCTGAGTTCATGTTTGACACATCGTATCTCTTCCGTCTTACGTCGGAATACAGTGATTCTCTTTTTGTTTAAAAGATAAAGTTTTCTACTTTCTGTATATATATTTTTAGCTTCATACGAGGTGGTTCAGTCCTCTGTTTCTTACCTGAAAGTCAGACCCAGAGGGGTTTTCAGGCCTGAACGTTTGACAGTCGCAATATGGCCTGAGTCTATGTTCGTGACATCGTAACTTTTCTCGTCTCTTGTCCAAAACAAGTGAATCTTTTGAAGTTTGAAATACAAGTTTTGATCTTTATTCATACCAAATTTCAGACCATTTCGATCTCGGTAGCACATAGAATTATATTGTTAAACTTTGACGCAGGACATGTTTTATTTGTTGCTATGTTGAATGTTTTGATTTGATTTCACCGATTTCTGTTATCAGCTTTGATCGTTGAATTCGTGCCGATTTGTTTTGCTTGGATTCGTAACTCAATCTCTATGTCCGTATCAGTGTGCGTATCCGTGTCATCTTCTCGTGCATCTCTAGCCTCGAAAGGTGAGCAATCACTCACGATTAATGTTTTATATTTATTAAATTTGATTTCAATTGAAACGACAATTGAAATATGCTGCTGTTAGTTATTTATATTGCTATATCTATGCCATCATTTGTATCTGTTCACCTGTGACACCTGACATCATTATCTGTTATTTATATTGATATATATGCCATTATCTGTATCTGTTCACCTGTGACATCTGACACCCTTATCTGTTATTTATACTGATGATATATGCCTGTTACCATTGTTATATTATTAGCATATATGTTATCACTCTGCAAGTTCCCTGTTAGTATAGAATCACTATGGGTTGAAATGATACATACCCGAACGGACTTTAGAATAGGAGAAAATCATTATGGGTTGAAATGATAAACCCAAGCGATTTTCAAATTAAATTGAATTTGGGATTTCGGGTTGAAAAGATATATACCCGAATATATTTTAAATTGCGGATTGAAATGATAAATATCTGTATCACTTGACCATAGGATAGAAAATTATATACAGACACCGTTGGTCTATATATAAATGTTTTGAAAACATTTCTACGGTTTTGAAAGAAATATATGGTTTTAATAAATAATGATTTTAAAGATTTATTAAAGTTGATTTAATAAAGTTTATTTGAATCAATATGAAATATGTTTAAGTATTTATGTAAAATTTATATTTTTAAATATAGAATTTATAATGTTCAGGTTGGAAGATAAATTTGAATTGATTCGGAATTCTTAATTATTTAAGAATTATACTTAAATAAGTTGATTTGAAATCTATTAAATTTGAAATTTTAAGATATGTTTTATAACTTGAATTAATTAAGAAGTGGCTTAAATGGATATTTCAAACTTATATAAATTTAAATGGGATATTTTGTCTATATAAATTTGTAAATTGAAGTTGTATTTTGATGTATTGAAATGATTAAAAAAAATATTTCAGAAACTAAATGTAATGAAATTAAATTGGGACATAAATTGAATTATCGAATTTAGTTTAGAAATGTCGAATATTTAAACTTTGAAATATATTGAAATTGAAATGCTTTATTTATAGTTCAAATAGGCATTTGAAATCGATAATTTAAAATGGTTTATTTAGAAACTGAATCGAATTGAATTTGATGATTTGAGATTTGATAAAATTTGAAGTTTTGAAATTCGAGTTGATTTGAATCGATTTGTGAAATTTGAGGAAGCTATTTTATATAAAGTATTTTTAAACCATATCTAAAACTATTTATATTTTACTTAGTATAAACTATTTTAATAAATCATTTTCAATATAAATTATTTTATTATAAGCTATTTTAACTTATAACTATTTTATATAAACTATTTTATTTTATAAACTATTTTTCTATATATACAAATGTTAATATCTAAACTGTTTAAGAGGAAAGTGTTAGGATTTCAAAGTGTTATGAATTTCAAGGTTTTGATTTCCAAAGTGTTTTGATTTTAAAAGACTTATGATTTCGAAAGCGATATAACTTTGGAAAGTGATATTATTTTGGAAATGGATTTATTTGAAGTGAAAGTGATATCGTATTGATATGGTTTTGAAATGGCAATGATATGTCGGTTTTGAAATATAACTATTTTTGAAATTTTATTTAATGACCATCGGTGTAATAATACGTAGTTATTAAAGAGACCGGGATCGGATATGGATATACTGTCTGTCGATACCGAAACCACTTTAATAACTAATATACGCGGAGTGTTGATCCAGAATGAAGTGGATGGTTTGGTGAATGCGTTGACTGAAGAAAGAGAACGATTTTGGATGACCCTGACATGACTAAAACAGGAGCCGCGCCGGGCCATTGAGGATCGCCATCTCTAGCGGACACACTTCTTCGATACCTTATCTAATACAAAGGTTATTCGATTTGGGTGCACCCCTCGATTTTGGGAGTGTTGTTTTGCGGTGTTGGAATAGTAGCTGCTATGCCCAACATCAGTCCGGATCAGGCAACTACTAGTATCCTAGTTGGTATCGCCTCATGTACCTTGTCATACTGATTATCCTATTCGCGACCACTACGATTTTTGTTTGTACCTTTAGTATATGGATTGCCCTCTGGTGACTTCCGGTTTTGGGGAAACTACGGTCTTGTATATGCTCTTGGGAATAAAAATGTGTTAAGGGGGATTATGGTAACGCCTTAACGCTATTTTGATATCGTACTTTACTGATTAGACATTATCTACTTAGCGTACACTACTACATAGTAGATAGTTTAACGGATCCTTAAGGGATGGTTATCCAAAACATCCTTTGAGTTATTTGTATTTCAGTCGTTATTTCCCTTGAGTTGGATTTATTGATATAAGAATGTTAATCCTGACTCGAGTGTTTTGTGTTTTCCTTATGCTCGGGTCAGACTGAGTGATACAGTATTCGAGACTCACCTTTGGAGTTGGAGCTTCGCTTGAAGATCCAGCTATCTATCTAGCTTTCAGTTATTCAGTTGATTCCAGGGATGTATTCAGATCTTGTATTTGACTATTGTATTGAGATATCTATTGTATTCGAGACTTCTGTTGTATCTTGTTTAACTCTGTTATATATATAGTAGCTTCATGAACTACTATTCTTTTGTTCCGCTGCATTATTGTTATATTACTATGTGTCTGTGATCTGTGATTATTTTATTTACTGTATATATTGAGTTTTGCCAATTTAAATTAACAATCTATTGTTTTGAATTATTCAAGTCCGACATGTGTGGATTTATTGTCGATTTGAATGGTCCAAAATAGTGACTCAACTTAGCATAATTATTCCGAACCGAAGCCACATGATTAGCTCCTCCAACACCAGCAACAACTCCTGCTTGCATCATATTAACGAAGAACTGATACATCATCCCCATATCTACTGGTGGATTTCCAGCACCAACATTGGCATCATCATTTTGGTTAGCATTAGCCTGTCGACCTTGGTTCCTCCTGGTATTAGGTCAAGCATTTCCATTGGTTTTGGTGCTTCCTCTACCGAGATTTCCTCTTCTGTTTCTTGCTTCCATATCTTTTTTCTCGTAAACCTGCATACAAGCCTTAGTAAGATATAGAAGAACGGTCTAAGAGAGAGGGGATTACGTACTTATATATATATATATATATATCAAATACAAGTGCGTTACTATAGCGTTAACCCAAACCCCAATCTTATTTTCAGATTCATTGGATTATGTTCGAAAATCCTTTCAGGTTTAAATTCTTTTAAGTTTCATAAACCTATGCTCTGAAATCAAATTGTAACATCCCTCTACTTGGAGGCCCAAAACTAACGGCTATGGTTGCTGCAGTCATCCATAGTTATTAATCCTCGACGACCAAATACGACGGTGTTAGATACATTGATACGCAGAAACACATAAATATGGAAAAACTTTAAAATATCAAACAAGATCACATTCCATTTCAAAAAAATTCCAATTCATTACATAATCCCACAATCATTATCCACGTTCGGAGTAAATTTATTTATTACAACATACGCCAAGTGTGACATATGAAGATGCCCCTTGGATGATCAGATTATATACAGGCAATTTAACAACTTTTCCATATCAAACAACACAGCGGAATCAAAATAAAAGAGAACTCTAGATAGCTATCATGCCTCCTACACATCTCCGAAAGCTTTATTCGTCTAATGAGGTACCTAAAAATCTCAACTCTCAGACTACTCAAAATCAATTGAGTACCCGAGAGTTTAAGGGGAAAACATAAACTTCGAGTCAGACATAATGCCTGGTATGAATAATAATTTGCCATCTCAAATCATTTAGATATCTAGTGAGACCACGCTGCTTAACGGAATGGGTTTTCTCCTCACTAGTATCCTAAAACCTTTATAAAAATATATAATGTGCTCCTACATCCAAAATGGTTAAAACATACAAAATAGTATGATATGATGATATGCAAAATAAGTGAATTAATTCTGAATTACCTATCCCAATTCATTTTGACTATTTGTCTTAGTTATAGTTTCTAGGATTACTATCAACCTAATAATTTTCATAGGCTGACTAATAACCGGTTAAATGTTTAAGAACTCCATGTCCAATTACATAGTTTTCATGGGATCACTATGAACCTATTGGTAACTCCAATATCTTTACTATTATCCTAGTTTTCATGGGCTGACTAGGAACCTATTAGTAACTCCAATATCTTTTCTTCTTATTCTAGTTTTCATGGGCTGACTAGGAACCTATTGACATCTATCAATATCTTAATCCGGATATAGTTTTCATGGGTTCACTATAAACATATTGGCTCCTGCCAATATCAAATCATAGTTTTCATGGGCTGACTATGAACCTGTCTTTTTAACATCTTCATTTATACATAGTTTTCATGGGCTTGCTATGAACATGTTGGCCCCTGTCAATATCTTTCCTTTAATATTTTAGCATCCTATATTCTGTCCTTCCTGACCTCCTAGATGTAATTCTACTCATTCAGGGGCTAACTTAATTTATATTCACTACTGGGTCAACCTAGCTGGTTATTCCGCCCTTCCCCAAAATATAGTTATGGGTCCATTACAAAGTAAATATATACATATATGAAGAAGCAAATACAATAACTTGATTAATCCCTTTAGCCTTTAATCAAAGAGAACTTCTTCAAAAACTTCTTTTTGAAACACTTTATTTATTTATGCCATGGTTTTCCTTAAAAATGAGACTGGGTTATTTTCTTTGAAAACTAAGGCTTTCGAAACCTTCAAAACCTTGCTTTCGGCCTCACTGGATAACCTCCTTTGAAAGCATATAATTCTCATTTCAAAACATTGGGCCCCTGCTTTTCGAAGCACTTTAAAACTTCTCTTTCGAAACCTTTTGAATGTAATAAAGTATTACTTATTAACTCTTAGAAGCATAGCTTCAAAACCTTTGAAAGTACCTCTTTTCAAACCTTTGGTAGTATACCTTCAGAAACCATTGAAAGTCCCTCTTCCGAAACCTTTGGTTTATACTTAAAAATATCATTTGGTCCAAATTGAATATAAACGAAAGTATCTCTTTCAAAACCATCCTTTATCATATAAAAGTATTGGGGAAGACTTGATGGTGTCGGCACCATCTCTTTCGAAAGCTTCAAATCATTTAAACAAAACACTGAAGGATAGCATCAAAACCCCCTTTCGAAGCCATTGCCTTCGAAACCCTTGGACCCTTTGGAAATCATTTAGGAAGTGGCTTAAAACAGCTTTAAAACAAGCTCTACCCTTCGAAAGCATTAATGACTTCAATACACTTGAAAGGCAAAAGAACGGTAGCAGGGCTTCGACTAGGTCATAACCCTTACTTTCGAAAGCATTATTTTTATAAGTAAAGAAAACCATTCGAAAGCTTATTCTTTAAAACTTAAGGTGGCAACCCCTTCCAAAGCCTTTAGAAAACCTCTTTCCAAAACATATGCTTTGACTCCTTCGAAGGTTTTAATAAAACAAAGGCAGGCGCTTCACTTTTTAAAACAAAAAAAGGTAGCGACCCCATTAGAAGGAATGCTTTCGACACCATGCCTTCTGCCTTTCCTCTAATCCACAACATACCATCTAAGTGATACCTTGTGTATTGGTTTCGGCTTAGTGGGGTTTCGACTTAATTGAAGGCGGAAGCTCTGAGTCGAAAGGTGCTTTTATTAGAGGCGGAACCTGCTTTTTTGAGTAAAAGCTGATTAATGCCACTTAAAGAAAATTTTATCTAACTAACCTGCCACGTGTATATCTGTAATTGGTTGCCTCAACTTTTCAAATTCTTTACTAAAATAACTTCCGCTTAATTTTAGATCTAAATCGAGGTTAATTTAGCAAATAAGCCCTTCCATTAAACCAAACCAATATTGTAAATAAGTCCTTCTAAAATAATTTAATTTGCATAGCAAATCAATTAGGCAAAATCCCCAAAAATTCACTTTAATCATGTTATCTAACATACCAAAATTTCAGACGCAAATTCTCAATATAATTTCTGAAATAAATTTCTAAACCCAATTAACCATAATTTCCTTTGAAAATTCATAATAATCTTTACATAGCTTGGAAAATTATCAAAATTAAAACCCAACTCCAAAATCATGTTTTACATAACATAAAATTTTACCATGGCATTTAAACATCAATATCAATCGGTTTTGCCCTAAAACCGCATATAATCTTATATAAACATTCTTGTTTAAATCAAACAAATAGTAATTCAAGCATATCATCATCCAAGTCATCATAGAAACGAATTTAATCTTAAATCCGAAAAACATATGTTCATCAAATAACATAGAGATGGTATAAATTATTATTCACCTTAATTATGATAAAAAGATTGGATCAAGATTGAGATTTATTCCCCTTCTTTAATTTTTTATCATTACTTTGATTTCTCTCCTCTTTTCCTTGTTAATGGCCGGCTCCTCTTTATGTTTTTGTTTTTCATTTTTGTGAAATGAGAAAATAACCATGAATGGTGTAAGGGACGCGAATATATATATAAAGTTAGGGGTTATATGCAGTTAATTCCCATTATGCCCTTATGTAAATTAATTAACTTAAACCACTCTTAAGCCCATTTAATTAATTAAATTGAGCACGGCCCCTTAAGTATTTATTCAAATCTCAATCCCCTTCCGTTTGCTAGAACCAAGGGGTCTTTCTGTGGAAACCTCCACGAGCAATCGTCGTTTTTTGATGGTATCACTTAACATTTACATTATTCTATTTAATTTATCTAATTAAATCTCCTGAATAATGCTATCAAAAATTAGGGGTGTTACAGTTTTGCAGGCCAAACAATAACCTATCGAGCTAACTCGGGCTAAAACATTTAACTTAATATTCCAGAATCTCCAAATATGGTTACGAGTAAAACTGGACTGCTGTCAAAGTCAGAGGACTATCTGTCCCTGTATCATAGTCTTCCAAAGGTTACTATGAACCTACTAGTTTTCGCAGGTAACTAATCAACCTTATCTAGAAGCATAGTTTTCCTAGGGTTATTATAAACCTACTAGTTTATCATAGTAAACTAATCAACCTTATCTAGAATCATATGGACAATCTGTCTCATATGTCATAGTTTTCCTAGTGTTATTGTGAACCTACTAGTTTTCATAGGTAATTAATTAATCAACCTCTTTGGCTATTAAGTCCATGAGTCATATCTTTTGATTATTTTGGGGTTTCCTAACAGAATAATCTATCGGATCCCCTGGATGCAATTTTACTCACTCAGAAGTTTAGTTCGACCATACTCACCACTGGAACTACCTAACTGGTAATTCTGTTCCCAAATCTAAGGATGTAATGTTGGGTAACGCAGATGTGGATATGATAAATGATAAATGACAAAACATGTATATTTAAATGATCATATGATAACAAGCCCATATAACATCATTCACCAAAATATGTTCAGTCGATAATCACATCCTTACATAGGTTTTAAAACATTCACTATCAAAATGAGGCAATTGAGCCGCTAAAATACATAAGCAATATGAGGTAAAGAGCTTCTAAAATACATAAGCAATGTGAGATAAAGAGCCTCTAAAATATGAGGTGTCGAGCCTCTAAAATATGAGATAAAGAGTCTCTAAGATACGAGGTGTCGTGCCTCCAAAATATGAGATAAAGAGTCTCTAGATGTGAGGTGTCGTATCTCTAAAATATGAAATAAAGGGTCTCCAGACGTGAGGTGTCATACGTCTAAAATAAAGATATAGAGTCTTTGGATATGAGATGTTGTACCTCTAAAATATGAGATAAAGAGTCTCTAGATATGAGGTGCCGTCCCTCTAAAATATGAGATAAAGAATCTCTGGATATGTCATACCTTTAAAATATGAGATAAAGTGTCTCTAGATATGAGGAGTCGTACCTCTAAAATATGAGATAAAGAGTCTCTAGATATGAGGTGTTGTACCTCTAAAATATAAGATACACAGTTTGTGATGACCCGGAATTTTGGGCAATAGAAATTTGATAATCTTCATTTATAATAGTCTGAATTAGCAATATTGGTTTAATAATATCTTTTATAATTATTTTAAAATTGGCAAAATTTATCTTTTCAAAGCTAATAAAAAAAAATTCTATTTATAATGTATATATATTTGTATATATTGTAAATAGAAAAAGCTTTGGTTTAAAATATTCTTTCTTTTAAAATATCTTATGAATTAAAATAGCTTGTAAATATATAAATATAAAAAATAAACATATTACATAACTAAAATAGAAATATAAGTAATTTATAAATAAAGGGTTAAACATAATAATACATTGTTTTAACATTTGTAAGCTAAGTAAATTTTGCAATGACATTCTTCTAATTTGTAATTAACAAGTGGCACACATTCTTTCTCTTTAAAATTTAAATCATATATATTAAAATGTATAGAGAAACCTGGTTATTTGGTTTCCAGTTCAAAGTTTTCTTTCTCAATCTTTCTTCTCTTCTTTAAAACTAAAAAAAATACAAACCTGGAAATCAAATTCAACAGCAACTTCAACCTGAAGCAAATTCAACTAAATAATCAAGCAAAAGCAGAGTCAAATACAACAAAGCTTCAGATCTAAACAAGCTTCAGTTTCAATTTCAACAATCAAAACAAGTTCCAGATTTAAAGCAGCTCTCTATTCTTTATTAATGGGGAGTAAACCTAACTTTAAAAATAGTTTTAAATCTGTTCCCTATGTTTGTTATCAGTGATAAATGTTGTAGTAATATAGTATACAATGTTTATATGAATGTTGGATGTGAATGCATGTATATGTCTGTGAAAATATCTGTGCATATGTATATACTCTTCTCTGTTCTTATTTACATGGTTCAAAGACATATGGTGTTTGTACCAAAAATGGGCACAACACTCTTCGGAAGTCTTTGAAGAGATAAACGTGAAGAATGAAAATTAAAACTGTGGATTATCTAACAAAAACTCCAAATAACAGAAATGTAAAGTGCAAAGACAAGCGATTTAGAGTGGTTCGGCGTTTTAGCCTACATCCAATATGAAGTTTGATGATTTTATTGCTCGACACTCAAAGATTACAATTCTTTATAACGCAGAACAACTGGTTTTGTGAGCTAAGTCTGAATCTAAGGCAACCGTGGTGATTCTGAGTAAATCTGGCAGGGTTTGGGCGCTCTTTAGCTCTTAGAATTGTCCGACCTCTTTTCTGAATGACCAGGGGCTCTATTTATAGGTGTAGGAGGCTGATATTTCGCCTAAATTGAGGGGAGACCAGTCCTGGTACGTGAGGGGGCCCACATGGCCGAAATCTGGAGATCCGAGCCCACTTTGGGATCGATTCGACCCTTGGTTCGAATCGATCAAGAAAGTGTCCAATTGAGCTGAAACTTGGCGTGGACATTCTTCTATGCATACTCAAGCTGTTGTGAAAATTTCATAGCATTTGGACTTGTAGATCTCGAGTTATGATCCATCTAAAATTGCACTTCAGATGGACACCCTTGCTTCGAATCGATCCCTTCGACTCGATAGGGTCGAATCGATCGTCTGAGCATTTGCTTGGTGACGTGGCTCGTGTGTTTCTTGGGTCAACCCGCCTTTTTCTCTGAGTTTTACTGGGTCGAACCCATCGTTTCAGGCGCTTCGTCTTAGTGGATTCGAAGTGAAGGATTCGAAGGAATGCTCCTTCGAATCAATCGAATGGGCGCCCTTCGAATCGATTCGACTGGTGGATACGAAGCTTATCTTGATGGAGTGGGTTCGAAGGTCTTCAACATGGTTGATACGGAGTGAAACAAATCCGTGGACTCGAAGCATTCTGCCTTGATGGATTCGAAGATACTCATGGAATGGAGTCGAATTGAATCCAGTTCATCGATTCGAAGGTCTTCCCTTTGATGGATTCGAAACTAAAGCTCGGTGCTGATGGTTTCGAACATACGGGTTGGCCCTGTTGGATTTGAACCAAGGTCTTGTGGATGGATCCGAACCAATGTGTGGTCGATGGATTCATAGCATGGCTTTCTTCGATCGATTCGAGCCTATGTTGTTCTCGAGGGATTCGAACCTGTACCACTTCATCCATTTTCCGTTGGCAATATCTTGAGCATACGAACTCGGATTGTCCTGAAATTTGGAGCATTGGTTTCCACAGCTTCACTCGACGTGTCTTATCAATTGTAGCCCGATCCGGACTCGGGCAAAATTCATCGGCATCCATAGCAGACCTATGTGTAATCGGTTTTCAAGATGAACTGTCCCTGGTTTCTAGTCGAGTTCTTGGTGTCACGGCCTTGCCAAAAGGCGGGATAACATTTGCCCCCCAAAGTACGTCTTGTGTAATCATGACGTGCTTTGAATAACTGCAGTCTTTCATGCTGAATATACTCGTTTAGTTGATTGCTTGACAGTTGTCTTTTTTGCAATCTTCCCTTAGATGAACGTCCAACCGGCGTGCTTTACTTTTATCCTGCCCCCAGTCTTGGGGACAAATGCGGAGTTGATGTACGTTTATACTCCGTCTCGCACTCTGGGAGTACGGAGTTAAGGAATGTTTATACTCCGTCTCGCACTTTGGGAGTACGGAGTTAAGGAATGTTTATACTCCGTCTCGCACTCTGGGAATACGGAGTTAAGGAATGTTTATACTCCGTCTCACACTCTGGGAGTACGGAGTTAAGGAATGTTTATACTCCGTCTCGCACTCTGTGAGTACGGAGTTAAGGAATGTTTATACTCCATCTCGCACTCTGGGAGTACGGAGTTAAGGAATGTTTATACTACGTCTCGCACTCTGGGAGTACGGAGTTAAGGAATGTTTATACTCCGTCCCGCACTCTGGGAGTACGGAGTTAAGGAATGTTTATACTCCATCTCGCACTCTGGGAGTACGGAGTTAAGGAATGTTTATACTCCGTCTCGCACTCTGGGAGTACGGAGTTAAGGAATGTTTATACTCCGTCTCGCACTCTGGGAGTACGGAGTTAAGGAATGTTAATACTCCGTCTCGTACTCTGGGAGTACGGAGTTAAGGAATGTTTATACTCCGTCTCGCACTCTAGGAGTACGGAGTTAAGGAATGTTTATATTCCGCCTCGCACTCTAGAAGTGCGGAGTTAAGGAATGTTTATACTCCGTCTCGCACTCTGGGAGTACGGAGTTAAGGAATGTTTATACTCCGTCTCACACTCTGGGAGTACGGAGTTAGATGGAGGGTTGTCGAGTATCAACCCTTTTCCGGCCTGTTGTGATGGCTTGCCCCCGAGCTCGGGTTTCACTTAGCGAGTGGCCGGTCGTATCACAGCCACTCCTTTTCTTGAATAAATCCCATTGCGTGATGGAATTTAGCTCTTCGTGTGTCGTGATGTTGTACATTGTATTTAATGAATCACCGCTCTGGCTCGAAGAGATGGCATTTATTGCTGGAATAAGAAAATACGGCAAAGTCAGTTGCCTTATTATAAATTCTAATTTCGAAATGCAAAAGCAAACTGCTAAATGGAAAAAATATAATGAAATAAATAGAGCCTGTTATGTGTAATAGCGACGGAGACTCTCGCTGTTCCAGGCTCTTGGAAAATCAAGACCGTCAATGGTCGATAGTTTGAATGTGCCATCTCCGAGTCTTCGGGCAATCGCGTATGGTCCTTCCCAACTTGGTTTCATGTGTGAAGGAACCGGATAGATTCTTTTGAGAACGAGATCGCCGAGTTCGAGGTCGAACTTTGGCATTGTACAGTCGGGCGACTCGACCCCGATGTGCGGCCGCTCTCAAATCGGCTTCTTCCCGCTTCTCATCTAGTAGATCCAAAGATTCAGCAAGCAATATAGCGTTTTTTTCGGATCATAATAAGTCAAGCGATGGGAAAAACTTCTGTCTCAACTAGAATAACGGCGTTTGAGCCATAAGATAAAGAAAACGGGGTGTGTCCGGTTGCGGTCTTGTGAGTCGTTCGATAAGCCCATAATGCCATAGGGAGTTCATCAACCCATTTTCCCCCGGCCTTTTCCAATCGCTTTTTCAGAATGGATTTTATAACTTTATTGACAGCTTCAACCTGTCCGTTTGCCTGAGGATGTGCAACTGCCGAGAACTTTTTATGAATATGGAACCGTTGACAGAAACTTTTGAACTCTGCACTTTCGAATTGGGTTCCATTATCGGTGATGATGGTATGTGGGAGTCCAAATTGACAGATGATATTGCGAACTACGAAATTTATTACTTTCTTTGTCGTAATCGTTGCGAGGGCTTCGGCTTCAGCTCATTTTGTAAATTAGTCGACGGCGACGATGGCGTACTTCGCACCACCTCTCGCCAGAGGTAAAGCGCCGATAATATCGATGCCCCACATCGCGAATGGCCAGGGACTGACCATTTGAGTTATCTCGGTAGGTGGGGCTCTCGGAATTCGGGCGTGTTTCTGGCACCTATCGCACTTTCTTCCATAGTTTGATGCATCTCGGTTTACTGTCGGCCAGTAATATCCATACCGGAGTATTTTCTTGGCGAGAGCTTGCCCACCGGTGTAATCGCCACACTCTCCTTCGTGTACGTCATGTAACACTCTTTTAATTTCATCGTGCGCGATACACCGGAGGAGAGGAAAAGAATAACCCCTTCTATACATTACTCTGTTTTGAATGACGAATCGTGAAGCTTTTCGTAGAATTTGTCTCTTCTCATTTCTATGCTCAGGCAATGCCCCATTCTCGATGTAGTTTCGATATGGAGTCATCCACGATTCTCTTTCGGGAGCGGTTTCAAATACAAAACTCGTCTCCATTTGATCGATGCTTGGGAAGGATAAAGTTTCAACGGGGACAAATCCCTCTTGCTGTGTTTCACTTGTGCTGGCTAACTTTGCCAATGAATCGGCTTTTTTACTGCGTTCTCGGGGTATATAATAAATGGCGTAATAATCAAACTGTTTCAGTACTTTCTGAACTTGAGCCAAGTAAGCAGCCAGTCTTCGATCTCTCGCTTGATATTCTCCCCGTACTTGACATACCACTAACTGTGAATCACAATAAATTTCCACAGCGATAACCCTCAAATCTCTGGCAAGCTTTAGGCCAGTTAAGAGGGCTTCATATTCAGCTTCGTTATTAGTTGCATGAAAATTGAACTTCAAAGCGTAACATATAGATCGGCCTTCGGGCGTCTCAAATACAACACTAGCACCCGAACATCGGTCGTTTGATGCACCGTCAGTATGTAGCTTCCATATGTATTCGGGGGATTTACTGGTTTCGGGTAAGTCCTCTGAAATGGTAAATTCAGCTATGAAATCCGCCAGGACTTGTCCTTGAATGGCTCTCCTCGGAGTATAAGTGATATCGAATTGGCCTAATTCAATGTTCCATTTGAGTAACCTACCAGACGTCTCAGGCCGCGTGAGGACCTGTCGTAACGGCTGATCGGTATACACAGTAAGAGGGTGATCTTGGAAATAAGGTCGAAGCTTCCTTGAGGCAATGACCAAACAGTAGGCTAGCTTCTCTAATCGGGGGTAATTTCTATCAGCCCCTGTTAGCCGTTTACTAACATAGTAGACCGGTTTCTGCACTTTGTCTTCCTCCCAAACTAAAGCAGCACTGATCACATGCTCTGATACTGCCAGGTAGAGGTACAATTGCTCATGGTCAACAGGTTTTGACAAAATCGATGGTGTGGAAAGATGTTGAACCAGTGATCGGAATGCGCCTTCACATTCCGTGGTCCATTCAAAGTTTCGCTTTCCCTTCCGGATTAGATCAAAGAAAGGGATGCATTTATCAGTTGACTTCGAAATGAACCTGCTTAGTGCTGCTACCTTTCCATTGAGACTCTGGACTTGTTTTATGGTTCTTGGAGTTTGTAAGTCCCTTATTGCCCAGATCTTTTTTGGATTTGCTTCTATCCCTCGAGCATTAACGATAAACCCGAGGAATTTTCCAGAGGCGACACCGAAATGACACTTTAATGGGTTGAGCTTCATTCCATATTTTCAGAGAATGCAGAACATTGAATTTAAATCTCTGACATGATCCGTGGAGAATCGAGACTTCACTAGCATGTCATCCATGTAAACCTCCATGGTCTTCCCAATCTGATCGGCGAACGTCCGGTTGACCAAGCGTTGGTATGTTGCTCCGGCGTTCTTTAGACCAAATGGCATGACTTTGTAACAGTAGAGTCCCAGATCAGTTACGAAGATGGTATGTTCTTGGTCTGGTAAATGCATGGGTATTTGGTTGTAGCCAGAATAAGCATCCATAAAAGATAGTAATTCATGTCCGGCTGTCGAATCCACGAGCTGGTCAATTCGAGGAAGTGGGAAACTGCCTTTGGGACAAGCCTTGTTTAAGTCAGAATAGTCGATGCAAGTTCTCCACTTTCCATTTGGTTTTCGAAGCAGTACGGGGTTTGCCACCCATTCCGGATACAAAGCATCTCGGAAGAATCCATTCGATTGCAGCTTATCAATTTCTTCTTTAAGGGCAGCAGATCTCTCCGGGTCCATACCACGCCTTTTCTGCTTGACTGGAACATGTCGCGGATCAATATTCAGGGAGTGACTCGCGATGTCTGGTGAGATTCCGCACATGTCAGAGTTTGTCTAGGCGAAAACATCGAGATTCGCTCGGACGAACTCAACCAATTCCTGTTGTGTTTGTTTTTCCAGCTGAGATCCAACCTTTAGTACTTTTGAATTGTCACCTTTACAGACTGGGACGTCCATAGTCAGTTCGGTTGGGGAAGCTTGATTCTCTTTAGATTCGTTTTTATCTTCGTTGTCTCTAGGGTCAAGATCTTTAAGGAATCGGTCGTGGTGCCCGGGCCGGGGCCCAGGCACTAATTATCAATCATCAGCAAAACGGACGCAGAGAGATTCCTCTACGCCCTTTCCTTTCTCTTTTCTCTACGCCCCGCACAGTTCAGCAACATAACAGGCTCTTCCTGCTGCCTGGTCTCCTTGAACGACTCCGATTCCATGATCAGTTGGGAACTTCAGAGTTAGACACCATGGGGCAATGGCTGCCCTGAACTCAGCTAGGGCCGGACGGCCCAAAAACGCATTATATGGCGAATCAATATCTAAAACGACAAACTGCAACATTCGAACTCTCCGGCATTCTCCCACTCCTAACTCCACCGGTAGTTCTGTTACTCCAATGGGTATCGTAGCGCTCCCGTTGAAACCGTGGATTCGGGATTGGCAGGGTTTTAAATCCTTCGCTTCCATCTTCATTAAATCGTAAGCCCGTTTAAGCAAGATATTCACAGAGCTCCCACTGTCAACCAGGATCCTCTTCATCCAAGCAGGACCTACCTGGGCAGATATGACTAGTGGGTCGATTGTAAGGGCTTCGACTTTATCAGCGTCTCGGCTTCTGAATACGATATCGTCAGACATTATCTTTTGTTGTTTAGCCGGAGTTCCATCCTCACAATTACTGCAACATTCGAAGCCCGCATGCCTAATCGAACTAGCATACGACTCCATTTCCCCCCAGCTTCTGTCTGCTGGGTGGGGACCACCACTTATCGTGTTGATAACTAGCCTTCCGCCCGCATGAGCGGGTTCCTCCTGTCTTTCTTGATTTTGTGCATGGTTCTGATTTGAAGGGCCCGCTCCACCAGACTGCGGCGCTCGTACATACTGGTCTAACTTTCTCTCCCTGATCAGTTTTTCAATGAGGTCCTGCAAATGTCGACACTCATTGGTGTTGTGGCCATAACTCTCGTGAAACCTACAAAATTTTCCTGTTTGAATCTGTCTCTCTGACGATTGCTTCGGAGCAGGTTTATCATATCGCACAGTGTTGCAAGTTTGCAGATACACATTTTCCAGCGATGTATTCAGTGGCGTATAATTATCAAACATTGGTGTCCTACGCTGTGGGCCTCGATTCTGATCTCTTCTCCTGTCCTGAACATTGTTGGCCCTTGGCTGAGTTTGTTTGTTCTGTATGTTCAACTGAACCTTTCCGGAACTCTCATCGGATTGCTTAACTGCCACATTACTTTCTATTCCTCCAGTTCTGGGTACCGCATCGTCCTGTTTCCTAGACTGTTTTGCGTCCTCTTGTCGCAAGAATTGAGCGGCTTTGGAGTAGAAGCGGTCCAACGATGCAGGTGGTTTCCCGGCTAACCAGTTTCCAAACTCAGAATCAGGATCGATTCCTTTTGTTAATGCCATCAAGATTGAGTTATCGTTGGGATTACTAATCTCAACGCATGATGCGTGGAACCTTTCCAAATAACGCCTGAGCGTCTCTCCACGTGCTTGGGTAACACTAGACGGGGTGTTAACGTCTTTCGGTCTAGTGACATGCATGCGAAATTGTTCGACAAATTTCTTAGCCAGTTGATCGAACGATGAGATGGATCTTGGTGGCAACCTCATGAACCACATTGTTGCAATTCCCCCCAGAGAGATGGGGAAACTCCGGCACTTCACTGCATCGTCAGCTCTCGCAGCACTCATTGACCATTCATATTTCAAAATATGTTGATTCGGGTCACTATTCCCTTCGTACATTGGGAGAGTTGGCATCCTGAATCGTCGAGGGGGTTCAGCGCGTAATATTTCGTCTGTAAAAGGGGTATGACCACGGGAGATTCCCCAATCATCATTAGTGAGCCCTTGACTCTCGCGTATCATCTGACGTATTATGGTCGAGATATCTGACACTGGCACATTCTGGGCATGCTGAGCTAAGATGTGGTTGGGTTCCACAGCATGAGTTTGGACCGGGCACTGTCGATGGTCCGTATTTCGCCTCTTGGCTCGGCATCTTCTGGGACATACGGTTCAGGAGTATGTCCGCGTTGTTGATTGTTCGGCTCTGACAGATTTCGGGTATCAGCCCTCACTTCTACCGCGGCGGTTGCAGCGCGGTTGTCCGCGGTATACTGTGGAGCAGTGCCTTCTTATGTCGATGGTCCTGTTCGGAAGCTGGTCGACGGCCCCGTCCTTAATTGTCCAACGGTCAAAGCGGGTTGATATCCAGTAGTCTGTGCGTGACTTCCTTCTAACCTGGGACGGGTAGACCTGTGGTGATAATCAGACGAAGCGGAACTTCCAGTAGATGTGCGAGAAACATCATCCCTCCTGGACTTTCTGTGGCTTTGGCGGTTTAGTTGGTTGGTTAGTTCAATGTTGACGCGCAACTGTTCAGCCAACTGTTGCCGGCTTTGGGTCAGTTCCTGGAGTAGTGCCTGGAACTCTTGTCTGGTTACTGGCCCAGAAGGATCTGAGTGAGCAGTGTTGCCTTGGTTGGATGGAGGCAACTACACAGGATTCTATCGATCTCAACCTTCTTGGTCAGCAGCTGTAGAACTGGTTCTTGTACTAACCATTTTGAGTTGTGAATTCCTTTCTTAGATTTTATGCAAATCTGAATAGAATGGAAGGATTCTGGATTAGACATCTAGATCTTCCTCTTGGATTTTTGTAATCCGGTATCGATGGTAGATCCAAGGAGTAGGAGAAAAAGCTGGTTTTTCTCAGTGAAAGCACCAAAGTGTTTGTACCAAAAATGGGCACAACACTCTTCGGAAGTCTTTGAAGAGATAAACGTGAAGAATGAAAATTAAAACTGTGGATTATCTAACAAAAACTCCAAATAACAGAAATGTAAAGTGCAAAGACAAGTGATTTAGAGTGGTTCGGCGTTTTAGCCTACATCCACTATGAAGTTTGATGATTTTATTGCTCGACACTCGAAGATTACAATTCTTTATAACGCAGAACAACTGGTTTTGTGAGCTAAGTCTGAATCTAAGGCAACCGTGGTGATTCTGAGTAAATCTGGCAGGGTTTGGGCGCTCTTTAGCTCTTAGAATTGTCCGACCTCTTTTCTGAATGACCAGGGGCTCTATTTATAGGTGTAGGAGGCTGATATTTCGCCTAAATTGAGGGGAGACCAGTCCTGGTACGTGAGGGGGCCCACATGGCCGAAATCTGGAGATCCGGGACCACTTTGGGATCGATTCGACCCTTGGTTCGAATCGATCAAGAAAGTGTCCAATTGAGCTGAAACTTGGCGTGGACATTCTTCTATGCATACGCAAGCTGTTGTGAAAATTTCATATCATTTGGACTTGTAGATCTCGAGTTATGATCCATCTAAAATTGCACTTCAGATGGACACCCTTGCTTCGAATCGATCCCTTCGACTCGATAGGGTCGAATCGATCGTCTGAGCATGTGCTTGGTGACGTGGCTCGCGTGTTTCTTGGGTCAACCCGCCTTTTTCTCTGAGTTTTACTGGGTCGAACCCATCGTTTCAGGCGCTTCGTCTTAGTGGATTCGAAGTGAAGGATTCGAAGGAATGCTCCTTCGAATCGATCGAATGGGCGCCCTTCGAATCGATTCGACTGGTGGATACGAAGCTTATCTTGAAGGAGTGGGTTCGAAGGTCTTCAACATGGTTGATACGGAGTGAAACAAATTCGTGGACTCGAAGCATTCTGCCTTGATGGATTCGAAGATACTCATGGAATGGAGTCGAATTGAATCCAGTTCATCGATTCGAAGGTCTTCCCTTTAATGGATTCGAAACTAAAGCTCGGTGCTGATGGTTTCGAACATACGGGTTGGCCCTATTGGATTCAAACCAAGGTCTTGTGGATGGATCCGAACCAATGTGTGGTCGATGGATTTGGAGCATGGCTTTCTTCGATCGATTCGAGCCTATGCTGTCCTCGAGGGATTCGAACCTCTACCACTTCATCCATTTTCCGTTGGCAATATCTTGAGCATACGAACTCGGATTGTCCTGAAATTTGGAGCATTGGTTTCCACAACTTCACTCGACGTGTCTTATCAATTGTAGCCCGATCCGGACTCGGGCAAAATTCATCGGATCCATAGCAGACCTATGTGTAATCGGTTTTCAAGATGAATTGTCCCTAGTTTCTAGTCGAGTTCTTGGTGTCACGGCCTTGCCAAAGGCGGGATAACATATGGAAAATTTATATCTCTCTCTACAATCAAATTAAAGCCTTAATCTTCGAATGAAAAATGATTATTACTGTGTAATATTAATTCTAAAATGGTTTCAAGAAATTTAATTTAGTGATTAATAAAAAATTTGAAATAACAATAAAAATTAAATATAAGTCAAAATTCAAAGATTAAGATTTCATGTTTGGATCTGTCGGATGAGCAGAAGCGAATGATGGCATCTTGGCAACTTCACGAAGGAGCAGCTGTGTGGTTAGACGCAGTATCCATAGATGTTCCCGAAGTATATTTGAGTTGTATAATAGACAGACTTTTATGACCGTCTAATGTATTGTGATGTATAAGCTGTGTAACTCTGATAGATGTTGTCTATTATGTAATTACTATGTGATATAATATATTTTATTCGTTCCGCTGTGAGATTCTGGTATTGTTTAGTTCTTTCTTTTCTATATTTTCTCTTTTCTATCCCTTTCTTTCTTAATAATGATACGTCTTTTTGTGGAGTGAAAGACGGGTTATTACACAGTTAGAGGTGTCGTACGTCTAAAATATGAGATAAAGAGCATCTAGATATGAGTCGTCGTGCCTCTAAAATATGAGTTAAAGTGTCTCTATATATGAGGTGTCGTACCTCTAAAGTATGAGATAAAGAGTCTTTAGATATAATGTGTCTGTAATGACCCATAATTTTGAATCTTTGAATTTCAA
Source organism: Allium fistulosum (assembly GCA_030737815.1). Lineage (NCBI taxonomy): Eukaryota > Viridiplantae > Streptophyta > Magnoliopsida > Asparagales > Amaryllidaceae > Allium > Allium fistulosum. The sequence continues at coordinate 343,234,947 of CM060903.1, read as the reverse complement.
TATTTAATTTTTTTAAATATTCAGATTTTAATTTAAATCATAACAGAATATATGTTTCAAATAATTACCCGGTTTTTGATGGCATATTTTTAATTTAATTTATTGGATTTTTCCATAATTGTTTATATTGGAAATTAATTAAATTTTCAACTAACGCATTTTGCGGCAAAAGTTGGTATTTTTGAACTGCATAGAATTTAATAACTAGTGTATTTTATTTTTGTTTTGTGATCGCATCTCATTGTTGTTTGCAATAGTATTTTTGTTTCAGTCATCCACGATCCATACGTGAACAGAATATTGTGTAGCGGAATACCATAGATATTTCTTTTCAAATATTTAAATTAAAATTAGATCAAATTTTAAATGTATGGTCAAATCTTGGGAGGTGATATTGGTATAGGAATATAGGTTTACTTGCAAATTTAGTTTGACTTAAGAAACTTTGATTATTTTATGGGTAAAAGTGGTGTGTTTTTTTGGTTATAGGTGGATAAAAATCAAAATATACTTGGTTATTTTTTGTAACGACCCCGGATTTTATATAAGTTTAAATTGATAATTAAATTAATTTTTGAATAAAAATTGTGGAATTAACTGATAAACTGATTTGAGTTTCCCCAAATTCCAATAGAATATATATTAAACCATATGAATTTAAATATTGTACATATATGTATTTGGGCATATATGAGTGAATTTGAAATTACATATATATATATATATATATATATATATATTTGCTTTGAATTTAAATCTTAAATAAATGGTTTAAAAAATAAATATAAAAGTATAGACATTTGACACAAATATGAAATTGACGAGTTATGTTAGAAATAAAAAAAAATTAATAATAAAAATTTAAGCTAGAAATAAATAATGTAAAGATTAAAATACACTTACAAAATAATAAGACAAAAGAAAGGAAAATAAAATATATACAAGTATGGAATGGAATAAGTAAACATATAGAAGATAATAAAATATATAAGTATATGTGAAGAAGCTTGCAAAAGAAGGCACCCAAGATTATCTCATACATGTATCAGCCGAAATGAAGATAATTATATGTAAATTGGTACAAGGCAATTAATGCTCAGCCACCATTGAATAAAAATCTCTGATCAAATGGAATATCAACTTGTACAAACACATTTTTATCACCGTATATTGTACAACAAAATATACCACCTGCAAACTCATTTTACATATCATCTCCATTTCAGTTCGTTCATCTACATCTGGAAAGAAAAGAAGAAAGAAAACAAAAAACTTAAACAAACTTTAATTTAAAAACATCAAACAAATTAAACTCAAACCAGAGAATCAAGAATGGGTTTCAGCTTGCAAATTCAAGCATGTTCAAATGGAAGCCCTGTTCTTCCTCCTCTGGAAACAAATGTGAGTAACTACAATTTTTTAAAATTTAAAAATAGGGGATCTGTCGTAAGTTAAATATTTGATAAGTATGTATGAATTCTCTGTGAATATATATGAATGTATAGTGTGCATGCTGATATATATATATATATATATATATATATATGTTCTCTGTTCTGTGTTTCCAAGCACAAGATTTTGATTCAAAATTCATTATCTCTTAATCTACTTGATGTTTGGACTTAGGATCAAAACCAAAAATGTTTGTTTGACCATGAACTAAATTTTAAAAATCAATTTAAATTAAAATAGTTTGTAAATATCTCTAGGAAGCAAGAAATCTGAGCTAATCTCTACCTTTGTCAAAATACAAGCATTTTTATTTGCGAATTCAAGTATAAAATCTGAATTTTTATACCTTAACTTGATTTTTAAAGCAAGATTTATAATTTTTAGATCAAAAATTCAAGAGCAGTTTTCGTTTGTTCGAACTTCTTTGTTTTGATGAATTCGTGTGATCTCGTCATTGAGGGACCTCGGGGTTTCAAGTGAAGGTAGAGGGGAGTACTGTGTGCCGGGGAAAAATGGTGGGAAGGGCTTCAGTTCCACATGGAAGCGGCGGCGGGGTTTTGAAAATTTTAAACCTAGTTTTTGGTAGGCTCTGTAATTTTGATCGCCACGACCTCCTCAGTGCATCGAGTTGCACGTGGTCTTGGGAGGTGATAGCTGGGTGAGTGATGGAGTCGTGGCCGGTGGCTCGTGTTTTCTGGTGGTCGGTGTTGCGAGCACGAGGTGTTGCCAGGTTTGGTCAGCGTTGCGTTGTTTAGTTCCAGGTTTTAGATTAGTTAACTCGAATTCGATTTCGAGTAGCTGTGAAGTTTCTAATGATCGTGATCATTTCCGGTGGTGGTCATTGATGTGTGGAAGTGTTGGAGGGTGGCCGGAGATGGCCAGAGCCACGGTGCATGTGCACCGTGCATTTGGGTTTGGGTAGGAATTGTTCTCGGGATTCACTCGAGTTATTCGAGTAGTTTACTCGAAGTAAACTAGGTTCCAACCCGAAGCAAAAATGAGTTGTCCCGGGTAAGTTTTGGTTTGTACAAGTTTTTGTAAACCTGTCTGCAAATTTAAATTTTAAAACAATTTAAATGAATCTGATTTCAAGATTTTGAAATTAATTAAGTTTTATAACTCTAGTGTTTAAAATAAGTTAAATGAATTGGAAAAAAAAGAAATTAATTTTAAACTCTTTAAGATTTCCTTTATGACCAATTGTTATTTTAACATGTAAAATTAAAGTGTTAAGAAAATTGCTTTAAACTTTATTAAAAGTAAATAAGGATTTATTTCAAATTTTAAATCTAAATTGGAATTTAAAAGGAAATTTGAAACAATGTTCTTAACATATTGTAAATAACATATTAAATCATGAATGAGTGACTTGAAGTAATGAAGATTAATGATTTCTAATTCATTAACGAATGAGTTTTTAATGTTTAATCAATTTATAATCAACAATGATTAATATAAGTAAATTTCTTTAGCAAAGTAATTAAAGAAATTCTAATTGTTAATGAAGGTTATTAACTAAGATTATTTAAATAATTAATTAATGTGATTAATTTTTAATAATTAATTTAGATTAATTAATTTAATAATAATCATTTGTGAAGTGTGATTACTTAATGGAAATAAGTAAGGAATTAATTATTCATTGTAATTAATTGAGTGTAATTAATTGATTATTAATTTACCATAACTAGCAAATTTATTCATAGAAATTCATCTGATTTAAAATAATCAGATAATTAAATTGATCCTACTTATGGATGTTTGAAGGATATTGGATGTTGAATTGTTTGATATCCCTGATATGTGATGCTTTGTGACATATCCTGATTTGTGTTGTGATCTGTAATTTATTTATCTATGATATATATATCTGTGATCTGTGAATGAAAGATAAGCATTATAGTTTATACCGCTTATCAGGTATATAATTGTATTTGATCTATGATGATTGAATGTTGTTGCACTATTGTGTTAAACCCCTGGACCACACTCTTACACACACAGATATGGATTTCACGAGGAAATCGGTTAAGTCAAAGATGATTTAAATTTAATATTTTTGAAATTTTAATTTTAATTTCAATTGATTTTTGAAAAAAAAAGATTTGGGTTAAATGTTAAAGCTTTTGAAGAGGAGTTTTTTTAGAATAAAGTTATTTAGAATAACTTGGTAAAGTTTTCAATTTAAATAATTCAATTTGAATTTGAATTCAAAACTTGGAATTGAATTCCATGTTTGGAAATTATGGTTAAGATGTTATAAATGTGTTTTATATGAATTTAAACCATTTTAAAAGTATTGGTTTGAGAATTTGAATTTAACCCAAGGACTTTAACTTGTATAAATGAATCGGATTTTTTCCCGAAATAAAACTAATCGTTTTCAAATGATAGAAGCTTTCATATAAGAAATGAATTTCCAATTTGTGTCAAAAGGATTTCAGGATTGAAATGAAAATGGTTTTTCGAGTTATGAATAAATCTTTGTGAAAGACTGTTGAACTTTGTTTTGAAATTGGAAAGGTGTACCTTTTGTATAAAAAGGTCGAAATGGAATTGTTTTGAAAGCTATCAATTAAATCTTGATATAAAGATTTAATGAGTTAATCCAAATTGAAATGGAAATTGATTTGGAAATCTATGAATAGATCTTTGTGAAACTGGGTGAACTTTGTGAATTAAATATTTTTATGTAAAAGATTAAAATGGTAATGTGTTTAAACCATTTAAAGAGAAAGTTTTGGATAATAAGTTGTGACTTAATTGAAATCCCAAAATCCATATGTTTGAAATATTGCGCTCATTATTCGGTTTAGCCGGGAGAGGACTTTGTGTCATATAACACATTCCGAATAAGTGATACATCAAATATGGATAGCAATTGAAGACCGGTGGTGAAGACCGGGTATTTGTGAAAACAATAGGATAACCTATTGATTGTCTCTGCACCGAGTAGTGCCAGGTATAGAGATTCCCTAAGTGATGGGAAGTCCGATCGAGATTGTGAATACTCGGATTGCAAGGGCTTCTTAGGAAGTTCCTTTGGTTCTGTTCGAACCTGGAACAGACTTGTATGGTTGTATGTATGACATTACACTTTGAGATATAAAGCCGATTTCTTTCAAATACATTTCTGTTGGTGGCGGAGAATTTATTCTCTTAGCTTAACACCCTTCTTTGAGACGTACGAGCTCAGAGGTTATGTAGTTGAAGGTTATCAGTGATATACTCCCAATTTGTTAGTGTGGCATGCTGAGTGTTGCTATGTGTTGATGGTCATTTGCTGATCATTTGTTGATCAAAGCATGGCTTTGTGAAAAAGCGTAGCTTTGTGGATGAGACCTCATCGAACCTCACAGCCCGGAAATGGTCGAAACAGGAAAGATGCGGCAAGGTTATGAGGGTCGCGCCCTTTAGGGTATGTCATTTCCTTCTGGAAAAAGGTGATATTATGGTATGGAGCCCAGATATTTACCTGTGTGGTTGCTCCAATCTCATTCACTCTGTGTAATTGTTGCTTTTTGATCGAGGATCCTTGGATAAGGTCCCAAAGGACCGGGGGGTGGCATATTCGTGTAGTAGTTACCTAATGTAAGGGGTAACCCGGCCTTGTGTTGGCAGAGAGCTAGTTAGTTCTCGGGACGTCCATCCAGAGGCGTACCCATTGACAGTGGGAAGTTCCTTAGCCTGACCATTTGTTGGAAATCCAAAGAAACAATACGAGCCCTGTACGGTTTTAGTTGTATAACCTGCTATGGAATGTGGCGGTAACCTGCTATTGAACATAGTAGCTATAGTAGGCATACAATAAAGGTTGTATGTTGGCTAAGATTAATATTATACTTTCGAAATGTTTTCCACTATGCACTAATAATAACAATCCAATGATTTTGCGTAGTAAGCATGTTTGACTATCATAAGAAGAAATCTCCTCCAATTCTGCGTTTGCATTGTATGTGTGGCGGGAGGTCTTATGGTAGTTTCATTTTCCAAAAGCATTGCGGATTTCAATGTTTAAAATTCCTTTGTTGTTTGTTTAAAGATAAACTATTTTTTTTGTTACTCATACTAGTCCCACGACTGACCCGGAGTTTATTGTTCCCTTCCTAAACTCTAGGTGCCCACAATTTTCCACACGGGCAGTCTAGAGTTGGGTTTTTCAGATAGTCAGGTTTAGTAGATTATCTGGAGCTAGTTCCTCTCTTGGAGTTCATGGATGACCGACATTGCTTATCTTTGTGGTTCGAGCTTGATGTTGGAGTTGTTGGTCTCCTTCTCTTTTGCAGATTATTTGGAGTCAACACTTCTGTTTTCCGCTGTAGAATTTTTATTTATCTCTGACATTGTTGTATCATATTGATATCATTGTTGTATATCATATTTTGGATATTGTATTCATTGGAGTTGTATATGATATCATTCATTTCTTTCTTCCGCTGTGTTGTTATACTTACCGTGTTATAAGCTCTGGCACAAGTCGAATTTCAACGATTGAATCTGCGGCATTCGAGTACAAGTGAAGTACGGGTGTCGATTTTCGAACGCTGAAATTTGGATCATGACAGCGTGGTATCATAGCTAAGGTTGAACTTTAGCTCAAGAGTATAACACATTAAGTAACTCATTAGAGATAGGGTGAAGTATACCCTAGAATGAGTAATTCTCAGATATCCGTCCGTATACCTCAGTAAATTCTCTTGCTATCCACTGATAGTAAGTATGAGTGCAAGAAGAGGATGAGATAGGGGACAGGGGAATATGACTATAAATGGTCACTACCCTGTAACAACAAGGAAGCAATCTTTTCTATATTAATCTCTTTTGTTCAGCATCTTTTTTCAATTCTTTGATAGTTCCTGGTAGTTCCAGGAAGAAGATTTGATATATTAATATGGGACATAAACTCCAGATGGGTCGGAATTGTTTGTTTGGATGAATTGGTTGCTTTGTTTGTTATGGTTGATAGGTATACTTTAGTTCTAAACTAAAAGTTTTGGAATTGTATCCATATATCTATCTATTATTTGGATCCGGATATGTTCTACGAATGGTTAGTTATCCCTTCAGACTAACCAATGCCACTGCATATTTCGTAGATCTAGATAACCCGAGTATCTTGTGAAATGTTAAAATAGATTCGTTCTTGTATCTATTATTGATATTCTGATTTCGGTAAGCCAAATGCAGAATAGATGTTCAATTTGATTTGATGAAATATCCTTCATCTATCTTTATGTCTCCTTGGTAAATCGAGGACGAAATTCTTTTAAGGGGGGAAGTCTGTAACGACCCCGGATTTTATATAAGTTTAAATTGATAATTAAAATAATTTTTGAATAAAAATTGTGGAATTAACTGATAAACTGATTTGAGTTTCCCCAAATTCCAATAGAATATATATTAAATCATATGAATTTAAATATTGTGAATATATATATATGTATTTGGGCATATATGAGTGAATTTGAAATTACATATATATATATATATATTTGATTTGAATTTAAATCTTAAATAAATGGTTTAAAAAATAAATATAAAAGTATAGACATTTGACACAAATATGAAATTGATGGGTTATGTTAGAAATAAAAAAAATTAATAATAAAAATTTAAGCTAGAAATAAATAATGTAAAGATCAAAATACACTTACAAAATAATAAGACAAAAGAAAGAAAAATAAAATATATACAAGTATGGAATGGAATAAGTAAACATATAGAAGATAATAAAATATATAAGTATATGTGAAGAAGCTTGCAAAAGAAGGCACCCAAGATTATCTCATACATGTATCAGCCGAAATGAAGATAATTATATGTAAATTGGTACAAGGCAATTAATGCTCAGCCACCATTGAATAAAAATCTCTGATCAAATGGAATATCAACTTGTACAAACACATTTTTATCACCCTATATTGTATAACAAAATATACCACCTGTAAACTCATTTTACATATCATCTCCATTTCAGTTCGTTCATCTACATCTGGAAAGAAACGAAGAAAGAAAACAAAAAACTTAAACAAACTTCAATTTAAAAACATCAAACAAATCAAACTCAAACCAGAGAATCAAGAATGGGTTTCAGCTTGCAAATTCAAGCCTGTTCAAATGGAAGCCCTATTCTTCCTCCTCTGGAAACAAATGTGAGTAACTTCATTTTTTAAAATTTAAAAATATGGGATCTGTCGTAAGTTAAATATTTGATAAGTACGTATGAATTCTCTGTGAATATATATGAATGTATAGTGTGCATGCTAATATATATATATATATGTTCTCTGTTCTGTGTTTCCAAGCACAAGATTTTGATTCAAAATTCATTATCTCTTAATCTACTTGATGTTTGGACTTAGGATCAAAACCAAAAATGTTTGTTTGACCATGAACTAAATTTTAAAAATCAATTTAAATTAAAAACAGTTTGTAAATATCTCTAGGAAGCAAGAAATCTGAGCTAATCTCTACCTTTGTCAAAATACAAGCGTTTTTATTTGCGAATTCAAGTATAAAATCTGAATTTTTATACCTTAACTTGATTTTTAAAGCAAGATTTATAATTTTTAGATCAAAAATTCAAGAGCAGTTTTCGTTTGTTCGAACTTCTTTGTTTTGATGAATTCATGTGATCTTGTCATTGAGGGACCTTGGGGTTTCGGGTGAAGGTAGAGGGGAGTACTGTATGCCGGGGAAAAATGGTGGGAAGGGCTTCAGTTCCACATGGAAGCGGCGGCGGGGTTTTGAAAATTTTAAACCTAGTTTTTGGTAGGCTCTGTAATTTTGATCGCCACGACCTCCTCAGTGCATCGAGTTGCACGTGGTCTTGGGAGGTGATAGCTGGGTGAGTGATGGAGTCGTGGCCGGTGGCTCGTGTTTTCTGGTGGTCGGTGTTGCGAGCACGAGGTGTTGCCAGGTTTGGTCAGCGTTGCGTTGTTTAGTTCCAGGTTTTAGATTAGTTAACTCGAATTCGATTTCGAGTAGCTGTGAAGTTTCTAATGATCGTGATCATTTCCGGTGGTGGTCATTGATGTGTGGAAGTGTTGGAGGGTGGCCGGAGATGGCCAGAGCCACGGTGCATGTGCACCGTGCATTTGGGTTTGGGTAGGAATTGTTCTCGGGATTCACTCGAGTTATTCGAGTAGTTTACTCGAAGTAAACTAGGTTCCAACCCGAAGCAAAAATGAGTTGTCCCGGGTAAGTTTTGGTTTGTACAAGTTTTTGTAAACCTATCTGCAAATTTAAATTTTAAAACAATTTAAATGAATCTGATTTCAAGATTTTGAAATTAATTAAGTTTTATAACTCTAGTGTTTAAAATAAGTTAAATGAATTGGAAAAAAAAGAAATTAATTTTAAACTCTTTAAGATTTCCTTTATGACCAATTGTTATTTTAACATGTAAAATTAAAGTGTTAAGAAAATTGCTTTAAACTTTATTAAAAGTAAATAAGGATTTATTTCAAATTTTAAATCTAAATTGGAATTTAAAAGGAAATTTGAAACAATGTTCTTAACATATTGTAAATAACATATTAAATCATGAATGAGTGACTTGAAGTAATGAAGATTAATGATTTCTAATTCATTAACGAATGAGTTTTTAATGTTTAATCAATTTATAATCAACAATGATTAATATAAGTAAATTTCTTTAGCAAAGTAATTAAAGAAATTCTAATTGTTAATGAAGGTTATTAACTAAGATTATTTAAATAATTAATTAATGTGATTAATTTTTAATAATTAATTTAGATTAATTAATTTAATAATAATCATTTGTGAAGTGTGATTACTTAATGGAAATAAGTAAGGAATTAATTATTCATTGTAATTAATTGAGTGTAATTAATTGATTATTAATTTACCATAACTAGCAAATTTATTCATAGAAATTCATCTGATTTAAAATAATCAGATAATTAAATTGATCCTACTTATGGATGTTTGAAGGATATTGGATGTTGAATTGTTTGATATCCCTGATATGTGATGATTTGTGACATATCCTGATTTGTGTTGTGATCTGTAATTTATTTATCTGTGATATATATATCTGTGATCTGTGAATGAAAGATAAGCATTATAGTTTATACCGCTTATCAGGTATATAATTGTATTTGATCTATGATGATTGAATGTTGTTGCACTATTGTGTTAAACCCCTGGACCACACTCTTACACACACAGATATGGATTTCACGAGGAAATCGGTTAAGTCAAAGATGATTTAAATTTAATATTTTTGAAATTTTAATTTTAATTTCAATTGATTTTTGAAAAAAAGATTTGGGTTAAATGTTAAAGCATTTGAAAAGGAGTTTTGGTAGAATAAAGTTATTTGGAATAACTTGGTAAAGTTTTCAATTTAAATAATTCAATTTGAATTTGAATTCAAAACTTGGAATTGAATTCCATGTTTGGAAATTATGGTTAAGATGTTATAAATGTGTTTTATATGAATTTAAACCATTTTAAAAGTATTAGTTTGAGAATTTGAATTTAACCCAAGGACTTTAACTTGTATAAATGAATCAGATTTTTTTCCGAAATAAAATTAATCGTTTTCAAATAATAGAAGCTTTCATATAAGAAATGAATTTCCAATTTGTGTCAAAAGGATTTCAGGATTGAAATGAAAATGGTTTTCCGAGTTATGAATAAATCTTTGTGAAAGACTGTTGAACTTTGTTTTGAAATTGGAAAGGTGTACGTTTTGTATAAAAAGGTCGAAATGGAATTGTTTTGAAAGCTATCAATTAAATCTTGATTTAAAGAATTAATGAGTTAATCCAAATTGAAATGGAAACTGATTTGGAAATATGAATAGATCTTTGTGAAACTGGGTGAACTTTGTGAATTAAATCTTTTTATGTAAAAGATTAAAATGGTAATGTGTTTAAACCATTTAAAGAGAAAGTTTTGGATAATAAGTTGTGACTTAATTGAAATCCCAATATCCATATGTTTGAAATATTGCGCTCATTATTCGGTTTAGCCGGGAGAGGACTTTGTGTCATATAACCCATTCCGAATAAGTGATACGTCGTATATGGATAGCAATTGAAGACCGGTGGTGAAGACCGGGTATTTGTGAAAATGATAGGATAACCTATCGATTGTGTCTGCATTGAGTAGCACCCGGTATAGAGATTCCCTAAGTGATGGGAAGTCCAATCGGGATTGTGAATACCCGGATTGCAAGGGCTTCTTAAGAAGTGCCTTCGGTTCTGTTCGAACCTGGAACAGACTTGTATGGTTGTATGTCTAACATTACACTTTGAGATATAAAGCCGATTTCTTTCAAATACATTTCTGTTTGTGGCGGAGAATTTATTCTCTTAGCTTAACACCCTTCTTTGAGATGTACGAGCTCAAAGGTTATGTAATTGAAGGTTTTCACTGATATACTCCCAATTTGGTAGTGTGGCATGCTGAGTGTTGCTGTGTGTTGATGGTCATTTGCTGATCATTTGTTGATCAAAGCATGGCTTTGTGAAAAAGCGTAGCTTTATGGACGAGACCTCATCGAACCTCACAGCCCGGAAATGGTCGAAACAGGAAAGATGCGGCAAGGTTATGAGGGTCGCGCCCTTTAGGGTATGTCATTTCCTTTTGGAAAAAGGTGATATTATGGTATGGAGCCCAGATATTTACTTGTGTGGTTGCTCCAATCTCATTTACTCTGTGTGATTTTTGCTTTGTGATCGAGGATCCTCGGATAAAGGTCCCAAAGGACCGGGGGGTGGCATATTCGTGTAGTAGTTACCTAGTGTAAGGGGTAACCCGGCCTTTTGTTGGCAGAGAGCTAGTTAGTTCTCTAGACGTCCATCCAGAGGCGTACCCATTGACAGTGGGAAGTTCCTTAGCCTGACCATTTGTTGGAAATCCAAAGAAACAATACGAGCCCTGTACGGTTTTAGTTGTATAACCTGCTATGGAATGTGGCGGTAACCTGCTATTGAACATAGTAGATATAGTAGGCATAGAATAATGGTTGTATGTTGGATAGGATTAATATTATACTTTCGAAATGTTTTCCACTATGCACTAATAATAATAATCCAATGATTTTGCGTAGTAAGCATGTTTGACTATCATAAGTAGAAATCTCCTCCAATTCTGCGTTTGCATTGTGTGTGTGGTGGGAGGTCTTATGGTTGTTTCATTTTCCAAAAGCATTGCGGATTTCAATGTTTAAAATTTCTTTGTTGTTTGTTTAAGGATAAACTGTTTTTTTGTTACTCACACCAGTTCCACGACTGACCCGAAGTTTATTGTTCCCTTCCTAAACTCTGGGTGCCCACAATTTTCCACACGGGCAGTCTAGAGTTGGGTTTTTCAGATAGTCAGGTTTAGTAGATTATCTGGAGCTAGTTCCTCTCTTGGAGTTCACGGATGACCGACATTGCTTATCTTTGTGGTTCGAGCTTGATGTTGGAGTTGTTGGTCTCCTTCTCTTTTGCAGATTATTTGGAGTCATCACTTCTGTTTTCCGCTGTAGCATTTTTATTTATCTCTGATATTGTTGTATCATATTGATATCATTGTTGTATATCATATTTTGGATATTGTATTCATTGGAGTTGTATATGATATCATTCATTTCTTTCTTCCGCTGTGTTGTTATACTTACCGTGTTATAAGCTCCGGCATGAGTCGAATTTCAACGATTGAATCTCCGGCATTTGAGTACAAGTGAAGTATGGATGTCGATTTTCGAACGCTGAAATTTGGGTCGTGACATTTTTTACCCTCATTATTCCTTTTCCACTCTTTTACTCGTTCTTCATTTACAATTAACAACTATAATGGCCAATGCATAGCGTCATTTTTCATTTTGCATTTGAATTCATTTTTCCTTATTGACCTCACCTGTAAAGATCTACATTTTTGTATCCTTTGAACCGACAATAAACCATACATGTCCAATTCAAATTGCACAATTAAGCGGATCATTAAGGGGTGAAAAAGAAAATAAGATAGAACGGAATCTCACAGGAATGGAATAATATATAATATTAAACAAATATCTTTATAGCGGAAAACTTTTAAAATACATATATCAGAGTCTAACCTAAATTCAGCTTGGACAGTTATAAACATCTGTCCTTACAAATGCTGACAAACATCAAACAACTACAGTGGATAATAGAATACATCCATACATAAATGAATATCTCCGGCTCTCCTCTGGAACCTCCAACCGTCTTCACTAAACTTGAAACTACTCGGATCTGACCCGAGCATTGAAAATACCCGGATCAGGCTTGATAACCAGCGTGAGAAACTCAAATATAAATGACAGTGTCATATATCAGCCTTGGAAATAAAATCCTTTGAAAAGAAAGAGTATCTCATAAGACCACGCCCACACATAAACACGGATGAGTTTTTCCCTTATGATAACCAAAACATTTTTATATCAAAATCCAGTGATATTATTAATAATGTCTAAGTACAAATACTTAATAAAATAGCCGAAATTGTTACATTATTAAATTCCGGCATACCACCTTGTAATACAAGGCTTTCTACATCTAAAATCGTAGAGGCAGTTATTGTAGAATGGATTTTCATACAAATGACAAGGTAAGGGACTACCTTTCGACAGTACACCTCTAGAGGGATGCACCTAGGGTCCAGATACTGAACGCCTAAACCAAAACAAGACCGACCTATCCCTCACGCTGGATAGTACCGAATATGTCATCACCCCGGTCGTTACCGACCATTAATGGGTACCCGAGTCATACGTTCACCACATACTTAGAAATGTGTAGAGTAAATCTAGAAGGATGATGACATCTCTTAATTGGGAGCAAGACACTTAGCTTTGTTGCTTCTACCATGTTTCTGTCATTTCCGGGTGATGAGGCCTGAGGTAAACGATTACCTTTTCACATAGCTCATCTTCTTTACTTTGAATACCACATTGCCATTCCACATTCACATGACTGATTTTTACAAACGTATAAATGCTGAGCTCATACGTCTCAGGAAAGGGTGTTAAGCTAAGAGAAGGTGTCTTCTTCGCCACCAAACCGATACACTTTTATAGAGATCGCTCATTGTGATTTGGAATGCAAGGTCAGACATTCATCCATACAAGTTCGTATTGGATTGAACTAAACCAAAGGTACTTTCCTTGGTCATTACTAGGCGAGAAGTCCTTGTGGTTCTGATATTTTTTTCATAACAAAGAGACCACTACTACAATATAGTGAATTGGGAGTTTATCCCCAATTAATCAACAAGTAGCCCCTTGTTATTATTCGTCTCAATGTCTCCGTCTTCAAACATCTTCATTCTTCGAACACGTAAACTGGTTCGAAGTGGTTTTTGGATAGGAGTCAACCAAATCCGACCCCGGTTCCTTCGAAATCCAATTATCGATAAAAAGATGTTAAGTACATGTACGATTATCAATCATCAATCAATTACTTTTTTTTCCATTTAATCAAATATCTTTTTTAGATATATTCTTTTCAATTTATTCCATTTTCTTTTCAATGAGTATATGGAATCATTAAGCCTCATTTATCAAATTATTTGGTTTATTTACCTTTCATTTTATCTTCGAATAATTTCAAATCATTTCATCTTTTACTTAGGAAAACATTCCCAAATCATTCATTAATCAAAGATTTCTTATATTATAGTTATAACTTTTAACTTAGGGACAATATTCCCAAATCATTCATTAAATCTAAATCAAATATTTCTTTCTTTACTTCAAATCATATTCTTGCAAATCGAAGATTTTCATAACAAAGCATTACTGCCACCTTAATTATGGTAAATTTCACTTCCAAGGACTAGTGGCAAGCAATCCTACATCATGAAGATCTTTTCTTTTATCTTGGAAAAACTTTAAATATGATCTTTTAGAGCATCCGGGCTTTCCTTTCAATCTGTTCCACCCCTCGTCTAAAAGATAAAGCAAAGGCCAGGTAAGTTCAGGGCACTGGTTGCTCCATTCCTAACCTTAGTTACACACCTTGTTTTACCATTTAGCTCTCATAGATGGGACAAATGTACTAGTCGTTTCCGCATACTCAATTTGTTACTATATTCAATATTCTTCAATTATTGTTAAGTGTTATAAACAATTCCTCTTAACCATTTATTCAAACTCTTATTAAAACTTCCAGATCATCTTTAAATTACTTAATTATTCTTTTAAAATCATTCACAAAAGATTTAGGAAAAAATTGTTAAGTTTAAAACTACGTTTCAAAAGTTATTAAAAACTGCTGCGAAAAGTGTTGCAAATATATTTTAAAAGCTATATTCTTCAAAAACGACATTTATATCATTTAGAAATCCATATTTTCAACTTAAATCTCTTTTAAAACATTTTAAAAGATTTTTAGAATTTATTTCATATTTTCAAACATTTAAAATATCAATTTTATACTTTGGTCACTTTGCTACAAAAGCGTGATTTTTCTAGATAATTGCTTTGGACATATTTTAAAATAGACAAGATGAAATCTTGATTTTCTTTCTTTATTTCTTTAATAATATTTAAATGTTTACAAAACATTTCTAACTCATTTTAAAACTATTTCCAAAAGGTTTAAGCATTCCATATACACCATTTTATTTTTAAAAGGAAAGTGATTTTCTTTGTGCTTATCGACGTGTATTAACGTGACTTGGTAAATGACAAGGCTTTCTACATCTAAAATCGTAGAGGCACTTATTGGAGAATGGATTTCCATACAAATGACAAGGTAAGGGACTACCTTACGACAGTACACCTCTAGAGGGACGCAACTAGGGTCCAAATACTAAACGCCTAAACCAAGACAAGACCAGCCTATCCCTCACGCTGGATAGAACCGAATATATCATCACCCCGGTCGTTTCCGACCATTAACGGGTACCCTGGTCATACGTTCACCACATACATAGACATGTGTAGAGTAAATCTAGAAGGATGATGACATCTCCTAATTGGGAGCGACCCACTTAGCCTTGCTGCTTCTACCCTGTTTCTGTCATTTCCGGGTGATGAGGCCTGAGGTAAACGATTACCTTTTCACATAGCACATCTTCTTCACTTTGAATGCCACATTGCCATTCCACATTCACACGACTGATTTCTACAAACGTATAACTCCTGAGCTCATACGTCTCAGGAAAGGGTGTTAAGCTAAGAGAAGGTGTCTTCTCCACCACCAAACCAATATACTTTTATAGAGATCACTCATTGTGATTTGGAATGCAAGGTCAGACATTCATCCATACAAGTTCGTTCTAGGATTGAACGAAACCAAAGGTACTTTCCTCGGCCATTACTAGGCGAGAAGTCCTTGTGGTTTTGAGATTTTTTTTCATAACAAAGAGACCACTGCTACAATATAGTGAATCAGGAGTTTATCCCCAATTAATCAACAAGTAGCCCCTTGTTATTATTCGTCTCAATATTGTTTAATATGCAAGTATACGATTTTTGTTTGATGATAATAAACATATATATATATATCCATTTAAAGGTATTTGTTAATGTACTATTTTATTTTCACATAATTAAATAAATATTTGCTGAATAAATTCAATAACACAGAATTTAAATTCAAACAAATATTTTATTACAATCTTGAATAGTACAAATTTGTGCTCTCACTATATATATAAAATTTCAATTACAATACAGTTCAATTTACACAAATGTCCTCACTACATATCGCTTATTCACTCGTATTTATCTTCAACTCTATTCCAGATTGAATCCAGCATCTGAGTATCTGCAAAATAAACACTGACACAGTAAAATTGAAAAAGAAATATTTTTGTAGTGTAAAATAAAATGTGTATTTTGAAAAGGTTATTTGCCTCAGTTTTTTGGGTTGTTCGTCATCATATTCATTTTTAAATTCATCATACAAGAACAACTTATGACATGCACACTCTATCATTGTACATGCCACAAGGCCGTGCACACCGATATACACTTGACAAAACAGCTGGGACAGATGAGCACAAGGTCAAACCAAATCAAAAGCTAGGTTCAACTGAAGTGCAATAAAAATAAAGTCACAATATGAGCACAAGGTCAAACCCGAGCTATAAGCTGGATTCAACTCAGGTATAAAGTGATGTACGTATGAAGAAAAATTCCCAAATCAATAATGAACCAGCACAAAAAGTAATGAAGCAACACCAATGATGAAGGCATAGGCACATGCACCAGTGAAACAAAGAACAGACCCAACATTTCACAAATACTGCAAGAAAATGCAACACTGACATTTATATGCATGCATACAACTCAACAGTTCAACAAGATATATGTGCAATGTCAACATGTATATAGCTCGAAGCAACAACTCAATCAAGCTCTACATAAAATCAGACTAACAAACACAATCAAACTCAACCAAATGATCAGATCATAAGTGTCGAAATCAGATGACTGGTCAAAATGCACATGTCAACAGTTGTGACTTCATGAAGCTTCAAAAAAACTAGACATGCACATATATATCGATGAAGCAGTGTAGAAAAATGTACAAAGACAGAACTAGGTACACATGATACATGACTCGAGAACAAGCCATTACTCAACAAAGTTCAATATGCAAGTCAAGCAGCACAACAACATTGAGTATGCCAGACTTTCAGATAAACACACATGAAAGTCATGGTCAGAGCTATCACCAGACGTGTATAGGCCCAACCAAAAAGGCCACAAAAACTCAACCGGACCAAAACATGCACAAGAGTAAAAGCTATAGTGTAACTCGAAGACCAACTTGAGCTAGTATATCAGGTCCATACACATAAAGACACAAATGTAAAAAACGAAGTGCAGGCTCAACTTAATACAAGAGTAGACCACATGAACAAAAAAGCAACTCATCACAAAATGCAAACTGCAATAAAGTGACTCAAACCAGAGCAGTCGAGATCGACCACATAATCAAACATGTAAACAGTGTCAACATGAAGTGCATACCATAACTGAATGCACACCTTTTATGCTACATGCAACAAGAATGCATCATGAAAACAAACCAATTGCAAAATCACAAGCATACGTATATACATGCATTAACACACACACACACAGATATATATATATATATATATATATATATATATATATATATATATATATGTGCGGTGGAAACCAAACTTCAATACAACATATGATCAAGTGACAATATATGACAGTAGGCATGATTCAAAGTAAAGCAACCACACTCCATGAAACACAATGCAGATGTGTATATGTTAGCATATATGTACAGCATGAACCAGATAAAGTAGTGGACACAAAGGCTACAGTTTCAAGATTAAATCAAGGTATCACCAACACTGCACACATACATGGAGTAATGCAACAAGCAAGTCAAAAAATCAAGGCAGGTCTAAGTAGCAGTTTCATACCAAAATCAAAGCCATGTGATATTGAACAAAGTCGAAGTCAAAATTCTCATATCACAAAATCAACGCCAAGGAAATGTGCAAAAAGTTTTGAACACACTCAGGCATGAATATACAGTGAACAGTGAAGTGAAACAAAACCGGACAACATGAAGTACATGAAGCTGTAAACAACATGTATTGATATGTAGTGACAGGATGAACGGTGATCATGCATTAGGTCGAAAATGCTATAAGCTTGAACACAAGTCAAAATCAAGTGATTCGAGCTCAAGCAATTATTAGAATCTCAAAGACATAATTGTACAGAGCAGTACAGTTTCAAATGCAACAATACAGTGAACAAATCAAGCAACAAAGCAATTATTGGTTACAGTTTTAACAAAGTCAAGGCCGAAATCAATCAGAGATTTAACAAGTCGAATTGGCCGAAGTCAAACCAGAAATTCACGGACCAAATTAGAAATCAAAACCGTGATAATCAAGCAAACTCATGGAGCCGTGGTGACCAAGCAACCATAGCAAAGAAATGTTCGGAATTGAACTAGTCTAAAGAAATCTCAAGCATCCAAGCATAATCGAATGGCCGAGCTAAAATTACTGATGAATTCAAAAGGTAAATACAAACGTTAATAAAGGGAATCAATCCCTATTTAACCAAAATCATCATCGGCATGTATAGTATCGAGTTCAAGCAAATTAATCAGACAATCAAAAGGGAAATTACATACCAATTCAAAATCGAACTCGATCGAGAACCAGCCGTGTGCAAATCAAAGAGACGGTCAATCGACAAAGCTAGAAACGCGAAAAACATCCACTCGATCGATCAATGAAGTCGGCTTCTTCAAATTTGTAAAGCCCTAATCTCTCAAAGAGGAATGAAGAAAAGCAACAAAAGCAAAAAGGAATCGGCCAACATTTTTACTCAGAGAAAAAGGAAAATGGGGATATAGTTTTATTTTATTTCGGGCCGGCTTCCATTATTATTAAGTTTTGGGCTTAATATTTAAAAATTAGGGTTTTGTGTTTTAAATTGTTTTTCAATTTTGTATTTTTCTTTTAATCTTTTGTAATTTCTAGTCGTGTGACTAGGGCACGAACTACGGTGGTGTAGTTCGAGAATTCGCAACTCGGTGGCTGAGTTGTGGCAGGGTTTTGAGTGTAAAGTTAGGTTAGTCGATAGCAGGTGTCGCGAATTTACGTGTGTAAGCATCTGACTACTTAATTTCTAGTAGAAACCCTGCGGTAGCACGTAGGCAGGGTTTTGCCGAAGCTTGGTAAATCTATGTTGTTCTATTTCTGCTTTTTATATTCTGCTATTATCAGTGCTGCGATTATTTTATATACTTCCAAATTAAATTTTTATAATTATTAGTATCACCCTATTCACCCCCCCTCTAGGGTGAAATTGATCCTACAAGTGGTATCAGAGCTAGGAACAAAAGCCATTTTCATTTTAAAATTTTGATTTTTCAAAAACCAATTTTTTTACAAATTTGAATTTTTAAAATGGCTTCTTTTAATAATGCTTTTGCTGAGGGTCGGTCCAATATTATTCCTCATATTTTTGATGGAATAGATTTTTTAAATTGGAAATTAAAAATGGAATTTTATTTAAAATCTGTTAATTTTAAATGTTGGGATATTATTGAAAATGGGTGTGATATATTAGATGAGAAAAATACTTCGATTAATGCTCTTCCTATGCATATACTATATTCTCATATTAATCAAGATAATTTTAACTTTATCTCACATTGTGAAAATGCACAGGAGATCTGGAATACTTTTGATGCAATATATGGTGAAAAAGTCAACAATAATGAGAAACATTCCACAATCGACTCAGTTAAGGAAACATGCTTAACAGGATTGGCAAAATGCAGCAGTGATGAAGATTCAATAGCCGATGAGATAAGTGATTTTCCAATCAATGATTTAGTTCTCTTGTGCTAAAAATTAATTGAAAATAATAATGGTCTTGAGTTGAAAAATAATAAATTGAAAGGGAACAAGCTAAACTTCATCAGAAAAATAATGATTTGGAAAATGAGCTTAAAAATATTAAGAAAAATAAAAACTCTAATTGCAAAAGGTGTTTGAATCATAAATAGAATTTGCCCGTCTTCATGAAAACTTTCAAAAGTTAGAAAACGAAATTTTAATTCGAGAGAAAAAAACAAAACTGGGTTTATTTGTAAAAATAATATTTTGCGAAAAGAGTTGGATAGCTTTAAGAAGTCAGAAATTTCTAAATGTGCGATTTTTGAAAAGAAATTAAATGAGATCAACGAAAATTTCAAAACCCTTGAAAAAGAAAACGTGATTTTAAGCTAATCTGAAATTATTCGATTAAATCATGAGTTTGAAAAGGAGATTGAAAAAATCAAGGATTTTGAAAAAATTGAATTAAAAAATCTCCAACTTTTTGAAATTGAGATGGTAGAAATTGAGAACAATATTAGAGAGCTTCAAAATGTATGCGATGAAAAATGGATAGTTTTGAAAAGAGAGATAGTACCATTAGTTGTTGTTCGAAGCTAATAAATGAAAATAAACTTTTAAAATCCAAAGTTAATAAACTTGAGTTGGTTACTCGGAATTTTTTTACTAGAGAAAAATCATTTAATATACTCTTAGAAAATCAACTCTTCGAGAATAAAAGGAATGCATTTGTATTTGCAAAGGTGTCAAAATATGAACAAACAACTAATAACACTGTTAAAGAGAAAAGTGTGGTACCCAAACATGTGAAAACCATATCAATTTGGGTTCCAAAAGGCACGAATATAAAATCCCTTAAAGTCAAAAAAATCTGGGTGCCAAAAGGAACAAATATACATAGTTTTAGGTCTCCATAAACATATTTTAAAAAATCTTTTGCCACTAACAACCATGGACCTATAAAACAAATAGGTCACAAAAATCTTCTCTCGTGTAGGTATGGTGGCAGGCTAAGGAACAACAATAGTACTACCTGGATTCTGGCTATTCCAGTTATACGAAGGGTGACAAATCAAAGTTCCTTAGCCTAGTATAAAGGTGACAAAATCACAATGGGCAACAACGAAAAGTTATCGTAAAAGTAAAATAGGTAACGGTATATTCATCTTGAATGATTTATTAAATGTGAAAATCTGCACCATAATCTGAATTAAATCAGCCAGTTATGTGATAAAGAAATGAATGTTGATTTTGATTCTGACTTATTCAAAATTGTTGGCCAATTATATTTTTATGCTGAGAACACTATAAGTACCTCAAGTTCATATAGATTTGTTTTGGACTAATGATGGTGTTGCTGATTACTCTAGATACACATGGATATATTTGGTTATTTTACTGCTGACACTATGTTCACTATTTTTTTATTTGCATGGCTTCAATTCAATTTCATTTAAAAGATGTTAAAAATGATTTTAAGATATTTTGTTGCATGCTTCACGGTCTGGTCTATGACATCCAACAAATGATAATCTTGAGTCAAAAGGAAATTCAGATGCAGATTACATCGGTAATCTATTTGGTAGAAAAATTACTAGTGGAACGTGATTTATGTTGAGATATTTAGTAGTTGCATTATTTTCAAAGAAAATATCTGCATATTTTTCATTTCAACTAATTTTCAAATAGCAGACATTTTTCTTAAAAACCCCTTCCAGAAAATCGTTTACTGTTGACCTTGTTTCAGATTAGTCATTTTAGAAAATTTGATTTTATAATTATTTTTGAAATTGATCTTAAATGACTACATTAACTTATCTGACTCCCTACTGATTATCGAAAAGATAAATAGTGATTGAAAAAGTGATGAGTGTTGAAATTAATTATATATTATTACTTGAGACAGTATATTTAGTAAATTTCTTTAGAAATTTAAACAAGATTTATAATAACTTTTGATGGGTAAAAATTTCATGACCATCTCTATTTCTATCATATTTCTAACGACCATCACTAATCAAAATCCAATATAGTATGTCAATATGTGGTATTTTAAACGGGAAATTATTCGTTTTTCATTTTATTATATTTTTAGCAATAAAAAAGCACCCAAAGTATTCACTCTCATTTAAAAGTCCTCACGGTTATGCATGGGTGAATTACTTGGAATTTTTGATTATGTGCTTTCATGCTCATTTAAAAGTCCTCACGGTTATGCATGTATGGAACGCATATCAAAATCGATTATTAAATAGAAAAGTTGATTCTAATCCCATTTAAAGTCCTCAGGGTTATGCGTGGTTAGAAGATACTTGAATTCATTTTTTTTATAAAAATTTGGAATACTACTAATCTCATTTAAAAGTTCTAACGGTTATGCATGGTTAGTAGATATTCAAATTCCTGATATAAATACACCACAAATAGACACAACTATATGGCTTTATCTCTATTTTTCTAATACTATTACTCTTTTACTGATAACAAAAGGGGGAGAGAAAAGTTAAGGTTTTAGCAAATAAAGGTCAAATATTTTATTTTGTATTTTCTACTTGCATCTAGGTCCATTTGCACATTTTTATTTATTTTCATGCATATATGAAGTGGGAGCTTTTGTAGAGAGGCAGCATTCAAATAGGGGGAGCAAAATTGAATGATCAAATACATTTAATAAATTCAAAATCTTAAATATATGTTTGTTATCATCAAAAGGAGGAGATTGTTGAATATGCAAGTATATGATTTTTGTTTGATGATAATAAACATATATATTCATTTAAATGTATTTGTTATTGTACTAATTTATTTTCACATAATTAAATAAATATTTGTTGAATAAAATAAATAACACAAAATTTAAATTCAAACAAATATTTTATAACAAATTTGAATAGTACAAATTTGTGCTCTCACTATATATACAAAATTTCAATTACAATATAGTTCAATTTACACAAATGTCCTCACTACATATCATGCATTCACTCGTATTTATCTTCAACTCTATTCCAGATTGAATCTAGCATCAGAGTTATCTGCAAAATAAACACTGACGCAGTAAAATTGAAAAAGAAATATTTTTGCAGTGTAAAATAAAATGTGTATTTTGAAAATGTTATTTGCCTCAGTTATTTGGGTTGTTCGTCATCATATTCATTTTTAAATTCATCATACACGAACAACTTGTGACATGCACACTCTATCACTGTACATGCTACAAGGCCGTGCACACCGATATACACTTGACAAAACTGCAGGGACAGGTGAGCACAAGGTCAAACCAAATCAAAAGCCAGGTTCAACTGAAGTGCAATAAAAATAAAGTCACAATATGAGCACAAGGTCAAACCCGAGCTATAAGCTGGATTCAACTCAGGTATAAAGTGATGTACGCGTGAAGAAAAATTCCCAAATCAATAATGAACCAGCACAAAAAGTAATGAAGCAACACCAATGATGAAGGCATAAGCACATGCACCAGTGAAATAAAGAACAGACCCAACATTTCACAAATACTGCAAGAAAATGCAACACTGACATTTATATGCATGCATACAACTCAACAGTTCAACAAGATATATGTGCAATGTCAGCATGTATATAGCTCGAAGCAACAACTCAATCAAGCTCTACATAAAACCAGACTAACAAACACAATCAGAATCAACCAAATGATCAGATCATAAGTGACGAAATCAGAAGACTGGTCAAAATGCACATGTCAACAGTTGTGACTTCATGAATCTTCAAAAAAAACCATACATGCACATATATATCGATGAAGCAGTGCAGAAAAATGTACAAAGACATAACTTAGTACACTTGATACATGACTCGAGAACAAGCCATTACTCAACATAGTTCAATATGCAAGTCAAGCAACACAACAACATTGAGTATGCCAGACTTTCAGATAAAAACACATGAAAGACATGGTCAGAGCTATCACCAGACGTGTATAGGTCCAACCAAAAAGGCCACAAAAACTCAACTGGACCAAAATTGCACAAGAGTAAAAGCTGTAGTGTAACTCGAAGACCAACTCGAGCTAGTATATCAGGTCCATACACATAAAGACACAAATGTACAAAACCAAGTGCAAGCTCAACTGAATACAAGAGTTGACCACATGAAAACAAAAGCAACCCATCACAAAATGCAAACTGCAATAAAGTGACTCAAACCAGAGCAGTCGAGATCGACCACATAATCAAACATGTAAACAGTGTCAACATGACGTGCATACCACAACTGAATGCACACCTTTTATGCTACATGAAACAAGAATGCATCAAGAAACCAAACCAATTGCAAAATCACAAGCATACGTATATACATGCATGAACACACACACACACACAGATATATATATATATATATATATATATATATGCGGTGGAAACCAAACTTCAATACAACATATGATCAAGTGACAGTATATGACAGTAGGCATGATTCAAAGTAAAGCAACCACACTCCAAGAAACACAATGCAGATGTGTATATGTTAGCATATATGTACAGCATGAACCAGATAAAGCAGTGGACACAAAGGCTACAGTTTCAAGATTAAATCAAGGTATCCCCAACACTGCACACATACATGGAGTAATGCAACAAGCAAGTCAAAAAATCAAGGCAGGTCTAAGTAGCAGTTTCATACCAAAATCAAAGCCATGTGATATTGAACAAAGTCGAAGTCAAAATTCTCATCTCAAATTCTCATATCACAAAATCAACACCAAGGAAATGTGCAAACAGTTTTGAACACACTCAGGCATGAATATACAGTGAACAGTGAAGTGAAACATGACCGGACAACATGAAGTACATGAAGCTGTAAACAACATGTATTGATATGTAGTGACAAGATGAACGGTGATCATGCATCAGGTCGAAAAGTGCTATAAGCATGAACACAAGTCAAAATCAAGTGATTTGAGCTCAAGCAATTATTAGAAGCTCAAAGACATAATGGTATAGAGCAGTACAGTTTCAAATGCAACAATACAGTGAACAAATCAAGCAACAAAGCAATTATTGGTTACAGTTTTAACAAACTCAAGGCCGAAATCAATCAGAGATTTAACAAGTCGAAGTGACCGAAGTCAAACCAGAAATTCACGGACCAAATTAGAAATCAAAACCGTGATAATCAAGCAAACTCATGGAGCCGTGGTGACCAAGAAACCATAGCAAAGAAATATTCGGAATTGAACTAGTCTAAAGAAATTTCAAGCATCCAAGCATAATCGAATGGCCGAGCTAAAATTACTGACGGATTCAAAAGATAAATACGAACGTTAATAAAGGGAATCAATCCATATTTAACCAAAATCATCATCGGCATGTATAGTATCGAGTTCAAGCAAATTAACCAGATAATCAAAAGGGAAATTACATACCAATTCAAAATCGAACTCGATCGAGAACCAGCCGTGTGCAAATCAAAGAGACGGTCGATCGACAAAGCTAGAAATGCGAAAAACATCCACTCGATTGATCAACGAAGTCGGCTTCTTCAAATTCGTAAAGCCCTAATCTCTCAAAGAGGAATGAAGAAAAGCAACGAAAGCAAAAAGGAATCAGCCAACATTTTTACTCAGAGAAAAAGAAAAAAGGGGATATAGTTTTATTTTATTTCGGGCCGGCTTCCTTTATTATTAAGTTTTCGGCTTAATATTTAAAAATTAGGGTTTTTTGTTTTGAATTGTTTTTCAATTTTGTATTTTTCTTTTAATCTTTTGTAATTTCTAGTCGTGTGACTAGGGGACGAACTACGGTGGTGTAGTTCGAGAATTCGCAACTCGGTGGCTGAGTTGTGGCAGGGTTTTGAGCGTAGAGTTAGGTTAGTCGATAGCAGGTGTCGCGAGTTTACGTGTGTAAGCATCTGACTACTTAATTTCTAGTAGAAACCTTGGGAGCAGCACGTAGGCAGGGTTTTGCCGAAGCTGGGTAAATCTGTGTTGTTCTATTTCTGCTTTTTATATTCTGCTATTATCAGTGCTGCGATTATTTTATATACTTCCAAATTAAATTTTATAATTATTAGTATTACCCTATTCACCCCCCTCTAGGGTGAAATCGATCCTACAAGTGGTATCAGAGCTAGGAATAAAAGCCATTTTCGTTTTACAAATTTGAATTTTTAAAATGGCTTCTTTTAATAATGCTTTTACTGAGGGTCGGTTCAGTATTATTCCTCCTATTTTTGATGGAACAGGTTTTTTAAATTGGAAATTAAAAATGGAATTTTATTTAAAATCTATTAATTTTAAATGTTGGGATATTATTGAAAATGGGTGTGATATATTAGATGAGAAAAATACTTCGATTAATGCTCTTGCTATGCATATACTATATTCTCATATTAATCAAGATAATTTTAACTTTATCTCTCATTGTGAAAATGCACAGGAGATCTGGAATACTTTTGATGCAATATATGGTGAAAAAGTCAACAATAATGAGAAACATTCAACAATCGACTCAGTTAAGGAAACATGCTTAACAGGATTGGCAAAATGCAGCAGTGATGAAGATTCAATAGCCGATGAGATAAGTGATTTTCCTATCAATGATTTAGTTCTCTTGTGCCAAAAATTAATTGAAAATAATAATGGTCTTGAGTTGAAAAATAATAAATTGGAAAGGGAACAAGCTAAACTTCATCAGAAAAATAATGATTTGGAAAATGAGCTTAAAAATATTAAGTAAAATAAAACTCTAATTGCAAAAGGTGTTTGAATCATAAATAGAATTTGCCCGTCTTCATGAAAACTTTCAAAAGTTAGAAAATGAAATTTTAATTCGAGAGAAAAAAAAAACAAAACTGGGTTGATTTGTAAAAATAATATTTTGCGAAAAGAATTGGATAGCTTTAAGAAGTCAGAAATTTCTAAATGTGCGATTTTTGAAAAGAAATTAAATGAGATCAACGAAAATTTCAAAACCCTTGAAAAAGAAAACGTGGTTTTGAGCAAATATGAAATTATTCGATTAAATCACGAGTTTGAAAAGGAGATTGAAAAAATCAAGGATTTTGAAAAAATTGAATTAAAAAACTCCAACTTTTTGAAACTGAGATGCTAGAAATTAAGAACAAAATTAGTGAGCTTCAAAATGAAAATATGCGATTAAAAATGAATAGTTTCAAAAAGAGAGATAGTACCATTAGTTGTTGTTCGAAGCTAATAAATGAAAATAAAATTTTAAAATCCAAAGTTAATAAACTTGAGTTGGTTACTCGGAACTTTTTTACTAGAGAAAAATCATTTAATATACTCTTAGAAAATCAACTCTTCGAGAATAAAAGGAATGCATTTGTATTTGCAAAAGTGTCAAAATATGAACAAACAACTAATAACACTGTTAAAGAGAAAAGTGTGATACACAAACACGTGAAAACCATATCAATTTGGGTTCCAAAAGGTACGAATATAAAATCCCTTAAATTCAAAAAAATCTAGGTGCCAAAAGGAACAAATATAAATAGTTTTGGGTCTCCATAAACATATTTTTCAAAATCTTTTTCCACTAACAACCATGGACCTATAAAAAAAATAGGTCACAAAAATCTTCTCTCGTGTATGTTTGGTGGCAGGCTAAAAAACAACAATAGTGCTACCTGGATTCTGGCTATTCCAGTTACACGAAGGGCGACAAATCAAAGTTCCTTAGCCTAGTATAAAGGTGGCAGAATCACAATGGGCAACAATGAAAAATTATCATAAAAGTAAAATAGGTAACAGTATATTCATCTTGAATGATTTATTAAATGTGAAAATCTGCACCATAATCTGAATTAAATCAGCCAGTTATGTGATAAAGAAATGAATGTTGATTTTGATTCTGACTTATTCAAAATTGTTGGCCAATTATATTTTTATGCTAAGAACACTATAAGTACCTCAAGTTCATATAGATTTGTTTTGGACTAATGATGGTGTTGCTGATTACTCTAGATACACGTGGATATACTTGGTTATTTTACTGCTGACACTATGTTCACTATTTTTTTATTTGCACGGCTTCAATTCAATTTCATTTAAAAGCTGTTAAAAATGATTTTAAGATATTTTATTGCACGCTTCACGGTCTGGTCTATGACATCCAACAAATGATAATCTTGAGTCAAAAGGAAATTCAGATGCAGATTACACCGATAATCTATTTGGTAGAAAAATTACTAGTGGAACGTGATTTATGTTGAGATATTCAGTAGTTGCATTATTTTCAAAGAAAATATCTGCATATTTTTCATTTCAACTAATTTACAAATAGTAGACATTTTTCTTATAAAACCCCTTCCAGAAAATCGTTTACTGTTGACCTTGTTTCAGATTAGTCATTTTAGAAAATTTGATTTTATAATTATTTTTGAAATTGATCTTAAATGACTACATTAAGTTATCTGACTCCCTACTGATTATCGAAAAGATAAATAGTGATTGAAAAAGTGATGAGTGTTGAAATTAATTATATATTATTACTTGAGACAGTATATTTAGTAAATTTCTTTAGAAATTTAAACAAGATTTATAATAACTTTTGATGGGTAAAAATTCCATGACCATCTCTATTTCTATCATATTTCTAACGACCATCACTCATCAAAATCCAATATAGTATGTCAATATGTGGTATTTTAAATGGGAAATTATTCGTTTTTCATTTTATTATATTTTTAGCAATAAAAAAGCATCCAAAGTATTCACTCTCATTTAAAAGTCCTCACGGTTATGCATGGGTGAATTACTTGGAATTTTTGATTATGTGATTTCATGCTCATTTAAAAGTCCTTACGGTTATGCATGTATGGAATGCATATCAAAATCGATTATTAAATAGACAAGTTGATTCTAATCCCATTTAAAGTCCTCACGGTTATACGTGGTTAGAAGATACTTGAATTCATTTTTTTATAAAAATTTGGAATACTACTAATCTCATTTAAAAGTCCTAACGGATATGCATGGTTAGTAGATATTCAAATTCCTGATATAAATACACCACAAATAGACACAGCTATATGGCTTTACATCATCCCTATCATTCTAAAGTGGAATATGCACCTAACAAAGTATTTATGATTTTTGTTTGATTTTTTATTGAAATTTAATATTTATACTCGATTCGGTATTAATATTGTATTAATGTCTATCACTTTATCTCTATTTTTCTAATATTATTACTCTTTTACTGATAATAAAAGGGGGAGAGAAAAGTTAAGATTTTGGCAAATAAAGGTCAAATATTTTATTTTGTATTTTCTACTTGCATCTAGGTCCATTTGCACATTTTTATTTATTTTCATGCATATATGAAGGGGGAGCTTTTGTAGAGAGGCAGCATTCAAATAGGGGGAGCAAAATTGAATCATCAAATACATTTAATAAATTCAAAATCTTAAATATATGTTTGTTATCATCAAAAGGAGGAGATTGTTGAATATGCAAGTATATGATTTTTGTTTGATGATAATAAACATATATATTCATTTAAATGTATTTGTTAATGTATTATTTTATTTTCACATAATTAAATAAATATTTGTTGACTAAAATAAATAACACAGAATTTAAATTCAAACAAATATTTTATTCAAACAAATATTTTATAACAATTTTGAATAGTACAAATTTTTGCTATCACTATATATACAAAATTTCAATTACAATATAGTTCAATTTACACAAATGTCCTCACTACATATCGTGTATTCACTCGTATTTATCTTCAACTCTATTCCAGATTGAATCCAGCATCTGAGTTATCTGCAAAATAAACACTGACGCAGTAAAATTGAAAAAGAAATATTTTTGTAGTGTAAAATAAAATGTGTATTTTGAAAATGTTATTTGCCTCAGTTATTTGGGTTGTTCGTCATCATATTCATTTTTAAATTCATCATACACGAACAACTTGTGACATGCACACTCTATCACTGTACATGCCACAAGGCCGTGCACACCGATATACACTTGACAAAACTGTAGGGATATGTGAGCACAAGGTCAAACCAAATCAAAAGCTAGGTTCAACTGAAGTGCAATAAAAATAAAGTCACAATATGAGCACAAGGTCAAACCCGAGCTATAAGCTGGATTCAACTCAGGTATAAAGTGATGTACGCATGAAGAAAAATTCCCAAATCAATAATGAACCAGCACAAAAAGTAATGAAGCAACACCAATGATGAAGGCATAAGCACATGCACCAGTGAAACAAAGAACAGACCCAACATTTTACAAATACTGCAAGAAAATGCAACACTGACATTTATATGCATGCATACAACTCAACAGTTCAACAAGATATATGTGCAATGTCAACATGTATATAGCTCGAAGCAACAACTCAATCAAGCTCTACATAAAACCAGACTAACAAACACAATCAGACTCAACCAAATGATCAGATCATAAGTGCCGAAATCAGAAGACTGGTCAAAATGCACATGTCAACAGTTGTGACTTCATGAAACTTAAAAAAAACAGACATGCACATATATATCGATGAAGCAGTGCAGACAAATGTACAAAGACAGAACTAAGTACACATGATACATGACTCGAGAACAAGCCATTACTGAACATAGTTCAATATGCAAGTCAAGCAACACAACAACATTGAGTATGCCAGACTTTCAGATAAACACACATGAAAGACATGGTCAGAGCTATCACCAGACGTGTATAGGTCCAACCAAAAAGGCCACAAAAACTCAACTGGACTAAACCGTGCACAAGAGTAAAAGATGTAGTGTAACTCGAAGACCAACTCGAGCTAGTATATCTGGTCCATACACATAAAGACACAAATGTACAAAACCAAGTGCAAGCTCAACTGAATACAAGAGTAGACCACATGAACACAAAAGCAACTCATCACAAAATGCAAACTGCAATAAAGTGACTCAAACCAGAGCAGTCGAGACAGACCATATAATCAAACATGTAAACAGTGTCAACATGAAGTGTAGACCACAACCGAATGCACATCTTAAATGCTACATCAAACAAGACTGCATCAAGAAACCAAACCAATTGCAAAATCACAAGCATACGTATATATATGCATGAACACACACACACACACACACACACATATATATATATATGCAGTGGAAACCAAACTTCAATACAACATATGATCAAGTGACAGTATGTGACAGCAGGCATGACTCAAAGTAAAGCAACCACACTCCAAGAAACACAATGCAAATGTGTATATGTTCGCATATATGTACAGCATGAACCAGATAAAGCAGTGGACATAAAGGCTACAGTTTCAAGATTAAATCAAGGTATCACCAACACTGCACACACAGATGGAGTAATGCAACAAGCAAGTCCGAAAATCAAGGCAGGTCTAAGTAGCAGTTTCGTACCAAAATCAAAGCTAGGTGATATTGTCGAAGTCAAAATTCTCATCTCAAATTCTCATATAACAAAATCAACACCAAGGAAATGTGCAAACAGTTTTGAACACACTCAGGCATGAATATACAGTGAACAATGAAGTGAAACAAGACCGGACAACATGAAGTACATGAAGCAGTAAAAAACATTTATTGATATGCAGTGACAGGATGAACATGTTAGTCCCTAAGGAGTTGGTTTTGATGACAACAACCTTACTTAGAATTAGATTATAAAATATATAATACTAACATTATTGTGTAGATATATATAAATATGTTTGCAGGTACTAAAGAATGAAGAACTGTACAGTATAAAGATTCAAGATCAAAGATTAAGGATATCAAGATTCAAGACTCATGAGTATCAAGAATTTCAAGAGTTCAAGTTTCCAAGATAAGTTATATAGTTAGGAATATTGTTAAAACTCATAGAAAGGCACTGACATCTTAAAATCTATTTTATTCGTGGAATGGAATCCACTTCGTGCTCGTTAAAGGGATGGAACCTACGAAAAATCTAGTGGAACATCTTTTTGTATCCACTTACTTTTATTTCAAAATATATATAGCTTGTTTTTCAAAATGATTTTAAATATTCCTGTTTAAAAACCAAAATCATTTGTCCTGGTTTTTCAATATATTTTAGCCTAAAAAATATCCTTAGTTTTAAATATCCTTAATTTTAAATATCTTTGATTTTAAATTATTATCCTAAGTTTTTAAACTATAATTCTGATATTAATATATTTAGCTGTTTTATATATTTATACTTAAGATTTAAATATAAAAGTATAGAAAATTATTATATATATTTCAATATTATTCTCTATAGTTATTTATGTATTATAACTATATATAAGTATATTTATAAAGTTTAAATATAAGTATAATATAATATAGAGATTATTTTAAAAGAAAAACAAATCACCAAAAAATTACAAGGGCATGTCGACATGGTCACATGTACCCCTGTCGACATGGTGACAGTTAAATTGTTTTTTAAAAGAAGTGTCTATTCGCCACATCCCTTCACCAATGGACATGGCTATTGTTCTACTATAAATAAAGGGTGTTTTCAAAGAATTTTAATCACTTTTTTCTCTGATTTAACTTCTCTTCTTCTTCTCCACTTTCTTATTTACAAATTACACCATTACTCTTCCGAAATCAATATTGAATCTAACTAGATAATTTATGGTTTTGATTCTCTCCATTATCTCTACAAGATCCAAGTGCTAATCTGAGTTATAGACTTTTTGTAATCAATTGAGCTAGAGAAGCTGTGATTGTAGCCCTGGAAATCAATTGGGTGAACTTGTTGCCCCAGAAATCAAGTATCTCTACCCAGAGGATTGTGATTCTGGAGGGTGTACCTCGTAGCCTTGAAACCGAGGGTTGTATTTGTAAGAATTGTTTTTTAAAAGAAATCTGTACTTGTGTTGCGGGACTGGATGTAGGGTAACTCCGAACCAGTATAAAATCCGGTGTGTTCTTGCCTTTACTGCTTTTACTTTATATTTGCATCTGTGTTTGATTCTGTATTCATATCTGTGTCTGATTAGTGTATACATTGTTATCAAATTAAGATAAACTCAAAAAGATTAACAAATTTCTTAAAACACTATTCACCCCCCCCCTCTAGTGTTAATTCTAGCCTTAAGATCCTTAATCTGCATTCCTCACATTTGGTATCAGAGCTTTGTTTTCAAAAGTTTCATAATCTGAATTTTGAAAAGTTTTAAAATGGCTATTTTTGAAAAATCTGTTAAAACTAGTTTAGAATTGGTTAAATCATCATTTTTCCATGAGTTTGCATATGAATGTTATTGAAATTCTAGTTGTCTACCCAAATTTTATAATGTGCAGGAAAGATGCTTTATGGGTAATAAGGAATCAATCCACAATGGACAATCTATGCAGATCAAAAGGAATAAGTGGATACTTGATAGTGGATGCTCTAGACACATGACTGGTAATCCGAATATGCTGAATAATATTATATACAAAGACGGAGGACTGGTTAACTTTGGAGACAACTCGAAAGGATACGTGATTGGCATCGTCAATGTCGGTAACTCTGAAACTACTATTATTACTAATGTTTTGCTAGTTAAGAGTCTAAAACATAATCTACTAAGTATTAGTCAACTCTGTGATAAAGGATATAAGATTAAATTTGAAAAAGATAAATGTCATATTGAAGATAATAACTCAACCATAATATTTGAGGGAATTAGGAAAAAGAATATTTATATTCTTAGTATGAAAGTTTCAAATGATAACCTATGTCTTTTGGCAAATACAAGTGACCCTTGGATTTGGCAAAAGAGATTTGGACATTTGAATTTCAAACTCTTATCTAGACTGTCAAAACATGATCTAGTAAGAGGCCTCCCTAAAATGAATTTTAAAATAGATAGTTTATGTGATGCCTGTCAATTAGGAAAGCTTAGAAAAAGTTCCTTTAAATTAAAAGATATGATTTCAACTTCAAAACCCCTTGAGTTACTTCATCTTGATTTATTTGGTCCATCTCAAATTCAGTCAATAAATCATAGTAAATATGTTTTTGTAATTGTAGATGATTATGTTTTAAGAACTTTACAAAAAGGATTCAAAATCAATTATCTTTAAAAATTATCACTATTCGTAGTGATCACGGTGGTGAATTTGAAAATGAAAAGTTTGAGGAATTCTGCAATAAAAAGGGAATAACTCACAATTTCTCATTTCCAAGAACTCCACAACAAAATGGAGTAGTTGAACGTAAAAATAGAACGATACAAGAGTGTGCGAGAACTATGCTTTCAGATAGTAATTTACCAAAACACTTTTGGGCAGAAGCTGTTGCTACCGCCTGTTATATTTTGAATAGAATTTTAATTAGACCTTTAACTGATAAGACACCTTATGAACTTCTTCATGGAAAGAAACTTAAGGTATCATACTTCAGAATTTTTGGAAGTAAATGCTTTATTTTAAATACAAAAAATAATTTGGATAAATTTGATCCTAAATCCGACAAAGGAATCTTTATCGGATATTCTAATAGAAGTAAAGCTTATAGAGTTTTTAATTTAAGATCTAACACCATCGAAGAAACAATGCATGTTTCGTTTGATGAAAATTTAAAAGATTTTGAAATTACAAATGATGAAGATGATTTAATTACTCAAAATCAGGAACCAACCGAAATTAATAATGAAATTAATCATCCTAATAAAAGGATTAAACTTTTAAAAGATCATCCTATTGAAAATATAATAGGAGATATGCGATCTATTGTTACAACTAGAAATCAACTAAGTAAAATGAGTAATGTAGCATTTATATCATCTATTGAACCCAAAAATCCTAAAGAAGCATCAACTGATGATTCATGGATTTTGGCTATGCAAGAAGAATTAAATCAATTCACTAGAAATGAAGTTTGGGAACTTGTTCCTAGACCTAAAGATTAAACTATAATTGGAACTAAATGGGTCTATAAAAATAAAATGAATGAACAAGGTGAGGTTGTTAGAAATAAATCACGATTAGTTGCCCAAGGTAATTGTCAAGAAGAAGGTATAGATTGTGATGAAACCTTTGCTCCTGTAGCAAGATTAGAAGCCATTAGGATTCTACTTGCTTTTGCAAATAATAATAATTTCAAATTATTTCAAATGGATGTTAAAAGTGCATTTTTATATGGATTTGTAAAAGAAAAAGTATATGTTGAACAACCACCACTTTTTGAAGATGAAAAATTACCAAACCATGTGTACAAACTTAAGAAAGCTTTATATGGTCTAAAACAAGCTCCTAGAGCCTGGTATGATAGACTAAGATCATTTTTATTACAATCAAATTTTGAAATTGGTAAAATAGATAATACTCTTTTTATTAAAAGAAATAAAAATGATATTCAACTAGTTCAAGTATACGTAGATGATATCATTTTTGGTTCAACTAACTTCGAAATGAATAAAGAATTTTCTGAAATAATGACAAAAGAGTTTGAGATGAGTCATATGGGTGAATTAAACTTCTTTCTAGGATTGCAAATAAAACAGTTAGATAATGGTATTTTTATTAGTCAAGAAAAATATGCTAAAGAACTAGTTAATAAATTTGGTTTGACTACTGCGAGTGGAAAACCTACTCCCATGGCAACCAATGAATATCTAAGTAAAGAAGATCTCTCGAAAGATGTAGATCAAAAATTGTATAGAGGAATGATCGGATCATTGCTCTATATCACTACTAGTAGACCTAATATCATGCATAGTGTATGTCTCTGTGCAAGATATCAATCTCATCCTAAAGAAACTCACTTAAAAGCTGTAAAACGTATCATAAGATATATTAAACACACCTCTGATTATGGCTTATTTTATCCTAAAAATGATTCATTTGATTTAATATCATATTGTGATGCTGACTATGCTGGATGTAAATCAGACCAAAAAAGTACAAGTGGAACTTGTCACTTTTTGGGACATTCTCTTGTATCCTGGTTTAGTAAAAAGCAAAATACAGTTTCTCTATCAACAACTGAAGTAGAGTATATTTCTGCTGCTTTGGCTTGTTCTCAAGTAATATATATGCTACAAACCTTAAGAGATTTTGGATTAAATATCTCAAAATCGCCAATTTATTGTGATAATACTAGTGCAATAAATTTATCTAAAAATCCTACGCATCATGCTCGAACTAAACATATTGATATACGACATCATTTTCTTAGAGATAATATAACTAAAGAAGTAATTACTCTCGAATATATAAACTCTGAGAATCAAACTGCTGATATCTTAACAAAACCATTAAATGAATCTATATTTACTAAATTAAGAAGAGAATTAGGTATTTGTTCAAAAACTGAAATATAAAACATCAATATATAACAAGTATAATTAAATAAATTAAAAATAAATTAGAAGCCAAAATTAAAATACCCCTGTCGACAACCCCATATCCCACCATGTCGACATATAACGATATTTTTTGAAAATTAAAATTCCCACCAAAATTTGAAAAGTTGGTTATATATTCTTCCATATTTCGACTATCTCTTCATTCTCTCTCATTTTCTTCTGGTTTAACTTCTGAAACAAAGAAAATAATGGCTTCTCCATCAAATTCAAACATAAACTCAGCGAACCCGATCTTGATCGAAGAAGAGTCTTCTAGTGACCATACACAAGAGGACAGCGAAGAAAAGCCAATGGAAGAGGAAGAAGCACCCTTGGAAGAAGAGGACGCACCTGTTCATGAAGTTAAAGTTGAAGACGATGACACCGTAGTTTGCGTTGGTGAAGTATGTTTTGATAAGGATGGAAACCTTGTCGAACAGCGTGGAAAATTCTGTCTCCACTATCCTAATTGTTCGATTCATAGGTCTCCTATTGTCAAGAATACTCCTTAGTGTTCTTTCTTTCATTCTTTCGTTCGTATCGTTGTATATATAGTTGTTTATATTAAAAACACATGTATATCTGTTTACATAGTTTACACACATGTAAATATAACATTATATAATAAATTGTGTTCACTTATTTGTATATTCTCGTATCTTTTGAATATATAGTTTATTAGTTAAGAAAAGTAGTTATTAAGAGTTTAGTTTAAAGTTAAGTATTGATTATGTATGATAACACTATCATTATAATCACAAGTAATGTAGTCTTAGTTTCAGGGGGAGTTATATAGAGTTATATAGAGGTATATAGTATTATAATTATGGAGTTATATGGTTTTTGTTGATGACAAAGGGGGAGAAGTATAAAATAGAATAGTTAGGCATAGATTAAGGGGGAGTTATTAGAAGTATTAGGATAGAAGTGATATTTTATAAACAAAGGTTGTCATCATCAAAAAGGGGGAGATTGTTAGTCCCTGGGGAGTTGGTTTTGATGACAACAACCTTACTTAGAATTAGATTATAAAATATATAATACTAACATTATTGTGTAGATATATATAGATATGTTTGCAGGTACTAAAGAATGAAGAACTGTACAGTATAAAGATTCAAGATCAAGATTGAGGATATCAAGATTCAAGACTCATGAGTATCAAGAATTTCAAGAGTTCAAGTTTCCAAGATAAGTTATATAGTTAGGAATATTGTTAAAACTCATAGAAAGGCACTGACATCTTAAAATATATTTTATTCGTGGAATGGAATCCACTTCATGCTCGTTAAAGGGATGAAACCCTAAGGAGGATGGAACCTACGAAAAATCTAGTGGAACATCCTTTTGTATCCACTTACTTTTATTTCAAAATGATTTTCAAAATATATATAACTTGTTTTTCAAAATGATTTTAAATATTCCTGTTTAAAAACCAAAATCATCTGTCCTGGTTTTTCAATATATTTTAGCCTCAAAAATATCCTTAGTTTTAAATATCCTTAATTTTAAATATCTTTGATTTTAAATTATTATCCTAAGTTTTTAAACTATAATTCTGATATTAATATATTTAGCCCATTTATATATTTATACTTAAGATTTAAATATAAAAGTATAGAAAATTATTATATATATTTCAATATTGTTCTCTATGGTTATTTATGTATTATAACTATATATAAGTATATTTATAAAGTTTAA
Organism: Allium fistulosum; assembly: GCA_030737815.1. NCBI lineage: Eukaryota > Viridiplantae > Streptophyta > Magnoliopsida > Asparagales > Amaryllidaceae > Allium > Allium fistulosum. The sequence continues at coordinate 343,197,121 of CM060903.1, read as the reverse complement.
ATATGTATAATATAATATAGAAATTATTTTCAAAGAAAAACAAATCACCAAAAAAATACAAGGGCATGTCGACATGGTCACATGTACCCCTGTCGACATGGTGATAGTTAAATTGTTTTTTAAGAAGTGTCTATTCGCCACATCCCTTCACCAATGGACATGGCTATCGATCTACTATAAATAAAGGGTGTTTTCAATGAATTTTAATCACTTTTTTCTCTGATTTAACTTCTCTTCTTCTTCTCCACTTTCTTATTTACAAATTACACCATTACTCTGCCAAAATCAATATCGAATCTAACTAGATAATTTATGGTTTTGATTCTCTCCACTATCTCTACAAGATCCAAGTGCTAATCTGAGTTATAGACCTTTTGTAATCAATCGAGTGAGAGAAGGTGTGATTGTAGCCTTGGAAATCAATTGGGTGAACTTGTTGCCCCAGAAATCAAGTATCTCTACCCAGAGGATTGTGATTCTGGAGGGTGTACCTCGTAGCCTTGAAACCGAGGGTTGTATTTGTAAGAATTGTTTTTGAAAGGAAATCCGTACTTGTGTTGTGGGACTGGATGTAGGGTAACTCCAAACCAGTATAAAATCCGGTGTGTTCTTTTCTTTACTACTTTTACTTTATATTTGCATTTGTGTTTGATTTTGTGTTCATATCTGTGTCTGATTAGTGTATACATTGTTATCAAATTAAGATAAACTCAAAAAGATTAACAAATTTCTTAAAACACTATTCACCCCCCCTCTAGTGTTAATTCTAGCCTTAAGATCCTTAATCCGCATTCCTCACAGAACATTGATCATGCATCAGGTCGAAAATGATACAGGCATGAACACAAGTCTAAATCAAGTGATTCGAGCTCAAGCAATTATTAGAAGCTCAAAGACATAATGGTACAGAGCAGTACAGTTTCAAATGCAACAATACAGTGAACAAATCAAGCAACAAAGCAACTATTGGTTATAGTTTTAACAAAGTCAAGGCCAAAATCAATCAGAGATTTAACAAGTCGAAGTGGCCAAAGTCAAACCAAAAATTCACGGACCAAATTAGAAATCAAAACCGTGATAATCAAGCAAACTCATGGAGCCGTGGTGACCAAGCAACCATATCAAAGAAATATTCGGAATTGAACTATTGTAAAGAAATCTCAAGCATTCAAGCATAATCGAATGGCCGAGCTAAAATTGACTGACGAATTCAAAAGATAAATACGAACGTTAATAAAGGGAATCAATCCCTATTTAACCAAAATCATCATCGGCATGTATAGTATCGAGTTCAAGAAAATTAACCAGACAAGCAAAAGGGAAATTACATACCAATTCGAAATTGGACTCGATCGAGAAGCAGCCATGTGCAAATCAAAGAGACGGTCGATCGTCAAAGCTAGTAACGCGAAAAACATCCACTCGATCGAACAACGAAGTCGGCTTCTTCAAATTCGCAAAGCCCTAATCTTTCAAAGAGGAACGAAGAGAAGCAACGAAAGCAAAAAGGAATCGGCCAACATTTTTACTCAAAGAAAAAGAAAAGGGGGATATAGTTTTATTTTGTTTTGGGTCGGCTTCCTTTATTATTAAGTTTTGGGCTTATTATTTAAAAATTAGGGTTTTTTGTTTTAAATTGTTTTTAAATTTTGTATTTTTATTTTAATCTTTTGTAATTTCTAGTCGTGTGACTAGGGGACGATCTACGGTGGTGTAGTTCGAGAATTCGCAACTCAATGGCTGAGTTGTTGCAGGGTTTGAGCGTAGAGTTAGGTTAGTCGATAGCGGGTGTTGCAATTTTATGTGTGTAAGCGTCTGACTACTTAATTTCTAGTAGAAACCTTGGGGCAGCACGTAGGCAGGGTTTTGCCGAAGCTGGGTAAATCTGTGTTGTTCTATTTCTGCTTTTTATATTCTACTATTATCTGTGCTGATATTATTCGACTATTATCAGTGCTGCGATTATTTTATATACATCAGCATTAAATTTTTATAATTATTAGTATCACCCTATTCACTCCCCCTCTAGGGTGAAATCGATCCTACAAATATTTCAGTCTTCAAACATCTTCATTCTTTGAACACGTAAACTGGTACGAAGTGGTTTTCGGATAGGAGTCAACCAAATCCGACCCCGATTCCTTCGAAATCCAATTATCGATACAAAGATGTTAAGTACATATACGATTATCAATCATCAATCGATTACTTTATTTTTCCATTTAGTCAAATATCTTTCTTAGATATATTCTTTTCAATTTATTCCATTTTATTTTCAATAAGTATATGGAATCATTAAGCCTCATTTATCAATTATTTGGTTTATTTACCTTTCTTTTTACCTTCGAATAATTTCAAATCATTTCATCTTTTACTTAGGAAAACATTCCCAAATCATTCATTAAATCTTAATCAAAGATTTCTTTTATTCAAGTTATAACTTTTAACTTAGGGATAATATTCCCAAATCATTCATTAAATCTAAATCAAATATTTCTTTCTTAACTTCAAATCATATTCTTGCAAATCGAAGATTTTCATAACAAAGCATTACTGCCACCTTACTTATGGTAAATTTCACTTCCAGGGACTAGTGAAAAGTAATCCTACATCATGAAGTTCTTTTCTTTTATCTTGGAAAAACTTTAAATATGATCTTTTAGAGCATCCGGGCTTTCCTTTCGATCTCTTCCACCCCTCGTCTAAAAGATAAAGCAAAGGCCAGGTAAGTTCAGGGCACTAGTTGCTCCATTCCTAACCTTAGTTACACACCTTGTTTTACCATTTAGCTCTCACAGGAGGGACAAATGTACTAGTTGTTTCCGCATACTCAATTTGTTATTATATCAATATTCTTCAATTATTGTTTAAGTGTTATAAACAATTCCTCTTAACCATTTATTCAAACTCTTATTAAAACTTCCAAATCATCTTTAAATTACTTAGTTATTCTTTTAAAATCATTCACAAAAGATTTAGGAAAGAATTGTTAAGTTTAAAACTACGTTTCAAAAGTTATTAAAAAGCGTTGCGGAAAGCGTTGCAGATATATTTTAAAAGCTATATTCTTCAAAAAAGACTTTTATATCATTTAGAAATCCATCTTTTCAACTTCAATCTCTTTTAAAACATTTTAAAAGATTTTTAGAATTTATTTCATATTTTTCAAACATTTAAAATATCAGTTTTAAACTTTGGTCACTTTGCTGCAAAAGCGCGATTTTTCTGGATAATTGCTTTGGACATAGTTTAAAAAATATACAAGTTGAAATCTTGATTTTCTATATTTATTTATTTAAGAATATTTAAATGTTTACAAAACATTTCTAACTCATTTTAAAACTATTTCCAAAAGGTTTAAGCATTCCATATACATCATTTTATTTTCAAAAGGAAAGTGATTTCCTTTGTGCGTATCGACATGTATTAACGTGACTTGGTAAAAAAAATTAAAAATCATATCAAACAATCAATGCATGATGATCAAAGCATATCTAAGAATCCATAGCAATCATAACACAATAACAAACATGTATATATATAAATATAGATGTTAAAAAAAATTCTCACCATAAACCAAAGCGATAAACTTCATGTCAACATTCTAATCAACCAACACTTCACTAACTACTTCCTACTCCATTAGACACTAGGAAACAACACCCTCTCCCTTCCAATAGCTTGGCCATGGCTTGAGATGGAGGTTGTCCGAAAGTATAGAGAAGAAGTGGTAGAGCTTTGAACTTGAATTCCCAAGATTTTGATCCGAAAAATAGGTTATCTTGTATCTAATTTTAGGCCCTCTAAATCTAAACATTTTAAAAAGATGTTAACTAAAAAGTTATTAAAAATTCTTTTCTCTTGAATTTGAATAAAAGAATCATTTGAATCCATGTAGTTTTGAGGGAGATATGATAGAATTAAGAAGAGGTATTGTCGGATTGACAAAAATGAAGCCCAAAAATGCACTTCAAAGAATTGAGTTTCAGGTATAGCAAAACTCAAAAATGGAAAAAGTGATCAACATAATAGTTGTTGCCACTAGAATTTCATATGATTTTAAAAAAATATTCTTAATTTGGATTAGTTATGATCAAAACAAAATGGGCTATTCTCCGTCTTAAAAACTAGGCCAGAGAATACACTGGAAAGAAGTGGATATTTGACATCGTTAAGTTTAGAATGAGACAAAGTGCTCAACATGAAAGTTGTTCCCACTGAAAAAATACATGGTTTGAAAAAAATAATTTTTTCAGTTCAGTTTTTTTGAAGAAGTTATGGCCGAGAGAAGAAGGGGTAAAATATGGCCAAAAGAGGAGTTTGATTTGAAGAGCATGAACATTGATTTCTTTTGAATATTTTGTAAATATTTTGACATTATTTCTTTCTAATTTTTTTCTATAGCTTGGAAGCCATTTAAAAGGAGAGGAAGAAGGTGAAGAAGCTTGGGAAAAGAGGAAGAAGAAGTGTGAATGAAAGTGAAGAAGGAGGTGGGTATTTATAGAAAATTAAAGAAGTGGTAAATTTTTCAAAATAACCTCTTACCAAATTACTGAAACACCCTTAGTTCAACCTAAAGCAAACTCCACTTTTTCAATACTTAACATTATTCTTTCACTTCTTACTTTATGTCTTAGTCACTTAAAGATTAAGTAAAGAAAAGTAATTATTTTGTTGGATTTTGATGTGATTTGGATTTGATGTTTACTTTTGACTTTTCTTAAACTTACTTACTTTTCTTAATGATGTTCTAAAAGTTTCCTAATCATAATTAGTAAAAGTAAACATGTTTAGATATTAAAATGTGTAATATATATGTTAAAAAATGTTAAAAAAGGTGCGATAACGTTGCGGCTACTTTTAATCGAAAAAACGTTGATTTTCAACAAAACGTTTTCCAATCACATTTTGACGTTTTTGTTAAAATATTTATTCATGTAAATCAAACTTCAAAATTGATTTGTTATTATCTTTAAATAATTAAAACAAGCATATTTGATTTATAAAATAATATAAAACAATATCCAAATCTATTTATAAAAATACGACATCGATTTATCGATATGCGACGAATTTGTCAACTTTTATAGAACGGGTTTTATATATTTATCAAACCATTATAAATTAAATTACTATTATTAACAAATGAGTTTGATATCGATTATATATATATATTTAAAGGGAATTATTTATCCTTTAAACAAATTTCTCGAATATTTATCCTACTTTATTGGAATCCGACTTTTGTCAATTTTACAATGGAATTCCAAAATCTTTATTCAATATCAAAAATAAGTTTACCATTCTTATTTATCATGTAAAACATGATTGTTTAAGTTTGAAAATTCTACATTTGAATATTTAAAATAATTAAATATCCCATTTTCAAAGTGGTAAAATTACGGGTCATTACATTCTCCCCTACTTAAAAGAATTTCATCCTCGAAATTACCCTGAACCAGAACCTACAATTTTTTTTACCTAAATCATTATTTCACAAACTTAAACCCATAAGATGTACCAAAATCATCCGTATAAAATATCTGATTTGATTTTCTATTTGAATCCATAACTTTATTTCTGAACTAGTATCAATCCCCTGATCCTCTAATGCGGACTCTGATCAAGCTTCTAGATCAGATACACTTGCTTTCTTTGCATAGCTCTCGACTATGATAGAAAATTCGAGTAACTAACCACAAAACATCATCAATGCTCGTCGTTAAGAAATCGATTGATAAATGCTTTTTCAGATCGGTGTAAACACCTCAAAGTTTCGTACTCGGATATTAGATCAAAATTTGTGTGACGAAATGATTTATGTATAAATTACATATTTATTCCTATTGGTTTTTCTCAGTTATACCAATTTCCTCTTTATTCACATCCTTTATTTTTCACATTCATTTTTTTTAGTATATTTTCTTTAAGACTAATATTGTTTATGAACCATTTCATAAAACTATTACTTAAGTTTATTATATATTATGAACACAACTATGTAAATCCATCACTTTTAAAAACTTAAGTTCAAATCCTTAATTAATGGTAGAATTCATTAATAAAACTTTTTCCAAGTTATAATTACATTTTAAAGAGTCATGATTTTACTTAATAGTTCAAGACTTAAATCTATTTTTGTATAATACCCTTTTACATCCTAATAGTATATATACACATCCCAAATACCCGATCGGTTTCATATCCAGGTGAATTACAGTTTTAAAATTTGTTGTAGATTGCTATAATTTCAAATTCATAATTACAAAATTTATTTCTGATTTAATTCTATTATAAATTTCTCCACTTTCAAATTCTTTTTATTTATAATCACATTTATTAATTACACTTATCCAATTTCATTTACTAAAAATATTTCACAATTGTTTATCTTCTACCAAAAGTTTTCATAAATTCCTTAGATCTGAGTTGGGTGCGATTCAAAAAATTCCGACTGTCAAAAATTGTCGAGAATCCCGCTTTATCTTATCAATTAGAGATTCCAAATTTATCTTTGGTTTAAACACTTTTATAAATATTACTAATCAATTTAACAATTAATGATTCACATTATCTCTTTACCTTAATAAAATTATATAGATCGAGTAACTCCAAAATAATACCACGGAACTGGGTACTACCAGTAGTATTATATATCCTCTTAACAAGAAGAGTAATACTTAAGAAAAGTATTTACCATCCGAACACATCTCCTATCCATTTTTAGTTTATTTTTGTGACGACCCAGATTTTTTTTAATGGTTGATAATCGGTAATTAGTTGAATTAAATCATTGAAATGTTATTTTGATTAGTCAAACAAATAATTTCCGATATCAAATGTCTGGATATATAAGTTAATCCAAAGGCCATATTAGATATTGAATTATAGAATTTCAAAAATATAATGAATCTTATAGAAAATATAAATTAGTTTAGACACTATATACAAACTTAAGTTATAACATATATGGACCAGTTTAAAAACTATATTAGATATTGGATTATAAATCTCTGGATATGACAAATCCCATAGAAAATAAATAATAAACTCATCATTTAAATTAGAATAAAATACCTATAAATATATATAGAGAAATTTATACAAACTTTAATTGTGGATAACATATAAAATATATATAACATATACAAGGTTGATGATGTAAAGTATATATATATTCAATAACAACAACACATGTGGATAAAATACATAACTATATATATACACATGCTTACAAAAGGATATACATACATGTATCAACTCATATAATAGTATATGTATGTACACAAGAGGACAGCCTCATATATGCATTTCAAATTAAATGGCAAATCACCCAAAACTTCAGATCAAAGAAATGCAGAAGATAAATATATACATATAAATAAATAAATAAATAAATAAAAAAAGAAAGCTTGCTGTGTACACCAAAGGAGCAGCAGTACACTCTTTCACATATATATACCTTCACTCTGTCTTCTTTCCCCATTCATTCGAACCCAAACTAAAAAAAACATTCCTACCATCTCAAAACTTAAAGAAATCAAAACTGAACAACACAACTAAGTAAAAAGAAGATCAAGATCAAAGGAAGCAGATAGCAGTTTTTCAAAATCCTTGTTCTCTGTTCACCATTTTAAAGTGAGTAAACAAAACTAATATTTGTTTTAATTTGTTGCATGTGATGGATATATGAAATAATGATGTGATAAATTGTTTGCATGAGTGAAAATTTAGCTTACATGCTATAAATATACAGATGGATAAGTGTGCTTGTATGGATATATATATATATATATATATTCATCTCTGTTTTTAAGTTACAGGGTTTAAAACAAAGTCAAAATTCAAAATCTCCTTATTTAATCTCTTATAAGCTGCGATATTTAAAACAAAGTTATGTTTGTTTAAACATAAACTAAGTTTTAAAAATATTTCTAAGTAAATATAGTATGAGTATTATCTGGAAAATTAAGAAAGATAGTGGAAACTTAATAACATGTTAAATTCAAACATCACGACTCTTGAATTCACCTACATCACCTTGTTTGTTTTCAAAAATCATGATTTTTAAAAGTTGAATCAGGAATTTTAGCTTGGTTTTGAGTAAGAAATTCATGGTTGATCAGAAAGGGGATTTTGGGTGATTGCTGGTAATCGAAGGGTGCTGAGGTCCCGAGTTCGCTACTGGAGGTGGCGAGGAAGTAGGCGAGCTAGGGAAAAATTGTATATGGGTTTTTTGATCGTCGTGGCGGCGGCTCTTCGTCAGAGTAGGGTTTTGGTATCAGGTTTGGTCGAGATCGGGAAATTTCTTACTGCAGCGTCACTAGAGCATCGGAGTTCATCGGAGGTGGTGGAAAGGTTGGGTGGTCGGTCGGTGAAGGTTTGGATGTGGTTTCGTGGTTGCTGGTGATCGGCAGCGTCGGGTTGAGGGAGTTCTGATCGATGGGTTCAGTTCCAGTTTGGTCAAGATGGCTCGTTTTTGGTTTTGGGTTTGTGTTGAAGTTTGGGTGGTCGGGAAAGAGGGTGTAGATGAACGTCGATGTGCTGGAGGTAGCATAGGTGGTCATAGTCGCCTTGATCAGTGGTGCACGTGCACGAGGGGACTGGTGTCAGTGGGTTTGGAGAAGGAAGGTTTTCCTCGGGGAGAGCTTGGGGAAGTGTTGTCCTGACTCGAGGTTTGTTTCGTGCAAACGCGAGTGTTTTTAAGTATAATAGTAATTAAAATCTAAACTAAGTAAAAAAAAGAGAAAGCTCGGGAAAGTTGAAGTAACTCAAGTTTTGATGGATAATACTCGGGTTTGTTCTCGGGTTATAAATTAGATGTTAAGTTTTTAAAATTTAACAAAGCCAAGATAAATTAATTATCTTAAAACTATTTTAAGTAATAAATTGATTTTTTTTATGTTATGTTAATTTAAGGTGAGAAAAGTATTTTAAGATATTAATCAAGTTAATCCTTAATTTGTTTAAAAGCCTAATTAATCAGATAATTAAATAGCTTAATTTAAAAAAAATTAAGTGTTTTAAACTTTAATTTAACTTAAAGCTATTTGGTTCCAAGGCTATTAGGTAAGATATTGAGATGATTAAGAAGATTGATTAAGGTAATGATTATCATCTAAATTTATTAATTGATTGATAATTAAAGATTAATTAATAGGTAATTAAAGATTAATTATTGATTAATAAATTAGTAATTAAAGAAAAATTAATTGTTGAGTGTGATTAATTAGGGTTAATTTAACCCTGTAATTAATTAAGCAAAGGGATAATTACTTGATGAAAGTAATTAAGGATTAATTACTTAGTGTAATTAATTAAAGGATTGATCAATTAAAGAAATTAATTAAGGGTTAGTTAATTAATGAGTATGATTAATTAAGGGTTAATTAATCAATATAAGTGATTATAAGATAATGAATATGAGTAATTAATTAAGGATCAATGTAATTAATATGGATGGGTAAAGGTTAATTAATTTGTGTAATTAATTAAGAGTTAATTACTTATTGTAATTAAAGTATAATTAATCAGGGGTGATTAATTAAGATGGATAATTAAAAGATGATGAATTAATTGGTTTGTAATTAATTAATGTTAAGTAAAGGTAATCTAAGTGATTAAAGATTAGTAATTAATTTAATTAGAGATAAATTAAATTAATTTTGGAAGTGATCAATCTTGCTTATGAATGATTGAATGATGTTAAATGCCTTGAATTGGTTGATATCTCTGATATGAAATGTTTGGTGATATGATATGTTGGGTGGACAGTAATAATGTGGTATCTATCAATGATGAATTGCCGTGTAAAAGGGTGACATCGTGTATTTAAAGTTGAGTTGTATTTAAGATGACATGAGACTCGAAGAGACCGGGGTCGGGTAACAGTAAATACCCGAAACCACTTCGATTAGAAATTTGCAATAATTCTTTATATGTGATATAAATGGGCTGGAATGGAATGATTTAAGTGAATTGGACCATTTAATCTAAGTTTTGGTACTTAGAAATTTATGTGTGAAATAAGTAATGTCTATAACCACTTGTGAAGTTGTAAATTTATATAAGTTACTCGGGTTTTAAAAAGTTGTATGCATTGGTATTTCTTGTTAGATGGGTTTACTCACGCTGTTTTTCAGCCTGACCCGGGTGTTACTTTGATGTAATGCTCGGGTCAGACCGAGTATTACAGATTTTCAGGTAAGGACGTTCTAGAGCTCAGGAGATGAGTTGGGTGGCAGGAACGTATGGATTGTTTCCGCTGTGATATATTTCTGTTTATCTGAGATATGTTGATTTGCATATGTCCAGTTTTTGTATATGAGTGTAACTCTGATGTATTAAAATATAATTAACAGATACAGTATTCTTTGTAAACTACTATTATTTGATATTATATTTTGATCCGCTGCGTTTTGTGAGAATCATTGTGGTTTCTTCTTCTTCTTCTATCTCTTTCTTCTTTTCCTAACTATCTGGAATTTTCGAGATCGAAAATTTTGGGTCGTTACTTTTGTTATCAGAGCAAAGGTTAAGCGAAAACCTTGGCTCTAGTGGGGATTACTCATCAAGGATAGGGTCAGCGGTACCCTAGAATGAATTGGGTGTGTGTGTATATATATATATGAGAGCGTACTTGTTATTTTCTTATATAAAGATTTTAAAAATGGTTTTGATGAAAGATTTTTATAAAAGCTTATATCATATTTATAAAGCAATAATTGGTTATTAAATAAGTAATTAAGGAATATATATATACATATCCAAATAAGGATTGGATAAAATGAACTATATAAATAAGATGAATTAGAATTGGGTTCAAACCAGAAATAGAATGGTTATTGAGTTTAAATAGGATGATGGTTTTCCAATAAACACATAAATGTTTTAAGGAAGTAACCATTAGATGTGAATAACTTGTAAATTAGAAAGGATGTAAATTGAAAGGTTTTGAAATTGTTTCAAATGTTAATAGAAATAATAAAGAGTATTATTCAAAATATTTTGAATGTGATCTTATTCTAAAATAAGAGTTGTTTGAAAGCATTAAAGGAAACCATTTGAATTAAAACCAAAGGTGATTTAAAATTTAAGGATAACTTAGAGTGTAAAGGAAATAATATGTATATATGAGGAATAAACATAATATCAAAAATGGTTTGAAATAAACTCTAAGTGTTGAGTTTAATTTTCCCTGGAGTGTGATGTAAAACCCATAGTGGAATAAGTCTTTGAACTTATAAGTAAGAAAGAATATTGATAGAAATTTGAAATTTGAAGTGGGAATTCAAATTGAGTAAGGTTAATGAAATTAAATTGAATTTAACTTTGGGAAAGTTGAATAATTTAACAGGCAACCTGAATTGAAAATTTCGAGATGAAATTGGAATCTAACTTGGAAAGTTTAATGGTTAATTTGAATTGGGAGTTTGTGTGATCTCAAAATGGGTTTGAGATCTGGAAATTGAAAATGGATGGATGTTTTAGAATAAATTGGATGATGTCATCCTATTGTTATTAATAATCTTTAAAGTGTGAATTGGATTTGTTTAAATGAATGAGGAATGAAGTGTGGTAACATATCCATTATTGTGATAATAGGGAAATTAAACTTTAATTTGAAATTAAGGATATGGAATTACTTTGAACAGAAAAATTGGGTAATAAATTGAATTTTTAAGATAAAATTGTTTGAAACTCTTATTTGAACTTTGAAATAAGTTAAATAAAGATAATTTAAAATGGAATTTTGAGAATTGGACTCAGAATTAAATTCTTTAAAAATTTGGATTATTGATTTAAAAATAAAGGTTAATTTGATTTAAGGGGTTAAATCAACATTTGAAAATTTAACTCGAATTTATATAATTCGAGATGGTTTAAAGTTGAGATTCAGATTTCATTAGTTCAAATTGAATTTAGTTTGAATTTACTAGAATTGAAGATGGATAAGTATAAAATTCAAATGGAAAATTTGAATTGGATCAATTTGAAATAAAATTGAAGATTGAATGAGTTCAAATTCAAATGGGAATTGGGATTAATTCACATAGGAATTGAAATGATTTGAAATTAAAGTGGATTCAATTTGAAATTAGTCTAAATTAATTTGAATGATTTGGAATTGTAGTTAAAGTGAATATGTTTAAAATCAAATGGAATTTGATTTGAATTTGGAAAGAAATTGAGGTTAATTCAACTTGAATTGGGGATCAATCAAGTTCAAGGGAAATTGAAGTTATTCAAATTAGAAGTGAGTCAATTTAAATGGAAGTGGAAATTTAAATTGAATTAATGGGCAATTGAACAGTTTGACTCTGGACTATTTTCAAAATAAATTGTTTTAGTATAAATCTATGTTTCCAAACTATTTACTATACAACTTTTCTTGTTAAACCTAAAACTATCTTAAGCTTGTTTTACAATTACTTTTGGAACTATTTAACAATTTTACAATTGATTTATAAACTAATTACTATTTTATAACTAATTTATCAATTATATAACTATTTTACATATTTTTACAGTTAATAATTATTTTCAACTACTTATTTATTTTAAAAAAATTCAAGCTATTTTCTAAATATAAACTGGTCGGAGTTCAAACTGTTATTGATTAAGTACCCAACTGAGATAAGAATTGAAATGGTAATCCAAGAGAGGATTAAAGCAAAGGTGGATAAGTGGATAGAGATTAAAAGGAATGTGAATAGAAAGGGAATTGATTTAAATGATAATTAATGAAGATAAATACGTAGGATGTACGTATATTATTCTATTCGCATAGTGATTTGATCCAAATTCGAGCATAGAATTTCGAGATAGTATTATCAATCCGAGTTGGGATTTTTCGCTCGATTTTCGACGGCGAACATGGATATGGATTGTTGATTGGTTCTGGATATTCTCTATCATAGTTATGGCTATGCAAGGAGAATGACGGTTTCTGATCAAGAAACCAGATCTGAGTCCGCACTAGAAAGTCGGGTGGACGATACTAGTTCGGAAGAGAAATTTTGTGATCGAGTGAGCGATCAGATTGATATAGCGTACGGATGATTTGTGTACATCGTACGGGTTTGAATAAAGTTGATATTGAAAATTTGTGGAAAAGAACTGTAAATGATTTTTGAAATTGAAAGTATATTTTGTGAAATATATGATGAAGTAAAGTGGAAATTGGATATTTCTATGGTAAAAATTTACTTTATGGAAGTAAGTAATTTGGTAAGTGACTTTATAGAGTAATCAAATTTGAATATTTGATTTGGAATAAACAAAGTTATATATCTTTGTTATATATGGTAAACTTCCCTTATTGAATCTATTGACAGAAGAAAAGTGTTTTTGATGTATTTGAAGTATAAAAGTGAATTTATACAAGTATGAAGTGATTCAAAAATTTCTTAAGGTTATTATATATATATGCATATATAAAGGATTTTGTGAAAATGATTTTGAGGAAAAGTTTTGGGAACCTATGGATTTCTATAAAGGATTTTGATTTTTGAGGAAAATCAAATTTGGAATTTGGAAAGCCTAGTTTGTGAATTATCGATTTTGGGATAATCGATTTTGAGAAAGGAGATTTATATGGAATTCATACTAGGTGTATGATTTGGAAATACTATATGTGTATAGTATAAAGTGTTTTGAAAGTGGCTCTGAGGAAAAAGGCACTCCCTTGAATGAACTTCTCAGGAGTGCCACAGAGTGGTACTTCCTTGAGCCTCAAAGAGGGGGAGGCTCTAAAGTTGATCCTGTGAGGAGTCCGGACAAACTAGTTCCTGAGGATTGTTGGGTAGCGAAAGTCGAGGGCTTTGATGCCTACATGGGCATTTGGGTTATGCTATGACGACAGTGTAACTCGATGTCGTTGCGATCTACTATGTGGACCATAGCGAAAATCGTGTGGAGGATGAGTGCCAACAGTCTACACTTGATTTTGCCTGGATAGCAACGTAACATCGGTAGACTGCGATCTATGGTCGAGTGGAGGAGTTTCATTCTTTTGGCAGCAAAATTCGAGGGCGCTGATGCCTACAGTTATATGGGTTTTTGCTGTGATAGCAACGTAAAGCCCGGGTATAACTGCGATCTATAGCGGGTTCCATGGTGTAATCGAGGGGCGCGGAGGCCTATAGTTATCTATGGATTTTGCTAGGACGGCAACGTAACCATCGGGTTAACTGCGACCATGGATGGGGGTGATGATTTCCAGAGCATTCTCACCAAAGATATTTCCACTATTTTCAAAAACGTTTTCGATATTTTCAATAAAATTATTTTCCAAGTATTTTCACTGGGTGTTGACACGGGTTTACTAAATACTTATAGATTTTCAGTCCTACGCCCGATCAACGTATGACCGAATTTCTGTAAGAACAAGGATGGACTTGTTGAAACATCGAGTTATAAAAGTATTTTTTTATATATAAAAACTATTTTAATAATATTATATAGATTTTTTTTAAAGTATTTTAAAAATGATCAAAGAATATTTATCTGATTTTAAGCATTTTAATAATTCTGGCTTCGTTCCTTTTCGAGGAAGAAAAGATCTAAAGGGGGAGGACTGTGACAACCCGGATTTTTTTTAACGGTTGATAATCGGTAATTAGTTGAATTAAATCATTGAAATGTTATTTTGATTAGTCAAACAAATAATTTCCGATATCAAATGTCTGGATATATAAGTTAATCCAAATGCCATATTAGATATTGAATTATAAAATTTCAAAAATGTAATGAATCTTATAGAAATATAAATTAGTTTAGACACTATATACAAACTTAAGTTATAACATATAAGGACCGGTTTAAAAACTATATTAGATATTGGATTATAAATCTCTGGATATGACAAATTCCATAGAAAATAAATAATAAACTCATCATTTAAATTAGAATAAAATACCTATAAATATATATAGAGAAATTTATACAAACTTTAATTGTGGATAATATATAAAATATATATAACATATACAAGGTTGATGATGTAAAGTATATATATATTCAATAACAATAACACATATGGATAAAATACATAACTATATATATACACATGCTTACAAAAGGATATACATACATATAACAACTCATATAATAGTATATGTATGTACACAAGAGGACAACCTCATAAATACATTTCAAATTAAATGGCAAATCACCCAAAACTTCAGACCAAAGAAATGCAGAAGATAAATAAATATATATATATATATAAGGAAGCTTGCTGTGTACACCAAAGGAGCAGCGGTACACTCTTTCACATATATATACCTTAACTTTGTCTTCTTTCCCCATTCATTCGAACCCAAACTAAAAAATAACATTCCTACCATCTCAAAACTTAAAGAAATCAAAACTGAACAACATAACTAAGTAAAAAGAAGATCAAGATCGAAGGAAGAAGATAGCAGTTTTTCAAAATCCTTGTTCTCTGTTCACCATTTTCAAGTGAGTAAACAAAACTAATATTTGTTCTAATTTGTTGCATGTGATGGATATATGAAATAATGATGTGACAAATTGTTTGCATGAGTGAAAATTTAGCTTGCATGCTATAAATATGCAGATGGATAAGTGTGCTTGTCTGGATATATATATATATATATATTCATCTCTGTTTTTAAGTTACAAGGTTTCAAACAAAGTCAAAATTCAAAATCTCCTTATTTAATCTCTTATAGGCTGCGATATTTAAAACAAAGTTATGTTTGTTTAAACATAAACTAAGTTTTAAAAATATTTCTAAGTAAATATAGTATGAGTATTATCTGGAAAATTAAGAAAGATAGTGGAAACTTAATAACATGTTAAATTCAAACATCACGACTCTTGAATTCACCTACATCACCTTGTTTGTTTACAAAAATCATGATTTTTAAAAGTTGAATCAGGAATTTTAGCTTGGTTTTGAGTAAGAAATTCATGGTTGATCAAAAAAGGGATTTTGGGTGATTGTTGGTGATCGGAGGGTGCTAAGGTCCCGAGTTCGCTACTGGAGGTGGCGAGGAAGTAGGCGAGCTAGGGAAAAATTTTATGTGGGTTTTTTGATCGTCGTGGCGGCGGCTCTTCGTCAGAGTAGGGTTTTGGTATCAGGTTTGGTCGAGATCGGGAAATTTCTTACTGCAGCGTCACTAGAGCATCGGAGTTCATCGGAGGTGGTGGAAAAGTTGGGTGGTCGGTCGGCGAAGGTGTGGATGTGGTTTCGTGGTTGCTGGTGATCGGCAGCGTCGGGTTTAGGGGGTTCTGATCGATGGGTTCAGTTCCAGTTTGGTTGAGATGGCTCGTTTTTGGTTTTGGGTTTGTGTTGAAGTTTGGGTGGTCGGGAAAGAGGGTGTAGATGAACGTCGATGTGCTGGAGGTAGCGTAGGTGGTCGTAGTCGCCTTGATCAGTGGTGCACGTGCACGAGGGGACTGGTGTCAGTGGGTTTGGAGAAGGAAGGTTTGCCTCAAGGAGAGCTCGGGGAAGTGTTGTCCTGACTCGGGGTTTGTTTCGTGCAAACACGAGTGTTTTTAAGTATAACAGTAATTAAAATCTAAACTAAGTAAAAAAAGAGAAAGCTCGGGAAAGTTGAAATAACTCAGGTTTTGATGGATAATACTCGGGTTTGTTCTCGGGTTATAAATTAGATGTTAAGTTTTTAAAATTTAACAAAGCCAAGATAAATTAATTATCTTAAAACTATTTTAGGTAATAAATTGATTTTTTATGTTTTGTTAATTTAAGTTGAGAAAAGTATTTTAAGATATTAATCAAGTTAATCCTTAATTTGTTTAAAAGCCTAATTAATCAGATAATTAAATAGCTTAATTAAAAAAAATTAAGCGTTTTAAACTTAATTTAACTTAAAGCTATTTGGTTCCAAGGCTATTAGGTAAGATATTGAGATGATTAAGAAGATTTATTAAGATAATGATTATCATATAAATTTATTAATTGATTGATAATTAAAGATTAATTAATAGGTAATTAAAGATTAATTATTGATTAATAAATTAGTAATTAAAGAAAAATTAATTATTGAGTGTGATTAATTAGGGTTAATTAATCCCTGTAATTAACCAATGTAATTAATTAAGCAAAGGGATAATTACTTGATGAAAGTAATTAAGGATTAATTACTTAGTGTAATTAATTAAAGGATTGATCAATTAAAGAAATTAATTAAGGGTTAGTTAATTAATGAGTATGATTAATTAAGGGTTAATTAATCAATATAAGTGATTATAAGATAATGAATATGAGTAATTAATTAAGAATCAATGTAATTAATATGGATGGGTAAAGGTTAATTAATTTGTGTAATTAATTAAGAGTTAATTACTTATTGTAATTAAAGTATAATTAATCAGGGGTGATTAATTAAGATGGATAATTAAAAGATGATGAATTAATTGGTTTGTAATTAATTAATGTTAAGTAAAGGTAATCTAAGTGATTAAAGATTAGTAATTAATTTAATTAGAGATAAATTAAATTAATTTTGGAAGTGATCAATCTTGCTTATGAATGATTGAATGATGTTAAATGCCTTGAATTGGTTGATATCTCTGATATGAAATGTTTGGTGATATGATATGTTGGGTGGACAGTAATAATGTGGTATCTATCAATGATGAATTGCCGTGTAAAAGGGTGACATCCTGTATTTAAAGTTGAGTTGTATTTAAGATGACATGAGACTCGAAGAGACCGGGGTCGGGTAACAGTAAATACCCGAAACCACTTCGATTAGAAATTTGCAATAATTCTTTATATGTGATATAAATGGGCTGGAATGGAATGATTTAAGTGAATTGGACCATTTAATCTAAGTTTTGGTACTTAGAAATTTATGTGTGAAATAAGTAATGTCTATAACCACTTGTGAAGTTGTAAATTTATATAAGTTACCCGGGTTTTAAAAAGTTGTATGCATTGGTATTTCTTGTTAGATGGGTTTGCTCACGCTGGTTTCCAGCCTGACCCGGGTGTTACTTTGATGTAATGCTCGGGTCAGACCGAGTATTATAGATTTTCAGGTAAGGACGTTCTGGAGCTCAGAAGACGAGCTAGGTGGCAGGAACGTATGGAGTGTTTTCGCTGTGATATATTTCTGTTTATCTGAGATATGTTGATTTGTATATGTCCAGTGTTTTTGTATGAGTGTAACTCTGATGTATTAAAATATAATTGACAGATACAGTATTCTTTGTAAACTGCTATTATTTGATATTATATTTTGATCTGTTGCGTTTTGTGAGAATCAGTGTGGTGTTTCTGTTTCTTCTTCTTCTATCTCTTTCTTCTTTTCCTAACTATCTGGAATTTTCGGGATCGAAAATTTCGGGTCGTTACTGTTTTCGAGCCATTCGAACTAGTTATCATAAAATATCTCTTTTTAAAATCCTTTAGAGATTACTTTTTTTATAAAACCTATTTTATAAATTCTTTTTATAAATTCATCTCATATTAATTAACTTTATTTAGATTACCATAATTCTTTTAAATTACTTGAATTTAAATTCTCAATCCTTTTACATTTATCTTTTACATAATCATTTTCTATTTGTTAAATACATTTCTTAAACTAATCTTATAATCAAACACTTTATACTCAAATTGTGAAATTCTAATCACAAGATGTTTATTATTTAAATTTCACTAATCTTGATTTCTAACTATATAACATTTCAAAATATATACTTTGTAATCAAAATATAATCCTAGGTAAAATTATTTCATTTACCAATTTTTTTAAAACAAAACCTTTATATATAACATTAACAAATACGCGCTCGTATATAATACTCTCAACTCATTCTAGGGTGTTACTAACCTGATCTATAATGAGTTACACATCCTAGGATATTACTAACCCTATCTTTGATGAGTCTTTACCCCACCAAAGCCAAGGTTCTCGCTATTGGATATGTCGGTGAATTTATCAATAGTGGATAAGTGACGAATTAGCTAATGATTGCTAATTGATTTTATTTACATACCTGCTTATGTGAATACCGATAATGTGACTTGCAAGTTAAATTGAAATTTAATGGTAGCTTGATTTAGTATCATTGTGATCCGAAAGCCCTTTTTCGAAATTGACAAATTTTGGATTTTAAATAACTTCTATTTGTATAACAATTTGAGGTTAAGTGTTTAATTAATTATAAATGATTTTAATTATGGTTTAAAATATTTATTTTTTATTAATAAAGATATTTAAAGTTATTTTATTTTATTATTAATGATACCGAGATTTTTTTAGTTATATTACTAATGTTGTTTGATTAAGTTAATTGGTTTAGTTTTATTTGAAGTTAATTGATTATTTTATTAATGATGTTTTAAAAGGTTAACTAATTAATTATTTATGATGTCTTTAACAGTATTAATTTATTTAATAATGGTATTTAAAGATTATTAATTTATTTAATAAAAATGTTTAAAGATTAAGTGTTTGATTTAAGGTAATGTTTTTGGATAAGATTTGGATTTTTATTCAAGAATTTCAAAGGTTATAATTGACTTATAAAAGAGTTCATTAATAATAAAGTGATTTATAAAAAGGGTTTATAAGTATTTTAAAAGAGTTTCAAAGAGGGTTAATGGCTTTTAATTTATAAACCAAGTTTCAAAGGTTATGATCTGTATATCGATAGTCGCTATGGATGCAATTCAAAATTTTATCTTTTCCATAAAATATAAGGGTTATCTATTTCAGATATTTGTAAATCCCTTTTGATGGTGATTTTAAAAATTGTATAAGTATTTAAAAATATTTTTGGTTTAAATGTATTTTTAAAAGGGATTTGTTTATAAAGTATTTTTATAAAAGGATTGTTATAAAGGAGTTTATCGAGGGAGTTTAGTAATGAGTTTTATAAAAGACAAGTGTTTTTAAAAGAGATTTTACAAATTACCTTGGATATTTATAAAAGGGCTTGAAATTATTGAGTGGGTTTATAAATGAGAGTTTTATAAAAGAAATGAGATTTGTTTTGACTATTTAATCCTTCTTAATTATGGTGGTATGGAAGTTCTTTCCATACTTAACACCGAAGGATAAGTGTTTGGTTTTATAGTAAGTAATGTTTTAAATGAAATTTGTTTGGCCCATTAAATTATGAATTTGGAAAAGAGAAAATCTTCTTTAATTTTTGTTAATATACTTATACCGTTGAGATAAGTATATGTGTATTTTCAAAGCATTGAAACTAAAATGGTTGTTGATATACTTATATTGGTGAGATAAGTATATGAATATTTACCCAAGTATTTAAAAGAGTATGAGGGGTTTGTGGACATATCCTTTGTGAAGGTATTTTAAATCAAATATTGAAAGTGAATTGGTTTATGAAAAGATTAATTATTAGAGGCTTAGTGGATCCCATATGGAATTAAATCTACGTTTGTTTGATAGTTGAATAGCCGACTATCAAATCTTGGCCAAAATATAACTATGGAAATATCTAGGAGAAACACGGGGGTTATATGGCACAGTCATCTTTGATGATGGTAAACTGTGCGTATAAATTTTGTTCTGTTCTCCTAGGACAAATGATAGGAAGATCTGTCCACTTAAATGGTTATGGGTGATCCCTAGTCTTTTGTATTGTTTATATATTTCCAAAAGAACCAGGGTTGAGTTTACCGGAAACTAGCGAATGTTGGTTTGAAGAGACTGGGATAGTATAAGTATGAATTATCTGAAAACCACTTCAATCCAACTCAAGCAACATATTGAAGACATCTTGAAGATGATGGATCAAAGATGGAGTTCTTTGAAGTGCAAGGGCTTCTTGCCACTAATCCTAAGAGTGACTCCAAAATGGATGTAGTAGAAGTAGTGTCATTGGTTTGTTCTTACCTTGAACAATTTGTATGGACGAATGTTGGCATTGCATGATGCCTGAAAGGTAGTGTTAGCATTCCAAGTAGGAATTGCTAAGAGTGGAAAAAGGTAATCGCAACCTCACAACCCGGTAATGACTAAAACAAGGGATATGACTCAGAGCTATGTGGTTCGCTACCTATAGGAGCATCATTCCTCAATCTAGAATCGATATTCACGGTTTGGTATATGCGCACAGGTGGGTCTAGGGTCTAGAATAGATTTCCATAGCTGGTACCCGAGTGATGATGTAATCTGGCTTATCATGTTAGAGGGGCAAGCTGGCTCTGATTCGTAGCGATTGTGGTTCGACCTCGGTATATTTTTTTAGAGGTGTACTTTGGAAAGTACTACCCCAGTAGCCTTTTCATTGATGGAAATCCAATCTCTAATACGTGCCTTCACCGACTTAGTTATGCCCAACTATGTTGAAATGTGAGATGCAAGCATTTCAGCTATTTTCTATATTTATTTTCCCATCTAGACAGTATTATAATATCAATGGATTTACAATAAAAATGTTTTGGACATCGTAGGGTAAAAACCCGTTCGTGTTTATGTGTAGCGCGGTCTTACGAGATACCTTTATTTCAAAAGTTTTTATAAAATTAAGTAATCCATTTGATCATGTTTTTCACGCTGGTTTTACTAGACTGAGCTGAGTGTTGTTTTCCTATAATGCTTGGGTCAACTCGAACATATTTTCTATATTTAGTTGGACACTTTGGAGCTTTCAAGAGACGAACTAGATGCCTCCATGATGTACTTCTATATTTTCTTTATTTTTCATTGTTTGTTCTTATTGTAGTTATCATTAATTATAAAGTTAGGTTGTTATAATTGTCCAGGAGACGAGCTGGATGCCTCCTAGACGTACTTCTATATTTTCTTTATTTGTCGCTGTTTGTTCTTATTGTAGTCATCATTAATTGTAAGGACAGGTCGTTATAATTGTTCAGGGCTGATAATAGGATAATTGTACTTGATTGATGTATGTATATTAAAGTTCAGTTTTTCTTTTGTAACTATCATTTGTATATTATATGTTACTCGTTACGTTTTTTTTTGAGATTCTACTGTCCTTCTTTCTTTCACCCGAATGATCTATCTTTTCAGCACTTAGATGTTGGGCACGTGAATACCGTGGATGTATTAGTGTCAATTTCTTAGGATCGAAAAGGCAGGTTGTTACAGTGTCATACCTCTAAAATATGAGATAAAGAGTCTCTAGATAGGAGGTGTCGTATCTCTAAAATATATAATGGTATTTTTTTAAATAGTTTGAAAACTGAATTATTTCCTTTTAAAGAAAATACTTTCCACCAACTTTTGTCTCTTGTCAATTTTTTAATGGATAACAAATTTTTTTTCATATTCTTTTCATAATTTGCTAGTGGATCACATTCTACCTTCGTAATAACTTTGCAAATCCTCATAATTAATAAATTCAATTTATATTAATTTAACACTTTTCTAGAATGATAAATTCAAAGAAAATCATAATCATTAGGGAAAATTCTCCAAAAGTCACATATCTGAATTTCCTTCTTCTTTTCTATATAAAACTTTTGGGACTAAAATATTAATTTAGTTATTTTCAATAATCAAAACCGAAATAAACACCTTTTTCCCTTAGGAAATTCATAAAATATTCATCCTAACTTTGAAAATTATGAAATTAAAAACCCATCTGCAAAATAATGTTTCACACAACATATTCAAATTTCAAGTCAATAGGAGCTCAAAAAATAGGTTTATGCCTTTAAACTCCCTTAGAATAGTCCCATAAAATTCAAATAAATCATCATTCAATCAAATAATGATATTATCAACAATAACATGACATATTATCACCACAATTTTAGAAACCAATCATAGATTTGAAATCAAGAATAAACAAATGGGATGATTAACTATTATTCACCTTAGATTGTATAAGAGAGATTGAGATTTGATGTAGATTAGTTCCCCTAAGTTTTTCCTTTTGAATTCTTTAGATTTTACTCTTATTTTCTTCTTGGTAATGGCCGGCCTCCTTTTGATTTAGTTTTGATTTATGAAAATGAAATGAGAATGAGGGAGAGAGGTAGGGTTTAGGGAATAAATGAAGGAATTATTCCCATTATGCCCCTCTCATTAATTCTTTCCCATTCTATGTTTAAAACAATCTTATTAGTTAATTACTTAAGGCCTGACTCAAATTAGTCAATAGAACTCATTCTCCTTATCACGTCATATTATTTTATTTAGTTTATCTAATTAAATTACCTGAATAATGTTCAACAAAAATTAGGGTTGCTATAGGCTTCAATTCTGAAAGAATTTCGTCTTCGAAATTACGATAAGGTAAACAATCAAGCAAATCAATCATGCATACATTTGTGACAAACACGTAATAACAATACTAGACTATCTCACCAGTAAAAAGTCTATATGAAAATATAGAACATACCATCAAAATAACTTAGCATAAGTATATCTAATCATGTCTTCTGTCTCTCAAGTACAATCTTTCTCATTATCGCTCCACTGGACTTTCACTAACTTACTGTCTTGTTTATTAATTTCTTCTCATCTCTTGCTACAACACTAACTAGTTGTCTAAAAAATCATATTCGGTTCTACTACTAAATCTTCCAACACAATCGGTGCAATAGTAGTCTCTGGATTATGCACACACTTCCCAAGATGAGAAACATGAAAAACATTATTAACTCATGCTAAACCATTCAGTAACTCTATTCGATAAGCGAATTTTCTAATCCTTTCTATGATAGGAAATGGACCAACATATCTTGATGCCAATTTCCCCGACTTTCCAACCGTACCACACGCTTCATCAGTGATACTTTAGTAAAAACATGGTCTCCAACCGAGAACTGTAAACCCTTATGCCTCTTATCTGCATAACTTTTCTGCCTAGACTGAGCTTTCTTCATCCTTGCTCGGATCAACTCAATCTTTTCTGTAGCTTCTTTCACCATATCTGGGCCAAGAATCAATCTGTCCCTAGTCTCCAACCAAAATGCTAGTGATTTGCATGGCCTTCCATAAAGAGCTTTGAAAGGCGCCATTCCTATACTAGTTTGATAAATATTATTATAAGAAAACATGACTAAGTGCAAATAGTCTTCCCATTACCCTCCAAAGTCTGGTACACAAGCCCTTACCAAATCTTCAAGAATTTTGTTTGCTCTTTCTGTTTGCCCATCCATCTATGGATGGTAAGCGGTACTCATCTTCAGTTTGGTACCTAACACTTCTTGTAGACTCTTTCAGAATTCACTAGTGAATAAAGTATCTCTGTCACTGATTATACTACTAGGAATCCAATGCAATCTTACAATATTCTTCATAAACAACTTTGCCAAAGTAGGTGTCATTCTTATTGACTTAACGGAATTAAATGTGCGCTCTTGGTTAGTCTATCTACCACGACCCATAACTTTTATTTCCCCATCAATAAAATCCATGGATATATAATCACATTTCCAAAGTGGCACCTGTAAAGGTTGAAGCAATCCACTTGGTTTCTGATGCTCGGCTTTTACTTGCTGGCAATCCAAACATTTTTTCATCCACAAGCCTACATCTCATTTCATTCTTCCCAGAAGAAACTCTTCTTCATATCCTGATACATTTTAGTTCCTCAAGGATTAATAATAAACATCGATCGATGACACTCCCTAAAAACTTCTTCCTTAGGTTACAAGCATCTAGGACGCACAGCCGTCCACACAACTTTACTACAAAGTTAACTAACAACATTCAACCACCCAACATTAATGACATATAACTTAATTAAACATAATAATGAACAGTGCTGGAACCTTCTAGGCGCCTTACTGATTTCTTCCAGTCTCCTCATCCCCAATGGGTGGGTCACGGAGGATGGCAACATCCACACGGAGCCCCTCCCATTCTTGGAGCAGCACCCCTTTCCTGTTTTCGAGAGCGCGAATTTCATTCTGGAGAAGAGCACACTTATCATTAAGACTAAAATCTTTTAAATCATCAATCTTAGTTCCTTCTTTAGGTCTTCTAATTCGTTCAGCTAGTAGTGGATCATCTCTCTGTTTAGAAGTAATTCTTTTGATCGTTACTGGTTGAACTTCCAAACAGGATAACATTGCTGTATTTTGACTAGAACTAGCCATTGAACTTAACCGAATACCATAAGTATTCAATGCCTCTAAACTTTCCATTCTGCTAACATAGCTAACACAACGCTCTGATATTTCTTGCTAGGTACATCGACACTTTATTTCCTTTTCCTGTTGTATACTCAATATCAAAATCATAGACCACCAAAAACTCCAACACCTTCGTTGTCTCATATTCAACTCCTTCTGAGAGAATAAATACATAAAAAAATTATGTTGCGTAAATAACTCGAACCATTCTACCAAAAGACATAGTCTCCATACTTTCAAAGCAAAAATCATCACTACCAACTCTAAATCATAGGTTGGATACCTAACTTTATGTGATTAAAGCTGTTGAGTAGAGAAGGCAATCACTTTACCTTTTTGCAATAACACAGCTCATAACTCTGTCCCACATGCATTATTATACACCACTAAATCTTGATTTCCATTTGGAAAAACTAATACGGACGTATTGGTCAATAAGTGTTTCGGCTTGAAGAATGCTTCTTCACGTTTATCGATCTAAACAAACTTTACATTCTTCCTCGTTAGTTTAGTCATAGGTGCCGCTATGTGAGAAAAATCCTTCATAAATCTTCGGTAATAGCCTGTTAAACCCAGAAACTTTTTACCTTGATCACAGTCTGTAATGACCCGTAAATTTTAACAGTTTTAATAACGTAATTTACTGGAATATTTGTGAAATTTTAAATAATTGAATTTGGAAATAAAAATTTGATATTTGGAATACATCTATATAAACATAGTAAATGGTAAATTTTCATCTGGAAATATGGAGGTTTATTTTGTTGTGTAATTTCAATTTCAATTTAAATTAGTTAATATTATATGATAGTAAAATGTTTTCGAAATCTGAATAATTTTTATATAATAAAAATGTTTATCATCTTCTGAGTGAGACGTCATATTTCATTTTGCCAAATTTGGACTGTTATTGCTCCGTTTATCTTATTTTCGGCGTATTAGCAGCCTTTCGGTGCCGATTATCGAATTTTGATAGGATGATCGTACCACTGATATTCATATACCGTTTTGATCGTCTCGTGGTGCTGATCTCCGTAGTATATTCGTTTGTGTGTAACGGTGTCCAGTAAGCAGTGAAACCGGTGATCGGTAGCCGTACCGATAATCGTTTCAGTCTTTTGTTTCCCTGTGCCTTTCCATTTTCCAACGTACTAACCTGATAGCCGTTTGTTTTTATTATATTCCAGTTCAACTTCCACCTTTTACCATTCCAGCGTTTCACTTTATTTTTTGCTATTTCATTCCTTTTATTTCATATACTTTCATCTCTCCTCTTTCTTTTTGTTTTTCGTTCTGCCACAAAGAAAAAAAATATTCATCTGTTCAATGTCACACTCGATCGGCAGCCACTCCCCAGCCTACTTCCTCCCATCAGCCGTATCTCAGTCACCTTCTCCATGCAAGCTTCCCTTTCGCCCATGCAACCGCTCTTCCATTTATTGCCAAGTCCCCACATCTCCTCTTTTCCCCCTTGCCTCTACTCGCGTACGCAAGCAAGTCGCTTCCAACATGCCTGAAACGTCCCGCAGTTCCGTACCCCTTGAAATCGACACTATTCTCCAACATCGACTCAAAGTGAATGGAAATACGAACCATTTGGGTTAAAGAAGAAAGAGGTAGAAGAAGAGAAAACAACACAGCATCAGAATCTCACATCGCAGTGGAATAAAATATAATAGATAATAACTGATCTTTACACAAAAGAACTATATCTGTTTTATACATCTCATCATCAGAGTACATCACAATCAATAATACAATACTGGACAGTAATCATAACATGTCCTCACAAAACTGAATACACAGTTAGTCAACACAGCGGAATATTTTAAACAAGTACGGAAGTACGTATCGCCATCCAGCTCGTCTCCTAAGCTCCACGGCATCCTTTCCTGTAATCTATAATACTCGGTCTGACCCGAGCATTATAATAAAATAACACCCGAGTCAGTTTGGAAAACCAGCGTGAGAAAACACACTCAATTGGAATTTTAAAGTTTTCCAAACCCTTTTAAATCAAAAGCATCTCATAAGACCGCGCCACAAATAAACATGTCGGGTTTTTACCTTACAATAGCCAAAACACTTTTATCAAATTCGTCTGATATTATAATAGTGTCTATAGAAAGTAAAATAGAATCTAGCTGAAATGCTTGCATCTCACGTTTCAGCAATAGTTGGGCACAATCAAAACCGTACAGGCACGTAGGGAGAATGGATTTCCAACGAATGGCTAGGCACTAGGGTACCACCTATCACAGTACCTGGTCTAGATCAGCGTACCGAGGACCATGCCCGATCCCCTGCAACACAAGACCGGAACTACCTAAGGGTAATTCCAAGTAAGATCACCCCACGGTTGGTGCGACCAACCGCCACACAGCCGAAATAAAAAGGGACATCTAGACAGGGATGACCTCACCCTAATGGGCGCTACCCACATAGCCTTGCTGCATAACCCCTAATTTTCAGTCATTCCCGGTTGATGAGGCTTGAGGCTAAGCGTTACCTTTATAGAACATATCCCTTAGAATGCCCATTGCCCACCTGACGATGTTCCGAAAGCATTCGTCCATACAAGTCTGTCCCGGGTTCGAACGAAACTGAAGGCACTACTCCTACTACATCCATTTTTTTTGAAACATCCTCGGGATTAGTAGCGACTAGCCCTTGCACTTCACTGCTCCATTTTCAATTCCAAACTCGTTTTCCCACCGAAAACATACAAACCGGATCGAAGTTGTTTTCGAGAAATAAATCTCGATCCCGGTCTCTTCGAAACGATCAGGGCATTGGCCAATATTGATAGTCGGTTATTTAACTATTAATAACATCCACAAACATCCATCAAACAATAACTAATTTCTCCCAAATTATTTATTAACCTCAAAATATCTTCGCAAGATATATTCCCATTTTCAATCCTTTGAAAACAGTTTTCAAACCACACTCTTCTCAAGGAATAAATTCCCAAATATTTATTTCCACTAGAACACCAAGCACACAACTTTAGATTTTTAAAAAAAAAATAAAAACTCTTTATTATAAAATATCCTTTAAGACATTTAAGTTAAAAACTACTTTAATACTTATCCAAAAATATATACTTCAAGAATATTTAAAATAAAGCTACTCTAGAAAATATAAAACTAAATTTTTATCCTTTCAAACAAAATACCAAGTCACTTTAAAATAATTACTACTATAATAAATTTGAAGATTACTTACTTTAAAGTTTAAACATTTAAAAATAATAGATTTTCCAAAACATACTTTAAAAACAACCTTGAAACTTTAACTTATACTTAAGAATTTGCTTGAAAACGTACTTGGCTATCCAGGGAAATTCACTTCTCTTTCACATCTTTAAAAATAAATCACTATTTATTTTAAATCAAATTTACCCATTCTTTTTTTATAAATTCCCACCTTGAATTTATTCTTCCAAATATCCACTGATATATAACTTCACTTTTATAAACCCAGTTTATAATTTCCAAAGTCTCACTTCTCTTTTAAATTCCCACTTTTATATACTTAAATCAATTTCAAATTGATTTCCCAAATTTCTCCATTTTGAAATAAATCCCTTTACTTACTCAATTTATTTCAAAACCCATTAACTTTCGAATTTAAAACCTTTTTATCTGAAAATAGCAATTTCATATTTTTTTCCCAAATTCCTTCTTTATCTTTTTTTTTATAATTTAAACCTTAAATTTTAAAGTAAATTCTTTATTACTTTAAATAATATCACTTAAGTTTAAATTTCCATTATTTCTCTGTTTGCTCAAAATCCTCTTTCCCATACTCGGAATTTATTTATTAGGATCTTAAAATCACTTATATTCTTTTCCAATTCATTCTTAAATTTATTCAAATTCTCTATAATTATTTTACTTGAAATTTTACTCTTTTATTTTCTTTTTTCAAAAATCCAATTCTATATATTTTGA
The DNA here is from genome assembly GCA_030737815.1 of Allium fistulosum. Classification (NCBI taxonomy): domain Eukaryota; kingdom Viridiplantae; phylum Streptophyta; class Magnoliopsida; order Asparagales; family Amaryllidaceae; genus Allium; species Allium fistulosum. Next base: position 343,168,081 of record CM060903.1, on the reverse strand, counting down.
TAACTCAGAGTATCGAAATATATTCAAGCAATCCATAGCATTCAATCTCAATTGACCATATAATCCATCACAGAAAATCAAATATTCATAACACAGAATATTAAAAATCTAAATAATTTTGAGGAATCCAGTTGGATCCCTCCAACCTGTTTCCCTGCATCCACAGATGTTAGCACAATACCAATTCCACTTCAAGGTGGAATATCGCGGTATATGGGATTAATATAATATCATCCGCTATTATGCGGCACATAGGGTCTCATCCGCTATATAATGCGGGAAATCAATCACTCCAATATATACTATATACTACTATATAATATACCACATCCAATCAATTCAACCATTCAACCAAACATTTAAATTTAACCATTTAAATTTAAATTATACCCAGATGAGTGAGATTAACTCACCTTTGATTTTTATTTGCAATCCCCTTCAATATTGCCTAGGTTTCAGATTTTTGACCTTGAATAAACAATTTATATGATTTATCAATACTTGAATTAACCGAACCATTAATTTCCCTTAAAAAAATTTAATTAACCCATAAATTTATTTAAACTAATTTTTCCTTTACTAAATAAATAAATTTTAAGTTTCAAAAATAAATTAAATAAGTTAATCTCCCTAATATATTATTTAAAATAAACTAGTAGATTAAAAATGTGTAAATGTATATTTATTTTTATTTTATTTTCTTTAAAATTACATATACTTAAAAACTTAATTTATATCGATTCAAAAATCTAATTTTTATACAAAACTTTTCAATATTTAAAATCCCTATATATTTCTTCCAAAATACTTTCTATATAAAATCCTTTCTGTTTACCTAAACATAAAATTAAATTAAAACATGCATGCGAATATATACACGTATTCATTAAATTTAAAACAGTTGGAAAAAACTGCACTTATATCTTACTGTAATATTATATATACATGTTTTTATACAAAAATTTGTTATATTAAAATTGAAATAGAAGTCTACCTATAAATAATTAAATTAAAAATAGGCATCTGTATATACAAAGCAGTAGTATACTCCCTCTGTAATATATATGTTATTAAATTAAATCAACGATCCAATATTATACCTCATTTCCAAACGCGACATCCCAAGTCCATCCAAGAACCCTCCTATTGCTGCCACGATTGTCAGATGCCTCGCGAGCTTCGTTCGAAATCGTCGACCAACTCTCGAACAGCCTGCCACTTCGTAACAGCCTCACTCGCCACCCTGCGACCCCATAGCGTGACGACTCCCAATTCAAAGTCGAACACCCCTACATGCTTCAACGCGGCTGTAGGCATCGCGATTCCACTCGCGACCTTGCCAATTTCGATTCAAACGTGGATCCATTCTCAATTGAATTTCGACGAAGAATGGAGGAGGAGGGAACTCGATTGAGCAGGAGAAGGAAAGACATTGGATTTCGGTTTTGAATAGAAAATGAAGGAGACGATTTCGATCGGCCATTAATTCTGAAGCTTGTTCGAATGAAATGAAATTTTATTTGAGAGAGAAAGCAGTGATTTCGATTTTTTTGAACGAGAGGGATTTATTTTTATTTGTTCGGCCATTTCTTTTCTTCTCTGAGATGGATTCGATTTTAGCTTCTGTGATAAGAGAAAAGGTACGTGATATAAAGGAGGATGGCTCAGGATATTTTTGTTTTAAAAGGAAAGTGTGTTCGAGAAGGCTCTATCGGCTACAGTGATGGAGAAATGAAAAGGTCTGATGGGAAAACTTACAGCTGACGGTGATTAGTATATATATCTAAATTATATTTAAATTTTAAATTTAAATCGCCTCGAAACCGTAGCTCAAAATCTCGACTTCCAATTGAGACGTGCCACTAGGCATTTATAATGTTATACCCCTATTTCGGACGCAATGGAAAAGGTTTCGAGTTCTAATTTGATCGTATGGAGAAGGTAGCTTTTTGAACCCAGTTATTATATTGAATTTTCGATATAAATTTCTGTGCGTTTACCTACCGTACGATCACACAACAACTCCAAACACTACGAAATTTGAAATCCGATAATAATACAATATTACGATCCAATGGAACTAGTTACGTCGAATTCCGAGACTGTGCCTCGGAAGGCTATTTTTAAATATCAATTTAAACGATATATTTCAAAACTTAACAAAACACTTCCAAATTCAATTTCAACACTTTTACTATCTTCAGTATTAACAATGTAGATTTTACAAGCCTTCAGATTATTTTTAACAAGCTTAAAACTCCAGTTTTCAACATTTTACCCAACTCCAAATCATTTAATTCAATAATTAAATTATTCAATAAATAGTTTTATCTGAAATTCAAGTTAAAAATTCACTTTTGAAAAATTTAAAATCAATTAAATATTCCGATTTCAAATACCCAAAATTACGGGTCGTCACAATGCTGATGATCCGCTGCCTTATGCCCCGCTCTCTTCTCTTCCCACTTCAGCCAGCAAGCCCAGCCATTCCCCCTCCTTCTTGCCTCACCTCCTTGCGCAACAGCCTTGTCACCATAACACATCCAAGCTTCCTCCACCTTATGGCCTCTGCCACCCCTAACCAGCCCAGCCACCATCCATCTCTCCTTCTTCTTATAGGTAATATGTATATATCTTTATATATTATGTGTTGTACGTACATATAAATTTATTAGTTATATATAATATGTTGTATAAACTTATCTTTGATCTGTTTGGGTTTTAAAATATATGATGTTATGTGAAAAAAAATTATATAGGTTATAGTATAATTTTAATTTGCTTAAGTGTTATGTTATGTAAGTATAATCTATATTAGTATATATATAGGGTCTGTTGGGTTTGAGTTTATATTAGTTTTATATCTATATTTATACAGTTTGTAGTTATACAAATTTGTTATATATGATATATATATATATAATCGCGTGAAAAGTATTGATTTTCATTATTGGTTTCCAGAATCTTACCTGTGACAACATTTGGTATAAAGTGTATATTATATATATACATAGTTATAGTTTATATGTTAGTTTTTTTGTGTCAGTGTATATAAGTTATGTTGATTGCGTGAGTTTATGTTCAGGTTGTGACATTGTGTGTATATGTGTGGAAAGTGTGTTTAAATATATATTGATTTGAAGTATATGTTTGAATTTATATAAAAATACGTGTGATTTACAGTTTGATATGTGTATATTTTTATTTTATGTTAGGTTTACATTTATATTAATATTTTGGAAAGGTGTATATATATGTTTATTCATGATTACCGTAAAGGTTTAAAATGTATATGGAGAAGTTTAAGTTGATTTTTATATATACTGATTTGAAATGTAATACAATGGTTTTATTTGGACAATTGGTTTTAAAATACATATATAGGTATATATAGATTTTAAATATGTATTTTAATTGAATATGGATTTTAGGGAAAATAATAATATAATAATGTATATATTTTCAGTTTATATCAAAACTGATGGATTGTTCTAATCGATTCCAGCCTTGCTTTGATCGTCGAATTCGTGCCATCTTGCTTCGCTTTGGAATTCGTTTTTGGATTCATAATTCATTACATTCCCGAATCTCTCTAGCCTCAAAAGGTGAGCAATCTGTAACATCCCGCCTTTTTGTACGTTTAAGCAGACACACATGCCGACTCAAACAATACAGAAGGGTGGATTGTTATTGTAACGACCCATAAAATTTTAGCAATTTTTAATTGGTTTATAACGTATTGAATTGGATTTTTGAGAAATTATTAATAATAAAATTTTGAAATAATTTTTTTTTGGATTACATATAATTAAATATAGCAAATGGTAAATTTTCAATTAATTATATGAAAGTTTATTTATTATGTAATTCTATTAAATTCAAATCAGTTAAGAATTGTTGAAAATAAATTTGCATGAAATCAAGGGAATCACTGTTACCATAAATTTTATTTCTTCCCTGTCCATTCAAGTTTTACATCAGTTACAATCCAATCAATACCATACCTTTATTACTCCCCGTATTCATGCTGTAGCTCTTTAATTTTCTATCCGTTGCTATTTCATTTCGGGTTTGTTCCTTCCCTATTTATTCCATTTCAAACATTTTCTCTTCTCTCTGGTAGAAACATAATATTTTACATCATTTATATATATATATATATCTGTAGCTTGCATTCATTCGTTTGTTCACTTTTACGTTTCTCATACTTTCTACTTTATTGTCCTTAATTCCCGTGCTTGACGTTATCATTTCAGTTTCTTTCCATTGAATGTGGCACGTTTCATTGTTAACGTTTTATTCCATTTATATGTGTGGCTTTCCTTTTGCAACCTGTTCCATTTCTATTTTCTTCGTTTTCAAAATTTGAAACGTACAGGCTGGACCACAGTATTAATTGCTTTCCAATTCACGTTCAAACGTTGCTATTCCTAGCTACTAATAAATTTAGAAATCAGTGTCTGTTACTTAATTTATGGCATACGTTCAAAGCATTGGCTTTTATTATTCAGCTCAATTAAGGGTGACCGTTGCCATCACATAATCGGTAAAAGATTTGTATATGTTTTATTTGTTTATGTGGCAACGATTCACATTTACACTATTATTTCCTTTTTAACTTCACTGGTAATCATTTATTTGTGTACGTTTTCATTTCAATTATTGTACACATCATGGTTCCTTTTATAAATTTATCGCCCATAAATAGTTTATTTCTTTTCCCCTTCATCTTCATTTGTACCATATTCATTTATTTGTGTATATTTTCATTTCAATTATTTTACACATCATGGTTCCTTTTATAAATTCATCACCCATAAATAGTTTATTTCTTCCCTTCTTCATTTTCATTTATTCTATATTTATTGCCAACGTTATAAATTTGAAAGATCACTTGCTTCCCTTGTCTCCCTGATTTCACATCTCTGTGCCTATCCTTTTGAGTTTCTTACTTTTATATTCTATTATTAGCCTAAATGTGCATTTTGACTGTTGCCATCCCCGTATTTATTTCTTTCCTTTTTGAAATTAAAACGTATACGTTTTACATTTTATTTATTTCTAAACCATTCATTGCCTTTCCTTTAAATCAATCCATTCTCTTCTTATTTGCTTTAACTTCTCTGCTGAATCAACGCATGAACGTTGATTTTCATTTATTATTACCTTTTATATTATATTTTTCTCTATAGCTTTCCACTACCTCTCTCTTCATATATTTCATTGTTGCCTGCTCCTTCTTCATTTTCGAGATCCACTCCCCACCATTGCTTACTTTTCCTCCTCCCAAATTTTTCCATGGCCTATGCCAGATTAAAAAAAAAGAGAAAAAAAATTTGCGCGACGTATATACCCATCGCCTGAAGCTATCTCCGCCCCTCTTCCCTTTCCACCGCCTACAACCCTCAACCTCCACTCACGTTTCTCCTACAAGTGCATGCTTGCTTCCTTTCCTAAATAAGAAGGTATATTTATTGTTTAAAATTTTTCTTATAAACGTTCAAAAGGATTTGAGAAAAATTTGCATTCTTTTGTACAGATCTTGTTATATGTGAAAGTAAATAAGTTATGAAGCTATAAAGGTTTACTTATACAAGATTTATATATATATAAGAGTGTTATATAAATGAATTTTATACTATGCGTTAACTAAATACATTGTTATTTATATGATCCAGTTTTTGAATATATGTTTGAAACGTTTTGATTTTTATATATACAAATATTTTATTTTATACATATATTTTGTTATATATAAAGGTTTAATAAAAAAAAGGAGAAAAAAAAGGAGTAAGTTAACAATGTATTATAAAGAATATTGTTTATCTGCACATATATGTGCATAAGTTTGTTTGATTTCCTGCTGGATATTTTGAAAAGGAAAGTAATAAACTATAATAATTATATATATACATAAGTATTCATTTCAAAAGATATTATATATGTGTGTGTTGATCTTTAATATATGTGTTTTATGTTAGAACATTGATTTTTTTAACTATACATATATATTATTTTAATATTGGTTTAAAATGAATATTTATTACATGGAAACGACAACCATAAAATGAATATACTATATATGTGACATTTTGAATAATTATACATTTGTTATTTAACATTAATATGAAATGGAAGCGTTTTAAAGTTATATGGTTTTCATGGGTGTGCATATATATATATATATATATATATAAATATATATTTCATTTTTAAAATGCATGTTTTGATTTAACGTTCATTTTGAAAGAAAGTAATAAATTAATCATATAATCTTCGTTTCAATTTTATCAAGCTAATTTGATCCGTTCTCATCAATTTCTATCTATCAGCTTTTCCGTCAAAATTGTACCATCTAACTTTGCTTTGGAAGTCGTGCTTGCATTTCATAGCTCAACTTCATTGTCTATCTCTCTAACCTCGAAAGGTGAGCAATCACTCACGATTAACGTTCTTATATTGATTAAATTTGATTTCAATTGAAACGACAATTGAAAAATGCTGTTGTAGTTATTTAAATTGTTATATATGCTATTATCTGTAACTATTCACCTGTGGGATATGACACCATATCCTATTGTTTATGTTATATTGTTATTGATGATATATGCATGTTGTTATATTTTATATTATATGTTTTCACTCTGCAAGTTCCCTATTAGTATAGAATTCAGTATGGGTTGAAATGATACATACCCGAACGGACTTTAGAATAGGAGAAAATCGTTATGGGTTGAAATGATAGACCGAAGCGATTTTCATTTGAATTGAAATTGGGATTACGGGTTGAAATGATATCTACCCGTATATATTTAAATTACGGATTGAAATGATAATATCTGTATCACTTAACCATATGATAGAAATATATATACAAACATCGTTCGTCCATATATTTAAATATTTTGAAAATAAATTCTATGGAGTTGAAAGAAAATTTATATTTCAAAATAGATTTTGGTAATAATTTGAACAAATTAAGGTTGGGAAGATAATTTGAATTTAGTTGAAATTGTATTCATTAAAGAATTTTATTTAATTAAACCGATTTGAAATTTGTTGAAATTGAGGTTTATGATATGATTTATAACTTGGGTTTGATTTAAATAATTTGATGAATATTTCTTGTTTAAATAAATTTAAGGAAGTATTTAGTAAAATTGAAATTTAGGGCTAGTTAAATGATATTGAATCTATTAAGTGAATATTCCCTGATTAAATAATAATGAAGTTAAATCAAGAGCTATATGAAACTGTTAAATTTAACTTTGAAATGTGAATATTAAAGCCTTGAAATATATTGAAAATTTAAATGGTATATTTAGAACTGAATTGAATTGATGAATGGAGCTTGAATAAATTTGAATTTGAAATTTGAAGTTGATTTGAATCGATTTGCGAGACTTGAGAAAATTAAATGCTTTACTTTATAAATTAATTAATATATATACTATCTTGGAAAATAGTTATATTTGAAATGAAATAATATTTGGGTTTCAAAGTATAAATTAAATTGAAATGACCACGGTGTTATAATGTATATTTCCACCTTGTAGATAGTTCTGAAGATCCTTAGAGGATGGTTATCCCAAACATCCTTTAAGTTACTTTTATTTCAGTTGATATTTCACTTGAGTTGGATTTATTGATATAAGAATGTTAATCCTGACTCGAGTGTTTTGTGTTTTCCTTTACGCTCGGGTCAGACCGAGTGATACAGCAATTGAGACTCACGTTGGAGTTTGGAGCTTCATTTGGAGATCCAACCATCGATTCAGCTTTCAGCTTTCCAGTTGATTTGTTCAGAGAGGTCATCTATTCGTACCGAAGACTTCACTGTATTTGAGATATTCTGTTGTATTATATTTTTAACTCTGATGTTTATATAGTAGCTTCATGAACTACTATTTTATCTATTCCGCTGCGTATTATTGTATTACTCTGTGTCTTTGATTCTGTGATTGATTTATTTACTGCATATGCTGAGTTTTGCCAAATTTAAATTAACAATCTGATATTTTGAATTATTCAAGTCAGACATGTGTGGATTTATTGTCGACTTGAATGGTCCAAAATAGCGGGTCGTTACAGTTATTGGGGTGAATAAGAAAAAGAGAAGGAAAAAAACAGAATCTCGCAATGAAATGACAAAATATAATAATCAAATAACAGTTCATGAAGCTGTATACAAAACATTTGATTATACTTATACAATACAAAATCAGAGTTACACATATCAGAGATAAACAAATAATGCAGCGGAACAGTATGAATGTAGTAGAATAATATAGTAAATAATAGTAGTACAAATCTTCGTCTTCGTCCTCCAGAAATAAGGTCTTCAAATCCTGAAATGCTCAGGCTGACCCGAGCGAATTGAAAAGACAAAACACTCGAGTCAGAACTAAAAGATCTTATGTAAGTCAAATTAACGGTAAATAAATATGAGTGTAAACGGCGTCAGAGATGTTTACAGGGTTTGACATCTCTTATCCAGTGTCTAACGTGAGTGCAGTAACTTAAGAGATGTTCGGGATTCACATCTTCTAAGGATCCGTTAAACTATCTACTATGTAGTACAATACGCTATTATAATATGTCTACAGTAAGATAAACTATTAAAATAGCGTTAAGGTGTTACCCATATCCCCTTTAACACATTTTATAATGCCAATAGTCTATACAGTACCGTAACTCCCCGTAAACTGGGGCCGCTAGAGGATACCCCATAGGTACGACATAAAACAAACTCATAGAAGGCGCGCTAGGGTAGGTGACACGGCACAACTAGGCAATGCCAGGGTAGATATACCAATTACACTTCCGGACTGGTGGTAACACATAGCAGCTACTACCGCCCACCTCGGAACACACTCCCAAATCAAAAATCGAGGGTGGCCACCATAATCGCAAATCAGAATATAGTATCGAAGGAATGTGCCTGATCGGAGGAATGACCTCACTTAGCCCGTCAATTGCTCATGTTTTAGCCACCTTAAGCTAACTCATGGGAGTTTGGTCCACGTATATACCTTTAGGATCATCATCACCATCCTACTTCATTCTGGAATCTCCACCGCGTACACAGTTGTCAAAGTGGTTTTCGGTATTGGCACAGAGTATGGCAATATCTAATCCCGGTCTCTTTAACAACCAATCGTTTATTACACACCGGATGGTTCTTTTACATTTCAAAAGTCAATTCACAATTGATATCAAAATATCATATTCTCAAGACCATCACTTTCGAAATCATATTCACTTGAAATCATATTCTCTTTCAAATCATATCGTTTCAAAAATCAAAATTTCCTCCAAAAATCATCTTCCCAAATAGGTTTAATCCATTCTTCAAAATCATCGTATTCAATTAATAATGTCATTTAAGTCTCAATTATAACATCCTTTAGCCGTATTCGCTTTTAACCAGTGAATTGAATATAACACTTCCCTTTTTCCGTAGTTTGAAAATTTAGAAAATAATTTAAATAGTTAAAATACTCTAAAATAGTTTAATATAGATTTAAAAATGTTTTCTTGCTTTAAGATAGTTATATAGATTTTAAAAATAGATTAAATATAATTAAAATAGATCAAATAACTTTAAAATAGATTAATTAGATTTAAAATAAGCTTAGTGGGTTAATTAGTTTAAAAGTTTGAAAATTCTAAATAATTAAAGTCTTTAAATAATATATTTTTAAAACAGTTTATATAAAAATATGAATTTGAAATTTTTATCAATTTAAACTATTGATTTCATTCCAATACATTTGGACCGTTTCAATGTCCCAAAACCGAATTTCAAATCTTCCAATTCAAATTCTCAAAAAATATTAAATTCAATATCGCTTAAATCCATGTTAAAACATCGATTTAATTACTCTAATTTCAATATATTTCAAAGTTATACTTCAACGATTTTAATAACTCGATTTCGATAAACTTCACTTATATTTCAAATTCACTATAAATTTCAATTTTATTCCTTTAACAAATCTTTCAAAACAATTCGATTTTAATATAAAACTCGAAATTCGATTTATATAACCCAAATTTTATTTCAAAAATATCATTTAACTCAATGCAAAATTTAAGGATTCAAAATCATTTAAATTTAACCAATCTGGTGTCCGTATATAATTCTCTACCCTACGGTCAAGTGATACGGATATTTATCATTTCAATCCGCGATTTTAAAATTTTTATATTTATGGATATATATCATTTCAATCCGCAATCCCGAAAATATCAAATCCATAAAATCGCTCGAGTCTATCATTTCAACCCATAACGATTTTTCCTTAATCTATTGATCATTCGGGTATGTATCATTTCAACCCATAGTGAACTTGCAGTTTATAACGATATAAAATAAAACATCCATTCATCCAATATCAAACAAAACAAACATTCATCACAATCATCATCCAAATCAATTAATAAATATCAACAAATAACAGGTTATCAATTACAGGTGATTAACTGGCAATTTAAATTCAATAATAAATTAAATGACAATTTAATTCAAATAAATTCAAATTAACTGGAATGACGTTTAAATATATCAAACAGCCATAAATAAATTTCTAATCACATCAAAAATTAATTTAACTAACATAAGAAATTTTAGAAGTCGTGAGTGGGTTAAACACTCACCTTTGAATTTAAATCGAATTTAAATCCAATTTAGGGCCCAAATTCAAACGATCTCAGAATTCGTCCAAACTAGCGTCAAAATGTACGGAATTCTGATACGATTCTAGCGGAATGATCCGCACGTGAAATGGACCTCGTATGCAAAAGTTATGTACCTTAGAGCGTTTTAAAATTTAAAATTTAAATTTAAAATAAACAAAACAAATCACAACACTCACCTTCCTCTCAAACACGCGCGTCCCATGTGTACAGCCCTAACCCCTCAACCAGAAATCGCGATCGAGCCAACATTAGCTACCACCATCGCGCGATCACTCCACGTCCTCGAACTGCGCGCGGCAGCACCGAGGCACGCCTCCGACCTCCCTACGACCCCGAGAGCCACCAAAGGCCACGCGTCAGAGCAGCCACCGCCAGCCAAAACCCATGCCCTAATTGAATTTTCATGCCTCATCCAACCGTTGATTCAACGAACTAACCACCTAGATGCGCTCCGCACGACCCTCTCTACAACCCAGCACCCTCTGGTCGACGATCGATCGAAGTTGATCGACGATCAATGCATGGCCGAAAATTGTTCCTTGAATTCCGGACATGTAGAAACCCAAATCGAAAAATAAACTGTAGATTTGACCTGCGCTCCTCGAGAGCTTCAAATCGATATATAATTTGTTAGGATTTGGAGGAGTTTGAATTTTGATTTGATTTTGAATTGAAATTGAATGAAGAATTTGTTTGTCCGCTATTGGAATGAGGAGTTGAGAAAGAATGTAAGCACATACAAATGAGAATAAGGAGTGTCTAGGGTTTATAACGAGGTATTTATAGGCAGATCAGAAAAATAGAATGAATGGATACGATTTATTTACACGTTGAACGATAAATTACCCGAAAAGCCCATTTTGTCTCCGAAACGAAAATGGGTAATCCCATATATCAAAATAGATGTTTTCAAAAAAATTAAAATCAATGGAACTGGTTTCAAGCCCAATTTCCATCGTATGAAGAAGTAATGATAAAATCAGCTTATTTCAAATTGATTTCAATTAAATTGATTTCTAGGCGTTTCGAGTCCGTACGATTAAACGACAAGTCCGATCGTTATGAAACTTGAAATCCTACAATAATTCACCGTTACGGGTCTGATGAAACTGGTTTCGTCGAAATCCGAGACAGTGGCCAAAATGGCTATATTTCAGTTAGTTAAATAAATTAATATTAAATTAATTAAATCAAAATTTTCAATTCAAATTCTATGATTAACAAATTTTGCCATTTTTGATTTCTTAAGCATTCACAATAATTTAAACAAGTTTAGATGTCAATTTAAAGTTGATTAATTTATCAATTTCGGTGTTAAATTTCAATTTCATTAAATTCAGAAATTATAAATTAAAATTCCAAAATCCATTTATTAAATTTGTAAACCTTGTTATTCAAGTCTTAATATTTCCCAATTTCATCTTAATTTCTATTTACGTAATAATTAAATATTAAATTTCATTTAATTGCAATTAATCCAATTATTATAGTTTAAATTCCAATAAATTGATAAATCTTTATTTCCATTCTTTTAATTCAACTAATTTGTCATAATATGAATAAAATTAACATTATTTCCAATTATTACCTTAACTTACACCAACATAACATTTAATTTAGATTTATTGCAATTGATTACCAATTTTAATTTAATAGACTAAATAAATGGTTAACTTATAATAATTGTTACCATTAATGTTTAATTACACTTATAAGTTATTATTAACAAAAAAATGTTACAATTACTTATATAACACTGATTCCTTCAATTATCATCAATTTATATATATTATCCATTAATTAATTCAATATTCACATTTGTTTTTCTTATACTCACTTTATAGCCAAGTAAACAATTTTAAATTATTTTAATTAATTGGAGTTTCATTCACATTGTTAATAATTGACTTAGATTAACATTTTTACTTTTCATTTTAGTCATTATTTCATAAATAAATTACAAATTTTTATTTCTTTCGATATTAAATTACCAAAATCTTATTAAATTAACAAATTTAATTTATCGAAAAATTACGGATCGTTACACAATCAGTCACGATTAACATTCTTATATTCATTAAATTTGATTTCTTTTGAAACAACAATTGAAATATGCTGCTAAATTGAACTGTTAATTTTATAATTGCTGTATATATGCCATTATCTGTATCTGTTCACCTATGAGATATGACACCATATCTTGTTGTTTATATTTATTTAATTTATCACTGATGATATATGTATGTTGTTGATATGTTATATTTTTATTATATTTGTTCCCACTCTGCAAGTTCTTTGTTAATATAAAATCCCTATGGGTTGAAATGATACATACCCGAACGATCTTGTAGAATAAGAGAAAATTGTTATGGGTTGAAATGGTAAACCCAAGCGATTTTCATTGATTTTAAATTTTTGGGATTGCGGGTTGAAATGATATATACCTGTAGATATTTAAATTGCGGATTGAAATGATAAATATCTGTATCACTTGACCATAGGATAGAAAATTATATACGGACACCGTTGGTCTATTTTGAAAAATGATTTTTGAATTTTGGAAGGAAATATATGGATTTTAATAATGTAAAGATATTTTATTTTATTTTGAAAATTTTAGATTTTAAAATCATATGTTTTGGGAAATTTAAATTATTAAGTTAGTTTTGAAATTTTAAATTTTAAGATTTTTCTTCTAATTTTATTTTCTTAAAAATGTATAAAATAATATTAAATATAAAATATACATTTAATAATAAGATTTAATTTAATAAAATTTAATTTAAATTAGTATATATTATGTTTAAGTATTTATTTAAATTTAATATTAATATTTTAAAAATAAACTTTTATAACTTTAATAATAAGGGTTGGAAAGATAAATTAATGTTGACTTGAAAGTTAAATTGGTTAATAATTGAATTTAGTAAGAAATAATTTGAACTTATGGATTTTGAAAATATGATTTATAACTTAATTTGATAAAAAGTGATTAAATGAATATTCTCAATTTTAAATAAAATTGAGATTGAATATTTATTATTGATTTGAATTTATAAATTGGATTTTTATAAATTGTTATTAAAAGGATTAAGTGAATACTTTCCAATTTAAATGAAATTAAAGTTAAATGTTGAAATATAATTGAAATTTATATTGTAAATGTTGAATATTTAAACTTGAATATTATTGGAATTAAAGTGATAGTTCAAACCTGGATTTGAAATCGATAAAGAATTGAAATAGTTTATTGAGAAATTTGAACTGAATCTTTGACCTTTAAATTGAAATGGTTAAACTGGAATTGATTTAAATTGAAATTTTGGAATTTAAGATGATTTGAATTGATTTGCGAAATTGGAGGAAACTAATTTTATTATATAAACTATTTTAATTTATAACTATTTAAGTTGGAAAATTGTTATGATTTTCAAAGTGTTATGATTTCAAAGTGTTACGATTTCAAAAGTGTTATGATTTCGAAAGTGTTACAATTTTTGAAAAGTGCTACGATTCTGAAAACGAATATTATTTTAAGTGAATAAATGATATCAAACTGACATGGTTTTGAAATGAATATGATATTTTGATATGAAGTATAAACTATTTGAAATGAAATGACCACGGTGTGAAATAAGCGTTTGGTTGTTAAAGAGACCGGGATCGGATATTGTCATACTCTCTGCCAATACCGAAAACCACTTTAATAACTGTGTACGTGGTGGAGATTCCAGAAATGAAGTAGGATGGTTTGGCGACGATCCTATATGGTATGACGTGACCCTGACTCCCGTGAGTCAGCTTAGATGTGACTAAAACAGGAGCTATACCGGGCCAAGTGAGGTCATTCCTCTGATCGGGCACATTTCTTCGATACCATTCTATTGCTTTTGTGATTTGATTGGGTGCACCCTTGATTTGGGAGTGTGTCATGAGGTGGGTGGTAGTAGCCGCTATGCGTTACCACCAGTCCGGGAGTGCAATTGGTATATCTACACTGGCATTGCCTCGAGTGCCATGTTCACATGCCCTATCGCGACTTCTACGAGTTTGTTTTGTACCATACCTATGTGGTGTCCTCTGTGTAAACCTCCAGTTTACAGAGGAGCGTACAACATTGTATAGACTACGGGAATATATAAAATGTGTTAAGGGGGATATGGGTAATGCCTTAACGCTATTTTAATACTTTTACTTTACTATAGACATATTATAATAGCGTATATTACTACATAGTAGATAGTTCCACGAATCCTTAGAGGATGTAAATCCCAAACATCCTTTAAGTTACTTATATTTCAGTTGACATTTCACTTGAGTTGAATTTATTAATATAAGAATGTTAATCCTGACTCGAGTGTTTTGTGTTTTGCTTTACGCTCGGGTCAGACTGAGTGTTACAGCATTTGAGACTCACCTTTGGAGCTTTGGAGCTTTGCTTGAGGATCCATCTATATCTATTCAGCTTTCAGCTATCCAGTGGTTTTGTTCAGACTGGTCATCTGTTTGTACTCGAAACTACATTGTATTTGAGATATTCTGTTGCATTTTATTTCAGACTCTGTTGTTTTATAGTAGCTTCATGAACTACTATTTATCTGTTCCCCTGCTTATTGTTATATTACTCTATGTCTGTGATTCTATGATTTATTTATTTACTTTATATGCTGAGTTTTTCCAAATATAAATTAACAATCTGATATTTTGGGCAATTCAAGTCCGACATGTGCGGATGCAAATGGCACGAAATGCCAGGTCGTTACACAGTCTTAAGTCTTTTTCAATTATTACCAGCTTCACTCTTATCTCGATCTATGTAACATCCTCCATTTGGTGGCCTGAAACTAACCACCGCGGATGCTATAGTCATCCATAGTTATTAATTCCCAATGACTGAATGCAGTAATGTTAGATACATTGATAACACAAAAGCACATGAATATGAAAAAAAATTAAACATAATTTCAATTCAAATTTTCTCATTTCATTCCATAACAGCATTTCAGATTCATTACATAACCCTATACGTATACAACGTTTAGCTAAAATTACAATTATTGCAAAATAAACAACAGCAACATGTAAAGATGCCCCCTTGGTTGATCAGAGAGAGAGAGAGAGTGTGTGTGTGTAACGAAACTAAACAACTTTGCCTATACATCCAATTAACACAGCAGAAACAAAAGATAGGAACTTCTAATAGCTAGTTTGCCTCCTGCACATTTCTGAATGCTTATTCGTCTAAAGAGAACCTAAAAACCTTACCCTCGATCTACTCAAATAAGCACCCGAGAGTTTAAGGAGAAAGACAAAAACTTTGGGTCAGAGAAAAAGTCTGGTGTGAATAATAGCCTACCGTCTCGGACCAACTAGATATCTGGTGAGACCACGCCGTTAAGCGGAATGGGTTTTCCCCTCACTAGTATCTTGACTAGAGTACAATAACCATATGCTGCGCACTTGCATCCATAATGATTAAAACATAATACAATATGATGATATTCAAAACTGCAATATGCCCTGGATTGTCCATCCCTATTTATCTGACTATCTGTCTCGGTTTATAGTTTCTAGGGTTACTATTAACCTATTAGTTTTTATGGGCTGACTAATAACTTGTTCCAATCTTATGGACTATCCATCTGATTTTATAGTTTTCGTGGGATCACTAAGAACCTATTGGTTTCTACCAATAACTTTATCCAATCATAGTTTTCATGGAATCACTATAAACCTATTGGATTCTCAAATAACATTTGTCAAATCATAGTTTTCATGGGCTAACTATGAACCTATTGGATTCTCCAATAACATCTTTCAAATCATAGCTTTAGTGGGCAAATTATGAACTTATTAATCTCTATCAATAACATATTCTAGACATAGTACCCATGGGATCACTAAGAACCTATAGTTTTCATAGGCTAACTAAGAACCTATCTAACTCAACAATCTTTTGATCAGTTGCGGGCATCATATATTCTGATCTACATGACCTCCTAGATGCAAATTTACTCACATAAGAGCTAAGTAAATTTATATTCACTATTGGGTTAACCTAGCTGGGTATCCTGCCCTTAACACTCCGAAATGCAATTATGAATCATAAACGAAGTGAATATGATAACAATAGCATACATAATAAATGATCAAGTAAACCCAAAACATAAACATCCATAACTAAAGTCCTTGTAATCATTTTCTTAATGATGTTTGGTTAATACCCTTAACCCATAAATTAAACAAGGAAATCATCTCTTTGTATTTTCAAAGTCTAATGCCATTTGTAAAACTCCTTTTATATTGTGCATGATTGAAAATGATATATGGTTAGTCACTTTTAAAGCATTTTAATTTGATCAATGTGGACATCATCTCATGTCGACGTTGCTACTTAAGGCTCCTTGCCTCTATTTAAAAGCCTTTAAAACAAAAACATGCGGCATTATGCACCTCATCGACAATGACATAAGCTATCCACTACTTTCTTGCTTGCATCGACATTATCGACTTTGGTGACATGATATGTGACAACTCAATAAGGCAGCAACTCGATAATGTGACATCATGATAATGCTACATCATGATAATGTAGCATCATGAAGCATGTCGATGCTATCCAATGCTCGACGACACTTCTCCCCTATGTTTCAAAACTTGCAGCATGGTATATGAATGCTGCCGCCTTTTTGACTTCAGTGAGTTCGAAAACGCTCCGCACTATCATAATAGTGTCCTATGTTTTTGTCTCGTCGGCGTCGAATATTATAGGCGGGACAGTGACATAAAGGGGAGTGGCATCATCGTAAATATCAGTAAAACTGCATTTTTTCTAAACAAAGTATGCCCTTTTTACCAAATCTTCTCTATTTGTCGAAACATGATTGGGTATTACAATTTTTCAAGGTTCTTTTCAGTATTGCTGTCGCACTAACATTTCCAAAATTCACAAATATGTTATCAAATTAATTTCACAAAGTTAATTAATTAATTAACCATTTTAATGACATTCTTGCATTTTAAATTCATATCTCTTCCAAAATAATGGGGAAAAATCAAAAAATTCATATAAATTTCAAAATGATGATTTCTTCATCATATAAAAATTTTAGCTCGAAAACCAATATTTAATCACTTAATTAAATTTAATATCCAAATTTGTTAGAACCTTGTATTTTGATGTTTTGATCATGACAACTATATAAGTAAATATTATGTGAACCAACCATATTTACAGGAGAAGATACTATTCTATTCGACAATATATTATAGATCAGAATTCAGATAGAAGCTTCAATATCGTCCATGGTTTGTCTATGGTCTAGGTCTTATAGTTAATATTTATTAAAATCTCTCCAAAGTGGTATATGCACGCACACGTACTTAAAAATATTTTCATATCATGTTTCATATGCCAAGTATTTTACTACAAGTTCACACACAAAAGATTTTCCAAAAAAACTTCAATATGGCAGAAACTTGATATTTAGCCGACTGAAATAGGTAGTTCAGTCGACTGAATATCTGTGCACATGCACAATCAGATATGAATATTCATCCAACTGAACAACCAATTCAGTTGACTGAATATGGTGTTTTTTGCACTTTTTCCTCTTCGATTCTAATTTTTAATATTTCAGCTGGCTGAATTCTTTTGCTCAGTCGACTGAAATTGCATAACAGCTATATTTCTGAAAAGACACTTCACTTCA
Organism: Allium fistulosum; assembly: GCA_030737815.1. NCBI lineage: Eukaryota > Viridiplantae > Streptophyta > Magnoliopsida > Asparagales > Amaryllidaceae > Allium > Allium fistulosum. The sequence goes on along the minus strand of CM060903.1, from coordinate 343,149,668 downwards.
TTGAACAAAAATAACTCTTGATTCAAAAGTTGTTTATGTATCTTTCGATCGTCTCTTTTCACGATAGGTTGCAACACTTAAGCACTATATATAGCTTTCAAAGTAAATTGTTTAAATCGCCTAATTTTTTGATTCTATCTCATATTCTTATTATCTAAACTCTTGTCATTTGCAATCAAATTCCTGTTATAATCACTTACACATTCAAGAGAAATTTCATTTTTGATTAACTTAAATTTCCAATCTTTACGAACTACACTATATACCACAAAGGAGAAGATTATAGGAAGGATGTACGTTATTGACTTATCAGTGCTATTCAAGAGCATACTTAGTCAGAAGCAATTTTACTGTTTGTATTAGAAGTCCTGTTCGGTTGCTCAGGTGGTTGAAGCCTATTTTGTTTCTTAGGAGGTTGAAGTCATGTTTGGTTGCTCAAGCGGTGTAATAACTGTTCCTCCGGGTCAAGTGAGGGTATATAATTAAATTCCAGAAGGAGTCTAGGGCTGGACGTAGAACGGGAAGTTCGAACCAATATGAAAATTAACTTCCCTCCACGATGATTTTTAGCTTGTTTTTGAAATTTTAATGGCGTCTCTTTCGTCTTCCTTTTCTTCGTCTTCTTTCTCTCTTAACTCTGCCTCGTTTCCTTCTCTCATTTCCTACTCTTCATCTACTTCTTCCTCTTCATCAGCTCTCCATCTTTCTTCATCTTCCTCAATCCCTTCATCAACTCTTCATCTTTCTTCTGCATCTTGTCAGTCTGAATCTTTGGTATCTTCTATCAAGAAGGATTCTTCTTCTGTTAATTCAAATTGGTCATCTTTATTCAAATCTTTACCTTGTAATGCTGGTTCTTATAAGCCTATTCAATTTGATATATCTCGGGATAAATCTCCGATTGTTTTACCGGATCTTGTTAGGGAGGAGGGATTGAAGTACTGGAAAAATCATTTGGTTGGTTTCTTTTTGGATGGTACGCTTTCTTTCTTGACTGTTGTTAATTTTTTGAAAAGATATTGGAAGCTTAAAGGTGAAGTTGATTACAAATCTGATGGGTTTAATTTCTATTTCAATTTTTCCAATCAAGAAGATAAGGATTATGTTCTTAACTCGGATCCTACTTTTATAAGGGGAAGATTGTTCATAATTACTAAATGGGATCCATCTTTTGGTATTTCTCAAGCTCAAATTAAGAAAGTGCCTGTGTGGATTCATTTTCATAGGATTCCTATTATACTTTGGACTTTGATAGGGATTAATTGGTTGGCTTGTCATGTTGGTAGGCTAATCTGTTTTGATAATAGTATTGAAAAGCTGCAGAGATTTAAGTATGCAAAGGCGTTAGTGGAGATCTCACCTGACTTTGAATTACCAGACTCTATTCCTATTCGTCAATTGGGAAATAACTGTCCTGATGTTCAACTGTCATATGATTGGAGACCTAAAATCTGTACACATTGTAAAATATTTGGTCACGATACTATTAGTTGTGAGTTTGTTAATAAGGATGAAGATATTAATGTAAATAAGGTGCATGTTTTGGTGGAGAATGTAGATAAAAATCAGAGTGATCATGATATTGATAATACAAATTTAATTAAACAGGGCTGGAAAAATGTAAATAGGAGGAATAAAGGGGTATGGAAAAGGAAGCAATCTGTGGTTATAGAAAAGATTCAATAAATTGATGATCCTATTGGAAGCATGGAAAATGAAAAAGGAAAAGAAATTGAAGCACATAACCCAAATAGTTCTTGCCCAACTGTCACTTCTAACTCATTTTCAGTTTTATCAAACCTTTCTCTTGATAAATCTAGGGATAGTATTTGTAGTGATGCTAATCCATCGGTTACATCTCCTTCAGGTGAAAATATCTCCAATTCTTCAATTGAGTCTGCTGCAAATGTTGTAACTTTTGGTTTCTCTAATAACTCTACCTGTTTTCATCCTCATGTAGTTCACAATTTAGTACTCGGTCTCCATCCATTCTTGGTTCCAGTTCATCCTCACCTTATTTGCATTTGTCTCCTCCTAATCATATTATACTTCCTCTTCCTTCTGAATCAAGTGAGTGTACAGTTGTCATGACTAATTCCGGTACTATTAATTCTGTGAAAACAGGTGATCTCAATAAAGGAAAAGATTATAAGCCTCAGGAGGTCTTACCTTTATCCTCATCAAAAAATAATTCTCATTCAAGGCATACAAGGAAGAATCCTTCACCTTTGCTTCCTCCACTTCCTATTAAATGAATAATATTGCTTTTTGGAATATAAGTGGGGCTAACTTACCCTCTAAACAGTTTGTGATTAGGAATCTTATAAAGGACAAAGATATACATTTGATGTGTGTTTCTGAAACTAAGCTAGACATTCATTCTACCATTAAGGCTATTCGTTTGATTTCTCCTTCTTGGTTATATGATAATAACTTTGTTGAATCTAATTATGGCAGACTGCTTACTTTATGGAATCCTCATATTTTCAAGCTTTCCAGAATAAGTGCCTCTGATCAATACATTCATTACAATTGTATTCATTTGCCTTCCAATATCAATTTCCTTCTAACTTCTGTTTATGCTCAAAATTCTTTATCTTTGAGACGGGTCTTTTTAGATCATCTTCCATCTTTAAATTCGTCTTCTATTCCATGGCTAATAGGTGGTGATTTTAATTGTATGTTTGCAAGTAATCAAAAATATGGTGGCTGTCCTTTATCTCTTAAGGATATTTCACCTTTAAACTGTGCTATAATTCAATCTAAACTAATCTCAGTTAAATACTTTGGTTCCAATTTCACTTCGTCTAATAGTAATAGGAGTGGAAATCCAACTCTATGTAAACTTGATCATATTTTCATAAATCTTCCTTTTCTTCATTTTTGGCCAAAATCTTTTTATCACTTACTTCAGCCTTCTTTATCTGATCATTGTCCATTAATTTTTCATTGGGGAGTTGATAATTTTTGTGGAGGGAAACACTCATTTAAATTTTTTAATTTCTGGACTAAGCAGGTGGACTATCATGTTATTCTAAAACAGGTTTGGAATATGCAATATGGCAAGGATCCTCTAACAAATATTACTCTCAAGATGAAAGCACTTAAATTTCACCTAAGGAATTGGTCAGCAACTATTTTTGGTAAGGATACTAAACTCTCTACTCGGATTAGGAATGAGCTTATTAGGATACAGGAAGACTTGAGTGCCAGGCCATTTGATTCTATTTTACAAAATATTGAATTGCAATTAAAGAATGATCTAGAACAAGTTATTGAAAAGGAAGTGTCATCACTCAAGCAGAAAATTCATTTGAGAATGGAAAAAGAGGCAGATAGGAATACTAAGTACTTCCATAATTTTCTAAAGGTAAAAAGAAACCGTGAATGCATTTTTCAGATTAAGGATATGAATGGAAATTTGGTGAAATCTTTTGATGGTATTAATGATGCTTTTGTTCAATATTTTACATCTATTTTAGCTCCAACCAATTTTTTCATTCCTGATATTAAACCTCTTTTTGACATTACTCTTCCAACCTTATCCACCTCTCAGTCTATTTCTTTGATTTGTGAAATATCAGCTAATGAAATTAGAACTGCAGTTTTTAGTTTGGATAGTAATAGTAGTGGAGGTCCAGATGGTTATAATGCACATTTTATTCAAAAGAGTTGGAATATAATTGGGTTTGATATTGTAAAAGCCATACAATACTTTTTTCAGCATAACAAGCTTCCTATTGGGCTGTCTGCTACTGCCATGGCTTTAATTCCCAAGATTGTTAACCCAACATCAGTTGCTGATTTTAGGCCAATTTCGTGTTGTAATATCATTTATAAAATCATATCAAAGGTTTTAGCTAATAGATTACAATTAGTCTTGCCATCCATTATTTCCAATAATCAAGCTGCATATGTTAGTGGAAGATCAATTAGTGACAATATTCTCTTGACTCAAGAATTATTGTATGGTTATGAGAGGAAAAACATTTCACCGAGGTGCATGTTGAAGCTAGATATTAGGAAAGCTTTTGACTCTATTGCTTGGAACTCTATTTTAGCTATTATGTCAAGGATGAATTTCCCAAAACCTTTTCTAGCTTGGAATTATACATGCATATCATCACCTATGTACTCTATTTCAAGAGAGGGTGGACTGTATGGTTATTTTAAAGGGGTTCAGGGTGTTAGGCAAGGTGACCCAATTTCAGCATACTTGTTAATAATTGTCATGGAGCTTCTAAATTCTATATTGATGGATCTTATTGTTAAAAAAGGCCTTCAGCTTCATCCCAAATGTAAAAAACCACTCATTACTCATCTTCTCTTTGCTGATGATCTAATCATCTTTACAAAGCCTATTTATCATAATATTCAGAGTATTATTTCCTCTCTGCATTTTTTCTATTCTATCACTGGTCTGCAAATTAATCTTTCAAAATCAAATATTTTGGTTGCTGGTTTAAATTCTGTTCAGAGGAATGATATTATTAAGTACTCGGGTCTTCAAGAATTATCCAAAAATGCTTATTATCTGGGTTTGCCTATCTCTAGTTCTAGAATTACCAAACAAAATTGTTTGCCACTCTTTGAGAAGATTATTGAAAGACTTCAGATATGGCCAATTGATAAACTGTCACAAGCTGGTAGGCTAACAATTATTCAATCAATTGTTGTGGCTATGACAACTTATTGGACTAGGCATTACATTCTCCCAGTTAAACTAATTAATATGATTTCTAGTGCCCTCAATAAATTCCTCTGGCATGGTGACCCTTTTTCTAGAAAGCTTATTCCTATTTCTTTTTATAAGTTGTTTGATGCCAAAAAGTATGGTGGACTTGGTATTACTAATATTTTTCAATGGAATAAGGCTGCTATTTCAGCGTACTTCAATAAGATCTTTGCAACTGAAAAGAACTTATGGTCTCAATGGGTTAATCACAATCTTATTGGCAAGAGGAATTTTTGGACAATGCCCATTCCACAAAACTGCAGTTGGAGTTGGAGGTGTATTCTCAAGCTTAGGGAGACTTTTATTCCTTTCTTACAATGTAACTATGTTTTGATTAAAGGTTTGTCCTTCTGGCATTCTCCATGGGCTAAACAAGGTTTGATCTTAAGTTTTGTAGTTGATTATAATCTGAGAAGAAATTCAGGAATTTCTGAGCAAGCTACAGTTGATGAGTTTATACATGATGATTGTTTAGTTTTACCTTATTCCAGCTCCTTTCAACTAAGGAATTTATGGAATCTCATCACTAGTAACCCTATTAAAAATAATGACAATTTTCTAATCTGGTCAAATAAAGGTAAGTATCATTCTATTAGACTTATTTACAATTTTCTCTGTCAAAATGGTTCTCAGTTTCCCTGGCACTCAAGAATTTGGAAAATTGGTGGTAATGCTAAAGAAAACTTGTTGCTGTGGAAAGTGATGGCAAATGCTCTAAATACCAAGGATAAGCTTTGTAAAATGGGTATTATTTCAGAGGATTTATGTGTTTTCTGTAAATCTGAAACTGAAAGGAATACTCACTTGGTTTTTGAGTGTACCTTTGTATATCAGATATGGTATAGGCTTCTATCTAATGGTGGATTTTACAAACCTTCACCAGTTAGTTCAATTGAATGGTTTAATGTTTTTAAGGCAACAAGATGGAAGACTCGTATGACTAGGTTATTGCTAAAGCTTCTTAAGAGATTGATTTATGAAGTCTGGTCTGAAAGGAATAATAGAATTTTTGGTATTGGCGGTAAGAATTCATCTCAGCTGTACAATTTGATTCATGGCAGTATACTCAGAGACTTAAAGGCTGATCCTACGTGAATTTTTGAAAGGATTTAATCACTTCTTGCAGATGGCTTTCTTCTGGATTGTTAGATATACTTTACTGGATTATCACTGATCAAGACTGTATGCAGTTTATGATGCTTAGTTTTATATTTGTGTTTCCTAATTGTAAATTTATATTTTGGTTGTTTATTTACATTGAACTATCAAGAAGGTTGTAACAGGTTGCTAGTTTTGTGGCATTGTGTCTGTTGTAATGTTGCTTAAGTCAATAAAATGAGTTTATGCTCTTGCCTTTCAAAAAAAAATCTCTGGTGTCGTTTATTTTACTATTTGCTGTTATATTTATATTCCGCACTATTAGATGACTTAGTTAATATTCCATATTACGATCCTTAGTCACTTTCACTTGGTATTGGAGCATGTCATCATATAACCATAACACAGATATTTGATACTCACTTAATATGGAAAATAACACTAACACAAGTTTTATTGAAGGTCGATCCACTACACGACCACCACTATTTAACGGTTTAAATTACAATTATTGGTCAACTCGGATGAGTATTTATATGCAAGTAAATGGATAGGATACTTGGAATATCACTCAGAATGAATACACTATACCTACCACATCATATGCACAATGGTCAAACACACAAAAAATAGATGCTACATCAAATGCAAAAGCCATGAATATGTTATTTTGTTCTTTAGATAAAAATGAATTTTTAATAACCCGAGTTCCAATGGGTCTGGTTTTTCACAAAAAAGCTAAAATCCAAGCCCACTGAAGCCCGAGTTGGGTATCTGGTATCCTGCAAATAGGCAAAGAAAAATATATCAAAGCTCAAATAAATATCTCATAGCGGAACTGACTAAAATATAATAGTAAGTAAATACTCACCAAGGTAATAACACTTTCTAAACAAGTGTCACAAAGCTGGATAATCTTTGCCTTCTATCTAACCTATAGGATGTTATAAGGAGGGGGTCAGAACTAAAGTTCCGATGAATGGACAAATTATACACTTCTAAGCTTAATTCTACATATACCGTTTTATTTCCATTTTCTGTTATGTTAGGTTTATTGGGTTTATCATACTCTTGCCTTTGTGCGTGAATCATACCTATCTACTCCCTAGTAGATTAGAACCTAATAACAAATATATATGTAGCTACATGCCCAATGACCGCATCGATCCTAGATACTATCCATAGTACCTTCCGTATCCTCCTCGAAAAGGACTCCATCGCCTTGCTCCTAGAGCATTCTGTAACTACATCTGTAAAGGAAAACTTCGTGAGGCATACAATACAGATGTTCCATCGTCTACTATGAAAATGTAAATGGCATCCGCACTAGCCTATACTAATGCTCGGACATCCACAATGTACCACCCAGTGTGTACCTTGAGGACTATATGTAATCGTTCTGTCTACTCCCTGAATCCCGCCAACAAGGTCTACCTTGTAAGGAACACGGTCGAAGGTTTTCTATATTTGTAAAGGACATCTTCGTTAGGCCTATAATATAGATATTCTACTTGATCTGTTTCTTTTCACATCATGGCTATGACCCTACACAGCCACCCCTCAACTAATCGAAAGACCTCTAGAGAGCTAAATGGTTGTGCCCTACTGGAAACAATCTAAACATTCAATTGGCTGCGCCCCTCATCCAATGTCTCGATGGTGAAAGAATCGTTGGTCTGTTGGTTTAACTCTAGTCTTTCCCGAACTCGTTCTTGATTGATGATGACTTGATATCCGCATGCGACTATCCTTTTGGGTCCTACCCACTAAATCCTACACGCAAGTCGGAGTACAGTCTCATACGAATATCCTACTCCATTTAACAACCTTTTGACTGCCTACAAAGGTCTACTTCTTTAGGTCTGCAATGCAAAACCAATCAAAGTATACTTTCTCTTGATGCAACACCTACAGATCCGCCTCTATGGGTGCGGCTTCGTTAGGCCTACCCTAGAGTTCCATCCTAGAGTACCCTCATGTCCCGTTTAAGTCTCGTACTTCCTTATACCCCAAATTAACTAAGTTGGATGTGCTATTTCTATGCTAAAAATCTACGATGAGCTGCTTCGTTAGGCTCTTCATCCTTTGGGCTGCTCTAAACGCATCTTACTATTTTATTAGACCCTAAGTCTAACATTTTATTTTGCATTTAGTTTACTTTTTTTTATTCTGTTGGCTACTTATTTAACCTAATCGGCATAAGCGTGTCCCAGTCTCACCTAACTATTGTGAGACCATCAATTCCTGACTGAAAGGGAATGCTGTTGGTATGGGCCTTTCTTCTATGTTTGCTTATTAACTTAGTGTAAGTTTTAAAATAAGCCTTTTCTGTTATCTCTAATTATAACCTATGTTATAATTATACTTGCAATTGTTACTTCTATATTCTTTTATAATCTACATGTTATAAATATAATTGCAAGTGTCTGTTTTCTATTCTAGTCTGTCTTCTTTTATTATGATATTGAATTCTCTTTAGTTCTCTTATATTATATGACAATCTTGGCTTGGGATTACGTCCGACTGTCACAAATTTACTTACCATAATAACCGCTTTGCTTTTATTCTACTATCTGCATAGTAAATGCAGATCTAGGCACAATTCAGTTTATTGTTTCTAGTCTTGTCAAATAATTAACAAGATTTCTTCTTTAATTTTTTTAGCTCTTCACTTTATTTTCTTTTTTTCTAGGAAGTAGTTATATTCATTTCCATATTTTAACTATGCTAAAATATAATTTTTTTAGCTCTTCACTTTATTTTTTTAGCTCTTCACTTTATTTTTTTTCTAGGAAGTAGTTATATTCATTTCCATAATAACGAATTAACTATGCTAAAAATCCATTTCCATATTTTAATACTAAATAATGCTATAAACAATAACTCGTAATTGCAAGATATTTCTTTTATTGTCTCTTTAATTATTGGATAATGCAAAATACAGAAATGTCTCTATTTTACACTGATTCCCTTTTTCTTTCTTAAATTCTTGCAATTACGTTTATCGTTATTCTTACAGTATTAAACTATGGAAATATATTCTCTTTTCTAAACCAACCAACTAAGCTATCACTAACTTCCAAATCAAGCTATTAAATATTCCCCTTTTTAATTTATTTCTCCCGTTTTAGCATAATTTACTGTAAATTTCTTACTTTTAGGCTTATGCCTTTCTCTATAACTGTTAAGCCTAATATTATTCATATTTAATTGGATTCCTATCTTTTTTTTCCACATAAATAATAATTAAATATAAGCTCTCTTATAGAATTTACAGTTTCAACATAACTAATTAGCAGAACTAATTACTGAAATAAACGTTGAATTAAAATATTTAATGGGAATCTAACGCTAATATATGATAAACGTAAAAGATATATAATTTAAATCCACTCACCTATCATCCTTAGCTTTGCTCCATTACCTTCCTGGATCCTCTTCTAAGGCGTCTAATATTTTTATTAAAAAGATCTTCTCCTAAGAAATATTTTCTATTTAGGTTCCAGCCTTAGGCAATGAACCGAATTAGGAGAAAATCTAATTATGGAAAATAGCTATGCCCAGGGTCCAATTTATAGTGTAGCTTAGGGATCTCAGACCATTGGGTTTAGCAGATTGAATCTGAAGCCACCACGTCACAGGGTCGTTTGGAGCCATCAGATCCATCAACGTATAGCTCCGATTAAATAAAAATCAAATCTATTTGGTTCGGCACGTCCCTGGACGATTAAATGTCCAAGGGAAAACATGGGTCGACCTATAGGTCGACCTGTGTTATCTTTGGGTTGACCTTAGGGTCGGCCTGTGGCTTTGTGGGTCGACCTGTCGGTCGACCCATATATATATATATATATATATTAATTTTTTCCTGCTTTCTTGTTCTTTTTGTAACTTCTTCATATTAACTCGAATTTCGACAAGTTATATATGGAAATTGATATAAAATCGCCACGGACACAATGGTATAAGTTTCGAAGCCATATTCTGACAATTTCAAAAATGTTTATTTTCATTGTTCATCGTTATTTGGTTATTTAATTATCTAAAAATGCGGGGTGTTACATTCTCCCACCCTTTAGGAAATTTCATCCCCGAAATTCGACAAGGGTAAAATTATGTAATTCCTCGCTTCAATCACATCCATTTTGTGTACATCCAATTTTGCGACCATCTGTGTCGTACAAAGTGTCATTCAACACAAAATATATGCATGCACATGAATTTCTAAGCAGTACCTCCTATATGAATGCTTTTCTTCTTTAAAAATTTATTTTAAAACATGATGCACACACCCTAAATATGCTTGCAATTTCTATATGAATGTAATCTTTTGAAAACTAAAAATGTTTTTCATCCAATTTTTTCCACAGTCCTACTGAATAGGGGTGTAGTTCAACGAATTTTACATCCAAATCCTACCACACAACTTTTAATATTCGAATTTTAGAAAAAATCAATTTTTCGAACTCGATTTCTTATGTCAAAAGAAGGTATAAAACGGTAAACCTTACGTTTACCATTTTACTTTGGTGCACCTCTTTCCCCGTACTTAGAACTTATGCCGCTATTCTATAAAAATCCCTATTTTTCTCCCAAGCATGGTTTGCTTAAGAAAAACTTTCCTTTTCAAACTTTTTCCCAAGCTTAATTTATGGGAAAAATGTATTTTTCTTTTGCAATTCTCATTTATTTCTATCTACGTTTATGTCGCTTTTTTGGATCTTACTGTTTTTTTTAGTTACTTTTATCTACTTTTACTTTTTACTAACTTATGTTGTATTACTTATGATGAATAAGATCTATTCATCTCTTCCTTTCCATACTCAAAATAGAATAACCAAGTCTCGTTTACTTCAATGAATAAGGATTTTAATCTATGTAGTCTCTATTTAAAAAGGCAACTAAGCTTGGAGAAATTTTCTCTTTACCTTTAGTTTTCATTTTTCCCCAACTAAGGTCTATTTATCCCGATCACATGTATCTTACTATCTTACTAATATCACTTTACTATTCTTCTATAGTCTACACACATGAAGAAACATTCCTAGGTTCTCACCAGTGTCTAATACACTTTACGGGAACTTTTATTATTACCACTAAAAGTAATCACTGCTATCTCCTACATAGCCTTACCCTTTTTCCCATCATACCTAGGAAATGTTTCCTACTTACTCCATATTAAAAAGTTTGGTTTGGTATTTATCATTTCATTTTAAAAATTAAAGCTTCTAAATTTTTGAAACATAAAATCCAAAAATTCTTGCCTTTAAAAGTGTTACTTTGAAGTTTCTATTAAATTCAAAGGTACTTGGTTACTTAACATTTTATCTTTCTAGACTTACATCTTTACAGCATTTTGAATTTAAATAATTCCCCAAACCAAGAGGAGAAAACTTGCAAATTCTAAGTTCAAAACTTATTTCACTTTTTCTTTTAAAGACCTTCACATCTTTGCTTAAAAATATTTTGGACTTTTTAAATTTAACTGTTTACTAAGTTTTTTTCTTCCAAAAACTTATTTACTTTTTCACCAAACCATTTATTTTAAAACATGCCTTGCTTGTTATTAAAACATTTTTCATTTTTATTGACTTCTAAAAATGTCCTCACATGTTTTCAAAACATCTTCTTTACATAGCTTTTCAAATTTACTAAAATTGGAGTAGATAAGAACAATTATTTTATCAAAAATCCCTTAAATTTCCTACTCTTCCAATTACCTAACCTTGGAGGAGTTTCTAACTTACTACAAATGGGGACTTTCTACAAAGGCAAGCAACCAATGCGCATAATCAATGGAAAAATATGAAATTTCCATTGCTTAACTTTTCTACTAAGGCACTCTATAATATCCCTTCTAACTAACACTGTCTCTAATTATTACACTTCTTATTACACCTAATGGCTTTATACCTTAATGTATTGGAACTACTTTCTCTTATGAGAAACCATTAATGCTAAAACCTTCTATGAACCCTTTAAAAGAGAATTATATGTTTATGTTAAATTACAAGGAACTTATTATATATTTTATCGAAATAGGCTATACAAAATATGGTGTTTTCCATACCTTGTACGTCTCTTTCACGTATTCCTTATAACTTGCACAAAACATCTTTATTTGTGTTTTGGTTTCATAAAAAATATATCATTATTCGTTTCATTCCAATAGATTAAAGTATGTTTAATCTATATTCACTTATAATAGACATTTCCTATGAAATTTATTAATTTCCTAATATTTAACTTACCTTTTTTTAGAAAAACTCATTTTCAAAACTGTTTAAATATTTTCATAACTAGAAAACATTTCCATATACTTATATTTAAATAATAAGTGTATTACAAACCACTTTATTTCTATACTTAGAAATTATCTTCAAAACACCTTTTTATTTGGGTCAAAACATATGTTACGTAAAACACCGTTACTACAACCCAAAAATACTAGTATATGGATTCAGTTAAAATAAATATTAGTAAATCTCACATGCTATGTAAAAACATTTCCTTTGGAAGTCACCTACTATACAATAGTGTCATAGTATATGCTTCCTTTATTTTTCACGAAAATATGTATTACAACAATAAATGTTGTAACCGACGTTTTCGATACTTAACACACTCTATGTTTTTATATTTTAAAATCTTTATTTACCTACAAGGAAACTAGCGAGCTATATATGCTCTATAATTCTTCAAAAAGAATTAAAATTCACATCGTATAAAAACCAATTTAAATTTCATACCACTTTTTTTTTCAAAAACCCAATATTTACTTCAAACATATCAAAAATTATATTTTTCAACTTTTCAATTCCAAAAGTTTTGTTTTATTGGCTTAGACATAAAGTGGATATTCTTCTTACTACCCTAGGAATATCCTTTCTAAACTTTGGAAATCTCATTCCCTTACTAAAATCTCTTATTCCATCCAAAATAAAAATACACTCCCTATTATCCCTAGGGAACTTTCCAACTTCTTATGACGTATGGATACTAATCTTCTCTCAAAACATAGCTTATTGTACACTATAAATTAGTAATAACTTAAGGCTCAACATCCTTGGGTCATCCCAAATCCAACTAGCAAACTATGCAAAAATGTACTTCTAAAAATTTTCCATATGTTAAAATCTATAATTGGGGACTATTTGGATTTTAGTATATAATATTTTTATATTTTATTCAAAAATAAAAATATGCTCACTCACTATTTACCTAGGCTCTGATGTAAAATGTAATAACCCGAGTTCCAGTGGGTCCGGATTTTTCGCAAAAATGCTAAATTCCAAGCCCATTGAAGCCAGAGTTGGGTATCTAGTATCTTGTAAATAGGCAAAGATAAATTTATCAGAGCTCAAATAAATATCTTACGCGGAATTGACTAAAATATAATAGTAAGTAAATACTCACCAAGGTAATAACACTTTCTAAACAAGTGTCACAAAGCTGGATAATCTCTGCCTTCTATCTAACCTATGGGATGTTATGAGGAGGTGGTTAGAACTAAAGTTCTGGTTAATGGAAAAATTATACACTTCTAAGCTTAATTCTACATATACCGTTTTATTTTCATTTTCTGTTATGTTAGGTTTATTGGGTTTATAATACTCTCACCTCTGTGCGTGAATCGTACCCATCTACTGCCTAGTAGATTAAAACCTAATAACAAATATATATGTAGCTACATGCCCAATGACCGCATCGGTCCTAGGTATTACCCATAGTACCTTCCGTATCCTCCTCGAAAAGAACTCCATTGTCTTGCTCCTAGAGTGTTCTGTAACTACATCTATAAAGGATAGCTTCGTGAGGCCTAAAATACAGATGTCCCGTCGTCTACTATGAAAACATAAACTGCGTCTGCACTAGCCAATACTAATGCTCAGACATCCACAATGTACCACCCAGTGCGTACCTTGAGGACTATACGTAATAATTCTATCTACTCCCTAAGTCCCGCCAACAAGGTCTACCTTGTACGGAACTCGATCGGGGATTTTCTATATCTGTAAAGGACAGCTTCGTTAGGCCTATAATACAGATATTCTACTTGGTCTCTCTCTTTTCTCATCGTGGCTATGGCCCTACGCAGCCACCCTCAACTAATCGAAAGACCTCCAGAGAGCTAAATGGCTATGCCCTACTACAAACAATCTAAACATCCAATTGGCTACATCCTTCATCCAATATCTCGATAGTGAAAGAATCATTTGCATGTTGGTTTAACTCTAGTATTTCCTAAACTCGCTCTTGATTGATGAAGGCTTGATATCTGCATGCGACTATCCTTTTGGGTCCTTTCCACGAAAAACTACTCGCAAGTTAGAGTATGGTGTCATTTGAATATCCTACTCCATTCATCAACCTTTTGACTGCCTACAAAGGTCCGCTTCGTTAGGCTTGCAATGCAAAAGTAGTCAAGTTATACTCTCTTGATGGAACACCTACAGACCTACCTCAGGGGGTGCAGCTTCGTTAGGCCTACCTCAGAGGGCCATCCTAGAGTACCATCATGTCCCATTGAAGTCTCGAACTTCCTTCTAGCCCAAATCAACTAAGTTGGACGTGCTATTTCTATGCTAAAAATCCACGATGAACTGCTTTGTTAGGCTCTTCATTCTTTAGGCTACTCCAAACGCATCTTACTATTTTATTAGACCCTAAGCCTAACATTTTATTTTGCATTTAGTTTACTTTTTTTTATTCTGTTGGCTACTTATTTAACCTAATCGGCATAAGCGTGTCCCAGTCTCACCTAACTATTGTGAGACCATCAATTCCTGATTGAAAGGGAATGCTGTTGGTATGGGCCTTTCTTCTATGTTTTCTTATTAACTTAGTGTAAGTTTTAAAATAAGCCTTTTCTGTTATCTCTAATTATAACCTATGTTATAATTATACTTGCAATTGTTACTTCTATATTCTTTTATAATCTACATGTTATAAATATAATTGCAAGTGTCTGTTTTCTATTCCAGTCTGTCTTCTTTTATTATGATATTGAATTCTCTTTTGTTCTCTTATATTATATGACAATCTTGGCTTGGGACTACGTCCGACTGTCACAAATTTACTTATCATAATAACTACTTTGCTTTTATTCTACTATCTGCATTGTAAATGCAGATCTAGGCACATTTCTGTTTATTGTTTCTAGTCTTATCAAATAATTAACTTGATTTCTTCTTTAATTTCTTTAACTCTTCACTTTATTTTCTTTTTTTCTAGGATGTAGTTCTATTCTATTTGGTTGGTTACAAAAACTGTGCTAAAAATCCATTTCCATATTTTAATACTAAATAATGCTATAAACAATAAATCATATTTGCAAGATATTTCTTTTATTGTCTCATTAATTATTGGAGCATGTCATCATATAACCATAACACGGATATTTGATACTCACTTAATATGGAAAATAACACTAACACAAGTTTTATTGAAGGTCAATCCACTACACTACCACCACTATTTAACGGTTTAAATTACAACTATTGGTCAACTCGGATGAGTATTTATATGCAAGTAAATGGATAGGATACTTGGAATATCACTCAGAATGAATACACTATACCTACCAAATCATATGCACAATGGTCAAACACACACAAAATAGATGCTACGTCAAATGCAAAAGCCATGAATATGTTATTTTGTTCTTTAGATAAAAATGAATTTTTAACAACCCGAGTTCCAGTGGGTCTGGGTTTTTCATAAAAAAACTAAAATCCAAGCCCACTGAAGCCCGATTTGGGTATCTGGTATCCTGCAAATAGGCAAAGATAAATATATCAAAGCTCAAATAAATATCTCATAGTGGAACTGACTAAAATATAATAGTAAGTAAATACTCACCAAGGTAATAACACTTTCTAAACAAGTGTCACAAAGCTGGATAATCTCTGCCTTCTATCTAACCTATGGGATGTTATAAGGAGGGGGTCAGAACTAAAGTTCCAATGAATGGAAAAATTATACACTTCTAAGCTTAATTCTACATATACCGTTTTATTTCCATTTTCTGTAATGTTAGGTTTATTGGGTTTATCATACCCTTGCCTCTGTGCATGAATCATACCTATCTACTCCCTAGTAGATTAGAACCTAATAACAAATATATATGTAGCTACATGCCCAATGACCGCATCGGTCCTAGATACTATCCATAGTACCTTTCGTATCCTCCTCGAAAAGGACTCCATCGCCTTGCTCCTAGAGCATTCTGTAACTACATCTGTAAAGGACAACTTCATGAGGCATACAATACAGATGTTCCATCGTCTACTATGAAAATGTAAATGGCATCCGCACTAGCCGATACTAATGCTCGAACATCCACAATGTACCACCCAGTGTGTACCTTGAGGACTATATGTAATCGTTCTGGCTACTCCCTGAATCCCGCCAACAAGGTCTACCTTGTAAGGAACACGGTCGAAGGTTTTCTATATTTGTAAAGGACAGCTTTGTTAGGCCTATAATATAGATATTCTACTTGGTCTGTCTCTTTTCTCATCATGTCTATGACCCTATGCAGCCACCCCTCAACTAATCGAAAGACCTCTAGAGAGCTAAATGGTTGTGCCCTACTGCAAACAATCTAAACATTCAATTGGCTGCGCCCCTCATCCAATGTCTCGATAGTAAAAGAATCATTGGTCTGTTGGTTTAACTCTAGTCTTTCCCGAACTCGCTCTTGATTGATGATGGCTTGATTTCCGCATGCGACTATCCTTTTGGGTCCTTCCCACTAAATCCCACACGCAAGTCAGAGTACAGTGTCATATGAATATCCTACTCCATTTATCAACCTTTTGACTGCCTATAAAGGTCTACTTCGTTAGGCCTGCAATGCAAAACCAATCAAAGTATACTCTCTTGATGCAACACCTACAGACCCGCCTCTGTGGGTGCGGCTTCGTTAGGCCTACCCTAGAGGGCCATCCTAGAGTACCCTCATGTCCCGTTGAAGTCTCGTACTTCCTTATAGCCCAAATTAACTAAGTTGGATGTGCTATTTCTGTGCTAAAAATCTACGTTGAACTGCTTCGTTATGCTCTTCATCCTTTGGGCTGCTCTAAACGCATCTTACTATTTTATTAGACCCTAAGTCTAACATTTTATTTTGCATTTAGTTTACTTTTTTTTATTCTGTTGGCTACTTATTTAACCTAATCGGCATAAGCGTGTCCCAGTCTCACCTAACTATTGTGAGACCATCAATTCCTGATTGAAAGGGAATGCTGTTGGTATGGGCCTTTCTTCTATGTTTTCTTATTAACTTAGTGTAAGTTTTAAAATAAGCCTTTTCTGTTATCTCTAATTATAACCTATGTTATAATTATACTTGCAATTGTTACTTCTATATTCTTTTATAATCTACATGTTATAAATATAATTGCAAGTGTCTGTTTTCTATTCCAGTCTGTCTTCTTTTATTATGATATTGAATTCTCTTTTGTTCTCTTATATTATATGACAATCTTGGCTTGGGACTACGTCCGACTGTCACAAATTTACTTATCATAATAACTACTTTGCTTTTATTCTACTATCTGCATTGTAAATGCAGATCTAGGCACATTTCTGTTTATTGTTTCTAGTCTTATCAAATAATTAACTTGATTTCTTCTTTAATTTCTTTAACTCTTCACTTTATTTTCTTTTTTTCTAGGATGTAGTTCTATTCTATTTGGTTGGTTACAAAAACTGTGCTAAAAATCCATTTCCATATTTTAATACTAAATAATGCTATAAACAATAACTTGTAATTGCAAGATATTTCTTTTATTATCTCGTTAATTATTGGATAATGCAAAATACAAAAATGTCCTTATTTTACACTAATTCCATTTTCCTTTCTTTTATTCTTGCAATTACGTTTATCGTTATTCTTACAATATTAAACTAGGTAAATGTATTCTCTTTTCTAAACCAACCAACTAATCTATCACTAACTTCCAAATCAAGTTATTAAATTTTCCCCTTTTTAATTTATTTCTGCCTTTTTAGCATAATTTACTGTAAATTTCTTACTTTTACGCTTATGCCTTTCTCTATAACTGTTAAGCCTAATTTTATTCATATTTAATTGGATTCCTATCTTACTTTTCCATATAAATAGTAATTAAATATAATCTCTCTTATAGAATTTACAGTTTCAACATAACTAATTAGCAGAACTAATTACTGAAATAAATGCTGAATTAAAATATTTAATGGGAATCTAACGATGATATATCATAAACGTAAAAAATATATAATTTAAATCCACTCACCCATCGTCCTCAGCTTTGCACCATGGCCTTTATGGATCCCCTTCTAAGGCGTCTAATATTTTTATTGAAAAGATCTTTTCCCCATAAATATTTTCTATTTAGGGTCCAGCCTCAGGTAGTGAACCCAATTGGGAGAAAATCTGATTGTGAGAAAATAGCTAGGCCTTGGGTCCTATTTATATTGTAGCTTAGAGATCTCAAACCATTGGATTTAGCAGATTGAATCTGAAGCCACCATGTCACAAGGTCGTTTAGAGCCATCAGATCCATCAACATATGGCTCCCATGGAATAAAAATCAAATCTATTTGGTTCGGCACGTCCCTGGACGATTTAACGTCCAAGGGCAAATGCGGGTCGACCTTATGGTTGACCTGTAGCTTTGTGGGTCGACCTATGGGTCGACCCATATATATATATATATGTATGTATGTATGTATGTATGTGTGTGTGTGTGTATTTCCTGCTTTCTTGTTCTTTTTGTAACTTCTTCGTATTTACTCGGATTTCGACAACTTATATATGAAAATTTGATCAGAAAATCGCCACGGACACAATGGTATAAGTTTAGAGGCCATATTATGACAATTCTAAACATGTTTATTTTCATTGTTCATCGTTATTTGGTTATTTAATTGTCTAAAAATGCGGGGTGTTACAAATTTAATAAAGTTAGTATGTGTAAAACTGCTTATGAAATCTGGCGAACTCTTAAAGTTACACATGAAGGAACAAACAAAGTGAAACAAAACAATATTTCTATGCTTAAAAATCGGTTATTAAATTTTAGAATGAAACAAGATGAAACTATAAATGACATGTATTCTAGATTTTAAGACATATATCATTCACTTTAGCACTAGGAGAAAAATATTCAGATTTTGATATTGTCTCAAAAGTTCTTAACTCTTTAACAAATAAATGGGAACGAAAAGTTTTAGCTATTGAAGAAGCTAATGAAATTTCTACCATCATACCTGAAGAGTTAATAGGAAATCTCATGTCGTCTGAAGTTAATTTGCAGGCAAAACGAGATCAAGCCCAAGATAGAAAGAATATAGCTTTTTAGGATGAACATGAAGACTCAGACTCGGATGAAGATGACATGGCATTTATAGCAAAGAATTTCAAAAAGTTTTTGAAATTTAGAAAGAATAAGAATTTCGAAAACAACAGGAGAGACAATACCAATAAACCACCAGCCTCAAATCTCGAATGCTATGAATGTCATAAGAAAGGTCACATAAAGAAGGACTGTCCTGATCGAAAGAAAGATAGATACAAGAATAAAAGGGACAAGTATAAGAAGAAGGAAGCATTTTCTGTTACATGGGATGATTCGGAATCATCTTCATCATCAGACAGTGATTCTGAATAAGCCAATATCTGCTTTATTGCTTCGACCAACGATGTAAGTGATCTTACTTTTGATGATTTAATAGAAATAAACTTAGAGTTATTGGATAAACTAAAAGAAGTTAAAAGAAAGTATAAAGATGCTCTAGAAAAATTAAACAGAAATTAAATAGAAGTTGATATGCTAAAAGATGAAAAGAAAATCTTAGAAGAAGAACTTTTTAAAACACAAGATTTTTTGTCTAACGTTTCTTCTCAACTCACTATGCTATCAAGTGAAATAAAAGTGAAAAAAGAAAAGAATATGACATTAGCTTCAGAAAATCATGATTTAAAATTAAATGTCAAAATTCTTGAATTAAAAAATACCAGTCTCAAAACTGAGTTAGAGAATATCACTAAAAATGTATCTAATTTTAATAAAGGAAGAGAAAATCTTTCTAAAAGTATTAGTAATTCTCAAACTACTTCTAATAAGAAAGGGTTAGGAAACACAAATTCTTCAAAAACTAGTTCAAAGAAGAATAACCCATCATATAAATTTTTTAATTTACATAAGGATTTTACAAAAGCAAAAGCAAAACCAAAGTTTTCACTCAAAAGAAAGAAATTAGCAATACAATTATTATAAAAATTTGGGTACCAAAAACTAATAGTAATTTAATCAAAAATAAGTATATTAAATCTTTTATAAATTCAGTTCATAAAAATAAAGATTTTACTTATAAAGGGAATTCTAAACCCACTTGGGTTTGGCTTCCTAAGATCTAACTCTTAGGACCCTAATAAAAAGTGGGTACCAACGTCATTCCGATATTTTTTGCAGGTATCAACTAAGAAAAGAGGAAAGTGGATATTTGATAGTGGTTGCTCAAAACATATGACAAGAAACAAAGATATGCTGACTAACATTATCTACTCAGATGGAGGATCTATCACATTTGGAGATAATTCCAAAGTCTATATCATCGACAAAGGCGATGTGAGCAATGATGGTACATCTAACTTACCTCCTATTACAAATGTTTTACTAGTTAAAAATTTAAACCAAAATTTTCTTAGTATAAGTCAACTATGTGATAAAGGTTTTAATATAACTTTTTCAGAAAATAAATGCAACATATTTGATCAAAATAATAATCTCATATTTGATGGAACTAGAGAACGAAATATTTACATGTTAAATATGAAAGTTAGTCATAACTCAAATATGTGTCTTGTAGCCAAAGAAAATGACCCTTGGTTATGGCACAAAAGATTTTGTCATATAAATTTTAAAGCAATAAGCAAATTATCTAAGAATAATTTAGTTAAAGGTTTACCAAAAATGAACTTTAAAGTAAAATGTATTTGTGATGCTTGTCAGTTAGGAAAATTAACAAAATCTTCTTTTAAATCAAAGAAAATAAATTCTACGTTACAACCACTTGATTATTGCATTTAGATCTTTTTGGACCAACTCAAGTTCAATCTATAAACCATAATAGATATGTGTTCGTAATTATAGATGATTTTTCTAGATTTACTTGGACAATATTTTTGAAAAATAAAAGTGATACTTTTGAAAATTTTAAAATATTCGCTAAAAGAATTTAAATGTTAAAAATTTAAAAATTAAAAATATTCGGAGCGATCACGGTGGTGAATTCGAAAATGAATCTTTAAAAAAATATTGTAATAAGAAAGGAACTGTTCACAATTTTTCATTTCCAAGAACTCCGCAACAAAATGGAGTTGTAGAAAGGAAAAATAGAACACTCTAAGAATGTGCTAGGACTTTATTAAATGGAAGTACTCTACCTAAATACTTCTGGGCAGAAGCTGTAGTAACTGCTTATTATGTTTTAAATAGAGTTTCCATTAAACCATTAACAAAAGATACCCCATATGAACTTTTTAATGGAAGAAAACCCAACATATCATATTTTAAAATTTTTGGTTCAAAATGTTTTCTTTTAAATACTAAAGACAATCTTGGTAAATTCGATCCAAAATCCGATGAAGGAATATTTATTGGATATTCGTAATGAAGCAAAGATTATAGAATCTATAATATAAAACTAAAGTAATCTAAGAAACACTTCATGTGTCATTCGATGAAAATTTCAAAATTAATCATAAAAATGAAGATGATGAAATTGTCTCAAAACCAAATAACATAGAAGATGATTTTGAAAATACTGAAAATAATGTAAACAATAATTTACCAAATAATAATGAAATTCGAACTCCACCAAGACTTCTAAGAAACCATCCTGTTGAAAATATCATTGGAGAAGTAAATACTAACATAAGAACTCGAAATCAACTAAATCAAATGGGTTATGTAGCTTTTCTTTCAAACATTGAACCCAAAAATGCTAAAGAAGCCTCAACCGCTGATTACTGGATTATAGCCATGCAAGAAGAATTAAATCAATTTGATCGTAATGACGTTTGGTACTTAGTTCCTAGACAAGTAATCAAGCGGTTATCGGTACCAAATGGGTTTACAAAAATAAAGCCGATGAGCAAGGAAATATTTTTTGAAACAAAGCTAGGCTAGTTGCTCAAGGTTATAATCAAGAAGAAGAAATAGACCATGATGAAACATTTGCTCCTGTAGCTTGTCTAGAAGCTATACGTATTTTATTAGCTTATGCATGTTTTAATAATTTTGAACTATATCAAATGGATGAAAAAGTGCCTTTTTAAATGGTTTTATAAAAGAAAATGTATATATAGAACAACCACCTTTATTTCAACATGGAAAATTATTTAATTAATTCTGGTTTTAAAATTGGTAAAGTATCAAACTTTGTTTATAAAACAAGATTAAACTGATATTTTAATAATACAGATATATGTAGATGACATTATTTTTGGTTCAACAAATGAAAAATTATGTCAAGAATTTTCAGATATTATAACAAGTGAATTTGAAATGTCTCACATGGGAGAACTTTCATATTTTTTTGTTTTACAAATTAAACAATTAAGTAATGGAATTTTTATTAATCAAGAAAAATATTGTAATAATCTTATAAAATGATTTGGTATGGAAAACACTTCTACTAAACTGACTCCTATGAGTACTACGGTACATCTCGATATAGATGAAAATGGCAAAGTGTTGACCAAAAACTATATTGTAGCATGATTGGTTCACTACTTTATTCAACTGCTAGTAGACCAGATTTAATGATGTGTGTATGCTTGTGTGCACGATTTCAAGCAAATCCCAAAGAATCACATTTGCGGCCAGTGATATGAATTTTGCGATACTTAAGCAAGACTAAAGACTACGGTCTCTTTTATCCAAAAGAATGTCCTTTTGAATTAGTTTCATACAATGATGCTGATTTTGGAGGATGTCGAACGGTTCGAAAGAGTATAAGTGGTACTTGTCATTTCATTGGATGATCTTCAGTATCTCTGTTTAGTAAGAAACAAAATTGTGTTTAACTCTCGACGTGTGAAGCAGAATATATTTCTGCTGCTTTGGCATATGCTCAAGTAATATACATGCAGCAAACAATACAAGATTTTAGAATAAAACTTTCTAAATCTACAATTTTTTGTGATAACAAAGCACTATAAATTTATTGAAAAACCCTATAAATCACTCTAGAACTAAACACGTTGATATTAGACATCATTTTTTGTGATAATATAGAGAAAGGAAATATATCACTCGATTTTGTACCATCAGATAATCAAATAGCTGATATATTTACAAAACCCTTAAATGAAAATATTTTTATTAAATTATGACAAGAACTAGGAATCATGTCGTTAAATGAATTATAATATTCTTTTACAAAATAAAAAAAAATTCGAACAAAATAATGGAGTTGATAGCACTCGAACTCAGGTCTGTTAGGAGGGAGTTACATGATGTTCTGTTGTACTAATATATTTCTTGTTTATACACCATACATCACCTTTAATTATTCTTGCGGCCATTAACTCTTAGCTTTTTCTATCCTCACATTTTTACTTGGCTAAGACTTTCCAGATGATTTTCACCTCAAACATTCAAAACCTATAATAGTATATAAGATTAGTATATATACACATCAATTTTAATTTTCAATTCTCACTCATTTTAAACAAAACTATTTGGCTTAATCAATTTTCAAATAATAAACAAACACTACAATGCTGTCACACGAAGACTCAAACCAATCACCAATTGTTTTTACCACTCTAACTTTTGATTCATCAAACAATTCAACTCTGGTATATATCCCAATTAAGATTACACCCTCACCAAATCATCACATTGGGTATACGCCAAAAGGAAAGAGAGCTAAAAGAAACTTGGGTTTTGGCTCTCGTCAACTAAAGAAAAGATTGACGATATCCACCATTATCAAAGAGAAACATTAGAACTTCAACGCGAAATGTACTATGAGCAAAAAGTGAATGAAAAACGCTTAAGTTTCCTAGAACAATTCGCTCTGAAGTTTGATGGATCATTCTAAGCAATGTGTCACCAACCGTCTCCGCAACGTCCTCAAGTGTTGCCAAACTCTTGGGAATGAAGCCTCAACATCCTCAAGTGTTGCCAAACTCGTGGGTATAAAGCCTCAACGTCCTCAAGTGTCGTCGAACTCTTGGGAACATGGTAATGTATGGTCTCCTATCCATCCATTACAAGAAATCACTAAGGTTGAACCACACTCGGATGATTCGAAAAATTCCGGAAACTAAAATATTTTTCATAAATATTAATATTGTAACTTGAATATGTATTGTTGTTTGAAATCATGATTATACTTTTATGATTGACATTATATTAAACCTAGAAAACATACGAACATATATATTAACTAAATTAAAGAAAGATTAGATGAAAGGCAAAAACTCAGCAAAAACAACAGTTTCGGTCGGTTGGCATAGGGCATACAGTCGACTGAATATTCAAACAATTTCAAAATTTTACACTGAAGGCAGTCAACTGAACTACCCAAACCAATCGACTGAATACCCCTTAAAATGAACTGTAAACATGCAGGTTAGTTTTCTCTGCAACCCAGTCGACTGAATCAACACTTCAGTTGACAAAATCTTCAAATTTTTGTAATTCCACTGAGAAACCAGTCGACTGCAGCCCTAAAAACAGTCGACTGAATTTCAACATTTTGCACTGTAAACTTGCGGCATGCAAAACACTGCATACCAGTCGACTGAGGTCCCCAATTCAGTCGACTGGGTCGTATATTTTCTGTATTTTAAAATGCCTATACACATTTTCCAATACACCTTTTCACCCAACCACTACTTAACTCACCCTTCTTTCTCATTTACCACTTACCCAAACTACTTTACTTCAGCAGAAACCCTAGCTTCCAATAAAAAAATCAAAATTTTTCTCCAAATCCATTCACATCAATGGCATCTCGAACCAAACGTGCTCGTGAAGCTTGGTCCTTCCGAAAGCCAAATCCGCTCTTGGCTTCATAACGAGACGACAGTAACACGATTCAATTCAATGAAAAACTCACGAATTTTAGAAGGAGCTTTCGTCAAGTTTGCTGATTTTAATGGATATGTTATCTGAGAGCTTGTAGAAGCTAGCGGTATCGATCATATAATTGGGTATGACCCAAATAATGTCAAAAAATTTCCTCTCTTGATTAAGTTGTTCTTCGCCAATACGAATTTAGATCTCCAAGATCCACAAAATAAGGATGATTATATCTGGACCTTGGTTTGTGGAGTTCAAATTTATCTCCCTCTACAACGACTTGACCACATTTTGCGATGTCCATCAGAAGGATTGGATATTGATAGTTTCGAAGTAGACATGTATAACCGAGACAAAGTGTCTCAATGTTTTCTATCGGACGATTTGACGATCTTGAAATCTAGTGCGTTACGTCCAAAGGCACGTATTCTTCACCGTGCTCTCATTTGATCACTTCAACCTCGTACCGGTAGCTACGAGAAAGTTTACAAGAGGGATTTTCCAAGCCCTCTATGCCATTTACTTATCTCAAAGAGTAAATTGGGCAAATATCATTTTGGAAGAGTTTCTTACCGTTAACCACAAAAGAAGCTACAAGGCTATCCACTACGGAGTTTACATCATGCCCATTCTTCAAAATTTCGGAATTCCTTTGCCCGATGTGGATTATATGACCATTAGGAAGCTTAACTCGAAGACTCTAAGTCTTATAGGTCTTCCAAAACGCCCCCAATCTCAAATAATTAGCTTCCAACGATGGGTCGGGAATCGAGATCAAGGCATTCCCCAACCACGGGATATAAACGTCGCCTCTTCACCATCTCAACCTCCCCCAACAACAAGAAGAAGAAGATGACGATAAAATTCATGAGCTCCATAGCAATATTACTCCAAAGCAAGCACTTGTTATGCTCTCTCGCAATCGGATTAAGCTTGGACGACGACTGGCCACCATTGAGAAAAATGTCGTCAAAACAAATAAGAAGGTTAATTCCATAAAAGGTTTCTTAAACAAAATTTAGGAGAAAATATCATGTACCAGCTCTACCTCTACCGGTATTGTCGAAAACCACGCCATTTTACATGAGTAACCTCCAAAGAAGACGAGGAATAAGAAGCTTCGGACAGTGAGGAAGTCTAGTTTTTTTATATTTACTTATGCTCATGTTATTTGTTTATTTAAGACAATATTTTATGTATGCTTGTTTTGATATTGTTGTGTGACATTGTTATTTGAATTCCGTGCTCATGTTGATTTATGATGATGTATGCTTATAGTCTATATTTCTCATACTATCTAATTGTTCCTTTTGTCGAAGACAAAGGGGGAGAAATTGTTTGATAGGTGGAATATTCATTCAGGGGGAGTAAATTGCTCTTATAAATTTTCAAACTTACATATTTGTCATCATTAAAAAGGGAGAGAATGTTAGAACTTTGTATTTTGATGTTTTGATCATGACAACTATATAAATAAATATTATGTGAACTAACCATATTTGCAAGAGAAGATACTATTTTATTTGACAATATATTGCAGACCAGAATTCAGATAGAAGCTTTAATATTGTCTATGGTTGGTCTATTGTCTAGGTCTTGTATTTATTTTTTGTTAAAATCTCTCCAAAGTGGTATATGCACGCACACGTACTTAAAAATATTTTTCATATCATATTTAGTATGCTAAGTAATTTACTACACAAGTTCACGTACAAAAGATTTCTCAAAAAAACTTCAATATGGCATAAAACTTGATATTCAGCCGACTAAAATAGGTAGTTCAGTCGACTGAATATCTATGCACAGCACAATCAGATATGAATATTCAACCGACTGAACTACCCAATTCAGTCGACTTAATATGGTGTTTTTTGTACTTTTCCTCACTGATTCGAATTTTTAATATTTCAGCTGGCTGAATTCTTTTGCTTAGTCGACTGAAATCGCATAATGGTTATATTTCTAAAAAGACACTTCACTTCATCGAACAGAAACAACCCTTGATTCAAGAGTTGTTTCCGTATCTTTTGATCGTCTCTTTTCACGATAGGTTGCAACACTTAAACACTGTTTATAGCCTTCAAATTCATTTGTTTTAATCACCTAATTTTTTGATTCTATCTCATATTCTTATTATCTAAACTCTTGTCATTTGCAATCAAATTCTTGTTCTAATCACTTGCACATTCAAGAGTAATTTCATTTGTGATTAAATTAAACTTCAAATCTTCACGGACTAACTATATACCACAAAGGAGAAGATTATAGGAAAGGTGTACGTTATTGACTTATCAGTGCTATTCAAGAGCATACTTAGTCAGAAGCAATTTTACTGTTTGTATTAGAAGTCTTGTTCGGTTGCTCAGGTGGTTGAAATCCTATTTTGTTGCTTAGGCGGTTGAAGTCCTGTTCGATTGCTAAGGTGGTGTAATACCTATTCCTCCGGGTCAAGTGAGGGTTTATAGTTAAATTCCAGAAAGAGTCTGGGACTAGATGTAGAACGGGAAGTTCGAACCAGTATAAAAATCCCTGGTGTCGTTTATTTTAATATTTACTGTTATATTTATATTCCGCACTAGTAGATAACTTCGTTAATATTCCATATTACGATCCTTAGTCACTTTCAAATTTTAACAATTTTCCTTTATATAAAAATTCATAATATATTCTCCATGCATTGAAAAATTATGAAATTAAAACCCATCTCCAAAATAAGGTATTATACAACATATTCAAAATTCATGATATTTGAAGATCATTTACTATGGTTTTACCCTCAAAACCGAATTAATCCACTTTATAATATCCTTATAACTTTATCACTTAAATCAAAACATGACAAACATCAATCATTGCATATCATCCACATCCATGCATTCGGTTTTAATCCTAAACCGAAATAAATCAATCAATACAAAATAAAATGAGATGGTATAGATCATTATTCACCTTGGTTTGATAATGGATTGAGATTTGAATATTGCTTAATCTTCCTAGCTTTCCTCCTTGAATCTCTACTTGAATTCGTGACTTAGGTTGTAATTAATGGCTGACCTTGCTTGAGCTCTTTGATTGTTTTGATTTATGAAAACATTAATAGAATGGAATATGGGTTTAGGGGTTATAAGATCGATCTATTCCTATTTTACCCTTTCCCTATTCAAATATGTGTTTAAGTTATAAAACAAGCTTATAGATTTTTTTGGTTAAGGCGCGACCTTAATTATTTTCAAATCTCAATTCCCTTATCACTCTAATCATCACATTATTCTATTTAATTTATCTAATTAAATCTCCTGAATAACGTTAATTAAAAGTAGGGGTGTTACAGGCTCCCCTCCTTAAAGAATTTTGTCCTCGAAATTCAGTAAGGACTAATTACTAAGCATATCAACTATGCAAACATCCGTAACATTACCTAATAACACTACTAGCCTATATGACTAGAAAACAATCTATATATATCAAATATAGAACATACCCTCATAACAGATCATGATATGTATCTCTAGTCCCGTCCTCTATCTCCCAAGCATAGTCTTTCTCATTATCATTCCACTGAACTTTCACGAACTTGACTGTCTTATTTCTTAATCTCTTCCTATCTCTTGCTACAACTCAAACTAGTTGCCTAACAAAAGTTGGATTCGATTCTACAGCTAAATCTTCCAATGCTATCAAGTGACAGTAGTCTCTAGATCATGTACATACTTACGAAGACGGGAAACATGGAATACGTTATGGACACCTACCAAACTGTTTGGTAACTCTACTCGATATGTGAGCTTCACGATCCTCTCTATAACTAGGAACGATCCAACATATCTCGGTGCTAACTTTCCTGTCTTATCGAATCGCACCACATCTTTGATCGGTGATACCTTAATGAAGACTCTATCTCCAACCGTGAACTCTAGATCTTTACGACTCTTAACTGTGTAACTCCTTTGTGTAGACTGAGCTTCTTTCATCTTGCCTCGGATTTACTCAATCTTCTTTATTTCTTCTCTCACCAGATCTGAACCTAAGACCAACCTGGCTTTAGTTTCCAACCAATATGCTGGTGACTTGCACGGCCTTCGATACAAATCTTTGAAAGGTGTCATTCTTATACTAGTTTGATAATTATTATTATAGGAAAACTCAACCAAGTGTAGGTGGTCTTCCCATGATCCACCAAAATCTAGTACACAAGCTCTCAACAAATCCTCAATTACCTTATTGACTCTCTCTGTCTACCCATCTCTCTGAGGGTGATAAGCGGTACTCGTCTTAAGCTTGGTATCTAACAATTCTCGTAGACTCTTCCAGAATTCACTAGTGAACACGGAATCTCTATCACTTACTATACTATTAGGAATCTCATGCAGTCTAACTATATTCTTCATGAATAACTTAACTAGAACCGGTGCCGTTCTAGTCGATTTGGCAGATATAAAGTGTGGGCTCTTAGTTAGTCTAGCCACTATAACCCAAATGCTCTCATTTCCTCTATTTGACCTTGGCCACCCATCTATAAAATCCATAGATATAGAATCCCACTTCCAAATTGGAATATCTAAAGGTTGAAATCAACTCAGTTTTTGATGATCGACTTTTACTTGTTGACAGTTAAGACACTACATTACCCATAAGGCTATATCTTTTTTCATACTTCCCAGAAGAAACTTCTCTTCATGTTTTGATACATCTTTGTTCTTCCACGATGAATAGTAAACTTCGATCAATGACATTCTATAAGAAATTCGTTCCTTAGATCTTCAATATCTGGAATACATAACCTTCCTTTCTTTCTCAACCACCCATATTGGTCAAGAATGAAATCCTTTAAATCATCAATCTCGATTCCACTCTTTAACTTTATGATCTATTCAGCTAGTAATGGATCATCTCCTTGCTTAAAAGCAATCCTTTCGATCATTACTAGTCGAACTTCTAAACATGACAATATAGCAGTTTCTTGACTCGAACTTGTCATAGATCTTAATTGCACGCTGCATGTAGTCAATGCTTCTAAATCTTTCTACTCGGCTATCATTACTAACGCTGCATTCTGATGCCTTCTACTGAGCAAACCTACTACTCTATTTCCTTTCCCTGGTGTATACTTAATTTCAAAATCATAAGCAGCTAAAAACTCTAGCCATCTTTGATGTCTTATATTTAACCCCTTCTGAGAGAATACGTATCTTAATGACTTGTGGTTCATAAAAAACTCAAATCTCCATCCTAAAAGGTAATGTCTTCATACCTTTAATGCAAAAATTACTGCAGCTAACACTAAGTAATGCGTCGGATATCTAACCTCATGTGGTTTGAGCTATCAAGAAGTGTAGGCAATTACTTTACCCCTCTGCATTAACACAGCTCCTAATCCAGTTTTGCATGCATCTATATACACTACTAACCATTGATTACCATTTGGCACAACTAACACGGGTGCATTGGTCAATAAATGCTTTAACTTAAGGAAAGCTTCCTCGCATCTGTCGGCCCAAACAAACTTAACGTCCTTTCTGGTTAGCTTAGTTAGGAATGTTGCCATCTGCGAAAAATCCCTGATAAATCTCCGGTAATATCCACCTAATCCAAGAAACCTTCTTATCTTGGTCACTGTCTCGATTGTCTTCCAACTATTAACCGCTTCAATCTTAGCTGGATAAACTGATAACCCTTCTCCTGAGAATACATGGCCAAGAAACTTTACTTCTTTCTTTCAGAAATGACACTTCGAAAACTTATCTCAGTGCCTTTGACAATATTCTAAGATGAACCTCGTACTCTCTTTCATTCTTAGAATATAACAAAATGTCATCTATGAACACCAATACGAATCTATCCAACTTCTCTCGAAAAATTCGGATCATCAACTATGAAGAAAGCTGGGACATTCGTTAGCCTGAATATATTATTAACCACTCGTACAAACCATATCTCGTTCGAAACGCCATCAAAGAAATACTATCCACCGTTACTCTTAGCCGATGGAACCTATAGCCAAATCCAATTGGGAAAACACTTTGGCTCCACTCAACTGATGGAATAAGTTGTCAATTCTCGGTAAAGGATACCTATTCTTGATCATTCTCTTATTCAACTTGCGGTAATCAACACACATCCTTAATGACCCATTTAGTTTCTTTATGAACACCATGGCCGCTCCCTAAGGCAAACTACTCGGTCTAATAAAACTCTTTCCTTCTAAGTCCACTAGCTGCACCTTCAACTCCTTCATCTCGGTAGGTGCTATTTTGCTAGGTGGTCTACTTATGGGTTCCGCCCTAGGCACAAGATCTATCCGAAACTATATGTCTCGCTTCGGCAGTAGTCATATAACTGGTTCAAAGACATCTACAAACTCTCTTGCTACTAAAACCCTATTCAAATCTACTTCTACTTCCATAGCACCCAACAAGGAACAAATATTCAAATCCGAATTATCCACTGAGTATATGATTTAATTTTGACTTTTAGGATGTCTCAATGATATTTCCTTATCCTGGCAAAATATCCTAGCATCATATTTATCTAACCAATCTGTACCCAATATGATCCTAAAGCCTATGAAATCAATGGCATACAAACTGCATGCAAACTTATGACCTAACAAATCAAGTTCTAACGGTCGCATCTCATCCCTAGAGTTACATACCCTCCTACTGGATTCACAACCCTTAAGGAATAATAAGGTATGATGGTCTAAGCATTATCTATCTACCAAACACTGAGATATAAATGGATGCGATGCACCGGTATCAAATAGTACCCTAACTTGTATACTATGAATAAAAAGTGTACATTCCATAACAGACTTTCCCTTCTCAGTAGTAATTGGCCTAGAAGATATTGATTCTAAAGCAAAAAAATTTCTTTTATCCGCTCTGATTGGTTTTGACTACCGATTCTTATAGTGCCCCATCTGGTCACAGTCGAAGCATTTCACTGTTTTCTTATCGGTAACTTTCTTCCCTTTGCCAGACCGGCACTCATGAGCAAAATGTCCCTTCTTATCACACTTGTAGAAAACCAGATTAGCTTTCCCTTTCTTGGAAGCTCCTCCTTTCCGAGCTCCTTTCTTCTTAAAGAACTTTCTCTTCTTACCCTGAGAATCCCGAGTTTCACCCTGCTTCTCTTTTCCAAAAGTAGAAAACATCGCTTCATTCGGATTTCCATCTCCATTACAACATTGCTCGGGTCTCAGAGATGTGGCATGCTCGCCTTAGCAATCTCTTAATGATAGTGTCAATTGTAGCGTATCCATATCTGGATAGCTCATCAAACTTAACGGCATACTCAATCACCGACATTTCTCCTTACTCCAAGTCCATAAACTTTCTTAGCAAACCCGACTTCGCAACTTCAGACAAAAATTTTCTTTGAACCTTTTTTGAAATTCTGTCCAAGTCAACTCCTCCTCAGGCACACCTATGGTGAATCCATTCCACTAGAACAATGCTGCTCCTTGCAACTACCTCGAAGCTAGTTTCCTTTTTTGCTCATCATCCAAACTAAGATCAGCAAAGATTCTCTCACAATGCAACAACCAAATCTCCATTCTACAGCATCCTCTGTTCCAAGAAAAGGCTTCCCACCCAAAATGGTATAATCCTTGCTCAACTTGGCATAATTGTTGCCAACTGGCACCATATGATTTGCTCCTCTTGCATTCACAGCATTTCCTCCAACTACTCATGCAGCCGCTCTAGCTTACATCAAGTAAATAAAGAACTGATACATCATCCCCATATCTACTGGTGGGGTTCCTACACCAACGTTGGAATTTGTGTTTTGATTAGCATTTGCCTGTCGATCCTGACTACTTTTGGTATTGAGTTAAGCATTTTAATTAGCCATGGTGCTTCCTCCACCTAGATACACCCTTCCGTTTCCTGCTTCCATACCTTTCTTTCTCATAAATCTACATATGAGCC
Source organism: Allium fistulosum (assembly GCA_030737815.1). Classification (NCBI taxonomy): domain Eukaryota; kingdom Viridiplantae; phylum Streptophyta; class Magnoliopsida; order Asparagales; family Amaryllidaceae; genus Allium; species Allium fistulosum. The sequence goes on along the minus strand of CM060903.1, from coordinate 343,116,813 downwards.
TTAGTAAGATATAGAAGAATGGTCTAAGAGAGATGGGAAAACAAAGATAAATTGTATACTTATATAAAACAAATATAAGTACGTTACGATAGCATTATCCCATACCCTAATCTTATTCCCTGATTCATTTGGATTATGTTTTAAAATCTCTTTTTAAGTTCAAAATTCTTTTAAGTTTTACATAAACCTATGCTCTAATACCAAGTTGTAACATCCCCCATTTGGGGGCCCAAAACTAACCGCTATGGATACTACACTCATCCATAGTTATTAATTCTCGATGACCGAATGCAATAATGTTAGATACACTGATAACATAGAAGCACATGAATATGAAAAATAAAATATAAACACAATTTAAATTAAAATTTTCTCATTTCATTCCATAATAGCATTTTAGACTCATTACATAACCCCATAGGTAAACCACGTTCAGAGAAATTACAATTATTATAAAGTACGCCAAGAGTACATAAGAAGATGCCATCTTGGTTGATCAAAGCCTAAATATATAAGGCAACTAAACAATTTTGCCTTTACATCCAATTAACACAGCAGAAAACAAAAGATAGGAACTCCTAATAGCTAGCTTGCCTCCTGCACATTTATGGAAGCTTATTCGTCTAAAGAGAACCTGAAAAAGCCTTACTCTCAATCTACTCAAATGAGTACCCGAGAGTTTAAGGGGGAAGAAAAAACTTCAGGTCAGATAAAAAGTCTAATGTGAATAATAACATATCATCTCGAACCAATTAGATATCTAGTTAGACCACATCGCTAAATGGAATGGGTTTTCCCCTCAGTAGTATCGTTACCATAATACAATAACCATATACTTTGCACCTATATCCATAATGGTTAAAAATTAACATAATATGATGATATTCAAAACTACAATATACCCTGGATTTATCATCCCAATTTATCTAACTATCTGTCTTAGTTTATAGTTTCTAGGGTTACTTTTAACCTATTAATTTTTATGGGCTGGCTAATAACTTATTCCAATCTTACGGACCATATGTTCGATTTTTATAGTTTTCATGGGATCACTAAGAACCTATTGGTTTCTACCAATAACATTATCCAATAATAGTTTTCATGGAATCACTATGAACCTATTGGATTCTCCAATACCATCTTTCAAATCATAGTTTTCACAGGCTAACTATGAACTAATTGGATTTTTCAATAACATCTTTCAAATAATAGTTTTCATAGGCTAACATGAACCAATTGATCTATATTAATAACATATTTTAGACATAGTTTTCATGGGATCACTAAGAACCTATTGGCCCCTACCAATAACATTTCTCATAATATAATTTTCATGGCCTAACTAAGAACCTGTATAACTCAATAATCATTTGATTAGTTCTGGGCATTCTATATTCGGTCTACCTGACCTCTTGGATTCAAATCTACTCACATAAGAGTCAAGTAAATTATATTCACAATTGGGTTAACCTAGCTGATTTTTCTGCCCTTAACACCCCAAAGGCAATTATGGGTCATAAACGAAGTGAATATGATAACAATAGCATACATAATAACCAATCAAGTAAACCCAAAACATAAACATCCATAATTAAAGTCCTTGTAATGATTTTCTTAATGATGTATGGTTAATAACCTTAACCCATAATTTAAACAAGGAAATCATCACTTTGTATTTTTCAAAGTCTAATGTCATTTGTAATACCCTTTTTATATTGCTATATACATGATTGAAAATGATATAAAGTTTGTCACTTTTAAAGCATTTTAAATTGATCAACGTAGACATCATCTAATGTCGATGTCGCTACTTAAGGCTCCTTGCCTCTATTTAAAAGCCTTTAAAATAAAAACATGCGGCATTATGTGCTTCGTCAACAATGACGACGTCGAGCTCTAAGAACATAAGCTATCCACCTAATTTCTTGCTTGCATCGACATCATCAACTTCAACCACATGATAATGTGGCAACTCGATAAGGCAGCAACACGATAATGTGGCATCATGATAATGCGGCATCATGAAGCATGTCAACGATATCTAATGCTCGACGACTCCTCTCCTCTATCGTAATAGTGTCTTATGTTTTCATCTCGTTGACGCCGAAGATTATAGGCATGACAACGTCATAAAGGGGAGTGGCACCATCATAAATATTAGTAAAACTGCATTTTTACTTAGCAAAGTATGTTCTGTTTACCGAATCTTCCCTATTTGTCAAAACATGATTGGGACTTAAAAAATTTTCAGTTTCTTTTCAGTACTAGTACCGCACTTCCATTTCGATTCACAAATATGTTAATAAATTAATTTCACAAAATTAATTAATTAACCATTTAAATGACATTCTTGCATTTTAAATTCATATCTCTTCCAAAATAATGCGGAAAAATCCCAAATATTCGTATAAATTTCAAAATGATGATTTCTTCATCATATAAAAAATTTAGCTTAAAAATCAATATTTAGTTACCTAATTAAATTTAAAACCCGAATTTACCCATTTTCTAATATATTCTCCATGCATCGAAAAATTATCAAAATTAAAACCCATCTCCAAAATAAGTTTTTACACAACATATTCAAAAATCTTGATATCTGAATATCATTTACTATGGTTTAACCATCAAAACCGAATTAATCCACTTTGTAAAATCCTTGTAACTTTATCACTTAAATCAAAACATGGCAAACATTAATCATTGCATATCATCTACATCCATACATTCTGTTTTAATCCTAAACCAAATTAAATCAATAGATACAAAACAAAATGAGATGGTATAGATCATTATTCACCCTGGATTGATAATGGATTGAGATTTGAATATTGTTTAATCTTCCTAGCTTTCCTCCTTGATTCTCTACCTAAATTCATGACTTAGGTTGTGATTAATGGCCTACCTTGCTTGAGCTCTTTTTTGTTTTGATTTATGAAAACATGAAAAAAAATGGAATAAGGTTTTAAGGGTTTTAAGATCTATCTATTTCTGTTTTACCCATTCCCTATTTAAATACGTGTTTAAGTTATAAAACAAGCTTATAGATTTATTTGGTTAAGGCATGACCTTAATTGTTTTCAAATCTCAATTCCCTTAACACTTAATCATCACATTATTCTATTTAATCTATCTAATTATATCTCCTGAATAATGTTAATTAAAATTAGGTGTGTTACAATCTATTGATAACTCATTTTCTAAAACTACATGACCAAGGAACTTCACTCATTTCTTCCAAAAATGACATTTTGAAAATTTTATCTTTAGTTGATGCTGCCTCAACGTTTTTGGCATTATTCTAAGATGAATCTCATGACTGTGTTCATTCTTAGAATATATCAGATTGTCATCTATAAATACTAACACAAATCTGTCCAAATGCTCTTGGAAGATCCAGTTCATCAAATCCACAAAGTAAGCAAGTGCATTGGTCAATCCAAAGGGTATGACTAACCATTCCTACGGAACATATCTTGTTCGAAACGCCGTTAATGGAATGCTATCCTCTGCCACTCTTAATTGATGGAACCCTGTTGCTAAATCTAATTGGAAAAATACCTTAGCTCCACTCAATTGATCAAACAAATCATCTATTCTTGGAAAAGGATACCGATTCTTTATCGTCTTCTCATTCAACTAACAATAATCGGTATACATCCTTAACGACCCATTCGGTTTCTTCACGAACACCACGGCTGATCCCCAGTGCGGACTGCTTGGTTTAATAAAACACTTTCCTTCTAAATCCACCAGCTACACCTTTAACTCTTTCTTCTCAGTAAGTGTCATTCTGCTAGGTGGTCTATTTACGGATTCAGCTCTAGGTACAAGATCTGTTCAAAACTCCATAGTTTGTTTCAGTGGTAGTCTAGTATCTGAATCAAAGACATCCCCATACTCTCTTAAAATGAAAACTTGATTCACTTCATCCTCCACTTTTATTGGACCAATAAAGCACATACATCAAAACTCGAATTTTCTATCGAGTATATAATTCGATCACGGTTATTAGGGTGTCTTAATAATATCTTCCTATCTTGGTAAAATATCATAACATCATATTTGCTTAGCTAATCCATACATAGAATAATCCCAAAACCCACAAAATCAAACACATGCAAACTACAGGTAAATGCATGACCTAATAGTTCAAATTCTAAAAGGTCACATCTCATCTCAAGAGTTGCATAACCTCTTATCAGATTCGCAACCTTAAGGAAGTAATAAGTCATAATGGCTCTAAATTTAACTTACCTACTAAACATTATGAGATAATAGAATGTGATGTGCCAGCGTCAAATAATACTTTAACAGGTATGCCAAGAATCAAAAGCGTACCTCCCATCATAGAATTTCCTTTCTGTTCTACAGTCGTTCCAGAAGCCGATGGTTCCCGAGCAAAAATTTTCCTTTTTCCAGCCTTGGCCAACTTTCCAGCCTTGGCCAATTCCGCACATTCATTCTTGAAATGCCCCATCTGGTTGCAGTTGCAACACTTCACATTTTTCTTTCCCACAGCCTTTTTTCCATTACCAGATCGACACTCACTATCAAAGTGTCCTTTCTTGTCACACTTATAGCAAATGACGTTGGCCTTTCCTTTCTTGGCAACTCCGCCCTTTTGAGCTCCCTTCTTCTCGAAGAACTTCCTCTTCTTGCCTTGAAAACCTTGAATCCCCACGGGTTTGTTATTTTCGAATGTCGGAGCATTTCCTTTTAACCAAACCAGCTGCAACTCCAGCTTGCACTATATTCATGAAGAACAGATACATAGCCCTTACATCCACTGGTGGGGTTTCGGCACTCACATTAGCACTAATCGACCCTAGTTTATCAGTGTTGGTCCGGATATTTCTATTAGTTGTGGTGCTTCCTCCACCAAGATTCACTCTTCCATTTCCTACTTCCATATCTTACTTCCTTGAAATCTGCGAATAGGTCTTTGTAAGATACAGAAGAATGGTCTAAGAGAGAGGGGAGAATAGAGATAAAATATATACTTATATATAGAAATAACAAGTACGTTACTATAGCGTTATCCCCTACCTCAACCTTATTCTCTGACTTATTTGGATTATGTTTTCAAAACCAATAAAGTTTTATATAAACCTGTGCTCTAATACCAAGTTGCAACATCCCTCATTTTGAAGCCTGAAACTAAATGCTACGGATGCTATGAACCAACTAGTTTTACATAAACTCAAGGATGGGTTTTATTATCTTAAAAGCTTTAAATATCTCCTTACTCTGTAAATGGATTTGGAAATTTCTGGGAGACTAACCTTATACCTAAAAAGAAATTATTAGAAACTACCATTACAGTGGATCAAAAAATCTAAACATACATTATGGAAAAAAAGTCTCTTTCTACTGGAAAAGCATTTCCAATTTATACACATAACTAAAATTGGAATTAAATACAAAGTTAACTTTGGAGACAAGGCCACCTTCTAGAACGAGCCTTAGATATCTTCCATCACACTGAAACACAAAATATCCTACACTGTTTCTGGTCTCTAATAATAAAAATGATTTTATCAAAGAAGTTTATAGGTTGCGGACGTCTTTTAGTTGGGGTATCTCATTTAACCAAAATTTGATAGGGCATGTACTTCCACAATACTAAAATTAATTATTATGATTGAAATCTACAATATCAGGGACAATCCTGATTGCCTGGTATGGTATTGGAGTAATAAAGGAATTTATACATGTAAATCGATGTATAACTTCTTAATCTTCTCAAGAACAAAATATTTTACTTACTTCAAACCCATCTAGAGACTCAGTGCCCCTCCAAAAGTTAAATTTCACATGTGGATTGTTTTACATGATAAATTAAACACAATAGCTAGGCTCAATTCGATAATTATCACCAATAATAATTCGAACCTATTTTACCTTTGTAATTTGATGCATAAGACTACATCTCATCTGTTTTTTGACCGTCACTTCTCCTAATATATTATTGGTAAGATTTGAGAGGCTTTTAACATAAGTATTGCTTCTTATGTACCCCATCCCATGGTTCACATGAATAGATTTGGATTAACTTTATCCTACCGACTAGGAAAACTCTAGACTCAATCTATTCAATCATACGTTGGAGCTTATAGATTAAACAAGATCAACACATTTTTAACAATATTGATAACAACTCCACTTCAATAATTTATTCTACTACTTGGTATATTTCTTTTTGGACAAACATAGATCAAAAACACAAATTAACAAACTCATATCGAAAGGTTAGATTGTGCAGCTATTGGCATGCCTCAACCTCTAATTACCCTAGCCTCCGATTGATATTGTTCTTCTAAAATTAACTCTTTATTTATTCTACTATATATTTTGTGATATTGCTTTTCTATGAATGTCTGATTAAAATAACCTTCAGTGATTTTTAGTGTTCATTTACCTTTTTAAATCGGATATATATGTATAATTATTATGTATTTAGAAATAACTTATAAATTAAATTATTAACGTAAACTACGTTAGCCAATTTAGATTAAAAGTTATTTTACCAAACTTGATTTTAATATAAATATATTTTTATTTTACCTACTGCGTACAGTCTAAAATATCATGGCCAAATCGATACTCCGGGATTACTTTTTAGGCAACCAGTCAAGCTTCAGTTCTTCGATTTAGTTCCAGCAGTTCACACGATCACTTAACGCCAGTATGATTCCTTGAGAACAATCGAGATTTGTTTGTACCAAAATTGGGCACAGCACTCTTCGGAAGAGTTTGAAGAGATAAAAATGAAGAAATTAAATGGAAAAAGAGGATTATCTAACAAACACTTCAAAAATAAATGATAAAAATGCATAGAAAAACAGGAATTTAGAGTTGTTCGGCGTATTGCCTAAGTCCACTATGAAATTGATCACTTTATTGATGTTTCTTTGATGATTACAACTGATTTCAGCGGATAACAGCAGATTACAATGGATTACAGTAGTGAAATTCGAGTATAGCAGCAGCTTTGAAGTGCAAAAGCGTTTCCGACAGAGTCTGGACGTCGAAGAGCCAAAAGATCCTTTTTCTGTAGGCCCTGAGGCTCTATTTATAGGCATAGGAGGCTGATACTTCGCTTAGATCTCGGGAGACTTCTTCTGGCATGTGAGTGGGCCCACGCGACTGAGCCCATAAAGTTTCGGCTCGATCCGTGATCGATACGAACGAATTTCGTATCGATCAAGATTTGATCCAATCAAGTCAAAACTTGGCATGAGTCTTCCTTATACTGTACGTGAGCTCCTGTGAAAATTTCATAGCATTTGGCCTTGTGGATTGCGATATATGATCGATGCAAGACTGCGTTTCATCTAGTCTGTCGAATTCGAATCGATGATTTCGAATCGATTGTTTCGAATCGACCAACGCACGTGACCTGGGGATGACATGGCGCGTGATTTATGGATCGATCCACTTTCGACGCCGAGTTGACCGAGTCGTTTCCAGAGATCTCGCCTCGTTCGTATCGAAGGTTGTTGTCACGCTTGAACCGATGGGAGTTGTACCATTCGTATCGATGGATCTCTCCTCGTTCGTATCGATCCAAATTTACGGCATGTATTGGTTGTAAGGTTTTGTTCGCATCGATAGATCGAAGCGCACTTCGTATCGATAGGAAACGTTGATTTCGCATCGATCCATGGTCGATCGATGCGAAACATGTCTAGAGCCCAATCGATACGAAATGTGGATTCGTATCCATCGATGGATACGAAGTGGACTTTACTTTATCGATACGAACTAGAGAAAGACTGATCGATGCGAAGTGGGCCATAGTCGATAGATATAAACTAAGACTCTAAGATGGATTCGAAGGCGATAGATACGAACCGAGGCTTGACGATGGATATGAACCAGATCGATTCGAACCAAGGCTTGACGGTGGACACGAACCAGATCGATTCGAACAGAGGCTCATCGATGTATTCGAAATGGGGTTATTTCCTTCAACTTACATCAATCATATCTTGAGCATACGAACTCATATTGACTTGAAATTTTGAACGTTGGCTTCCATGGCTTTGCTTGACGTATCTCGTCAATTGTAGCCTGATCCGGATTCGGACAAAATTCACCGACATCCATAGCGAACCTGTGCGTACTCGATATTTGGGACGAGCGATCCTTGGTTTGCTGCCAATTTCTTGATATCTCGGCCTTGCCAAAAGGCGGGATAACATTTGCCCCCCAAAGTACATCTTGTGGAAACATGGCGTGCTTTGAAAAGCTGTAATCTTTACTCTGAACAGTTATCGTCTTTTCGTTTGAAAGTTGCAATCTTTGACTCGCTTCCTCAGTAATGTGAATCGTTGACTGCCAACTGTTGTACCGTGTACTATTGTAACCGATTGGTGTATGATGGTGATTAGCTGTTTGTTGTTGTAACCGTTCATCGGACAAGCATTCAACCTGTGAATTTTGAAAATTGAAAATTGTAAATTAGTCTGACATACTTGCGTATATGTTGACCTGACTCTTGTTAACGCTCGCGCGTTCACAATTCGTTATTAGTTTTTTTTTTCGCATCGAATTCTGTATCGATCCTCTCCTGAATCGATGTAAAATTCGAGTTGCAACAACACTTGATGGTTGCTTTGAAATGCCCCTTCGTATCGATCCTCTCCTAGATCGATGTAAAAACTGAAAGGTGGTTTTCGCATCGAAGTGGCTCACATTGATGGATATGAAATAAACGCTCATATCGATGGTTACGAGCTTCGGTGGACTCCATTGCAGTGGACTTCATTTCGTATCGATGAACTTGTGCTATTGTGGGTCGAGTTCTGATGGATACGAAATTTACATTTCACATCGATGGACCCTGTGTTGTTGGATACGAAATAGCCAATTCGGATCGATGGATACGGGTCTTTGGAGGCTATGACTTGATGGATTTGAATAGTGAAGTCTGTATCGATGAACTGTGGATGGAGTAGAAAACGATGGATACAAACATGTGCTTCGAACCGATGGAATTCAATGCTTCAGAAAAGTCTTCATCGCACACTTCGTATCGATGGAGTTCGAGTTGTTGGATACGAACAGTCATTTTGTATCGATGCGGGATGACACCGGTTGGAACCGGTCAAGATGACTTGGAGGTGAATGGTCATTTCTTTAGTATAAATAGGCTCGGTACTTCGTCATTCTTCACTTTTATGCTTTCGTCCCCCCTTGCCTTCGCATCGATAGAGAGACCGAGAGAAAGAAAACTGTCCTCGCCTTCGAATCGAACCAAAACCTTCGATCCCTTCAACCAATTATCAAAATCAGGTAATTAATCGATGAACACGCATTAAGAACGATGAGACTTGAGTCCAATTGCTAATCTATTCTCATACATGGCCAATTTTTGGCGATGTTGAGGTCGGAGTTGGTTCGGAGCATGGTCGAGGGAAGAAGGAGGAAGAGCAATGGCGTTTATGTCATTTGGAGAAGAAGATGCCCGGAGGGTTGTGAAAAATTTGGCAGATGGTGGTTTGGTCTTCGTATCGATTGATTGGGGAAGAAGAAGGCACTTCGTTTCGTATTGACCTCTATCGACCTTATTCTCGTATCGATTGGGAATTTCGTATGGTCATCTGGCTTCTCGTATCGATCTTGGAACGAACACTTAATACCAGTTGCATCGAATCGGTGTCGGTCGATGCGAAGGTGGTACACCTTTGATCGATACGTCTCTGATCGATACGTGGATGGTTAGTTCGATCAATGCGAGGTCGACAACGTTCGACTGACATGATATGGATGTTAATTGATCGATACGAAGTGGGGGTTAAAATGATCGATAGGAAACGGAGGCTGGGTTGATTGATACGAAATGGTCACTCTGGATCGATTCGAAGTCTTCGGCCTTGATCGATTGGAACGCGTATCCTGATGGGTATGAATGACCGTTGTGAACCAAGGCTTTTGCGACCAATACGAATCGAACTTTAACAAACTTGAAATCTCTTGCATGCTTGAAAACCTGACTTCGACGAGCTTCAAACTTGCATAACTGAAATTGACCATAGAATTGCATACTTGACTACTCCTAAAAGCTCGTCGATGGAACTGCAATTTGATTGAACTCTAATAAACTTTTAACGAACCTTAACTCGGATTGGTTTCTGAAGTCAAAATGGCACGGTTGTGACGGTCGTCGATGACGGTCACTACCGTTGTAACTTTTGAAGTCTCGTCGTTCAGACATTTTCTCTAACTTTGTATGATTTCTTAAGTATTATGCTGCACTGCACTTGCACAACACATTCACATACTTTACACTGGGGGAAGCACGGGTGTTATTATCGTCTAATAATGATTTCTCATAAGTTAGTTAGTTATGGAACCTTCAAGCTCACAACAACAGGAAGTTCAGGATTCATCTTCTTCCGTCCTAGAGATTCCGACCATCGCAGCCGAAGTTATAGACCCAGCTTCGGATGAGCTGCCTGGGGCCAGGTTTATTATGAATCCAAAGGATTCTGTGCCTTCTAACGTTTTTGAAGACATGTTGGGATGGATATGCCTGAGGCATGGTTTGTCATTGGATGACGTTTTATTACCCGGGCCAAATGATAAACCGCACGCTCCCCCAGAGGGGTTTACCGCCTTCAATCGCCATGCGTGTGCAGCAGGAACACTCCCTCCGTTCAACCAATATATTAAGGAAGTGTTGTCTTTCCTTGGAATTTCCCCAACTCAATTACACCGCAATGGATATGCTTTGCTGAATAGATTAGTTATTGTGTTCATGGATCATCTTTTCCAGCCACCGGCCCCAACAGAAATCAGATATCTTTTTAACTTCAAGAGTAGGGGAGATAGTCCATCTTTCACTTTCCTGGATTCAGTCAGGAAGTGCCAAGTAGTAACCAGATCCTAGGGAAGGCTGAGTTACTTTAAAACAGAATGGTTCTACGTCCGGTGCCCCCCAGGATTTGCCAACTGATGGCTAGTCAGATGTAAGTGTTATAGTATTCTTCAGGAGTTATTCAGATGATAGTAGTTGACATAGACTGATGTCTTTTTTCTTCTTTTTACAACCGTAATTTCATGACCTGAAGGCGGGTATTTCAAAGAGATAGTAAGGGTCCTTCAAGAAGTTCCGAGCGAAATGAGGGACATTGATTCGGTTCTAACCGACAGAAATTTGAGAATCGTCGGGCTGATTGAGCGAAATCAAAGCATAAGGCTTGAAGGGACACTGAGGGCAGTCTCGAAGAAGCGGGTGAAACGTAAAACGCCCGGTGTCGTAATAGCTGAAGGGGTTGATTCATACAAAACACCTACTGATGACGAACTTATAGCCGGGCCTTCTGGCGGTTTTCAGGGCTCGGAAGGAAGGAGAAAAGGCAAGGCACTTGCTCATAAGCGTCCTAAATCCATAAGATTGAAATATGTGGTTGTGCCTTTGCCTGTTCCTAGAATTAGAATTTCGGAGGCTCCTCCCTCGCAAGTAGAGAATCCTTTCGAAGGGCTTGCTGATATTCTGATTTCGGATTATGTGTCGTTTCAACATGACACCGGGTTGGAGGAGCTTGACAGTGCTCTTGATCTGAGCGAGTCGCTTGCTATAAGTGCGGTCGACATTTCCGGTTGGTCGGGGGTTGCACATACATACACTTCACGGCACTACACGATTTCCAATCGTAAATTGTTCAATTCAAGATATCACTAACTTTCCTTTCGTTTCTCATTTACATGTACGATGTCTGGGAGAGGATCGATGTTAGGGAGCCTTCGTTCGGCTCGAAATTCCTCTACTTACTACGAGTCCCGCAGGAGAGATTCGGATAGAGACCGCGATCGCGGGTACTCCAATCAAGAAAGATACGAGCGGGATAGGTATAGAGATTATATATACCATTCTAGGTCCCGTTCTCCACCTCCTAGAGAGCTGAAACTATGGCCCCCATAATTGTAGAGCAGGTCATAACCGAGCCCACGGGGGAAGGTGCAATAAAGATTGCCTAAATTAAGAAAGATTTCCCAAACATTTGCTTTGACGGATACATCTTCCCCCTCACCTAAAGAGAATCCCTTCGAAAGCTGAAAATACAATGCATGATTACATTCATGACATATACGCCCAATATAGAGAGTGGGTGAAGGCCGTAGAAAAAGCTTCGAAGGTGGTCTTTGAGCAAGCTAAAGCGATTGAAAAGATGGAGTCTGAACTTGCCCAAAGGGACCGAATTATCCAAGTGCTCAATACCGAGGCCGAGTCTTCTTGGAAATATGAAATTGAGGCCACCAAAAAGGCTGATGAGGTGAACGTGGCGATGGAGAGATTGAGGCAAACACATGTTGCCTTGGTGGAAGAGATGGGCCACCGAAATACTACAGTCACCGCCGAACGAGACGCTGCCCTGAGAGAACTTAGCGAACTAAAAGCTAAATTTTCCGAAATCGCCAAGGAAAGGGACGACGCGAACAACGCAGCCCAAGAGGCATGCGAACATGCTGTTTTGCTTCGGGGTGAACAGGATGCGGCCATGGCTAAGGTCTGCGAGGTGGAGACCAAGGTTGAGGAGGAGGTGAAATCGGCTGAGTCCAGGCTAGAAGCCGATATTGAAGATCTTCTTGTTGTTTACAATGCTAACGTGATGAGGCACAGAGGCCTGGCCTGGCTCGACGACTACCCGACACATTTACACAACGCCTGGGGCCGGTTGGTTGAGGAGGAGAAGGCGATGCATCTGGGTGAGTCAATCGATGAGTTTGGGCTTGAGAATCATTTGCTGAGTGAAGATGAATGAAAGATTCTCCACGAGTCGATGATTCTGCACGAAAATGAGAGGCTTGGCACCCAGCACTTAGAAGTGGGAGAAGGCTCGGGGGTTGAACACTACGATGCAAGTCTTGAAATTCCTGTGTCAACCCAGCCTGAACCCTTACCTGAGGTTGATCCCCAAGTTGTTCCTGCCTACAATCCGGATCAGCCGCAAATGTCTCCGGCTATAGAGCAAGTTGCTGAAGCTGTCCAGCCATCCACAAGCCAAACTGAGGAAGGTACTCTGAACATCCTATATGTCTATCTTAAGTCGGAATCGTCATTCGAATTAAGTACTAACAGTTCTCTTGTTTTGGTCCAGTGATTGATGCTGCACCGGTCGTGCCTCCTGTTACTCAAGAATCACATCATATGCAGGAGGCAATAATAACTGAAGGCACCACCACAACGACCACGGCTTCGACCGACGGAACGCAAGGGTGCACTCTAGTTTTTGATGAACAGATGATGGAGGAACTTCTCGGTCATCACAGCGATCCTTTTGCAGACCTGCCATTTGTCATGGGCCGAAGCGCCCCTGCTACAGGCTCTTCAATGCCAACCAATGATGCTCCTAGCGAGGCCCAAGCAATTCATGAAGAAGAAATATTGGCCGAGATTGACGCTGAAATGGAAGCAGCGGCTCGTAGTGGTAGTTTTGGAGGTGGAATGGCGGCACCTGGTCCAGCTCCGCTTAGAATGATATCACCTGGTGGTACAGTTATTGACACTAGTGTGTTCATTCTGCCTCCTACAATTGATCATGTTCCTCCGACTCCGCCCGCAGGAAGCATCCCTATACATTCGAGCTCGGAGGAGGACGTCGAGATCATGCCCCCGCCTGGAGACCGACAACCGAAAGGTAAAGGCTCAAAGAGGAAAGTTAGTGGCGGCTCCGGCGGGTCTACACTGAGGAAGAAGCCGAGAGAGAAGAAGAAATAGATAAGCCTGTTTAGTTTTTCTTAGTAGATAGGGATTTATTTTTGGTTTTCCTTTCGTAGGCCATGTATAGATGTGGGTTCGGCCCCTGCTAGTAGGAATTTTTTGGAATAAACTTGTACATGAATTTCTTTCATAGACAGTAGAAATGAAACTCTTCTTCTTTGGCTTCTTCTCAGTTATTGTGTATTTACTTAAGTGTTTCAATATTTGAAGTGCACCTGTGAAGTTTCAGCTTCCGAGTCAAGTTTGTTTTTATTCGTCAGGTCCGGAAATTGCGGGTACGATTCATGATTGGGAAGTGAGTTGAACTTTGATGGCGCACTGCTTCAGTCGATGGTCGACACTTTAGTTCTACCCCCCAATCTTGGGGACGAGTGGTAGCACATCAGCCAGTGATTACATCTCACTTATAACATGCTAAGTTTAGTGCCACTGAATGGATGTTTGAGACAAGCGGAGATTGAGTGGTTCAACCACACTTGTACGATTATCGATGACCATATCCACACTCTGGGGATTTACATTTGTTCACTAGCGGTTGGTTACGCCGGTTTAAGTTTTTATTATATGTCCGTGCTCTGGGGACTTGGAGTCGACATTTACACTCCGACTCACATTCTGGGAGTTCGAAGCTAGTGTTTATACTCCAATTCGCACTCTAGGAATTTGGAGTTGATGTTTATACTCCGATTTGCACTTTGGGAATTCAGAGTTGATGTTTATACTCCAATTCGCACTCTGGGAATTTGGAGTTGATGTTTATAATCTGATTCACGCTCTGGGAATTCGGAGTTGATGTTTATAATCCAATTCGCACTCTGGGAATTTGGAGTTGATGTTTATACTCCGATTCGCGCTCCGAGAATTCAGAGTTGATGAACAGACGGTCAGTCACATCTGTCCTATGTTTTTGGATTTCGTTCGCACTCTGGGAGCGAAAGGTGTATTAGGATCGTGGATGGTCGGATCACATCCAACCTGAGTTAACAAGTGAGGTCGTTAGATGGACAGGTCCACCCTCCTCAAACTCGGTTCTGATACGGGCGAAGTCGTTAGGTAGACGGATCCACCCTCTTCGAAAACGTATTTGTAAGTTTACACTCCAGTTCGCACTCTGGGAATTTGGAGTTAGGTGAAGGATTTTCGTGTATCAATCCTTTTTTGACTTTGGTGTGATGGCTTGTCCCCGAGCTCGGGTTTCACTTAACGAGTGACCGGTTGCATCACAGTCACTCCCTATTTGAATAAATCCCACCGTATGATGGAACTTAGCTCTCCGTGCATGGTGATGATTATATCAAGCATTTCAAGTAAATCACAGCTCTGGCTCGAAGAGATTGCATTTTATTGCTGAAATAAGAAAATATGGCAAAGTCAGTTGCCTTATTACAAATTCTAATCTCGAAATGCAGAAACAAATTGCAAATGAAAAATAAACTGAATGAATAAACAGAGCCTGTTATGTGTAGTAGCGATGAAGACTTTCGTTGTTCCAAGCCCTTGGTAGAGTAAGACCGTCAACGGTCGATAATTTGAATGTGCCGTCTCCGAGCTTTCGTTCAATAACATACGGCCCTTCCCATGTTGGCGTCATATGCGAGGGAACCGGATAGATTCTTTTCAGGACGAGATCGCCGAGTTCAAAGGTTCGCAGGCGGACCTTGGCATTGTACAATCGGGCGACTCGACTTCGATACGCGGCTGCCCTCAAATCAGCCTCTTCATGTTTCTCATCTAGTAAATCGAGAGATTCAGCAAGTAATATAGCATTTGTCCTCGGATCATAGTATGTCACACGATGAGAAGGTACTTCTAGATCGACTGGAATAACAGCTTCTGAACCATAAGAGAGAGAGAATGGAGTGTGATCGGTCGCAGACTTGTAGGTTGTTCAGTAAGCCCATAAAGCCATAGGAAGTTCATCGACCCATTTGCCCCCGGCCTTTTCCAGTCATTTCTTCAAAATGGATTTTATAACTTTACTGACTGCTTCGACCTGTCCATTTGCTTGAGGGTGCGCAACTGCAGAGAATTTCTTTCGAATGCGAAACCGTTGGCAGAAATCTTTAAATTCAATACTGTCGAATTGGGTCCCGTTATCAGTGACAATGGTGTGTGGGAGACCGAATCGACAGATAATGTTGCAGACTACAAAGTTGATCACTTTTTTCGTCGTTATGGTAGCAAGAGGTTCAGCTTCAACCCACTTTGTAAAGTAATCAACTGCAACGATGGCGTACTTCGTACCACCTTTTTCTAGAGGTAGAGAACCAATGATGTCGATGCCCCATATTGCAAACGGCCATGGGCTGACCATTTGAGTTATCTCGGTAGGTGGGGCTCTAGGAATTCGAGCATGCTTTTGACATTTATCGCATTTCTTAGCATAATCCGACGCATCGCGATTTACAGTCGGCCAAAAATATCCGTATCGAAGTACTTTCTTGGCAAGTGCTTGCCCTCCGGTGTGATCGCCACATTCTCCCTCATGCACATCGCGTAATACTCGTTTAATTTCATTGTGAGCGATACACCAGAGTAAAGGAACAGAGTACCCTCTTCTGTACATGACTCCATTATGGATGGTGAATCGTGAAGCCTTCCGAAGGACTTGTCTTCTTTCACTCCTGCGCTCCGGCAAGATTCCGTGCTCAAGGTAATTTCTGAATGGAGTCATCCACGACTCCTTATCAGGAGCGACTTCACATATCTAATCTACTTCTGCCCGATCAATACTTGGGGAAGATAACGTCTCTATGGGAATGAGTCCCATTTGCTGCGCTTCACCCGTGCTGGCTAACTTTGCCAATGAATCGGCTTTCTGATTGCGTTCTCGAGGTATACAATAAATGGCGTAATAATCAAACTGATTTAGTATTTCCTGAGCCCGAGCTAAGTAAGCAGCCAGTCTTCGATCTCTCGCTTGATATTCTCCCTGAACTTGACACACAACTAATTGTGAATCACAATAAATTTCCACAGCGATAATTCTCAAGTCTCTAGCAAGTTTCAATCCAGCCAAGAGGGCTTCATATTTAGCTAATTCATTATTGGTTGCGTGAAATTCGAACTTCAAAGCGTAACATATAGATCGGCCTTCGGGGGTTTCAAGTACAACCCCAGCGCCCAAGCACCGGTCGTTTGATGCACCATCGGTGTACAACTTCCAAACGTATTCGGGAGATTCACTGGTTTCGGCCAAGTCCTATGGGATGGTAAATTCAGCTATGAAATCGGCTAGGACTTGTCCTTGAATGGCTCGCCTTGGAGTATAAGTAATATCAAACTAGCTCAGTTCGATATTCCACTTGAGTAACCTACCAGACGTCTCAGGCCGCGTAAGGACCTGTCGTAACGGCTGGTCGGTGTAAACAATAATAGGATGGGCCTGGAAATATGGACGGAGCTTCCTTGATGTAATAATAAGACAATAAACCAGCTTCTCTGGTTTCGGATAATTCCTTTCAGCTCCGTTCAATCGTTTGCTGATGTAATATACTGGCTTCTATATCCTGTCTTCTTCTCGAATTAAGGCAGCGCTGATAGCGTTTTCTGATATCGCCAAGTAAGCATACAACTTCTCATGATCGATAGATTTTGACATAATAGGTGGTGTGGATAGATGCTGAATTAATGCTTGGAATGTGCCCTTACACTCCGTGGTCCATTCAAAGTTTTGTTTTCCTTTTCGGATCAGATCGAAGAAGGGAATGCATTTGTCAGTGGACTTTGAGATGAACCTGCTCATTGCTGCTACTTTCCCATTGAGACTCTGGACTTGCTTTATAGTTTTCGGAGTTTCAAGACTTCAGATTGCCCAGATCTTTTCAAGATTAGCTTCGATTTCTCGAGCATTGACGATAAACCCAAGGAATTTTCCGGATGCAACTCCAAAGTGACATTTCAGTGGGTTGAGCTTCATTCTGTATTCTCGAAGTATGTTGAACATTGATTCCAGGTCTTTAATATGGTCAGTGGAAAATCGTGACTTCACAAGCATGTCGTCTACATACACTTCCATGGTTTTCTCGATTTGATTGGCGAACATCTGATTTACCAATCGTTGATAAGTAGCCCCGGCATTCTTGAGTCCAAATGGCATAACTTTGTAACAGTAAAGTCCCAGATTGTTTACGAAGCTGGTATGTTCCTGATCAGGTAAATGCACTGGTATCTGATTGTAGCCAAAATACGCATCCATGAAGGATAAAAGTTCGTGTCCGGCTGTTGAGTCTGCAAGCTGATCAATTCTGGGAAGCGGGAAACTGGCTTTAGGACAGGCTTTATTCAGATCGGAATAATCGACACATGTTCTCCATTTTTCGTTTGACTTTCGGACAAGCACGGGGTTTGATACCCATTCGGGATATAGCGCATCTCGAATGAACCCAATTGTTTTAAGCTTCTCTACCTCTTCTTTAAGGGCGGTAGATCTCTTTGGATCCATACCGTGCCTTTTCTGTTTGACCGGGACATGCCGAGGGTCAATATTCAAAGTGTGGCTCGCGATGTCCGACGAGATCCCACACATATCAGAATGCATCCAGGCGAATATGTCAAGATTCGCCCGTAGAAACTCAACCAATTCCTCTTGAGTCTTTTGGCTTAGCTGAGACCCAATCTTTATGATCTTTGAATCATCATCATCGTAAATTGGGACATCGATTGTCAGTTCGGCCGGGGAAGCTTGACTTTCTTTAGACTCTCCTTCACCTTCAGTTTCTCTTGGGTCAAGATCCCTTTGGAATTGGCTGGGGTTCCCGAGCCTAGGTCCAGGCATTAATTGTCAATTATTAGCAAAACGGACGCAGAGAGATTCCTCTACGCCCTTTCCTTTCTCCTTTCGCTGCACCTCCCGCAGCTCGGCAACGCAACAGGCTCTCGCAGCAGCTTGATCTCCTTGAATGACTCCCACTCCATGATCAGTGGGAAACTTCAGAGTCAAGCACCATGGGGCAATGGCTGCCCTGAACTCGGCAAGGGCCGGTCGGCCCAAAAAGGCATTATATGGGGAGTCTATATCCAACACGACAAATTGCAGTATCCGGACTCTCCGGCGTTCTCCAACCCCCAACTCCACTAGTAGTTCCACTACTCCAGTGGGTATAGTAGCGCTCCCATTGAAACCATGGATTCGAGATTGGCAAGGCTTTAAATCTTTAGCCTCCATCCTCATCTGATCATAAGCTCGTTTAAACAGAATATTCACTGAGCTTCCACTGTCAACCAAAATCCTTTTCATCCAGGCTGGACCTACTTGAGCTGAGATGACTAGTGGATCGATAGTGGGGGCTTCGACTTTATCAGCATCTCTATTTCTGAATACGATGTCATCAGTCATCGTCTTCTATTGTTTGGTCGGAGCCCCTTCATCAAAACTACTACAACACTCGAAGCCTGCATGCCTAATAGAGCTGGCATACGACTCCATTTCCTTCTAGCTTCGGTCTGCTGGATGAGGACCACCACAAACAGTGTTTATCACTAACCTCCCGCCGGTACGAGCAGGATCCTTTTGCCTTTGCTGGTTTGGTGCATGATTTTGATTCGATGGGCCCGCACCTCCTAACTGCGGTGCCCGCACAAACTGATCCAACTTTCGTTCACGTATCAGTTTTTCAATGAGATCTTGTAAATGACGTCACTCATTTGTATTATGGCCATAACTTTCCTGAAATCTGCAAAACTTCCCTATTTGGATTTGTCTTTCTGACGACGGCTTCGGAGCAGGTTTCTTGTATTGCATGGTATTACAGGTCTGCAAATACACATTTTCCAACGACGTGTTCAATGGAGTATAATTGTCGAACATGGGAGCTCTGCGTCGTGGACCACGATTTTGATCTCGTTTTTTACCTTGATTTCCACTGTCCCTATGCTGGTTATGTTTGTTTTGTATATTCAAGTGAACTTTTCCGGAACTCTCCCCGGATTGTTTAACTGCAATGTTACTTTTAATTCCTTCCATGCTGGGCCCTACGTCATCATGCTTCCTAGACTGTTTCGCATCCTCCCTTCTCAAGAATTGGGCTGCCTTGGAATAGAAATGGTCCAATGACGCAGGTGGCTTCCCAGCTAACCAATTTCCGAACTCGGAATCAGGGTCAATCCCCTTAGTTAATGCCATTAGGATAGAGCTGTCATTGGGATTGCTTATTTCTGCACACGCAGCATGAAATCGCTCCAAGTAACGTCTGAGTGTCTCTGGGAGCTTGAGTGACACTAGATAGAGTATTAACATCTTTAGGTCTCGCTACGTGCATACGGAATTGTTCAACAAACTTGGTGGCCATCTGGTCAAAATTAGAAATGGATTGTGGCGGCAAACGAGTAAACCACATAGTAGCAATGCCCCCTAAGGAAATGGGGAAACTACGGCATTTAACTGCATCATCAGCTCTCGCAGCATCCATTAGCCATTCATACTTCAGGATGTGTTGATTGGGATCAAAATTTCCTTCATAGACTGGCAGAGTTGGCATCTTGAAGCGCTGAGGTGATTCAGCATATAATATGTCATTAGTGAAAGGGGTATGACTTCGGGAAATCCCCTAGTCGTCATTAGTGAGACCCTGACTTTCACGGATCATCTGACGAATCATCGTTGGTATTTCTGGCATCTGGATATTTGGAGCATGCTGTGCCAAGGTGTGGTCGGGTTCCACAATGCGAGGTTGGACCGGACGCGGTCGACGGTCCGTGTCTCGCCTCCTTGGTTCAAGATTTTCAGGGACATAAGGTTTTGGAGTGTGTTCTCGTCGGCAATGATGCAGATCAGCTTGATTTCTAGCATCAACTCCTTGTTCGGTAGTGGTGGTGGTAGCGAGGTTGGCTGTGACATGGTAAGGGACGGTACCCCCTCGGGAGGTGGGTCCGGTCTAATGGCTGGTGGATGGTCCCGTCTTGGGTTGTTCAAGATTTAGGGTAGGTTGGTGTCCGGTGGCCTGGGTGTAGCTTACGTCCAACCGTGGGCGTGTAGATCGGTGATGGTCATCGGAAGAGGATGAGCTCTTGGTGGAAGAGTAGGAAGCCAGATCTCTCCTGGATCTCCTTCGCCGTTGACGCTACAACTGGTTGGTCAGTTCCGCATTAGCACGGAGTTGTTGAGTAAGTTGGTGACGGCTCTGAGTTAGCTCTTGCATTAGCATTTGGAATTCTTCCCTGGTAACAGGTCCGGTCGGATCCGATGGTCCGGCAGGATTCTGGTTGGATGGAGGCGGTTGTACGGGATTCTGTCTATCCCGTCCTTCCTGATCGGCAGCTGTGGAAGCAGTTCGTTTGCTCTCCATGATGAATTAATGAAGCCCTTTCCTAGATCTAGCGCAAATTTGAATAGGATGGAAGGGCTTTAAGGCTTGAGATCTGGATCTTCTTCTTGGATTTATGCAATCCGATATTGATAGCAGATCCAAAGAGCAAGAGAAAAACTAGGGTTTTCTCAGTGAAAGCACCAAAGTGTTTGTACCAAAATTGGGCACAACACTCTTCGAAAGAGTTTGAAGAGATAAAAATGAAGAAATTAAATGGAAAAAGAGGATTATCTAACAAACACTTCAAAAATAAATGAAAAAAATGCACAGAAACACAACAATTTAGAGTGGTTCGGCGTATTGCCTACGTCCACTATGAAATTGATCACTTTATTGATGTTTCTTTGATGATTATAACTGATTTCAGCAGATAACAGCATATTACAATGGATTACAGTAGTGAAATTCGAGTATAGCAGCAGCTTTGAAGTGCAAAAGCGTTTCCGGCAGAGTCTGGACGTTGAAGAGCCAAAAGATCATTTTTCTATAGGCCCTGGGGCTCTATTTATAAGCGTAGGAGGCTGATACTTCGCTCAGATCTTGGGAGACTTCTTCTGGCACATGAGTGGGCCCACGCAACTGAGCCCATAAAGTTTCGGCTCGATCCATGATCGATACGAACGAATTTCGCATCGGTCAAGATTTGATCGAATCGAGTCAAAACTTGGCATGAGTCTTCCTTATGTTGTACGTGAGCTCCTGTTAAAATTTCATAGCATTTGGACTTGTGGATTGCGATATATGATCGATGCAAGATTGCATTTCCTCTAGTCTGTCGAATTCGAATCGATAATTTCGAATCGATCGTTTCGAATCGATCAACGCACGTGACCTGGGGATGACGTGGCGCATGATTTATGGATTGATCCACTTTCGATGCCGAGTTGACCGAGTTGTTTCCAGAGATCTCGCCTCATTCGTATCGAAGGTTGTTGTCACGCTCGAATCGATGGGAGTTGTACCATTCGTATCGATGGATCTCTCCTCGTTCGTATCGATCCAAATATACGGCATGTATTGGTTGTAAGGTTTTGTTCGCGTCGATAGATCGAAGCGCACTTCGTATCGACGGGAAACGTTGATTTCGCATTGATCCGTGGTCGATCGATGCGAAACATGTCTAGAGCACAATCGATACGAAATGTGGATTCGTATCCATCGATGGATACGAAGTGGACTTTGCTTTATCGGTACGAACCAGAGAAAGACTGATCGATGCGAAGTGGGCCATAGTCGATCGATACGAACCAAGGCTCTAAGATGGATTCGAAGGCGATCGATACGAACCGAGGCTTGACGATGGATACGAACTAGATCGATTCGAACCAAGGCTTGACGGTGGACACGAACCAGATCGATTCGAACAGAGGCTCATCGATGGATTCGAAATGGGGTTATTTCCTTCAACTTGCATCGATCATATCTTGAGCATACGAACTCGGATTGACTTGAAATTTTGAACGTTGGCTTCCACAGCTTTGCTTGTCGTATCTTGTCAATTGTAGCCCGATTCAGATTCGGAAAAAATTCACCGACATCCATAGCGGACCTGTGCGTACTCGATATTCGGGACGAGCGATCCTTGGTTTGCTGCCAATTTCCTGATATCTCGGCCTTGCCAAAAGGCGGGATAACAAGATTACATTTATTAGGACTTGCAGCAACTCCAGCCTAGTCAACTTCATAACACAAGTGCAATTAGGATTAAGCTTTGGCATTCAGCTCATGCATTTCATCCCAATTCCAAGCTTCAACATATATGTTTCAATTGGTCATCAATGCATAGCTTAATATCATCTTCAATTCAGCCCAGAGTTCATTCCAATTTACAGTTATGTAATGGTTCACTTTAACTAATGGCTTAGTTCAATGCTTCACTTCATTTTATATCAGTAATTCAACTGATTCACTTGGCATCATCTCGACCTACAATAGTGTAAACTTGCAATTTTATATCTCAGTGCTCAGGGCTCATGTCAGTTGCTGCACTTGGTTCACACTTAATGTCAGCGCTCATCTAAAACAAACTCAATCTGTTTCATATTAGTGCTTTACATTGTAGCCTGCAGTCACTAGTTGTTGGTGTGCATAACACTACAGCATGTGCCTTGAACACATTCATATGCATGTACTTCTGCAAACCCACCTGTGTTCATCATATGCAATTATGTGCATCTTAAATTGTAACTTGCATACACTTCAACAAAGAAAAGTGCTGTAACAACCAGAACTTTGTCGTTTGATTTTGAATATTTAACTAAATCCAAATATTGAAACAATTAGATTTTAAAGTCAAATATAGAGATTATTTAAATATTTGAATAGTGATTTAAATATTTGGATTTTGAATTGAATATTTATTTAAATGAATTTAATGGTCTTATTTAATTCCTTTTAATTAATAAATAATACCAGGGAATTCATTTTGTAAATTTATTTGCAATAATAAATAGTATGAAAATTTATTTTTATTTTAATGACTCGATTTTTATTGACGTATTTTTATTTTTATTTATTTGTTTTTTCTATAATTTTAAATTTGAAAAATATTTGAATTATTGTTTGATGTTTTTTTGGCGAACGATGATATTTTTGTGATTTTACAAAATCAGTTAACAAGTATGTATTATTTTTATTTTGGAATCGTGTCGCATTTCTATGTGCGAATACATTCTTATTTTTGATGTTAGCAGTTTGTACACGAACATGTTTTTATATAGCAAGATCCGGAGTTCGGTTGGAAATATAATAACCTAAAAGCTAACTTCTATATACAATAGAATTAGGTCCTGAAACTAATTCCATTGAGTTTGGAGTAGGAGTGTTTGGCTAGGAACGTCAGTGAGCACGTCTCGTTTGGAGTCTGTGATTGTGTGGGGTGTAGAGTTGGAAAAATTCCTATATAAGGACCCTCACTTCTCTCAATTGTCCTAAACTTTAACCCTAGCCCCCTAAATCCAATGACCGAGATCATCCATAAGGATAGGGGCCAAACTAGGTGAAGTTTCCAACATGAAAAAGGTGTGTCGTGGTTTAGAGAATCCATCGCCGGTGGTGGATAGGCGGCTGGTGGAATGTGGCGATGCAGATCTGAAATTGAACATAGCCAAATTTTTCGGCCAAATCTCAACGACGGCGGCATTCCAAGAGGCAAGCCTGGTGGCATTGGGGACGTCTGGGTCGAGGCTACCCTCGATAATGATGCATAGGCAATTGGAGGGCTGAGGCGGCGGCGGCGGTGTGTTGAGTGAAAGAGGGCCTGGGTTTTGTCGGGCACGTTTAGGGTTTAGTTAATCATGGTTAGGATGGAATTACTAGAGATGCTTAGTGATTAAATATATTTATTAATTAAAGTTTACGAGGTCAGATTCGGACATGGTCAATTGCATTGTACTCATGGAATTATTATCCACGTGATGGAATTTCTTTGGTTGAATTTGCAGCTAATGGAATTTTGGATTTCGATTTTAGTTCAAACACAAAATGCTTCGGGTGTAAACTAGAAATTCGATGAGATAAACTCACCTTTTTAGATAATCATATGATATTTATAGAAAATAAAATTTACTGTTTGTATTTGGTTGAATTATTGGTTGGTTTGGTTGAAATACCCCCTTTCGCAAAGCGATTGACATTTAAAATAAATACAGATAAAATTTATAGAGAAATCCAAAATTCTTGATGTAACGACCCAGAATTTTGAACGAATTAAATTGAAAATATTTAATTAATTTTAAATATTTGAACGATGATTTAATTTGAATCCCCGATATAAATTTGAAATTTGCGATTAAACTTTAAAATTTAATCGATTGAATGCTGAAGAAAAATATTTCGAAAACTTTTAAAATTCATATTTATAATTCTGAAAATGATTGAAGCTTCATAATCTGATTTCAAACTGTTTCGTTCAGTTTTGAAATTATATCGTTCAGTCGATATTTAAAAGTAGCGTTCCGAGGCGCAGTCTCGGAATTCGACGAAACCAGTTCCAGTGGGTCCGTAATATGGTATTATTACCGGATTCCAAATTTCGTATTTTTCGGGATTGTTATATGAGCGTACGACGTTTAAACGCGTTGAAAATTAAGGTAAATTCGATTGAAATTTAAAATTTTAAACTGGTCAAAATCTTTACACTGTAGCTCCTTATATCACGCCGAAGACCACGAAGTTTATCGTGCAAACCCATCTTCTCGTTCAAATCAAAGCATGGCCGCTCCTGTAAATTTCTTCATTCCCTCCCAGCATTAAATCGAAACAAACGAAAATATTTTCGTTCAGAAGGAAATGTCGTGGCCGAGCAATCAATTTAAATACCTCATTAGCCTTCTCCTCTTTCCAAAATAAACGAATTCAAAATACCTCCTTCAATCGAAAAATCAAACAAGCCGAGCCCCTCAGATTGAAATCAAGTAATCGAAATCGCCTTCGTATTCGCGACTCAGGCGCGCGCTTGGGGGTTTCGCGATTCGAAGATGGATGGCGTGGCGTTGGGAGAAGGAGGTTCCACGTACGCGTGGGCACGGAAGTCTGGGTCGCGATTCAAGGGGAGGCTCGCTGGCGGCAATTCGCGTGGGCGGCGAATCAAAGGCGAGCGTGAGGCAGTGGTCGCGGCAATGTTCTGGGAGGCGCTCGTCTAGGCTGATGGCGATAGGGCGGCGACGGCAGCGTGGAGTGCTCGAGTTGGATGGGGATTCGTGCTCGACTTTAGGGTTGGGCAGTGGGCCACACAATGGAGGATAGGGCTTCGTCGACGAGCTCGCGTGTAGGCGAGAATGATGGTCGCGATGCTTGGCTGGTAGCAGTAAGTTTTTTTTCGAATTCTTTTCATTTTTTCCCCAATGCAACTTGACTTGAAGATATATACATGCAGAAATACACACATAAATATATATAGAAAATAATAATAATTTATAAGCAGAAAAATATATATAACTACAGTAAGGTATTTAGTTTATTTTTGGGAATGTAGTTATAGATTTAATTTTTATTTAGTAAGTTAGTTAAAAGGAAATTTTAGTTGACTTAATTTATGAAAAGAAAGTTGGTTTTAAATATTTAACCTGTTTAGTTAAATAAAATTATTAAAGGAGAAATTAATAATTAGTTTGAAATAAATCAAGGGTATAAACTGTTTTGTAACAGGAAAATTTTGGGAAATAATTTTTACAGAAAAATTTATATAAAACAGTTTTGTTTTTAACTTGATAGACATATTTTAATATGCATAGGAAAACAATAAGTAAGTATATATGTTACCGAAGTTAAAAAGAGAAAAAAAAATAGGATTTGCTTTACTGGGTTGATAAATAAGTCATTTAGGGTGTTTAACTTATTTTTATTTTTACTTAGAAATTTTTAAAGGGGAATTTAGTTTTAAAGTAAATTTCTAGTTTAGCGAATTTTATTAAATGAAACTGGTTTGAAATAAAACCATTAACTGATTAAAACTATCAAAACGAAAATTGTTGATTCGATTAAATTCGAATATTAATAGATTTTATAAATTATTTATACAAGGTTAAAGTCGAGAAAACAAAAGAAGGATTGGATTGGATTGCAAAATCAAAGCTAAGGTGAGATCTTCTCACTCAAAATAAATGTGGAATCTTTGCAGTTATTGACTGTTGATTGTTATCTGGATGTGATATTAGATATTTTAGGATATATCTATATATATAGCAGTATATACATATTGGCATATGTATATATTGGATTGATGATTTCCCGCCTCGTATAGCGGATGAGACCCTATTGCGCCGTTAGTAAGCGGATTTATAAAAAAACCTATATACCGCGATAATTCCGTACTGGAGCGGAATTGGTATTGTGCTAACGTCTTTGGATGCAGGGAAACAGGTTGGAGGGATCCAACTGGACCCCTCAATATTGTTGTGAATTTATTTTATTGTGATATGATAATTCTGTGAATGATTATATTGATACGATCGATGATATTGATGATTGGGAATTGTTTGAAAATAAAAATTGGCCGAATGGATGTTTGATATCATTGGATTCCAAAATATACGAAATTGGATTTTTGAAATCAAAAATAGGAATTTCTAAATGAATCAATTTTAGAAATTTAATAATTTTTAAGAAAGGAATTTTTAAAGTATAAAAAGTTAATTTTTATAATCTTATGGAATAAATTCCAAAATAAAGTGAAATTGCTAAATAAAAGAATTTCATAAAACAGTGATTATAAATTTAAGAATTTAATTTAAATTTGGATTTTTAAATAGATTGAAAGAGACAAAGAAATTTATTCTCTTCAAAAGGAATTTATTTAAAATGAAATAAGTTGGAAGTCCAATTAGAAATTAAATATATGAATTGAAATAACTTGGGAAATCAATGTAAAAATGATTTCAAATTGAAGAATTCTTTTAAAAATAGAATATTGAATAAATTGGAAAGAATAAGGAAAATTATTTAGAAATGATAAGATTTTGGAAATCAATCCGTAATTGATGTAGTATTTGGAAATGACGTTAAAATGGGTTTATAAAAGGGTAAATTTTACAGTTGTAAAGTTTTAAAAGAATGATCTTTGTAAATAAATGAAATTATAAGTATTTAACTTATAATCTGGATTGTGGTATATAAATTGAATTGTGAATTGAATTGGTAAATAAAGAAGATTTATAAACTGAAGTTTTTATAAATAGAAATAGAATTTATAACCGTGTTTATAAATTCGAAATCGATTGAATTTGATAAATTAAATATAGAAGATTATCAAAGAAGATATATTCGCGATTTTGGATAGCGAATTTTTATTGAAATAAAAATGTGTGGAAAAGATTGAAATTGGGTTAAGTAAATTATATTCACGATTTTGGACAGTGAATATATTGTTAAGTAAAATAGATATGGTTTTGGGAAAGTGATATTTGAAATGAAGTTAAACATTTTAAAGATGTTTTAAATGTATTATGAATCGAAAGCATAGATTTCCGCAGTTCTTGTTGAAATAGACGTTTTCGAGAAATTTAAGGAAATGGTGGACTATAACACTATTGTTATAGTAAATGATTTCCGAAAGGAAATGTTTTGATGTAGTATTGGGATTTATGTATCTATCTAAATCCGAATCCCTATACTAGTGATTTCGAGTCGTCGTAACGATGTTTTACGCAACATTCGTTTTGACTCAAATAGATGTTGAAATTTATGATTTCCTTAAAGAATGAATATATACTTAATATTGATTTAAGTATATTGAATATTTTCCAAGTGTTGGAAATAAATGATTTGTGAAATACTTATTATTAAATAAGTATGGAATGTTTTCCAATATGAAATGAACGTTTTGAGATTTATCTTCTTAAAGATAAATCGAAATCGAATATTGAAAACGATTTGAAAATCGTATATCAATAGACATTTTTGAAACATAAATTCACTATGGAATTTATAAAAAGAAAAGGGAAACTGTTTAGAAAAATAAACGTTGTTTTATTTTTGAAGTGTGGAAATTTTATATCTAGTAAAAGATATTTTGGAAGATAAAATAATTTGGAAAATTATTGGGAATCTGATGATGTTGCGCATCTTTATTGATAGTTAAATAACCGACTATCAATAATCACCTTTAAATAGGTATTTGTTGTGAATTGGATGAATTTGAATGCCACACTTATTTTTGAATAAACGCTCACTATTCGGGTTAACCGGGAAAGGACCATGGGGTCGTATAACCCATTCCGAATATGTGATACGTCGTTATGAATCGCATTTGAAGACCGGTGTTGAAGACCGGATATTTTTGAAAACGGAAGGATTACCGTCGAGTTACTCTACATCGATTGATCTTCGATTTAGAGGTTTTATCACCCTTAGTGACGGGAAGTCCTGACGTGATTGAAAATTATCCGGAATTGCAAGGGCTTCGTGAGAAGTGCCTTCGGTTCTGTTCGATCCCGGAACAGACTTATATGGATTGTGTGTCTGACGTTACAATTTGAGATATAAAGCTGATTTCTTTCAAATATATTTCTGTTGGTGGCGGAGAATTTATTCTCTTAGCTTAACACCCTTCTCTGAGACGTACGAGCTCAGAGGTTATGTAGTTGAAATTTATCAGCGATATATCCCAATTTGGTAACGTGGCATACTGAGTGTTGCTGTGAAATGATCGGTGTTTGATCATTTGTGATATGATCATTTGTTTGATCTTATATCTTTGTGATCATAGGTTGATCATTTTTGTTTGACCCGAAGCAGGGCTTTTTGTAGAAAGCGTAGCTTTGTGGACGAGACTTCGTCGAGCCTCACACCCCGGAAATGGTCGAAACAGGAAGGATGCAGCAAGGTTCTAGGGAGTAGCGCCCCTTAGTGTATGTCATTCCTTCTGGATAAAGGTGGTATCATGGTATGGAGCCCAGATACTTAACCTCTGTGGTTACTGCATTATTATTATCTATGTGGTTTGTTGGAAATCGGGGATCCTCGGGAAGATCGGTGACGATCGGGGGATGGCATACGCGTGTCAGTAGTTACCTATTTTTGCAGAGGTAACCCGGCCTTGTGTTGGCAGAGATCCGGTTAGGTTCTCGGGTCGTCTATTCCAGGGACGTACCCAACGTGGATAGGAAGTTCCTTAGCCTGACCATTTGTTGGAAATCCAAAGAAACAATACGTGACTTGTACGGTTTTAGTTGTAGAACCTGCCATCTAATATGGCAGCTATAGCAAGCATACTATAATGGTACCTATGCTGGCTAAGATTTATATTCTACTTTCGAAATGTTTTCTACACTATGCACTAATAATAATATCAAAAAGAATTTGATTTTTTGCGTAGTAAGCATCTTTGACTATCATAAGAAGAAATCTCCTCCAAGTCTGCGTTTGCATTGTGTGTGTGGCGGGAGGTCTTATGGTAGTTTCATTTTCCAAAAGCATTGCGAATTGACTTTAAAAATATTTCTGTTGTTAAATTTAAAGATAACTGTTTTACGATCTCACACCAGTCACCATGACTGACTCGGAGTTTATTGTTCCCTTCTAAACTCTGGGTGCCCACCAATTTCCACACGGGCAGCCTAGGGTTAGATTATCAGGATATTCTGGATATTCTGGAGCTTGGAGATAAGCTGGATGACGAGACGTAGTATTTGTATCTGATAGTATTTATTCCGCTGTGTATTCTGTATGAGGACAAGTTATATAACTGTCCATTGTTGTTTATTGACTCTGATGATATGATGTGATGTAATGTAATAACAGATATAATTCTTTTGTTTTTAAATGATATTCATTTATCTATTATATATTGTTCCGCTGCGATATGTGAGATTCTGATATTGTTCTGTTTCTGTTGTTGTTCTGTTATTCTTCTTTCTTTCTTCTCTTTTTCTTCTATCTTCTTCTTCTTCTACTTTTTCTTTTTCTTAAAAAACCTCACTCTTGGAGTTTCCGGCACTCGATTGCTCGGCAGTCGATAAAGTGAGTATCGATGTCGAATTTTCGAAAGTCGAAAATTCGGGATGTGACAAAGTGGTATCAGAGCATATGGTTAAGCGACAACCCTGCTCTGTTGGGTGTTACTCATTAGAGATAGAGTCAGTAATACTCTAGAATGAGTTGAGTGTAATAATAGATATGAGCGCGTATTTGTTATTGAATATAAAATTGTTTTATATTGTGATGATTGGTTTATTGAGTGGTATATGAACCTTCATCGGCACAGTCTTGCAAAACTGTATCGAAGGGGTTTCTAAACACTCGAATAGAACAATTCGGCACAGTATTGTTTTAAATAGGGTGAATGAAATAATTTTACCCAAAACTATTTTTGTATATAAAAGAAATAATTTTCTGTAAATTATTATGATATGGATGCATGGTTGTTAGGGAGTGATGATGTTAATTATCATCATTGATATATGTATGTGAAAAATTATATATGAAATTGAAATCAAAAAAATAAAGAATTAAGAAATGAATCCATATACAAGTAGAATTTGAGAATATAAATTATAAATGTGAATTGTAATTTGAAACGGAATTCCAGAGAAGTTTTTGGAAATGTTTTGAAAAGAATTTGAAAATTTTGGAAATTTGGAAGTTTAAATCTTTTTGGATTTGAAAATGAATTTCAAAGGTTTTGAAAAGTATTTGGAGAGTTGAAAGCTCTAAACTCTTTTAGGTCGCTGGAAAATAATCCTGATGATGATGGCCACATCATTAGAATTCATTTTCGGGTTTCCAAAAGAGAAATTGCTGTCAAATTGTTTTAAATAGGAGTTGTTTGAAAATTTGGGTTTTTGTTTGGAAATTCAAATGGAATTTGAATTGTTTTCAAATGGTTTTGAAAAAGTGGAAACGTCTCTGGAATCCTATTTAAAAATACTTACGAAATATTAATAAGTTGATAACTTATAGAATATTTGAATTTTGATTAGAATAAAATTCAAATTGAAAACGAATGAATTAGTGAAAGAATGAATAAATTGCGATTGCAAGTGCCAGAAAATGAAATTGAATGTTAGAGTTCATTTTGAATTTGTAAGTAAATGAGACTGAATTGAATTCAAATAGAATTGAAAATGTGAATTATAAGTTCAAATGAATGTGAAATGAAAAATTGAACGAAATTGAATATGAAACTTCAATAGGGAAGTAAAGATGATATAAGAAGTATCGAAATTTTGTAATAGACTTTGCAAATTGGTTTGAATGCTGTAACTAGATATTATGGCTAGTAGGTTATACAGGTAAAAAGGAATTGGATTTGATTTCAAAGATAAATTTGATTTGCTCGAAAAAGGTACGTATTTGAGTTTTAATATGAGTTTTTGATGATTTCTCTCTAGCCGCTTGGCTTTTTCTTTTTCTTTTTGAAATCTGAGAGTCCGTAGGGACGTTTTGTAGTCGTACCGTATTAGCCGCGCAAAGGAGACGCTGGCGAAATTTTTCGAAAATTTAGGGCGTTGGAAATTTTTTGAGAAATTTTGAAAGTTAAAATTTGAATTTAAACTCGAATTTGAATTTTGAAGTTAAACAATGTTGTTTTGAAACTTAGAGTTGAAGTCGAAATGTAGTTGAATGATAACGAATCTTTAGTAGAAAGATTTGTTTTGATGAATTGATAAAACTATTTAGATTTCGAAAAATAGTAGACGAGTTAAGGACCTTTCTTTCTAACTTGTAATTTCGAGGACGAAATTCTTTTAAGGGGGGAAGTCTGTAACGACCCAGAATTTTGAACGAATTAAATTGAAAATATTTAATTAATTTTAAATATTTGAACGATGATTTAATTTGAATCCCCGATATAAATTTGAAATTTGCGATTAAACTTTAAAATTTAATCGATTGAATGCTGAAGAAAAATATTTCGAAAACTTTTAAAATTCATATTTATAATTCTGAAAATGATTGAAGCTTCATAATCTGATTTCAAACTGTTTCGTTCAGTTTTGAAATTATATCGTTCAGTCGATATTTAAAAGTAGCGTTCCGAGGCGCAGTCTCGGAATTCGACGAAACCAGTTCCAGTGGGTCCGTAATATGGTATTATTACCGGATTCCAAATTTCGTATTTTTCGGGATTGTTATATGAGCGTACGACGTTTAAACGCGTTGAAAATTAAGGTAAATTCGATTGAAATTTAAAATTTTAAACTGGTCAAAATCTTTACACTGTAGCTCCTTATATCACGCCGAAGACCACGAAGTTTATCGTGCAAACCCATCTTCTCGTTCAAATCAAAGCATGGCCGCTCCTGTAAATTTCTTCATTCCCTCCCCAGCATTAAATCGAAACAAACGAAAATATTTTCGTTCAGAAGGAAATGTCGTGGCCGAGCAATCAATTTAAATACCTCGTTAGCC
This sequence comes from Allium fistulosum, assembly GCA_030737815.1. NCBI lineage: Eukaryota > Viridiplantae > Streptophyta > Magnoliopsida > Asparagales > Amaryllidaceae > Allium > Allium fistulosum. Next base: position 343,083,924 of record CM060903.1, on the reverse strand, counting down.
TTCTCCTCTTTCCAAAATAAACGAATTCAAAATACCTCCTTCAATCGAAAAATCAAACAAGCCGAGCCCCTCAGATTGAAATCAAGTAATCGAAATCGCCTTCGTATTCGCGACTCAGGCGCGCGCTTGGGGGTTTCGCGATTCGAAGATGGATGGCGTGGCGTTGGGAGAAGGAGGTTCCACGTACGCGTGGGCACGGAAGTCTGGGTCGCGATTCAAGGGGAGGCTCGCTGGCGGCAATTCGCGTGGGCGGCGAATCAAAGGCGAGCGTGAGGCAGTGGTCGCGGCAATGTTCTGGGAGGCGCTCGTCTAGGCTGATGGCGATAGGGCGGCGACGGCAGCGTGGAGTTCTCGAGTTGGATGGGGATTCGTGCTCGACTTTAGGGTTGGGCAGTGGGCCACACAATGGAGGATAGGGCTTCGTCGACGAGCTCGCGTGTAGGCGAGAATGATGGTCGCGATGCTTGGCTGGTAGCAGTAAGTTTTTTTTCGAATTCTTTTCATTTTTTCCCCAATGCAACTTGACTTGAAGATATATACATGCAGAAATACACACATAAATATATATAGAAAATAATAATAATTTATAAGCAGAAAAATATATATAACTACAGTAAGGTATTTAGTTTATTTTTGGGAATGTAGTTATAGATTTAATTTTTATTTAGTAAGTTAGTTAAAAGGAAATTTTAGTTGACTTAATTTATGAAAAGAAAGTTGGTTTTAAATATTTAACCTGTTTAGTTAAATAAAATTATTAAAGGAGAAATTAATAATTAGTTTGAAATAAATCAAGGGTATAAACTGTTTTGTAACAGGAAAATTTTGGGAAATAATTTTTACAGAAAAATTTATATAAAACAGTTTTGTTTTTAACTTGATAGACATATTTTAATATGCATAGGAAAACAATAAGTAAGTATATATGTTACCGAAGTTAAAAAGAGAAAAAAAATAGGATTTGCTTTACTGGGTTGATAAATAAGTCATTTAGGGTGTTTAACTTATTTTTATTTTTACTTAGAAATTTTTAAAGGGGAATTTAGTTTTAAAGTAAATTTCTAGTTTAGCGAATTTTATTAAATGAAACTGGTTTGAAATAAAACCATTAACTGATTAAAACTATCAAAACGAAAATTGTTGATTCGATTAAATTCGAATATTAATAGATTTTATAAATTATTTATACAAGGTTAAAGTCGAGAAAACAAAAGAAGGATTGGATTGGATTGCAAAATAAAAGCTAAGGTGAGATCTTCTCACTCAAAATAAATGTGGAATCTTTGCAGTTATTGACTGTTGATTGTTATCTAGATGTGATATTAGATATTTTAGGATATATCTATATATATAGCAGTATATACATATTGGCATATGTATATATTGGATTGATGATTTCCCGCCTCGTATAGCGGATGAGACCCTATTGCGCCGTTAGTAAGCGGATTTATAAAAAAACCTATATACCGCGATAATTCCGTACTGGAGCGGAATTGGTATTGTGCTAACGTCTTTGGATGCAGGGAAACAGGTTGGAGGGATCCAACTGGACCCCTCAATATTGTTGTGAATTTATTTTATTGTGATATGATAATTCTGTGAATGATTATATTGATACGATCGATGATATTGATGATTGGGAATTGTTTGAAAATAAAAATTGGCCGAATGGATGTTTGATATCATTGGATTCCAAAATATACGAAATTGGATTTTTGAAATCAAAAATAGGAATTTCTAAATGAATCAATTTTAGAAATTTAATAATTTTGAAGAAAGGAATTTTTAAAGTATAAAAAGTTAATTTTTATAATCTTATGGAATAAATTCCAGAATAAAGTGAAATTGCTAAATAAAAGAATTTCATAAAACAGTGATTATAAATTTAAGAATTTAATTTAAATTTGGATTTTTAAATAGATTGAAAGAGACAAAGAAATTTATTCTCTTCAAAAGGAATTTATTTAAAATGAAATAAGTTGGAAGTCCAATTAGAAATTAAATATATGAATTGAAATAACTTGGGAAATCAATGTAAAAATGATTTCAAATTGAAGAATTCTTTTAAAAATAGAATATTGAATAAATTGGAAAGAATAAGGAAAATTATTTAGAAATGATAAGATTTTGGAAATCAATCTGTAATTGATGTAGTATTTGGAAATGACGTTAAAATGGGTTTATAAAAGGGTAAATTTTACAGTTGTAAAGTTTTAAAAGAATGATCTTTGTAAATAAATGAAATTATAAGTATTTAACTTATAATCTGGATTGTGGTATATAAATTGAATTGTGAATTGAATTGGTAAATAAAGAAGATTTATAAACTGAAGTTTTTATAAATAGAAATAGAATTTATAACCGTGTTTATAAATTCGAAATCGATTGAATTTGATAAATTAAATATAGAAGATTATCAAAGAAGATATATTCGCGATTTTGGATAGCGAATTTTTATTGAAATAAAAATGTGTGGAAAAGATTGAAATTGGGTTAAGTAAATTATATTCACGATTTTGGACAGTGAATATATTGTTAAGTAAAATAGATATGGTTTTGGGAAAGTGATATTTGAAATGAAGTTAAACATTTTAAAGATGTTTTAAATGTATTATGAATCGAAAGCATAGATTTCCGCAGTTCTTGTTGAAATAGACGTTTTCGAGAAATTTAAGGAAATGGTGGACTATAACACTATTGTTATAGTAAATGATTTCCGAAAGGAAATGTTTTGATGTAGTATTGGGATTTATGTATCTATCTAAATCCGAATCCCTATACTAGTGATTTCGAGTCGTCGTAACGATGTTTTACGCAACATTCGTTTTGACTCAAATAGATGTTGAAATTTATGATTTCCTTAAAGAATGAATATATACTTAATATTGATTTAAGTATATTGAATATTTTCCAAGTGTTGGAAATAAATGATTTGTGAAATACTTATTATTAAATAAGTATGGAATGTTTTCCAATATGAAATGAACGTTTTGAGATTTATCTTCTTAAAGATAAATCGAAATCGAATATTGAAAACGATTTGAAAATCGTATATCAATAGACATTTTTGAAACATAAATTCACTATGGAATTTATAAAAAGAAAAGGGAAACTGTTTAGAAAAATAAACGTTGTTTTATTTTTGAAGTGTGGAAATTTTATATCTAGTAAAAGATATTTTGGAAGATAAAATAATTTGGAAAATTATTGGGAATCTGATGATGTTGCGCATCTTTATTGATAGTTAAATAACCGACTATCAATAATCACCTTTAAATAGGTATTTGTTGTGAATTGGATGAATTTGAATGCCACACTTATTTTTGAATAAACGCTCACTATTCGGGTTAACCGGGAAAGGACCATGGGGTCGTATAACCCATTCCGAATATGTGATACGTCGTTATGAATCGCATTTGAAGACCGGTGTTGAAGACCGGATATTTTTGAAAACGGAAGGATTACCGTCGAGTTACTCTACATCGACTGATCTTCGATTTAGAGGTTTTATCACCCTTAGTGACGGGAAGTCCTGACGTGATTGAAAATTATCCGGAATTGCAAGGGCTTCGTGAGAAGTGCCTTCGGTTCTGTTCGATCCCGGAACAGACTTATATGGATTGTGTGTCTGACGTTACAATTTGAGATATAAAGCTGATTTCTTTCAAATATATTTCTGTTGGTGGCGGAGAATTTATTCTCTTAGCTTAACACCCTTCTCTGAGACGTACGAGCTCAGAGGTTATGTAGTTGAAATTTATCAGCGATATATCCCAATTTGGTAACGTGGCATACTGAGTGTTGCTGTGAAATGATCGGTGTTTGATCATTTGTGATATGATCATTTGTTTGATCTTATATCTTTGTGATCATAGGTTGATCATTTTTGTTTGACCCGAAGCAGGGCTTTTTGTAGAAAGCGTAGCTTTGTGGACGAGACTTCGTCGAGCCTCACACCCCGGAAATGGTCGAAACAGGAAGGATGCAGCAAGGTTCTAGGGAGTAGCGCCCCTTAGTGTATGTCATTCCTTCTGGATAAAGGTGGTATCATGGTATGGAGCCCAGATACTTAACCTCTGTGGTTACTGCATTATTATTATCTATGTGGTTTGTTGGAAATCGGGGATCCTCGGGAAGATCGGTGACGATCGGGGGATGGCATACGCGTGTCAGTAGTTACCTATTTTTGCAGAGGTAACCCGGCCTTGTGTTGGCAGAGATCCGGTTAGGTTCTCGGGTCGTCTATTCCAGGGACGTACCCAACGTGGATAGGAAGTTCCTTAGCCTGACCATTTGTTGGAAATCCAAAGAAACAATACGTGACTTGTACGGTTTTAGTTGTAGAACCTGCCATCTAATATGGCAGCTATAGCAAGCATACTATAATGGTACCTATGCTGGCTAAGATTTATATTCTACTTTCGAAATGTTTTCTACACTATGCACTAATAATAATATCAAAAAGAATTTGATTTTTTGCGTAGTAAGCATCTTTGACTATCATAAGAAGAAATCTCCTCCAAGTCTGCGTTTGCATTGTGTGTGTGGCGGGAGGTCTTATGGTAGTTTCATTTTCCAAAAGCATTGCGAATTGACTTTAAAAATATTTCTGTTGTTAAATTTAAAGATAACTGTTTTACGATCTCACACCAGTCACCATGACTGACTCGGAGTTTATTGTTCCCTTCTAAACTCTGGGTGCCCACCAATTTCCACACGGGCAGCCTAGGGTTAGATTATCAGGATATTCTGGATATTCTGGAGCTTGGAGATAAGCTGGATGACGAGACGTAGTATTTGTATCTGATAGTATTTATTCCGCTGTGTATTCTGTATGAGGACAAGTTATATAACTGTCCATTGTTGTTTATTGACTCTGATGATATGATGTGATGTAATGTAATAACAGATATAATTCTTTTGTTTTTAAATGATATTCATTTATCTATTATATATTGTTCCGCTGCGATATGTGAGATTCTGATATTGTTCTGTTTCTGTTGCTGTTCTGTTATTCTTCTTTCTTTCTTCTCTTTTTCTTCTATCTTCTTCTTCTTCTACTTTTTCTTTTTCTTAAAAAACCTCACTCTTGGAGTTTCCGGCACTCGATTGCTCGGCAGTCGATAAAGTGAGTATCGATGTCGAATTTTCGAAAGTCGAAAATTCGGGATGTGACACTTGATATTGCGATTTTCAGTGTCCAGTTACATTCATGCTGATTTTATTTTAGTTATATACATATTATATAGATAGTTAAATGTCAAAATTTGATTGTTTCACCATATTGGATGTGACACCGACATATGTTAAAGGTTGAACCTTTTTAGAGAAAAGGTAGGTATGACATTGATTAAGTACTATAGTAACTATTGGCCTCGATATAGTATTTTAAAAATACTATTAATTGCTATTTGGGTTTGGAAATGATTTAAATTTGAACTTTTTGGATTTTCTATGATATTTTATTTTAAAAAGTACTTTTCATACTTCTCTCTTTTACTTCACTTTCTTTTATTATTCTTTTCTAATAATTTATATATGTAATTGTTTTAAATTTATTTTGGAAAGTATTGGGTTTGTATAGGGAAAAGTTGCTTTAATAATGAAAATTTTATTTTAAAATAAAAAATAAAAGGGTTATCGTTTATTTGAAAATTTGATTCTATTGTTGAAAGAAAGATAGAAATATTTGAAATAAATATTCGGGAAGCATTATGTAAAATATTGTATAAAGGGATAGATTTATAAATACTATTTTACAAGTGGAAGATAGTTTTATAAATAGTGTTTTATAAATAAAATAATGTTTTTTATAAATAATATCTTATGAAAAGGAAATCGATATCATTTTGATAAATTGGAGTAATTAATTCCATTTGTGAATTATTAAAATATATGGAATGATCGTGTTATGGAAATCATACGAGTTTATAAATTAATTAAGGGATTTTAGAGATTGAGTTTTATAAAAGATATTTTATTAAAAGAAGTTTTATAAAAGAATCTACAAACAATATAAACGGTGTTTATAAAGGAGCTTATTAAATTGGAGATTTATAAAAAGGAGGTTTCTAATTATGTTTAGATATTTATAAAGGGGATTTTATAATTTTTAGATAAGATTTATATAGAAGGAGTTTGTAAATGTAAGGAGTTTTATGAAGGCATTTTATAAAATGGGATTTATAAAAAGACTGAGACCAGATTTCCATAAATGACCATTTTTAAATATGATGGTATAGAAAATGTTCTTTTCATACTTAATACAAAATCCCAAGGTATGGAAACTCGTCTCTATCTTGAGAACTAAGAATGTGTATCAAGGCAAGGTTAGTTTTCTAACTTGTCTGATTTCATTGTGAATCGAAAGCTAGTACTATTTAAAATCAGGAAGTGACGGTAAGTGTATTTGGTTTAATTTCTATACGATCTATTTACTTTCGCCAAAAGCGAAATATTTTGGATTTTTGATTATTATCAATGTTTTAGGTTACATTGTTTTAAACCAAATAAATATGGTTTTGGAAATGAAATCTTTTCTAAGAATTGTGAATATACTTATATAGTTGATATAAGTGTATGAGTACGTTATCTAAGTATTGGAAATGTAGTTTTTGTGAATATACTTATACTGTTGATATTAGTATATGGAAAGTTTTTCCTAAGTATTGAAAGTGAAATGTTTTGTGAATACACTTATACAGTTGAGATAAGTATATTAAATATTTTCAAGTATTGAAAGGAGTAGAGGAGACTTGTGAATATATCTTTGTAAAAATATTTTAATACAAGTATTTACAAAGTGGTTTTATTTAATGAGTTTATTGGTTAAAGAGGCTTAATGGTTGCTTTGTGCTTAACCGTGCTTGGTTAAATCACTAGTTGAGTTGTTTGTTTATTTGATAGTTAAATAATCGAATATCAAAATCTTGGCCAGTTTTTAAACTATCGTTGTAGGTTCGTAGAGACCGAGATTGGATATATTATCTGAAAACCACTTTTAATCGTCATAAGCATTTCGAATTTGGATATCTTGAAGATGATGAAATCGAAGACGGAGATCTTTGAAGTGCAAGGGCTACTTGCTACTAATCCTGAGGGTAGATTCCAAATGGATGTTGTAGAAGTAATGCCTTTGGTTTGTTCATATCCTGAACCACTTGTATCGATGAATGCTGGCACTGCATTCGCTGCTTGGAGGACAGTGCTAGCATTCCAAGTGGGAATGCTATATAAAAGGTAAAACATAACATCAAGCCTCATAGCCTGGGAATGACTAAAACATGGGGTATGCTTCAGGGCTATGTGGGTCGCACCCATTAGGGTATTTTCATCACCTTTTCTAGATATATATACATTTATGGATTAGGTTACGCATGAGAGCTCTCGAAAAAGGATGCAAAAGATACCGGGGTGATGAAATATTCAAAACTATCCAGTAAGGGGTAGGGCCTATCCTAATTCGTAGGAGTTGATATGTTCTGTTTGTACCAAAATTGGGCCCAACACTTTTCGGATGTGATTGAAGAGATTAAAATGAAGAAATTAAATGGAAAATGAGGCTAATCTAACAATCACACCAATAAAAGCATGCAGATTATAGTGGTTCGGTGTTATAGCCTACGTCTACTTTGAATGTTTTACTGTTTATTGATGATTCATAACTGATTACAACAGTACAACACTCTAACACTCGAGTTACAATGGAGTTGCGACAGAGTAAGGTGCAGTGGAGTCAAACGTCCTTTTTCTGTAGGCGTAAGGGTGCCATTTATAGGTGTAGGTCAGAAATATCTGCCCCTGAACTCGGAATACTCCTTCTTACACGTAGGTGGGCCTACCAGATCGATCAAAGGTCATTTGGGATCGATTTGGATCGATCCCAACCATTTTCGTATCGATCAAGATTTCGTCCATTTGGGCTGCGATCGATCAGAGACATTCTTGAGGTAGTAAGCAAGCTCCTGTGAAAATTTTATAGCATTTGGACTTGTATATTTTGAGTTATGATCGATCCAAGTTTGATTTTGCAAGTATGCTGGTGGCTGCATATCGATCCCTGCTCGCATCGATACTCCTTCGTGTCGATAGGCCATGCATCGATGACGTGGAGCGGAGTTCACATAGAGATTCGCTTTTCATGCCGAGTGACCAATTCTCTTGGTTTGAACATGCCTTCTTCGTATCGATCTAGTGTGATTCCTTTCGTATCGATGCTTGGATGCACCTTCGTATCGATGCCTGGGAATGCCTTTATTGATGTCTATATGTTACTTCCTTCGTATCGATCGATGACTGCTGGTTTCGTATCGATGCATGTCTGATCGATACGAAATAGATGAAAGGGGATCGATACAAAGTGGGCAGCAGTTGATCAGATGGATTAGGATCGATGATATTTGCTGATGGATACGAAGGGGGTGGTTGCAAAGGGATGGATACGAACCGGATGGATACGAAGTGCACATGCTTCTCATGAAACTTGATCGATCCATAACTCGAGCATACGAACTCCGATTTACCTGAAATTTGGAATGTTGGCTTTCACAACTTTGTTTGTCATACCATGTTAATTGTAGCTCGATCCGGACTCGGATCAAATTTGCCAGTATCCATAGTGGACCTGTGTATAACCGATCTTCGGGACGGATTGTCTTTGGTTTCTATTCAAGTCCTTGGTGTCACGGCCTTGCCAAAAGACGGGACAACATTTGCCCCCCAAACTACGTCCTGTGTGAACATGACGTGTTTTGAAAAGCTGCACTCTTTATTTTGAAAAAATTCTATCTGATTCATTGAATAGTCGTTGTCTTTTCATCAAGAGACGCAACCTTTGACTGATTTCCAGCATTATAAATGTTGAATTGTTGACTACCAATGATCATGCAGTGTTTTGTTGTAACTGAGATTGAGTTCTAGCGATTTGTTGTTTGTTTTTTTGGTTGTCACCAGGTAAGCATTCAATTCTTGTTAATTTTGAAAATCAAACTGTAACATCCCGCTTTCTGATGCAGCACGAGCTACAAAGTTACAAGACTTAAGTCGCCCACGACTTAGCTTAAATCGCCCACGACTTAAGGAAGCAGTTTTACGACTTAACGAAGAAGTTATAGGTCGCCCACGACCTAAGGAGTCACGAGAGGGGGAGCTGCGACTTAACTGGAAACCAGGAGAAGAAGTTATCTCGAGTTTGCGACCTAAGGAAGTGATAGGTCGCGAACGACCTAACTTGGCAGTGCAACATGGTAAAAGTTTAAGTCACAAACGACCTAACTTGTTTTTAGATCGTATACGACCTAACGAACTAAGGCATAGGTCGCGGGAACGACCTAACATGTCACCAGGAAAAGAGCTACGACCTAACGGGTTCGAGAGTAACGAGCTAAGACTTGGGAATAAGTCGTTGGAGGTTGAAGTCTTAGGTCGCTCACGGCCTAACGCTATTTTAGGTCGCTTACGACCTAGTAAAGGCAGCACGCGAGTCAAAGGATTCAGCATGATGGCATGCGAACGAGCTAAGAGGTTACGACCTAAGATAGGTCGCAAGGGGTTAGGTCGCAGGAATATAATTCGACCTACGATAGGTCGTAGGAAAATGTTCCGACCTAAGTTAGGTCGCAAGAAGTTAGGTCGTGGAGTCTTAAGTCGCGAAGACTTTCTGAAGCCGCTTCTGTTAGGTCGCTAATGAAGGGATGACGTTCATTCTTAGGTCGCGGAGCTCCAGATGCCGTTCATTTGTTGAGTCGTTTAGCTGTTGTAACTGTTAGTTTAAGTCGGAGGTCTTGATAGGTCGTGTACGACCTAAGTGTTGTAAAGTCGTTATGTTTTGTAATATGGTTGTGTTGTAATGAAGCCTGTTAGGTCGTTGATCACCTATACTAAGTCGCTGGGATTTAGGTCGTAGGTCGTTCACGACCTAAGAGTTGTGTTGAAATCTTGATTCTGTTTGGCGTGTGAGTTGTAGCCTATAAATAGGCATGTGTGGTCATTTGTAATAGTTTAGTGGATTTGAAATAAAACTCTTGTTTTGTTAGCTTTGTGCTTTCACCAAATTGGTAGTTGAGTGTAATCTCCTATCTCCTCTTTCGGATAATCGAGTGCTCTCGATTCAACGACTGCAGAAGCCGATTCACAGAATCTAGTGCGCTAGATCAACGTGTGAAGAATCGCAGATCTTTGAACCCAGTATCGTGCGCGATCAACGAGTTCGGGATAGCTAGAATTCGGTATCTTCGGATCAACGAATTCGGGCATTTCAGTATCTACCAATCCATCGATTGCTACTTTCATCGTATCATCAATTTTTGTATTCCGCCGCAGCGTCAGTTTGGTATCGGAGCTTGTTTTAGCCAATCATAGCTAAATCGAGTCCTTGGAGCCAATTATCTCGAAGTAAAGATTTGAAACATGGCCGAGAATTTGGAGAAGTGGGTCGTGCATACTTTTGAAGTTTGGAGATCGGATCTATACCTTTTGGGAAGGAGTTGTTGTTCATCGAGTTCATCGCAATTTGCAAACAAGAGTGAAGATTTCAATCCGTTTTACTTTGGATCAAAGTTCGAAAGGTTCTTGAAGTTTGAGCCGTGCATTTGTTTGAAGATTTTGAAGTGAGAATTTGTTGGAGTTGTGAAATTTGACAATGCCACCGAGGAGAGCTAATCGACATCAAAACGTTGAAGCTTTGTATCGAAGAGAAGAAGCTGATGAGATGGAGCAAAGAATCAATGAAAACTTTAGTGAAAAGCTTAACGAAGGAATTGGACGATTAGAGAAGATGATGTTAGAGATGAATCAGAATCGGAGAAGGGTATCACCTGAATCTAACCATGGGGGAAGTAGAGTCTCGCCACATTCCAATCGAGACAGAAGTGTTGATGATGATCAAAGACATGGGAGGAATGTGAATGATCGAGAACGGAGGAATGTCGATAGAAGGGATGTTGGAGGTAGACGTGATGGTAGTAGAGATGTGGGTGGACGAGATAGACAATGATATACATCTGATTTTGAAGAAGAGTATGATGGTGGAAGTGTTCAAGGACAAGGACGAGGACAAGGAAGAAATCACTCTGAGTATGATCACAAGTGGGAGTCGGGGATGAAGACTGAAATTCCTGAATTCAAAGGTGGTATGCAAGCAGAGGAGTTTCTAGATTGGGTGGCTAATGTTGAAGAGATTTTTGACTTCAAAGAAGTTCCAGAACATCGTAGAGTGAAGTTGGTTGCTACGAGGTTGAGGGATAGAGCTTTAGCATGGTGGTAGCAAACCAAACTTACACGTGATCGGGTGGGGAAGTCAAAAGTTGAATCTTGGGAGAAGATGAAGAAATTGATGAAAGTAACGTTCTTACCTTACAAGTATCAATCTTTGATGTATCAACGTTTGCAGAATTTGAGGCAGGGCACAAAGACTGTTAATGATTACACAGATGAGTTTTATCAGCTTATTGCAAGGAATGATATTATGGAAACGGAAGAACAACTGACATCTAGATTCATTGGGGGATTGAGAATGCAGATCCAGGATATGGTGAATATGTTCGATCCAAGATCTGTGGCGGAAGCACATCAGAAAGCGTTGGCTTGGGAGAAGCAGGGACGACGAGGAGGTGGTGTGTTTACTAATTCCAACAATCAAGTGAAGGGTGTTAGTGGAAGTTCTAATGTTTCTAAACCTATCAGTAAACCAGTGGTGAAAGAGGCTGAGAAGGCGAGGGTTAACAATGGTTTCAAATGTTACAATTGCCAGGAATTGGGTCATAAAAGCAATGAGTGTCCAAAGCCAAAGAAGAGAACCATGATTGTAGAAGTTGAGGATGTGGATGGAGATTATTCTAGTCCAGTTGAGGAGGATGAACAGGATATTGCGTCAGGAGATGAAGGTTGTAATCTAATGCTGAGGAGATGGTGTTTGACACCGAAGCAGGAAGAAGCTAGTTGGTTGAGGAGTAATATCTTTCAGTCGACATGCACTATACAAGGGAAGGTGTGTAAATTTGTGATTGACGCCGGAAGCTGTGACAATATCATTTCAACCGAGGCTGTGACAAAATTGAAGTTGAAGACAGAGAAACATCCGAATCCATACAAGTTAGCGTGGTTGAGGAAGGGAGGAGAAGTGAAAGTGGATAGACGAGTTCGTGTTCCATTCTCTATTGGGAAGAAATACAAAGACGAGATCTGGTGTGATGTAGTAGAGATGGATGTTTGTCACTTACTTTTGGTAAGACCATGGCAATATGATCGAGCAGTACAGCATGACGGTCGGACCAATAGCTACAGTTTTATGTTTGAAGGCACGAAGATTATCTTAGTTCCGAAGAAGAGACAACAAGGAGAAAGTAAGTCGGAAGAGATTGAAGAGCTGAAAACTTTATTATCTTTGAAGTAGTTTGTTAAGGAGGTTGAGGAAGAGCCGGAAGTATTCTTGTTGGTTGGGCGTGAGAGCAGTGAAGAGGTTGAAATTCCAGAGGAAGTGAAACCAGTATTGAAGGAATTTGAGGATGTCTTTCCAGAGGAGTTGCCCAAGGAGTTACCGCCACTAAGAGACATTCAACATCAAATCGATCTTGTTCCGGGAGCAATGTTGCCACATAGACCACATTATCGAATGAGTCCGAAGGAACATGAAGAGTTGCGGAGGCAGGTAGAGGAATTGCTTGAACAGGGGTGTGTGCAGGAGAGTTTAAGTCCTTGTGCTGTACCAGCTTTATTGGTACCCAAAAAGGATGGAACGTGGAGGATGTGCACAGATAGTAGAGCATTGAATAAGATCACAGTCAGATACAGATTTCCGATGCCGAGGCTTGATGATTTATTGGATCAAATCAATGGGTCCGTAATCTTTTCTAAGATTGACTTGAAGAGCGGTTATCATCAGATTCGCATTAGACCAGGGGACAAATGGAAGACAGCGTTCAAGACGAGGGAAGGATTGTATGAATGGCTGGTAATGTCGTTTGGTCTATCGAATGCACAGAGTACATTCATGAGGGTGATGAACCAAATTTTCAGGCCGTACATTGGGAAATTTGTGGTGGTTTACTTTGATGATATTCTGATCTACAGTACTAGCACCGAAGAGCATGTTCAGCATTTGAAGAAAGTGTTAATTATTCTTCGAGAAGAACAATTCTATGCTGCTACAAAGAAGTGTGTCTTTATGGCAAGGAGTGTTTTATTTCTGGGGTATGTTGTGTCGGGAGAAGGAATACAGGTTGACCAAAGTAAAGTCGAAGCTATTAGAGATTGACCGCAGCCCAAGACGATAACGAAAGTTCGTAGTTTTCACGGGTTGGCATCATTCTATCGAAGGTTCATTCCACACTTTAGTAGTGTGATGGTGCCTGTGACTGATTGTATGAAGGGTAAACAGTTTGCATGGACGGAGGAAGCAGGGGTTACTTTTGAGCGAATCAAAAACTCTTGACGTCAGCACCAATTCTAGTGCTACCAGATTTTCAGTTGTTGTTTGAGCTACACACTGATGCGTCAAAGGTTGGGATTGGAGGAGTGTTGAGTCAAAGGGGGCGTCCTATTGCATACTTTAGCGAGAAGTTATCAGGAGCAAAGATGAGATACAGTACATATGATGTGGAATTTTATGCTGTTGTGCAATCTATTAAACACTGGAGACACTATCTATTTCAGAAGGAGTTTGTTCTTTACACTGATCATGAGGCATTGAAGCATTTAAAAGGGCAAGACAAGATTTCAGCGAGACATGCATCATGGATTGCATATCTGCAACAGTTTACTTTTGTTGTAAAACACAAGTCTGGAGTAACGAACCGTGTAGCGGATGCGTTGAGCAGAAGGAATCATTTATTGACTACAATGAAGGTCGAAGTGACAGGGTTTGATGTGTTACCATAATTATTTGACGAAGATCCTTACTTTGGGAAATTTGTTGATAAAGTCAAGAATGGGGAGACGGATGAGTTCGTGATGGTGGATGGTTTCCTGTTCAAAGGAAATCGATTGTGCATACCTGATTGTAGTTTGAGAATGAAGATTGTAAAAGAGCTACATGAAGAAGGACATGTTGGGAGAGACCGTACATTACAGTTGATTTCACAGTCTTATTTTTGGCCATCAATAAGGAAAGAAGTGGAAAGGTTTGTGGAGCCATGTCATATCTGTTAGGTTTCGAAAGGAACTGTGACTAATGCTGGTTTATATATGCCGTTACCTGTACCAACTAAACCATGGGTTGATGTGAGTATGGACTTTGTGTTGGGGTTGCCGAGAACACAGCGTGGTAATGATTCCATTTATGTGGTGGTTGACCGATTTTCGAAAATGGCACATTTTATTGCTTGTAAGAAGACGGCGGATGCTGTTCATGTTGCTCAGTTGTTTTTCAAAGAGATATATCGACTTCACGGATTGCCAGAATCGATTGTGTCGGACAGGGATACTCGTTTTCTAAGTCATTTTTGGCTAAGTTTGTGGAAGATGGTGGGAACAAAGTTGAACTTTAGTAGCGCTTATCATCCGCAAACGGATGGACAGACCGAGGTCGTGAACAGATCATTGGGAAACTTGTTGAGATGTCTAGTGCAAGACAATCTGAAGAGTTGGGATGTGAAGTTATGCCGGGCAGAGTTTGCTCATAATCATTCAGTGAACCGTAGTACGGGTTTCAGTCCGTTTCAGATCGTGTATTCGAGCTTACCGAAGGGACCGTTAGATTTAACAGTAATACCACAACCAAAGGGGACAGTCAAGCGAGCTGCTGATTTTGTTGAAGGGTTGACTGAATGTCATAAAATCGTTCAGGAGCGATTAGAGAAGGAGAATGAGAAATACAAACGATCTGCAGATCTGAAGCGAAGGAGTGTTGAATTTAATGAAGGAGATATGGTTTATGCAGTGTTAACAAAGGATCGTTTTCCAGTAGGCGCTTATAATAAGTTGAAAGCCAGAAAAATTGGTTCTGTAGAAGTCGTGAAACGAATTAATGAAAATGCTTATAAGTTGAAGCTGCCGGAGGATGTGTACACTTCTGACGTGTTCAATGTCAAACATCTCGTACCATATTATGGGGATGAACAATCTGATGTGGAAGAATTTACAAATTCGAGGACGAATTTTTCTCAACCTGGGGAGGATGATGCAGCACGAGCTACAAAGTTACAAGACTTAAGTCGCCAATGACTTAGCTTAAGTCGCCCACGACTTAAGGAAGCAGTTTTACGACCTAACGAAGAAGTTATAGGTCGCCCACGACCTAAGGAGTCACGAGAGGGGGAGCTGCGACTTAACTGGAAACCAGGAGAAGAAGTTATCTCGAGTTTGCGACCTAAGGAAGTGATAGGTCGCGAACGACCTAACTTGGCAGTGCAACATGGTAAAAGTTTAAGTCACAAACGACCTAACTTGTTTTTAGATCGTATACGACCTAACGAGCTAAGGCATAGGTCGCGGGAATGACCTAACATGTCACCAGGAAAAGAGCTACGACCTAACGGGTTCGAGAGTAACGAGCTAAGACTTGGGAATAAGTCGTTGGAGGTTGAAGTCTTAGGTCGCTCACGACCTAACGCTATTTTAGGCCGCTTACGACCTAGTAAAGGCAGCACGCGAGTCAAAGGATTCAGCATGATGGCATGCGAACGAGCTAAGAGGTTACGACCTAAGATAGGTCGCAAGGGGTTAGGTCGCAGGAATATAATTCGACCTACGATAGGTCGCAGGAAAATGTTCCGACCTAAGTTAGGTCGCAAGAAGTTAGGTCGTGGAGTCTTAAGTCGCGAAGACTTTCTGAAGCCGCTTCTGTTAGGTCGCTAATGAAGGGATGTCGTTCATTCTTAGGTCGCGGAGCTCCACATGCCGTTCATTTGTTGAGTCGTTTAGCTGTTGTAACTGTTAGTTTAAGTCGGAGGTCTTGATAGGTCATGTACGACCTAAGTGTTGTAAAGTCGTTATGTTTTGTAATATGGTTGTGTTGTAATGAAGCCTGTTAGGTCATTGACGACCTATACTAAGTCGCTGGGATTTAGGTCGTAGGTCGTTCACGACCTAAGAGTTGTGTTGAAATCTTGATACTGTTTGGTGTGTGAGTTGTAGCCTATAAATAGGCATGTGTGGTCATTTGTAATAGTTTAGTGGATTTGAAATAAAACTCTTGTTTTGTTAGCTTTGTGCTTTCGCCAAATTGGTAGTTGAGTGTAATCTCCTATCTCCTCTTTCGGATAATCGAGTGCTCTCGATTCAACGACTGCAGAAGCCGATTCACAGAATCTAGTGCGCTAGATCAACGTGTAAAGAATCGCAGATCTTTGAACCCGGTATCGTGCGCGATCAACGAGTTCGGGATAGCTAGAATTCGGTATCTTCGGATCAACGAATTCGGGCATTTCAGTATCTACCAATCCATCGATTGCTACTTTCATCGTATCATCAATTTTTGTATTCCGCCGCTGCGTCACTTTCGGAGGCTCAAAACTAACTACTACGGATGTTGCAGTCATCCATAGGTGTTATTTCTGAGTGACCGAAATCGAAATCTTGAAACCATTGGCAATACAAAAACACAAGAATATGAAAAAATTTAAACTTTCAACAAAATAGAATTTTCCATTTTCTTATAAATAATATTCAGATTTAATTACATAATCCCAGATGTTAAACACGTTTAGATTACATATACATATACAAAATACGATAAGAGCAATATATGAAGATGTCCCCTTATGATGATCAGAGAACTAATAATATAAACTTTACAGTTCTTAGTACATCACAGCGGAAAACACAAAATAGCTCCAACTAGCTAACACTACCTCCTGCACGTCGTCAGAAGCTTATTCGACCAAAAAACCCTGAAAGTCTCCCACTCTCAGACTACTCAAATTAATTTTGAGTACCCGAGAGTTTGTGGAGAAACACAAACTTCGAGTCAAACAATAAGTTTGGTATGAATAATCCCCTATCATCTTTTATCATAAATAGATATCTAGTGAGACCACACCGCTTTGTTGATGTGCACGTAAATGTGCATATTTTTAACACCATATTTAATCTATTTAAATTAAATAAATTATCATATTGGGTGTTTTAATTTGTTTAAACCAAAATTCAAATTATTTTCAAATTGTCACATATTCATCTTCATATAGGGGCACAATGGTCATTTTTGTGCATTTATTAATTTGTGAAAATTTACTTGGAATTTTATATGTTGTTTTGTAGGAATTTTAGTGAATTTTACAAGTGGCTTCATGAAGATATGCATGCACAAGAGTGAATACAAGGAATGGAGATGGAAATAATTCAAAGTGATGATCATGGAGGATCCCACTTACCCACCTATCTTATTGTACACTTAGGAGCTAATGCACATGTTAAAAGGCCATTAATCTTCATGCACACTTAATGGATGATTATTTGAAGTTAATGATAACTTAGCCACCACACTTCCAAAGAGGGTATTTTGGGTAATTCCCAAAAAAGTGAATTAGGGTTTTAAAATTGTATAAATACCCCTTATGTTTCATGTAACTCTCCTCTCTTCTTTAGTCTCTTCTCTCTTACTCTCTTCTTCTCTTTAGTTTAGTTTTTAGCTTAGAAATAAAAGAAAGTTTCTCTTTTCTTTTCATGGCTACTTAGCCATTTCTTTCATGTAATTTATTCTATTATGCAACTTTAATACATTGCTCTTTTCTTTTCTTGTTTACTTCCTTTCATGCTAGTAGTGTAGTTTGATTTTAATGCAAGTAGATTAGTTTTATTTCTTGTTCATTTAGCTCTTTTTCCTCTTCTTTTTGTTTCATGTTGCAAGCTATATTTGTTGATTTGATAACAAATATGAGAGGTTAAACCCCTTCAATTTAGGGGTAATGAAGCTCTCTAATTATGTAGCTTCAACATAACTTGTTAATTGTGATCTCTTTTATGCTTAAATGAATGTTGATGTGGTTTATTGTTTCATGTTGAATTTGATATTCTATGTTGTTCATAACAAATAGGCTATGCTTAAACAATCACAAACAATAATTACCTCTTCATCTACATATGATGATGGTAATGAAGTGAATGTTGAAATTAAAATTTGATGGTCTATATTTCTAAACAATAGTTAATAGGCCATGCTTAAAATAGATTTCATTTTCAACTTGTTGTCATTTTTCATGAAACTTGAATAGTGGTTTAGAGGTTGTGTTAAAGTTTGATGGCTTATGTTGGGCTAATTAATAGCATAAATATGCCATACTTATGATAAACACAACATTTAAATTCACTAATGACCAAAAGAGAGATCATAATTTCATAATTTGTTGAACTATATGATCTAGAGAGTAGAATTATCTCTAAATTATCATTTAACTCTCATATTTTTATCACTTTATTTTTGTTAAGTTTTCTCATTTTCTAGTTTAAACATTCCCTCGAGTTTGGAATAATTTGATTGAATAGAGATTTAAAATCTAACAATTCCCTGCGGATTGACCCGTACTCGCCACGTACTAACAAATGTACGACGTGCGCTTGTGGTGTAAATTTTATTATAAATTTTTCGATGGTTTTTTAATTCGATAGAAATTCTATCGTTGAACATTAGTAGAACGGGTTTTCCCTTCACTAGTATCCACAACAACTCATACAAATCATTTACTATGCCCCTGCATCCAAAATGATTAGTCTTAACATAATATGAAATAAAGCCATAAATCATATGTATATATTGGATATCCCATCCACCCATTATTTAGGTATCCCACCTAAATTCAATTTATTAGATTTCCAATCTAAAATCAATTTATTAGAGTTCCCCTCTAAAATCTTTGAAATGACTATCCGTCATAATTTAATAGGACTGTCCATCCCAAATCCCTTTAAAATAAATGTAGATTATCCATCGTACATTGTTTTATAAAAGATGGTGTGGCTATCCACCGCACACTCCAAAGTTTTCCTAGAATGACTATGAACCCTTGGGTGCCAAATCCCGAGACTAACCACCTCAGGCAAAACATTCTTTACTTTAGAAATTTGATATGGGCTATCCACCGCACATTCCATGGTTTTCCTAGGTTAACCAAGAACCCATCACTTGGCCAATAAAAATATCATGATCCCCATGATTATTTATAAAAACTCATGATCCATATGATTATATATTTTTCCCCAGGTATTCCACCTGTTTAACATATTCCCATTGGTAGCCCCAATTAGGTTAAATTAAATAAAAACACATTGATAGCCCCAATGTATAATTTCGAAAGCATATTTCTATTTGTAACCCCAAACTATGTATCAAAACATTAAACCCACCCCGGTGTCCCCCAAGGTTTTATAACATTTTTTTTAAAATAAGGATCCCCCGTATATATTCAAACAAAGGTAAGTATTTTATGCTATAACCCTTCGGAATAGCCCCTTCGAATTAGCAAAACTTTACTCAAGAAAAATGGCTAAAAACAGCCCTTTAAAACCCTTTGAATGAAGTCCCATTCGAAAGAAAATAAACATCCAAAGTTAGCCCCTTCGGAACCTTACGAAATCAAACCTTTCGAAGTCAAACCTTTCAAAATCAAAACCTTTCGAAATTAAAACCTTTTAGAATTAAAACCTTTCGAAATTAAACCTTTCAAAATTAAAACATTTCGAACTCAAAACCTTTCAAAATTAAAACCTTTCGGAATTAAAACCTTTTGAAATTAAACCTTCTGAAATTAAAACCTTTCAATCATTGAAGATAACCCCTTTAAAAACAATGAAGTATTGGTGTTGGTACCAACCCTTCGAAAGTATACTTCCAACCATGTCGGAAGGCTTTCCCTTCGGCTTTGCTAAAAGGTTTTTAAAACACCTTTTTGGAAAACATTTTAAAATAGTATTCTTGAAGGTTTAAGCTTTCTAAGATCCCCTTCAAAACCCCTTATTGAATAAAAAAATTTGGTCTTTTATAAAATGATAGAGTTGAAGGATCCCCCTTCAACTTATTCGAAAGAAAATTTTATTTCTATCCGAAAGTAAAAGAAGCAGCCTCCTCATCCCTTTGCCCTTCTCTTCCCTTCGGCCCCGTGCCTACCTTTCGACTTTGACGGAGGGTAACTGTTTACCTTCCGCCTCAAACGAAAGGTACCTTTTGACTTCATTGAAAGGGTAAAAGCGGGCTTATTGGAGATGAAGGCAGAACTGGGCCCACTGAAGTGATGTTTTATCTTGTTTGTCTAATTTTGATTGGCTGAGGAACCTTCTCCTATACTTCCGAACAGTGAAAATTATAAAAAGTCAACCTTTTTCTTAAAACACTGTAGTTCTTCCCCAAATATTTCCAAAAGAAAATTTCCCCCTGGTTTTCAATAAACACGAAAGCCATTTTTTAGTTTAGCCCTTGGGCTTAAATAATTTTATTACCTTCGTAAATCACTAAGGAAAAATTCCCAAAAATTACCAAAAATCCGATAAATCATATAGTTCATCGTATTAAAATTTCAAAGCATATAAAGATCAAAACAACTCGGAATTTAACCAAAACCGAATGAAAACGTGTTAATTATCCTATTAACATTTTAAAACACCTATGTCTTATCCAAACAAAGGTTTAAATGGTTATATCCTAACCAAAATCACAAACATGAATTGGGTATAACCCATAACCGATCCAAAAACAGAAAAACAAGATGATTAACATGATTATTCACCTTTATTAGTTGATTGGAGAATGAGGTACTTCACTAGCTTTAATTCCTTAGCTTATTCTTCAATTTAGACTCTTCCTAGAGCTTTTTAATGGCCGGCCGAAAATATATGGGAGTTAAGAATGAGAAAAATGGGATTTTATTCAAGTGGGGGAAGAGATATATACAAAGAAATGTAGTTTCATTTCTAAGTTTACCCCTTAGGAAATTCCTCCTTCTAAATTTAGTTAAGTCTTATTTTAGTTCATTCATTTAGACACGGCCATTAGATTTATTAATCTCATCTCCCTACTTATTCACATTATTTTATTTTATTTATCCAATTAAATATCCTGAATAATGTTAATTAAAATTCAGGGGCATTACAGACTCCCCCCTTTAAAGAATTTCGTCCCAGAAATTTCAGTAAGGACACAACAACAAGCATATAGCCCATGCAAGCAAAGCTCGTATAACTTACCAGCCAAATTCTATATAAATCCTATATAGAACATACCATCTAAAACAGCCCAGGAAAAGTAGCCCTAATCCTGTCTTCTGTCTCCCAAGTACAGTCCTTAATGTTGTCGCTCCACTGAACTTTCACCAACCTAACTGTCTTGTTCCTTAACCTCCTCTCATCTTTTGCCACAACATGACCGCTTGCCTCGCAAAAGTCATATCTGGTTCCACCACTAAGTCCTCCGGTGTCGTTGGAGCGATAGTGGTTTCTGGATCATGAACAACTTTCTAAGATGAGAAACATGAAACACATTGTGGACCTCGGCCAAACTGCTTGGAAAATCTACTCGGTATGCGAGTCTCCCAATCCTCTCTGATATAGGAAATGATCCAACATATCTCGGTGCTAGCTTTCCGGTCTTCCCGAACCGAACCACACAACATTGATGAAAACTCTATCTCCAACTGAGAACTTTAGGTCCTTACGCCTTTTGTCTGCATAACTCTTCTGCCTAGACCGAGCTTCCCTCATTCTTTCCGGTATCAACTCAATCTTTTCCATCGCCTCTCTCACCAAATCTGGACCAAGGACTAACCTGTCCCTGTCTCCGGTCTCTAGCCAACATGCTAGTGATTTGCATGGCCTTCCATACAAAGCTTCGAAAGGCGCTATTCCTCTAGTAGTCTGATAACTATTATTATAGGAAAACTCCACTAAGTGCAAGTGATCTTCCCAAGAACCACTAAAATCCAGCACACAAGCTCTTAACAGATCTTCCAGTATCTTGTTGACTCTCTCTGTCTGCCCATCCGTCTGAGGATGCTATGCGGTACTCATCTTGAGCTTAGTGCCTAACACACTGTACAAGCTCTCCCAAAACTCGCTAGTAAACAAAGCATCTCTATCACTGACGATACTACTAGGAATTCCATGCAGTCTAACGATGTTCTTAATGAACAACTTAGCCAAAATAAGTGTCGTCCTGGTTGAACTAATCGGAATGAAATGTGTACTTTTGGTCAATCTGTCCACTTTGACCCATATACTTTCATAACCCTGGTTTGACCTTGGCAACCCATCAATAAAATCCATGGATATTGAGTCCCACTTCCAAAGTGGAATATTCAAAGGCTGAAGTAACCCTATCGGCTTCTGATGTTCGGCTTTTACCTGCTGACGGTTCAAACACTATTTTACCCATAAGGCAACATCCCTCTTCATTCCTTCCCAAAAGAAACTTCTCTTCATATCCTGATACATCTTGGTTCCCCCAGGATGAATCAAAAACTTCGATCGATGACATTCCCTAAGAACTTCCTTCCTAAAGTTTCCAACATCCGGAACACATAACCATTCCTTCTTTCTCAACCAACCCCTACGGTCAAGAATAAAATCCTTTAAATCATCAATCTTGTTTCTAGCTTCTAACCTTCTAATCCTCTCAGCTAACACTGGATCCTCTTTCTTCCTAGAAGCAATTTGTTCGATCAACACTAGTCGAACTTCCAAACAAGACATCATGGCAATGTTCTGACTAGATCCAGCAGTCGACCTCAACTGCACACTGCAAGCAGCCAGTGCTTCCAAGTCTTTACATTCTGCCAACATAGCTAACACCACATTCTGATGTTTCCTGCTAAGCACATATGCCACCTTATTTCTTTTTCCAGGTGAATACTCGATGCTAAAATCATAAGCTGCAACAAACTCCAACCACCTTTGTTGTCTCATGTTCAGCTCTTTCTGAGGAATAAATATCGTAGAGACTTATGATCTGTAAATAGCTCAAACCTTTCTCCCAAAAGATAATGTCTCCACACCTTCAATGCGAAGATTACCACTGCCAACTCCAAATCATGAGTAGGGTATCTCACTTCATGCGGTCTAAGCTGTCTAGAAGCATAGGCAATAACTTTTCCATTTTGCATTAGCACATCACCTAACCCGGTACTACATGCATCGGTGTAAACTACCAACCCCTGGTTCCCATCAGGAACTACTAACACATGCGCATTGGTTAACAAATGTTTCGAATTAAGGAATGCCTCCTCACATTTGTCAGACCAAACAAACTTCACGTCCTTCCTGGTTAGCATGGTCAAGGATGCCGCTATCCACGAGAAATCCTTAATGAACCTTCGGTAGTAACCTACAAGTCCAAGAAAGCTTCTAATCTCACTTACCATCTCTGGTCTTTTCCAATTGTTAACAACTTCGATTTTATTCGGATCAACTGCTAAACCTTCCTCGGAAACTAGATGACCAATGAACTTCACTTCCTTCTTCCAGAAATGACACTTGGAGAATTTTGCTTTCAGCTGATGTTGCCTTAGCGTCTCCAAAACTATCCTAAGATGATCTACATGATCCTTCTCATTCTTAGAATATACCAAAATGTCATCAATAAAAACCAACACGAACCTATCGAAGTGCTCTCGGAAAACCCGGTTCATCAAATCCACGAAGAAAGCTGGCACTTTAGTAAGCCTGAATGGCATAACCAACCATTCGTAAGACCCATATCTGGTCCTAAACGCCGTCAAAGGAATACTGTCCTCTACCACTCTTAGCTGATGGAAACCTGTCGCCAAATCCAGCTGGGAAAACACTTTGGCTCCATTCAACTGATTGAATAAGTCATCGATCCTCGGCAAAGGATACCTATCCTTGATCGTCCTCTCGTTCAACATTTGATAGTCGATACACATCCTTAATGACCCATCTGGCTTCTTCACGAATACCGCGGCCGTTCCCCAAGGCGAACTGCTTGGTCGGATGAAATTCTTCCTTTCCAATTCCACTAGCTGCACCTTTAATTCCTTTATCTTGGTTGGTGACATCCTGCTAGGTGGTTTACTTATGGGTTCAGCTCCCTATACAAGATCTATCCGAAACTCAATAGCTCTTTTCGGTGGCAAGCCCGAAACTGGTTCAAACACATCCGCAAACTCTCTTGCTACAGAAACCTGCTTCAACTCTGCTTCTATTCCCAAAGCACCCAATAACGCATAAGCATTTCCGTTCGAACTCCTTATTGAGTAAATAATTCGGTTATGGCTATAGGGTGTTTCAATGATATTTCCCCCTCCTGACAAAATATCCTAGCATCATATATATCTAACCAGTCCATACCCAATATGATCCTAAAACCCACGAAATCAAAAACATATAAACTGCATGCAAACATATGACCTAACAAATCAAGTTCTAACTGGTTATATCTCATTCCCAGAGTTGCATACCCTCCTATAGGATTCGCAACCCTTAAAGGAGTAATAAGGTATAAAGGTTCCAAACATAAGCAATCTACCAAATACTGAGATATAAATGAGTGCGATGCACCGGTATCAAATAGTATCCTAACCGGAGTACTATGAATCATAAGCATACCTTCCATCACAGCCTTTCCTTTCTCAGCAGTTGTTGGTCTAGAGGATGATGGTTCCAACGCAAAGACTTTTCCCTTTCCAGCTTTAGCAGCCTCGGGACACTTGTCCTTGTAATTCCCCATCTGGCCACAGTTGTAGCACTTCACATTCGGCCTCACTGCAACTACTATTCCATCACCCGAGCGATACTCATTAGCATAGTGCCCTTTCTTGTCACACTTGTAACAAACAATATCAGCCTTGCTCTTCTTAGCTGCTACCCCTGACTGGGCACTTTTCTTCTTGAAGAACTTCTACTTCTTACCTTGAAAATTCTAAACCTCAGCTGGTTTCCCCTTTCCAAAAGTAGAAAGCATTTCCTAATTCCGAATAGCCATCTCAACAACAATATGACACGGATCCTAGAGGTCTGGCTTGGTTGCTCTGGCGATCTCAGGTTTCAACCCCCTAATAAACTTATCATTCCTTCGAATGATAGTATCCACAGTAGCATATCCGTAACGAGATAGCTCATCAAACTCTGTAGCATACTCAATCACTGATCTATCCCACTAGACTAAATCTGCAAATTTCTTGAGTAATGCTGACTTGGCAACCTTTGATAGAAATCTTTCTTCGAACCTCCTTTGAAATTCAGCCCAAGTCAGGTCTTCCTCTGGCTCTCCTATGGTAACTCCGTTCCACCAAAACAATGTCTCTCCCTGCAATTGCCTTGAAGCAAGTCTCCTCTTCTGCATATCTGTCAAGCCGAGATCTACAAATATCCTTTTACAATGCAATAGCCAGTTTTCCACTCCTACTACATCCTCGGTTCCTAGAAAAGGCTTTCCTTCAAGACTAGCGTAATCCCTGCTCAGCTTGGCATAGTATTGCCAACTGAGGCCACCGGATTAGCTCCTCCGGCATTTCCTACAGCCACGCCCGCAGCTGATCCAGCTTGCATCATATTCATGAAGAACTGATACATCATCCCCATATCAACCGACAGAATCTCAGCACCAACATTGGCATTTGCATCTGGGTTTGCATTTGCCTGTCGACCCTGGTAGCTCCTAGTATTGGGTCGAACATTTCCACGTGTTGCGGTGCGTCTTCCATCTTGATTCACTCTTCTGTCTCTTGCCTCCATAACTTACTTCCCTACTACCTGAAATCCAATCTTGGTAAGATATAGAAGAACGGTCTAAGAGAGTGGGGAATACATACTTAGGTATCTATAGCAAAGTACACATACATTACTATAACGCTTACCCAAGCCTAACTATATTTTAGATTCATTAGACTATGCTTTAAAAATCTTTTAAGGTTTAAATTCCTTTTAAGAACATAAACCTCGCTCTGATACCAACTTTGTAACATCCCTCTTCCGGAGGCTCAAAACTAACTGCTACGGATGTTGCAGTCATCCATAGGTGTTATTTCTGAGTGACCGAAATCGAAATCTTGAAACCATTGGTAATACAGAAACACAAGAATATGAAATTTTTTAAACTTCCAACAAACAGAAGTTTCCATTTTCTTATCAATAATATTCATATTTAATTACATAATCCCAGATGTTAACCATGTACAGATGACACATACATATATAAAATACGATAAGAGCGACATATGAAGATGTCTCTTTATGATGAACATAGAACTAATAATATGAACTTTACAGTTCTTAGTACATCACAGTGGAAAACACAAAATAGCTCCTACATAGATAACACTGCCTCCTGCACGTTGTCGGAAGCTTATTCGACCAAAACAACCTGAAAGTCTCTTACTCTCAGACTACTCAAATTAATTTTGAGTACTCAAGAGTTTACGGAGAAACACAAACTTCGAGTCAGACAATAAATCTGGTATGAATAATCCCATATCATCTCTTATCATAAATAGATATCTAGTGAGACCACGCCGCTTAGCGGAATGGGTTTTCCCTTCACTAGAATCCAAAACAACTCATATAAATCATTTACTATGCCCATGCACCCAAAATGATTAGTCTTAACATTATATGAAATAAAGCCATAAATCATATGTAAATATTGGACATCCCATCCACCCATTATTTAGGTATCCCACATAAATGTAATTTATTAGATTTCCCATCTAAAATCAATTTATTAGAGTTCCCCTCTAAAATCTTTGAAATGACTATCCATCATAATTTAATAGGACTGTCCGTCCCAAATCCCTTTAAAATAAATGCAAACTATCCATCGTACATTGTTTTATAAAAGATGGTGTGGGCTATCCACCGCACACTCCATAGTTTTCCTAGGATGACTATGAACCCTTGGGTGCCAAATCCTGAGACTAACCACCTATAGCAAAACATTCTTTACTTTAGAAATTTGATGTGGACTATCCACCGCACATTCCATGGTTTTCCTAGTTAACCAAGAACCCATCACTTGGCTAATAAAAATATCATGATCCCCGTGACTATTTATAAAAACTCATGATCCCCATGATTACACATTTTTCCCCAGGTATTCCACCTGTTTAACATATTCCCAATAGTAGCCCTAATTAGGTTAATTTAAATAAAAACACATTGATAGCCCCAATGTATAATATCAAAAGCATATTTCTGTTTGTAACCCCAAACTATGTATTGAAAACATTAAACCCACCCCGGTGTCCCCCAAGGTTTTATAACATTCTTTTTAAATAAGGATCTCCCTTATATATTCAAACAAAGGTAAGTATTTTATGCTATAACCATTCGGAGTAGCACCTTCGAATTAGCAAAACTTTGCTCAAGAAAAAGGGCTAAAAATAGCCCTTTAAAATCCTTTGAATGAAGTCCCATTCAAAAGAAAATAAACATCCAAAGTTAGCCCCTTCGGAAACCTTTCAAAATCAAACCTTTCGAAATCAAACCTTTCGAAATCAAAACCTTTCGAAATTAAAACCTTTTGGAATTAAGACCTTTCAAAATTAAACCTTTCAAAATTAAAACCTTTCGAACTCAAAACCTTTCGAAATTAAAACCTTTCGGAATTAAAACCTTTTGAAATTAAACTTTCGAAATTAAACCTTCCAAAATTAAAACCTTTCGCAATCATTGAAGATAACCCCTTCAAAAAACAATGAAGTGTTGGTGTTGGAACCAACCCTTCGAAAGTATACTTCCAACCATGTTGGAAGGTTTGCCCTTCGGCTTTGCCGAAAGATTTTTAAAACACCTTTTCGAAAAACATTTTAAAACAGTATTCTTGAAGGTTTAAGCTTTCAAAGATCCCCTTCGAAATCCCTTCTTGAATATAAAATTTTTAGTCTTTTATAAAATGATAGAGTTGAAGGATCCCCCTTCAACTTATTTGAAAACAAATTTTATTTCTATCCGAAAGCAAAAGAAGCAGCCTCCTCATCCCTTCGCCCTTATCTTTCCCTTCGGCCCCATGCCTACCTTTTGACTTTGACGGAGGGTAACTGTTTACCTTCTGCCTCAGACGAAAGGTACATTTCGACTTCATCGAAAGGGTAAAAGGGGGCTTATTGGAGACGAAGGCAGAACTGGGCCCACTGAAGTGATGTTTTATCTTGCTTGTGTAATTTTGATTGGCTGAGGAACCTTCTCATGTACTTCCGAACGGTGAAAATTGTACAAAAGTCCACCTTTTTCTTAAAACACTATACTTCTTCCCCAAATATTTCCAAAAGCGAATTTTCCTCCGGTTTTAAATAAACACGAAAGCCATTTTTTGGGCTTAAATAATTTTATTACCTTAGTAAATCACTAAGGAAAAATTCCCAAAAATCTGATAAATCATATACTTCATCGTATTAAAATTTCAAAGCATATGAAGATCAAAACAACTCAAAATTTAACCAAAGCCGAATGAAAACGTGTTAATTATCCCATTAACATTTTAAAACAACTATGTCTTATTCAAACAAAGGTTTAAATGGTTATATCCTAACCAAAATCACAAACATGAATCGGGTATAACCCATAACCGATCCAAATATAGAAAAATAAGATGATAAACATGATTATTCACCTTGATTAGTTGATTGGAGAATGAGATACTTCACTAGCTTTAATTCCTTAGCTTATTCTTCAATTTAGACTCTTCCTAGAGCTTTTTAATGGCCGGCCGAAAATATATGGGAGTTACGAATGAAAAAATGGGAGTTTATTCAAGTGGGGGAAGAGATATATACAAAGAAATGTAGCCCCATTTCCAAGTTTACCCCTTAGGAAATTCCTCCTTCTAAATTTAGTTTAGTCTTATTTTAGCTCATTCATTTAGACACGTCCATTAGATTTATTAATCTCATCTCCCTACTTATTCACATTATTCTATTTAATTTATCCAATTAAATATCTGGAATAATGTTAATTAAAATTTAGGGGTATTACACGACCGTTAGTTTGTCACACATGCACGTATGTTAACCTGACTCATGTTCACGTTTGCACGTTCATGGGTCGTTGTCAGGGTCTCTTGTTCTTGTTTGGATCGAGTTTCGTACTAATCCTCTCCTGGATCGATGTGAAATCTGAGTTGTAACAATGATTGATGGTTGTTTTAGGTCACTCCTTCATATCGATCCTCTCCTGGATCGATTTGTGATGTTGGAATGCATTCTTCGTATCGATGGCTATCAATACGAAATGGATAGTCCTCGGAGATGCTTCGTATCGGCGGATACGAGGTCTTGGATCTTCGAGTTGATGGATACAAAATAGATGTTTTGTATCGATGGAGTTGAGTGGCTCGAACATGATCTTGTAGTGACTTTCGTATTTATGGTCGTCGATACGTAATGGTATGATCTTAGAGTACTTGTTTCGTATCGATGGATACAAATTAAAGGGCTGCCCATTGATGGTTCCGAAGTGTTAGACTATGGATCACTCCTGGTTGATGGATTCGAATTAGTGTCTTCGTATCGATGCAAATGATCGTCCCAGGTTTGTTTGCACAACGTCTCTCGTATCGATAAAATTTTGACCGCACCAATCGGTTTTGGCTACCGGGATTCAAAGCGTTTTCTACCTTGGTTACAAAATCATATATATACCTTTTTGTACTTAGCCAAATTTATCTTACTTTCTCCTACATTTAACCTTCCTTCATATCGATCGACAACACGAGAAAAAAGAATGCATTCGTCTCCAAATCAAATAACCCATTAATCCTTCAAACTGACTCTTTAAACTTGGTAATTGACTGGTTAAATCGACTTTAAAATGACGAGACTTGGGGCTTGATACTATTTCATCATTGTCGTAGCTGATTCTGATGCCATTGATGTTGGAATTTGGTTGGAGTGGGGTCGAGGAAGTAGCAATGGAGTTTTGGCAGCTTGGGGAAGAAGAAGAGCAGTTGATTGGGACGATGGATTTACTCGTATCGAAGGTGGATGGAGGGAGCACCGTCATATCTATCTGGAATGATCGATACGAGGCCACGGCCGTGTAATCGATACGAAGCCTTGGCTGGTGATCAATACGAAGCCGGGCTTTTGTGGAACGATCCAAGTTTGAACTTCAATGGATACGAACTTTTGCATATTCGAACACTTGACTCCGACGAGCTTTAGCCTTGCATAACTGGACTTGACCATTAAATTGCATATTTGACTATCCTTCGAAGCTCGTCTATGGAACTGTAATTTGACAAACATAACGAACTTTAACACGGACCGTTCTTCGAAGTTAGGATGGCATGGTTGGGACGGTCAGCGATGACGGTCACTCCGGACGAATCTCGAAGTCTTATCATTTTATCATCTTTCGAACTTGTAGAAATTTAAAGTATTATGTAGCACTGCACTACACAACACGATCATTCACTTCACACCAGGGGGAACAGGGGTTTATTTTCATCTAATTATAATTTTTACTGAGTTCAATAGCTATGGATCGCGGAAGCTCTAAGTTGTAGGACATTCAGAGTCCTCCACTCCCTGGAATCGAAGTGCCAGACATTGTGGCAGATGTAGTTAGTCCTACCCCAGATGAACTATCGGGTGCAGTTTTAGTTCTTATCCTGGAGAATTCTGTTCATTCTAAAATCTCTGAAGACATGATCTGCCTTAGGCATGGATTATCTCTAAATGATGTTTTATTGCCGGGCATGGAAGATAGAGTCCAGAATCCCTAAGAAGGTTATACTACTTACAATAGGTTCATGTGCGCGGCCGGGACATTGCCCCTGTTCAACCAATTTATTCGGGAAATGCCGTTCTTTTTTAGGATTGCGTCTTCTCAATTGCATCCAAATGGATATGCTATGCTCAATAGCTTGTATATTATCTTCATGGAGCATCTTTTCCAGCCCCCGACTGTCGAGGAAATCAGATACCTATTTAACGTCAAAAGTCATAGGGACAATCCTTTGTTCACCTTCTTAGAAGCAGTCAGAAACTGCCAAGTAGTGGCTGCCACTTTGAGTAAATTAAGCTACTTTTAAACTGAGTGGTTCTTCGTACGGTGTCCACCAGGATTTGCTAGACGGTGGCTAGTTAGACGTAAGTTCCCTAACTTCTTTGTCGATTAACTAGATAATACAAGTTGATGCTAATACTTCACTTCTTTTGCAGCTTCAATTCCGTGGTCCGAAGGAGCGCAATTTAAGGAGATAGTAAGGATTCTCCAATCAGTGCCGACCGAGCTCAGAGAAATCGATGAAGTCCTTACCGATTAAAACTTAAACATCGTGGGGCTGATAGAGGGAGATCAAAGTATCGGGCTAGTATGAGTTTCCAGGGTGGCTCCGGTGAAGCAAGTAAGAAGGAAAGCTCCTATTTTGCCCCCAGTTGGGGGAGTTCAGAGTGCTCCTAGGGTTGTAATCGTTGAACAAGGCGATGACGAGAGCACGCCAGCCATGAATGATCCCACAGTTTTGCCTTCGCAGAGTCTTCGATCATCTGAGTCGAAAAGAAAAGGAAAGACTCTCGCCCATAAATCCCAGAGGCGTCAAACTGTTGTGGTATCTCTACATGCTACAACTTCTATAAGTCGGGAGACTTCTCCTCCACAAATGGAGAGTTCTTTGAAAGGATTGGTGGATATCCCTATTCCAGATGACTTGGCTCCATTTCAAGATTTTGGATTAGAGGGATTTCACTCCCCGTCGCAAACCGATGCAGGCTCAAGTGCTTTAGATGTAGGGGAGCCAACTCCTATGAGTAAGGCCACCACAATCGGCTGGTTAGGGGGTTTGCACATGCATACACACATTTCACGGCATCACACAACTTCAAATTACATGTTTTCTAGTTTCAGGAGATGACTAATATGCTTCTCTTTTCATTTTACAGACACAATGGTGAGGCAGGGGTCGATGCTTAGCAGTCTTCATTCTAAACGCCATGCATCCAGCTCTCACTCCAAATCTTATAGGCGTGAATATGAAAGAGATTACGACCGTGGCCATCACTCCAGCCGGGAGCGTGAGCGTTATGAAAGGTAGAGGGAGAGGCCACACCAATATAGGCGTTGCTCCCAGTCGCGATCGCCTCCACCTAAAGGTTCATTAAAACCCTCCGGCTCCGGCAGACAACCTCCCGAAACTGCCCCCTAAGTAGTGCCTCCTCATACTTTGACATCCGGCGATCAATGCCGTAGGACTGAAGCGCAAGCTCCCATCATCGCAGAACCGGCTGCTATAGAACCCATAGGAGAAGGAGCCATTCGAATTGCTAAACTAAAGAAGGACTTCATAAACATTTGCTTCGATGGCTTCCATTTTACCCTAAACTTGAAGAGAATTCCCAACGATGTAGAAAGGATGGTACATGATTACGTGTAAAATGTCTACAATCAGTACCGGGAGTGGGTGAAAACTATAGAAAAGGCTTCAGCGATTGCTTTCGAGCGGGCTAATATAATTGAGAAAATGGAGACCGGTCTCGCTCAGAAAAATTGGATAATAGAAGTGCTCAGTAACAAAGATGAATCTTCAAGGAAGTCGAAGATGGAGGCCGATAAGAGAGTCGATGAGGCAAAACAATCCATGGAAAGAATGCGACAGACACATTTGGCCTTGGTGGAAGAGATGGGCCACTGGAATACTATTGTCATAGCAGAGAGAGACGCTGCGCTGAAAGCGCTTAACGAGCTAAAGGCGAAATTTGCTGAGGCCATCAAGGAGAAGGATGAGGCCAACGAATCTTCCCATGAGGCATGCGAACAGGCAGCGATACTCAAGGATGAAAGGGATGCAACGAACTTAAAGACTCGGGAAGCCAAGGTCAGAATTGAGAATGAAAT
Source organism: Allium fistulosum (assembly GCA_030737815.1). NCBI lineage: Eukaryota > Viridiplantae > Streptophyta > Magnoliopsida > Asparagales > Amaryllidaceae > Allium > Allium fistulosum. Next base: position 343,051,218 of record CM060903.1, on the reverse strand, counting down.
TAAAGCGGTGGAGGCCAAGATGGAGAATGAATTTGAAGATCTCCTGGTCACATACAACGTCAACGTTTTAAGAAACCGCAATCTAACCTGGCTCGATGAAAATCATCCTTTTCAATTGTACAAGGCTTGGAGCCGTTTGGTGGAGGATGAGAAGGTGACTCGTAACACTACAACCATCAACGAATTCAAACTGGAAAATCAAATGCTGGTCGGAGATGAGCCGAAAGTCCTCCACGACACTATCGTTGCTCTCAAAAAGGAAAAGCTTGCTGCTAAGTATCCGGACGCTGGAGAAGGATCTGGAGTTGAACATCATGAAGCAGGCTCTGAAGCGCTCCAAGTCTCTCAATCTGAGCCTACTTCTTCTATTAATCTTCCAGCTATTTCGGGATACGACCCTGACCAGCCGCACCTATCTCCGGTACATGAACGCGGCTCTGAAGGGACATCGGCCCAGCATGTGAGTCAATCCGAGGAAGGTATTATGAACGCTTCTTCCATTCATCCAAATGCAGGAGCATTGTCGGAAGATATCACTAAAATTTTCTCCTTCAATTATAGATGCCTCATCAATCGATCCTCCTGCAACTCAAGAAATGCATCATGTGCAGGAGGCTATAATGACGGAGGCCACAACTACAACGGTCGCTACATCGGCTAGGGAGACGCACGAAAGCAGCTGCGTGCTTGATGAACAAATGCTGGAAGCACTCCTCAGTCATCCGAGCGACACGAACATTGAAATTCCCTTCGGCATAGACGATGATGTGATAATTACGGGCTCCTCTGGCCCAACCAGTAGTATTCCCATAGGCACTCGCGCGGAGCGGGCCGACCGAATAATGGAAGAGATTAAGGTCGAGATGGAGCAGGCTGAGCTGAATCGTAGAGTTGGTGGTATGGCGGGTCCTGGCCCGGTTCACATACTTGTCATTTCTCTTGGTGTTACATTCATTGATACAGAGGACACTCCGGTCTATGTGAGTTTTGGGAGGAGACAGTTGTAATTCCCCTGGCGAAGACAAACCAGCTGGTGTGGGCCGAGGAGGTAAAGGTTCGAAGAGAGGATCGGGTGGCAATACAAGCCGGTCTACGCTAAAGAAAAGCAAGAAGGAGAAAAAAAATCAAAGGCATAGATTTGCACTTTTGCTTCTTCTTTTTGTAGATAGCTGGAATAGGATTCTCTTTTGCTTTTTGTAGGCCGTGTATAGATGCGGGTTCGGCCCCTGCTTATAGAAATTCTTCGAGTAAGTTTTTGTACTTATCTTCTTCAAAGAATAGTGGAAATAAAACTTCATTTTTTTAGCATAACTTTGTGTTTATTTATTTAAGTATTTTAGCACTCGCATTTCCATTCAATGTACTTGTAAGGCTTTAGTCTCTGAGTCGAACTTGAGTTCGGTCGTTAAGTCCCGAAGTCATGGCTTCGGGTCATAATCAAATGTCGAGTCGAATTCCAACGTTGCGCTATCTTGGTCAGCGGCTGGTACTTGAGTTATGCCCCCAATCCTAAGGAGAGTTGAAGTAGTCAGTTGGCAGTCGTTTTCCGCCTTTGTTAATTTCAATTTAACTAAGTCGGAACAAAGTTAAAGTGAAATGAGTTTGAGTGGTCGGGTCACACTCGCTCATTTGATGGTTTGTATCCGCACTCTGGGGATTGAACTTGTATGTCGACGATCGGTCACACCTGCATAATGCTTGGAATTATATCCTCACTACGGGAACATAAGTTAATTTGCAGTGGTCGATCACACCCGTTCAAGTTTATACTCCAGTCCGCACTCTCGGGACCAGAGTTAGTTAATGGGTGGTAAGTCACACCCATTTGGTGCTTATACTCCAGTCCGCGCTCTCGGGACCAGAGTGAGATGGTGGTGGTCAGTCACACCAGTTTAATATTTATACAGCATTTCGCACTTTAGGAATCTGGAGTTGGTTCATGCATGGTTAGTCACACTCATTTGCATTTATACTCCAGTTCGCACTCCGGGAACAAGGAGTTGATCAAGGTTATGGACGTTCGGATCACATCCACCTTGATTTGGCAAGCAAAGTCATGGATGGACGAATCCATCCTCTTCGAGTTTGGATTTGGAGTTTGTACTCCAGCTCACACTCCGGGAGCTGGAGTTCCTTAGAGGATTGTCGTGTTTCAGTCTCTCTTTTCCTTAGTGTTGTTTTCCCCCGAGCTCAGGGTTTCACTTAGCGAGTGACTGGTCAGATCACGATCACTCCCTATTTCAATGAGTACCACCGTGGGATGGGACTTAGCTCTTCGTACATCATGACGGTCACACGATGCATTTCAAGAATCGCTAGTCGGGCTTGATGAGTCTACATTTTATTGCTGGAATAAGAAAGTACAACAAAGTCAGTTGCCTCATTACAAGTTCAAATTCAAAAAATGCATCAACAAATTTCAATGGAAAAGCAGACAGAATGAATAAAAGCCAGTTATGTGTAATAGCGATGGAGACTCTCGCTATTCCATGCTCTTGGTAAAGTGAGACCGTCAACAGTTGATAGTTTGAATGTGCCATATCCAAGTCTCCGCTCGATGACATACGGTCCTTCCCACGTCGGTTTCATGTGTGAAGGGACCGGATAAATTCACTTAAGTATGAGATCGCCAACTTCGAAGGTTTTGGAATCAAGGTCCTTAAGGAACTGGTTGTGGTGCTTGAGCTTAAGCTCAGGCGTTAGTTGTCAATTTTCTGAAAAACGGATGCAGAGAGATTCCTCTACGCCCTTCCCTTTCTCCTTCTATTGCGCATCCCGCAGCTCCGTAACATAACAAACGCGTCCAGTCGCCTGATCACCATGCACTACCTCGACCCCATTATCAGTAGGGAACTTCAGAGTTAAACACCATCAATCGCTGGCTTGAATTCCGCAAGGGCCAGTCGGCCCAAGAAAGCATTGTAGGGGGAATGTATGTCTAACACCGCAAACTGCAATATCCGGACTCTCCGGCGATCACCAATACCCAACTCAACTGGCAACTCCACCATTCCAGCTGGTATAGTTGCACTTCCATTAAAACCGTGAATTCGTGACTGACACGGTTTTAGATCTTTTGCCTCCATTCTCATTTGGTCATAAGCACGCTTGAAAAGTATATTAACAGAACTTCCGCTGTTGACTAAAATTCTCTTCATCCAAGCAGGACCTACCTGGGCTGATATAACCAATGGATCAATAGTGGAGGCCTCGACTCTGTCAGCATCTCGGTTCCTGAAAACGATGTCGTATGTCATCGTGCTCTATTGTTTTACCGTGGTCCCATCATCAACATTACTACAACACTCGAAGTCCACATGCCTAATTGAGCTGGCATATGACTCCATTTCCTTCTAGCTCCGATCAGCTAAATGAGGACCACCGCTCATTGTGTTTATTACCAATCTCCCGCCAGTACGCACGGGTTCTTCAGGCCTAGCTTGGCCTTGAACTTGATTCGGGTTAGATGGGCCCGCACCTCCATTCTACGGAGCCTGCACAAACTGTTCCAACTTCCTCTCTCTAATCAACTTCTCAATGATGTCTTGTAAATGACGGCACTCATTCGTGTTATGGCCATAACAATCGTGGAATCTGCAGAATTTCTCGGTTTGAATTTGTTTCTCAGATGATTATTTTAGAGCTAGCTTTTTATACTGTCCGGTATTACAAGTCTACAAATAAACATTTTCCAATGATGTGTTTAAAGGGGTATATCAGTCGAACATGGGAGCTCTGGGTCTCGGTCCATGATTTGGGTCTCTTTTCTTTCCCTGACCTCCATTGCCCATTTGTTGAACTTGCTTGTTCTGTATGTTCAATTGTACTTTGCCAGAATTCTCACCGGTCTATTTCACAGCAACATTACTCTAAATGCCTTCAACACTGGGCCCCGCATCATCTTGCTTCCTAGATCGTCTAGCATCTTCTCTCCTCAGAAATTGGGCTTCCTTAGCATAGAAACGATCCAACGAAGCGGGGGGCTTCCCAGCCAACCAATTGCCAAACTCGGAATCGAGATCGATCCCTTTAGTTAATGCAATCAAAATAGAATTACCATTAGGGTTGCTGACCTCAGCACATGCAGCATAAAACCTTTCCAGATAACATCTAAGAGTCTCTCCTGGAGCTTGGGTAACACTGGACAAGGTGTTGACATCCTTTGGCCTTGTGACATGCATACGGAATTATTCGACAAACTTAGTAGCCAATTAATCGAAACATGAAATGGATCTGGGTGGTAGACGAGTGAATCACATGGTTGCAATGCCTCCCAAGGAGATAGAGAAACTCCTTCATTTGACCGCATCGTCAGCTCGAGCGGCGTTCATGAGCCATTCATACTTCAAGATGTGCTGGTTAGGATCTGAACTTCCTTTGTACATGGGGAAGGTAGGTATCCTGGATCGACGAGGTGGCTCAGTGTAAAGAATGTCGTTGGTGAACGGAGAATGACTTCGGGAGATTCACCAATCGTCATTAGTAAGACCTTGACTTTCTCGTATCATTTGGCGAATCATGGTTGGAATGTCGGGCATTTGGATGTTTGGGGCCAAAGCATGGTCGGGTTCCATGTTGCGGGGATGGTCCGGGCAATGTCGACGGTCCGTTCCTCGCCTCCTTGGCTCCAGGTCTTCGGGAATGTAGGGTTCATGAGCATTGATGTGTTGATAAAGGGATGGATCTGGCTGGTTCTGGATCTCAGCTTCAAGATCTATAGCGGCAGCAACTGCATGGTCATGTATGGTGTGATAAGGAAGCGCCTCTCCTCGGGAGGTGGGTCCAGCTTGGTGCCCTATAGAAGGACCACCCCCGGCTTGTCCGAGATTCATAGCATGCTGATGCCCGGAGGCTTCTGCATAATTTCCATCCAGCCGACGGCATGTAGATCTGTGGTTGAAGTCGGATGAAGACGAGCTTTCAATCGAGGAATTTGAGACATGATCCCTCCTAGATCTCCTCTGCCTTTCCTTGTTTAGCTGGTTCACGAGCTCTGTGGCACGGATCTGCTAAGTGAGCTGCTGACGGCTCTGAGTTAGCTCTTGCATGAGGATCTGAAACTCCTCTCTAGACACAGGACCTTGTGGATTTGAAGCTCCAATTGATTTCTGGCCTACGGTAGTCAGCTGCGTGGGATTTTACTTATCCCTTCCTTCTGGATCTGCAACATTTGAAGCAGTTCTGGTAGTACGCACCATGGTTGATGTAGTCTTTCCTAGATCTTGAGTAATCTGAGTAGAATGGAAGCAACCACAAGAAGATAGATCTGGATCTCCTCCTTAGATTTTAGCAATCCAACAACGGTAGTAGATCCAATGAATCGGAGAAAAACGGTGTTTTCTCAATGAAAGCACCAAAATGTTTGTATCAAAATTGGGCACAACACTCTTCGGATGTGATTGAAGGGATTAAAATAATGAAATTAAATAAAAAAAGGCTAATCTAATAATCACACCGATAAAAGCATGTAGAAATATAAAAGGACAAGAAAATATATTGGTTCGACGTTGTAGCCAACATCCACTTTGAATGTTTAGTTGTTTATTGATGATTGATAACTGATTACAACAGTACAACACTCTAACACTCGAGCTATAATGGTGTTGCGGCAGAGTAACGGTGTAGTGGAGTCAAAAGTCCTTTTTCAATAGGCGTAGGGGTTCTATTTATAGCTGTAGGTTTGAAATATCTGCCCCAAAACTCGGAATACTCCTTCTCACATGTGAGTGGGCCCAGCAGATCGATTAGGGGTCATTTGGAATCGATTTGGATCGATCCCAACCATTTTTGTATCGATTAAGATTTCATCCATTTGGGTTGCGATCGATCAGAGACATTCTTGAGGTAGTAAGCAAGCTCCTGTGAAAATTTTATAGCATTTGGACTTGTAGATTTTGAGTTATGATCGATCCAAGATTGATTTTGCAAGTATGCTAGTAGCTGCGTATCGACCCCTGCTCGTATCGATACTCCTTCGTATCGATAGGCCATGCATCGATGACGTGGAGCAGCGTTCACATGGAGATCCACTTTACATGCTGAGTGACCGTTTCTCTTAGTTTGAACATGCCTTCTTCATATTGATCTAGTGTGATTCCTTTCGTATCGATGCTTGGACGCGCCTTCATATCGATGCATGGGCACGCCTTCCTATTGATGCCTGTATGTTACTTCCTTCGTATCGATCGATGGCTACTGGCTTCGTATCGATGCCTAGAAGATCGATACGAAATAGATGAAAGGGGATCGGTACGAAGTGGGCAGTAGTCTAAGCTAGATTAGGATCGATGATATTGGCTGATGGATACGAAGGGGGTGGTTGCAAAGGGATGGAAATGAACCGAATGGATACAAAGTAAACGTGCTTCTCATGAAACTTGAGCATACAAACTCCGATTGACCTGAAATTTGGCATGTTGGCTTCCACGGCTTTTTTTGTCGTACCATGTTAATTGTAGCTCGATCCGGACTTAGACCAAATTTGCCAGTATCCATAGTGGACATGTGTATTACCGATCTTCGGGACGGATTGTCTTTGGTTTCTATTCAAGTCCTTGGTGTCACGGCTTTGCCAAAAGGCATGATAACATAAACATTCTTCGGATTTGATTGAAGAGATTAAAATGAAGAAATTAAATTGAAAATCAGGCTAATCCAATCACACCAATAAAAGCATGGAGAAATAGAAAAGGAAAAGAAATTATAGTGGTTCGGCGTTGTATCCTACGTTCGCTTTGAATGTTTTGTTGTTTATTGATGAGTGATAACTGATTACAATAGTAAACACTCTAACACTCGAGTTACAATGGAGTTGCGGCAGAGTAACAGTGTAGTGGAGTCAAAAGTCCTTTTTCTATAGGCGTAAGGGTGCTATTTATAGGTGTAGGTCTGAAATATCTGCCCTTGAACTCAGAATACTCCTCACAGGTGGGTGAGCCCACCAGATCGATCAGGCATCATTTGGGATCGATTTGGATCGATTTTAACCATTTTCCTATCGATCAAGATTTCGTCCATTTGGACTGCGATCGATCAGAGACATTCTTGAGGTAGTAAGCAATCTCCTGTGAAAATTTCATAGCATTTGGACATTTATATTTTGAGTTATGATCAATCCAAGATTGATTTTGCAAGTATGCCGGTGGCTGCGTATCGATCCCTTCTCGTATCGATACTCCTTCGTATCGATAGGCCATGCATCGATGACGTGGAGCGAAATTCACGCAGAGATATGCTTTTCATGCCGAGTGATCGTTTCTCTTTGTTAGAACATGCCTTCTTCGTATCGATCTAGTGTGATTCCTTTCGTATCGATGCTTGGACGCGTCTTCGTATCGATGCCTGGGCACGCCTTTGTATTGATGCCTGGGCACGCCTTCGTATCGATCGATGGCTGCTGGTTTCGTATCGATGCCTGGAAGATCGATACGAAATAGATGAAAGGGGATCGATACGAAGTGGGCAGCGGTCGATCGAATGGATTAGGATCGATGATATTGGCTGATGGATACGAAAGGGGTGGTTGCGAAGGGATGGATATGAACCGGATGGATACGAAGTAAATTTGCTTCTCATGAAACTTGATCGATCCATAACTTGAGCTTACGAACTCCAATTGACCTGAAATTTGGAATGTTGGCATTCACAGCTTTTTTTCATACCATGTTAATTGTAGCTCGATCCGGACTCGGACCAAATTTGCCGGTATCCATAGTGGCCTGTGTATAACCGATCTTCGGGATGGATTGTCTTTGGTTTATAGTCAAGTCCTTAGTGTCACGGCCTTGCCAAAAGGTGGGATAACAGGTTCAACCTCGGTACATTTTATCTAGAGGTGTACTATGACAGGCGGTACCCTAGTGCCTTGTCATTGATGGAATCCATTCTACAATAAGCATCGTACGGACTTAGTGGTGCCTGACTATGCAGGAATATGAGATGCAAGCATTCCATCTATATTCATAATTTACTTTAAACCCTAGACATTATTATAATATCACTGTATTTTTATAAAATGTTTTGGATATCATAAGGTAAAAACCTATCTGTGTTAATGTGTGCAGTGGTCTTGCGAGATACATTTATTTTGAAAGGTTTTACATCATTAAAATCCATTTAAGGTGTGTTTCTCACGCTGGTTTACCAGACTGATCCAGGCGTTATTTTTCTTATAATGGTAGGGTCAAACCGAGCAAATTTCGAATTAAGATTTGGATGCTTTGGAGCTTCAGAAGACGAACTAGATACCTCCAAGATGTATTCATGTATATTTATTTTCTATTGCATTAGTTGATTATATTGATAAGCATTTGCGAGTACATGTTGTTATAACTGTCCAGGCTAATGATTAGTTGGTTAACTCTGATTGATGTATATATATTCCATTTTTTTTTCTTCTGTAAAGATTTGTTGTATATTATATATTACTCATCATTGATGCTAGATTCTATTCTGTCTTTTCATTCGTTTTCCCATAGCAACCTTCTTTCCGGCACTTGAATGCTCGGCATGTGAATACCGTGGATATATTAATATCGACTTTTGAGGGTCAAAAGGTGGATCGTTACAAGTGTAATTTTTCTCCTGTCGCAGATTATAGCTACAACAAATCTCCCCTACCATGTTGCAACATGTCAAATTCATGAAGCAGTTGTACTGTAATTTCAGTTCGTAGGAGCACATAGTTTCCTTCCTTAATGTTAGCAGCAGTTGCAAATCTATATCTCTCAATCCTACCTTAGTTGTGGTGCAACTTTAGTTTCCTTCTTGAAGCCCGAATGCCTCACAATCATGCCTCTATCCATTTGTGTTGCTTCCTCAACATGCGCATAGTGCTGACCATACCTACATCATATAGTCCGGTTCCTCATAACTCAAGAGCACACACTAACACTACACCAAAAAGTACTTTTGGTGGCGCACAAAAAACGCAACCATAACTTATGGTGGCCTTTTAGAGAATGCCGCCATACGACATGCAACTAAAAAACCAATATTTTTGGTTGCGTTTTTGTAAACGCCGTTATAATGTGCCTTATTGCGGTGGGAAAAAAAGCCACCGTAAATCTTTTTTTGTAGCATGTTGAAACGCCACCAAAAGTGATGTTTGGGTTACAACTTAAACCCAAACCTTATAGCTGCGTTTATTATATGCCACAATATATATTTCGCCGCAACAATATTTTTTTTCGTTGCGTTTTTTTTCTGCCACCATATTTTTTGGCAGCGATTTTTTTCAACATATTTTTTCCGTAGAGTTATCTAAACGCCACTAAATAGACGCTTTTATAGATTGATCATTTTAAAGGTTGTATATTTCACCGTAGCAATATTTTTTTTGTTGCGTTTTTTTTCTATCATTATATTTTTCCGTAGCGTTTGATAAACGCCACTAAATATTTTTGCTTTTCTATGTCTATTTCTCACATTCTGCTAGCTCGTTCACTCTCCTTCACTTTATTCATAATTTATATTAAACAGTAATAATAAATAGTTCAATAATAAACAAAAAATACATGAACAAATGAACTACCATAAACACAAGTAGTGCATTACCATACATAGATACAGAAGTAGTACATAACCGTACATAGTCACACAACTAGTACATAAATACAGTAGTTTCAAGACAAAAGTTAACATAAAATCCATACAGAGAGAAGTTTATACTACTAGAAACAAAATGAAATAAATAACTGAACTACCGTAAAATCTATACGTAGATGACTAGCTAAGCAAATACCATAAACAACTAGCTAAGAAAATACCATAAGCAACTGATAATTTCTTCGGAGAAGTTCATCCACCTGTAGACAAGTAATAATTAACAATGAGGATCTAAAACTTGAATATTGGAATAAAAAAGGTATAACCGTAATTTCTAGTGTTCTTAGCTACCCTATTAGAAATGTACAACCACTGTAAAAAGGACTAGACTTAACTATGTGCAAGTCCAAAGATTCATCTGCAAAATTCAATAAAATATATTTAAAGCAAGCAAGAAACATGCTACTTAAGGTACACTTAGAGTATCAGGAATATTTTTGTAAAGGGAATTGTGTACATGGTAAGGCAAGACCATAACACACTCATTCAAATACAATGCAAAAGCTACAGAGGTTCTTCCCTCAAAACAGTCTCAGTTCACTCCAGGCATTTATTTATCACTTTCACTATTATATGCCATAATGTCGAGCTCAGTACCTTTTTCCCTTATATCATAATATTAGCGCTACTTGTATAATAAGAACTTCAAACTTTTTGATGTGAAAAATACACAAATATTTTCTATCTATGAAAATCGTTTAGGTAAAGGTATGTAACAACTTACTTTAATTCACCTAAATATTTATGTGGAACAAAATGGCTTGCATGGTTATCTAAATTTGTACAAGGTGATAATTCAAATAGTTCCAATCAACTTATTCTGAAAATCTTCTAACTTTCCTACCTAAAAAACCCCTGTGTAAGTTGTGAAAGAGAAATGTACATACATGGTATGTATAAATATGTCTTCGGTTCAGCAATGTTATCGACGACAAATTTATTCTTGCAATGTTAAATGTTGTGTATTTAAAAGTCTTTAACAAATGCACCTCTAGCTCTGTGTAATTTTTTTGTAAATAACATTCCATCTATGTATTACATATCTACCAAAATATAATTTACAACACTTTTCTAGCATCAATAACCATACAAATTGTTTCCAAGGTGCATTCATTTTCATTCCTACTGTAAACTCTACATCTACCTTTTACTTTGTTTCGATTGATAAACTTCAATAGTTAATTAAATTCAAGCTCACATATGTCCTCGCCAGATCAAACATTTAGTGCAATGAAATATGACAGCAATATCAACCCAAGGTTAATAACTTTTGTTATCATTTATAAACTTCAACATTACAGATATATTAGATAATTATACGAAACTTGAAATTATTTCAATCAAAACAACTTCAAATATGTTTGAATATCAACTCCACAATCAATTGCATATATGTCATAATGTCAAGACTGGCCTGCCTTTGTTAAACTATGAGTTGAAGAAATTTCCAATATCAGGATACACTCCATGTGTTATAGGGTCTTCAAACTTAAAAATACACACGCCAGAACATTCACTTTGTACACACACCTGAAGAGACACACATACTATTTACTTACACAGGCACATGGCTGCCATATGTTTTAGTTTTTATAAAACACAGCAACCATATATGTTAGGATTTATAAACACAACAGCTATATATCAAAATTTATAAACACGGAAACTATATGTTTTAGGATCACTAAATTTTGAAACAACACTGCAATCAATTTCTATTTCAAGTAACCAAATCATATTTCAGGCTATTAAATTATGTTTCAGATCATCCTGAAAAGGTACAAACATAAAACACACGTGAATTTGTCCCAATTGAAGATGCTGAAACTGATTCAGAATGCACTGATTCTTCACCAGAAAATTTAACAACTGAAAATCAGAGTTTCGTCAATCAAATGGCAACAAAAATTCAGGATTTACTAAAATTTTCCCGAGATTTACTAAAATTTCTGCCTGAAACACAGTTCACTTTTCAGAAAAATTAACAAAATACCATTTGTATCATCAATATATGCAATTATTAAAAAATATTGATATGGAAAAGTTAAACTCCCCATATTCAATTGTTCTAAACGATGGATGGCTCCAAATATAAAAGCATGTGTGCTAATTTTGTTTTTGTCTATTGTCCAAATTTTAGATTGGTCATTTCAAATGTTTATTTTCTTTATAAATAATTTACTAAATTACCGTTTCATCTTGGTATTTAGAATATCATATATCTTTAGGTTATTATTACGTAGTAAAGACTATAACTATAATTCTGATATTTCACCAATATAATTCGAATTTTCCCTGTATTGCAGATATCTTATATCAGTACTTGCTCGATAAGTATCCAATAACGATATTAACAACATCGTTGTACATTATCTTCAATATTTTTACTTTTTTTTCCTAGTAAAGAAAATAATTTTTGTTCAATTTATTATCATTATGTGTGTAATTGAAATTACTAAAAAATTGCAATAAATATGTTTTTTTTTCTTTGCTATGGTTGAACTTTGAAACAACCAACTGACAGAGCATCAAACAGTTGATTTTAGGCAGATATTATCAATCAAATATATGATATTCAGTAGAGTTCCTGTATGAAACATACGATAACTTATTCCTGGATTTGTACTGTTTTATATATACGACACTACTAAGCAATCAACTCACTCATGAATAATTTTCCAACATAAATATATTAGAAATCACACCTTTTATAGATCAACAACTTTGCAAAAAGTAGGAGGCTAACTATTAAAATAATAACTTTTCATATATAATAGAAATCACACCTTTTATTTTGTTTCCCCAATGACTTTTGAGATCGGCCAAGCAATGGTGGTACCAAAAGCATCTTCCTTGCATGTCAACTCCGATGTAGGTCTCCATAGCACTGCATTTGGAACTCTTACGAAGTCTAACCAAACTTTTACAGCATCACATCCCAATGGATGCCAATGGACCATCGATGTTGGATCAGTTGAAGCGATAGTTCCTTCAGCCACCACTTCATTTGTTTCACCCACATCAATTATCTTGCATTTATTATTTGTTATCAACTTTTCAATTGGCTGGAAAAAAACGAGGTTATTATGCAGAATACATACATACATAAAAATACTTCAAAATATATACTTACATATTGGTGTGGTTTCTTCGAGATTATGGGTCCGAGTCCAGAAGAAGAAGTCGCAACATTTCCTTTTTCAGCTTCAACTTTTGATTTTGGCCATGATACTTTCCTACCAACTGCATCTCTAATACACAACATATCAGTTGTGGGTCGCCATAAGTAAGCATCTCCTTTTTTTACATTGTCGACCAAAACCACAACGGCAGATGGACCAAGCGGAATACCATTCACAATATGTCCTGAATCACCGGAGCAGATTCTTCCTTCGGCAACTATCACATCACCCTCATTCCAATCATAAATCTTGCATCTATTGTCTTGGACGCTGTTGTTACTCTAAAATGGAAAAATATAAACATATAGTATGCACAGAAAGGTTAATTATTTCATGTCTTATTGAAAAATGTTGACTGAAATGAATGAAAAAAGTCAAGCTACAATTGTCGGTTGATAGTATGCACAGAAAATTTATCGTACTAACTTCATTCAAGTGTCTTTGGAGCGTTATCTTAGTGCAAGTAGCTGGCCATGCTACCACCTTATTCTCAGCGTTTCCTAATACTGACATATGAGGTGTAGGTCTCTATAAATAAGCATCTGGTTTATCCACGCAATCTATAACAACGCTCGCAACATTTGGTTCAATACGAATGCCACCGACAACCTCATTTGGGTCAGTAGACACCACTCTCCCTTCGGCAACAACTTTAGATGTTCCATCCCAATTCAATAGCTCACATACGTTGGCATTGCCCTACAATTATTCCACTAAAAATTATATTAATTACTGGATCAAAAACTAAAATCCAAGTGTTGTTTCTTCAGTAATATATTTATTTTTTACCAATTCATGTGTGCTCCCTTCTTTTGAAGTTTGTTTACCCTATGCCAAAGCATTTAGAAAACCTTAGTATATAAAAACACATACATCTTTGTATATTTTACAAGCTAATACATACATCTTGCATCAGCTAATACATGTGTGAATAATTTACAAGATAATACTAATGTATATTGAGCTGTGTTATACTTTATCATTCTATAATACAATTGCAGACACACCTTAATTGAGCTTTTAAACTATAACTGCCTTCCTGGGTAAACAGGTGATGAATAATACACCTAAAAGCACATGCATTTTACAAGCTAATACTAATGTATACTGAGCTGAGTAGTATGCTTGTTAACATCTTTCAATAAAAGTTTACCTTCTTGTCCATCAGCATTTTTAACATACTCTACAATTCTGCTATTTGTTGTTGACACTGAGATACTTGTTTATCTCTAGACTGTGACAAAGTTAGCTTGGCTAAGGTGCAACCCCTTCCCATTGCCCTTAACTCTCCTGGTTTATCTTGCTCCGGTACTTGTGCAATAGCATCTTCTTTGACATTATATGACAAACTGGACTGTGATAGGTTATCTAATTTTTTAAACTCCTCCTACATGAATTAAATACATACAAATACTGTACGATGGTAAAATTATCATAGTTTCAGACAATTTTTAATATACCAATAAAATAAAAAAATCATACAATAGTATTTGCAGCATCCATGCTCACTGGTTCACCATTCTTTCTAATGTGAGATTTAATCCAAACATCAACTCTAGTTATGGACAATGGATCTGAACTCTGCTCTTTCTAAATTTAAAATAACATTAAATAAATATACTGATAGGTATTAAATACCTAGGCAAATAATGCTATAGTTAATTAACTAACCAGGTCCTCGGTCAATCTAGCCATTCCTCTACGACTAGATGTATGTGGAAGTTGTTTATTCCTAAGGGCCGTATATTTCTCGCTTCGTTTCTGGAAATATTGGAAGGTGTTAGAACTTAGTAACTAGTATAAAAAACATATTGAAAATAACATATAAAAGAAAGAATGTAATTATACTTGTTTTCCTTTATGTTACCTTAAACTCCATACTTGTTTTTGCCTTTACAAACTTTCTCCATTCTATCATGCTTTTGATGTTGGCCGGTTTCAGATTAAGTCTTTCCTCTTTTGTCTCTGCTTTATTAATTTTTCGCACCAATTTTCTTTTCGAGGACCTCCAAAGTATTCCCATTTGCTGAAATACGGCTCTTTTTGGCCAATCCTCTTCCAATTTAAATCTAGCCTACAACAATACATGAAAATATTTGAATTTATCCAAAGTATTCCCATTTCGAGGTTGTTGCTGTATGTTGCATCTTGTAAATGTATATACAGTTTGAATTTTAATGCTAAAGACTACAATTAACCTCGTAGTCGGAGTATTCGCACATAAATGTATAGGACATACTGAAACTGTACAGGACATTTATGAATTATATATGGATTATAAAGTTTGTGTACACATATAAGAGCAGCTGTTAAAATTATCACTCACTGAAAAGCTTATATGTATATACACCTGCAATTTTAGAGTTTAAGATGTATTCACTTGAAAGCAGGCATCTTTGAATCTGGTGTACTTGAAAATAAAATACTTTGAAATCATGTGCACACTTTGTTATTATAAAATTATGTGTAAATTTACACGTTCAAGAGGTAACATGTTTAAAGCCATATATGGCA
The DNA here is from genome assembly GCA_030737815.1 of Allium fistulosum. Classification (NCBI taxonomy): domain Eukaryota; kingdom Viridiplantae; phylum Streptophyta; class Magnoliopsida; order Asparagales; family Amaryllidaceae; genus Allium; species Allium fistulosum. The sequence continues at coordinate 343,035,916 of CM060903.1, read as the reverse complement.
TTTCATGCATCATATATATGCATTCAAAACCAAATTTTCACAAAAATAAGTATATACAAGATCACCCGCACATTCAAAATTGATACTTGTCTATATGAAATCATTTGTATATAAAATTTCTTGTATCCAAAAGCTCATACTTATAAAATTTAATGTAACTGGACTATCCCTGTATCTAAAGTTAAGTATCCATCCATAGTTCGTGTTATTATACTTTTAAAATTTGACATTGCCATAGTCATAAATACTTCAAAATTGATTGATACTTAAGAGTTGTCGTTTATTTAAAACCGAAACTTATACACTTAAGACTCATACATAGACAAAATTATCATCATTTCCAAAACTCATGATAGGGTATTTATTCATATCCCTAAGATTTCCTAAAATGAACCTGATATGTATCTAAAAATTATACATATAAACATTACTTTAAAATTTTCACATTCAAAACCTATCCACACACGAAGTTTATATTACTTTGAAATACTATGATATATACATTCAAACTTTTACAGATTCAAAATTCATTCATCTTCACAAACCTGATTTTCATAAACACTTGGTGCCTATACTCAAAATTCGCAAATGTCCGAAAATAAAGTGCATTTGATATGCTCGAAATGTAAAGAAATTTACATAAATTTCCTTAAAACTTTTGCACTTCCTTTATACATAAATTTCTTTAAACTTTTGCACTTTCTTTATACATAAATTCATACGTGTACTCATAACTGTTTATACATTCAAGACCACAAATCTTGAAACTCCAAAGAGATTAAACTGTATAAGAAACTATATTTATGTATATATGGAACCAAACACACTTGAAGTCCTAAAACCCGGCATATCAGATTAATTGAAATTCAAATCAAATGAAGGTACAACCTTTGAAATTTGGATTAATCGAAATCTCTTTATATCCCAAACCATTTGCACTAAACACTTCGTATTTGCAGTTGAAGCACTATGTGCTCAAAGCCTTTATTCTTTGAAATCTTATAAAACCAAACATACAACAATCGCATTTACAATACCTGGTATACACACACACACACATTTGACTAGTGCAATTATTTAACTAGTGCCTAGATGAAACTGCAAAACAACTTTTAACTAGTGCAATTATTTACTTTTCCATACCTGAATCGATTCCCATAAAACAATTTTCAACTCTTCACTTAGAAGCCTCCAATCATCAAGCGTGTATGGAACATGCTCCCGCACAAGCGGCCCAAGAAAAGAAGATAATACTGACCCTGGTCTTATGTGTACGGCTATATCATTGAACTCAACTTCAATTCTACTTTGATAGGTTAACGGGAGTCTTTTTGCTTTTGTTGGACCTCTACCAACTCTTTTCCGAGATGTATTTGCAGTTTCAGCTTCACTTGGTCTTTCAAATTCCATCTCAGCATCAGCATTTAGGTCATAAGGCCTTTCATTTTCTAAGCAGAGTCTTTCTTGGTCTACATTGAAATCATCGATTGCTTGGTCTTGGTCTACATTGAAATCATCGATTGCTTGTTCTTCGCCTTCATTGCAAGCACCAACTGGCTTGTTAGCATTGACTACTTGTTCTTGGCCTTCATTGTAATCATTTCTCCGCTTCTTAGCATTGGCTGTTTGTTCTTGCCATTCATTGCAAACACTGGTTGGCTTCTTAAATTTGACATTTGAATTATACTTCCGCTTTGAATTATACTTTCGGGATTCCTCTTCGATCTTTCTCTAGTTGCATGTACATATAGAGCTTGGAAACATCTCTTTTCTGCAAATGAAACATAATACAATATTGTTTAGATGTACATCACGTAAAAGAAGTAAACTGCATGCAGATGCTAGAATATTATGGTGCATCCTACACAACTAATGCACAAATTTTGAAAAATTAAATGATGTTTATATAATACAGTGTTGTGCATCTTAGAGGACCACAAATATAGTCATGAACAAAGGGAGTTAAATTACCGCAAAAACACTGAAAAATAAAAACCCAAAATCACTGCAGCCATCAACTTAAGCAAGTACAGCGCTACCATATGAATAATCCAAATATAAAAAGATTTTCTCAGGAAAGAACCACACAAATTGAAGTTTGCCATGAGTATGAACAAATTGCCAAAGCTTATTAATTACAGATGAAAATACTTCTGTATTGTTCCCTACATATTGGTGGTTATAGCAGTTATACAACTACAGTTGATTAAATTATCTGAACAAAAGAATATCATTAAAGGAAATACAATGTTCTAGTTCATATTTCATAGACACGCTACTTTTTCCATTATGAGTCAAATAGAGCTATGTTTATCTGAGTACAAGCTTTGAAACATTTTCATCATTCAAATAATGATATGATTAAACTTGATAAAACAATACTGATAATTTTATACAAATAATGATCGGCTCATATGGTATATTGTTTTTGCTCTCATTTTTTAAAGATCAGCTCATAAACTTCACAGCTAATTTGTACATTTCAAACAGAGACTAATATAAGTTAAAAACAAAAAAACCAGTCAATATTCCTCTAAGCTCATATGCTTCATTTTTAACTTACAGAAGACACATCCTACCAGGCCAAACAACCATTGGAATTCCCAAATTTTTAATATCACAAACTCTATTCATTCCACACAAAATTAGAAATAAAATAATGGTGCACATCCATTTATCCAAAGTTCACATAGCATCATTTTGAAAAATTAAAAGAAGTAAACTGCATGACTGTAATTAAATGAGTAAGTTTCACATATTCCAAAATAACAACCTCAAGTATCATATTTAGGTCTTAAAACAAAACAAAAACATAACATAAAAAACACCTAAACCAAACTTCTTCCTTGCAAAAACTAATTTAACGTATAATCTACTCAAGTATGCCTTCGTAATCCTCCCTAACATAGCTAATATCTTCATCATCCATTTCAGTTATTTCATAATCTTCCTCGATTTGGATGTCTTCTTCGGCGTAATCATTTGTCTCTAGATCATAAAAACTTCTTGATGGTGCTTTCATTACAACATACCAATTTGAAATATCATTTTCTCGTGAATAAAATACTTGTCTTGCTTGAGATGCAAGTATGTATGGATCTCTTGAAAATGATGCTTGATTATAATGTAAATTAACAAGAGTGAACCCATCTTCATCAACTTTTACTCCATTTCCTTTATGTGCCCAACGACACTTAAAAACTGGAATATAAAACACATGATAATCTAATAAAATTATATCGGTGAATATTCCATAATAAGTGACCACATCAACCACTTGGGACATATCTTTTGCACTTGCTCTACACATAGTAGTCGCATCAAAAGACACCCCACTATTTTGAGTTTCTCTCGCTACATCTTTTATATGAAAACGTTGCCCATTTATGATATATCCTTTGTAAGACAATGCATCATTCTTCGGACCAAAAGCAATCCATTTTAACATTTCGTTGTGATCCTTGGAGTTAATAGGTATCTACAACAAATTCCATTTAACATGAATATTTTAGAGTAATATTATTAGTCAAATGAGAATATATTTAAAATTCAACTAACCTTCCTTTTAATCCAATCGGCAAATTTTTTTGTATGTGTTTCCCAAAGTAAGGTCGCATTTTTTCTCATGCGCTCGTCTGAATTTTCTAATTCCTCCAAATGCAAACTTGTATAGAACAAGTGATTATAAATTATATTTAGCATTACAATCACATTAAAATAATGTAACGTAAACTTACTCTATAAATGGTTCCACTACAGCCATATTCATTAACACGGCTAAATGAGCAATTTCTTTCTCATTGAGTGACAATGTAACTGTCTTGGACATTGAAATAGGACGTCCCTCGAGTATTACATTGCTTTCATAATATTCATTCCGAGCTTCTTTCTCCTCAATTTGTCCTGATTTTTTCAAAAATTCATCGAAAAACCTCATGCATTCTTCTGCAAGATAGGATTCTGCAATGCATTTTTCTGCAAGATAGGATTCTGCAATGCATCCTTCTGGTCGTGCATAGTTTCTTACATAACCTTTAAGTGTCTTCATATATCTTTCGAATGGGTACATCCAACGAAAATGAACCGGTCCACACATTAGTGCTTCTTTTCCAACATGAATCGACAAATGTACCATTATATCAAAAAAAGATGGTGGGAAATTTTTTTAAAGCTCACATAAAACTTCAATAATCTCAATATTGATTTGTTCCAACTTCTCTCTATCAAGAACACGTTGACATAATTTGTTGAAAAAAGAACATAAGCGAATTATTGCTTTTCTCGCCTTCTTTGATATTAATCCTCTTGATGCTATTGGCAATAAGTGTTGCATTAATACATGGTAATCATGTGACTTCAATCCATTAATTTTGCAATCCTGCAACGAAATCTGATTCTTCAAATTTGAACAATAGCCATCAGGCCCTTTGAAATCGTACAATCTTTTACAAAATAACTTTTTCTCGAAATTTGACAATAGATATGGAGCTGGTGGAAGATATGTTTTATTCCCATGAGGTTATGCATGAAGCTCATTTCGAATTCCCCAATCCTCTAAATCCTTTCTAGAGTTGATTCCATCTTTTGATTTATTACCATGCAACATCGTGCCCAATATGCTTTCACCAATATTTTTCTCCACATGCATCACATCTAAATTGTGACGTAAGGGAAGTTCCTACGAAAATCAAAACTATAACGTGTTAATATATTTTTATTCTATTAAAATAATGAAAAGTAAATAAATTTACCACTAACCTTCCATTATGGCAAATCAAAGAAAATTGATCTTTTTTCCATCTTGGTAACTCCATTTTTGTAGGATCGTTTGCCATATCATATTCATCTTCTGTATCATGAGCACACTTCCTCTTCTTACTTTTCTTTTCCCTCTCTTTCTTTTCCTTTCCTTTTCCAAAATCATTTGGAAAATCCTTCAATAATGCATAAATGTTTCTCCCAGTTAGAATTCTAAGAGCACTACCTTTCTCTATGGTATTATCAAACCAAGCCTTTTGTTTCCTCCGTGAATCTGTAATATGTAGAAATCTTCTATGGCCCATGTAGATGTTCTTTCGACTTTGATTCAACCAACGACGATGGGTATTGACACCACATAATGGGCAAGCTTTTTCCCCTTTCACACGACATACAGCAAGATTTCCATAAGCCGGAAAATCATTAATCGTCCATAGCAAAATTGCATTCAGTTTAAACAATGTTTTACTAAATGCATCATAAGCATCAACTCCATTACACCACAAATGATGCAAGTCTTCCACCAAAGGCGCCAAATATACATCAATATCATTCCCGGGTTGCTTTGGGCCCGGAATAAGTAAACTTAACATAATATTTTCCTTCTTCATACACAACATAGGTGAGAAATTGTATGTCACAAGCATTACTGGCCAGCAACTATATTTTGAACTCAACATGGAAAATCGATTAAATCCATCTGTAACAAGACCAAATTTAAGATTGCGTGGCTCAGATGAAAAAGATTTCCACCTTTCATTTACCATTTCCCATGCCATGGAATCCACGGGATGACGCATTTTTCCATCATTTCTTCTATTATTAAAATTCCATCTTAAATCTTCTGCCATCTTTTGAGATCTATACATTCTTTTAAATCTTGGTATTATTGGAAAATATCTCAACACTTTAACTGGAATACCATGTATAATCTCTTTGGTGTCTTGATTTTTCTTCCATCTCGAAGAACCACATTTTGGACAAGTATCTAAATCTTTGTATTCTTTTCTAAAAAGGCAACAGTCATTCTCACAAGCATGTATCTTTTCAAAACCCATATCAAATGCTTTAAGAAATTTCTTTACGTCATATAAAGTTTTGGCAAGCACATTATCCTTCGGCAAAAATAAATGTTGCACAGTTAAAAGCTTATCAAACCCACTATCGAACAAGCCAGTCTCACATTTAAGATTATACAAGACGGTGATTGCAAATAATTTTGTGTGATCTGTGCAACCAGGATACAATGGAGTTTCTGCATCTTTTAAATTCTTAAGTAACTCATCCTTCCTTCTCTGAAAATCATCATTATCTTTATCATCATCAAAAAATTCATGATTCGAAAAATCTTCATCTTCATAGTGAATCATCTTAAATAGGTCATATACGTCAAACGACTTTGCTTTCTTCTCTTCATTTATCTCTTCGCCATGGTTATACCATATACTGCTCTTGTATCTAGGATCCATTCCTTTCATAATTAAATGTTCAACGATGATGTGGTCATCATGACAGCTAAGATTCCGACAATTTGTGCAAGGACATAAATTTTTTTCTACATTTCTTATCTTGCTCTTTGCAGCATGCACGAAATTCAATGCTCCTTGTTGGTACTCTATACTAGTTCTATGACAAAAAATAAAAACAAAAATGTTTGAGTTTTAATGTTAGAATACTGGTTTTGATTCTCAAAATACATATTAAGTTAAGAATTGTATTGTCACATGTTTAAAAAAAACCCAATCTTTTTCCATCATCGATATAAGAAGGCAAATAAGTTTCCAAACTTTGACATGGAAATTGATTAGCTGTTATAATCAAACAAAGAACTATTGAGACCCAAATATTTACACCCAATCTAATATTATGAACTACAGAAACTAAGATGAAGTATTCATCTTTACTTGTATGATTCAATGTGGAGTTTGATTTGCATGCATGCTTTATACTTTAAGTTTCTAAGTCTCTAACTACTTGTTTCAGAACAATGCAGTTAGTGGGAATGTGGGATCACCTAATATTATTAAAATGATATCTACCTACTGAGAGCCCAAAAACTAAAACTTAATCTATTGGCAACATTCTTAACAAATTAGTCTTATTTCCTTTCAAGTTTTGGTTCATTGCCTTAAGTTCAAGATTTGTGCAACTAGAAGAAAAGGAGAAGTGGTTGATTAATACACTCCAATACTTATAATATTAATAGTATTTTGGTAGTAAAACATTATTATAAGGACACATTTTCTGTTTTGGTAGGATAATTTAACATTTAAGTTACTTTTGTACAACTTGAATCAAACACTTGGCACCCACTATCTCATATACTTTTAACTTAACCCATTATAATATATATGATTGTCATATGACTCATACAAAAAGAAAATTTATAGAAATCATCAGGTATGTAGTTTGCAAAATCATGGTATGATTATATAGAAATAGAGAGAAAAACTTAGTATAAGTTCACAAAATATATCTAAGTTTGTCCAATTTTAACATTGTACATGAGTATGGACCACAGGTTCTGTCTGTCAGGCGAATTACAAAAGTATACATTGAAAATGCAAAACACAAAACATGTATTTAAATCAAATGCTACCTAAGTATTTTATCGATGAAAACATAACAAGTATAAAAAAAATACTATATATATTTATGTATATGTGTGTGTGCTTACAAGAATTAGTAGTCACCAACAAACTATAAAATATAAATATTAGATCACAAGAAGTCGGCAGTTGTTCTTAAACTGAATATACAGTTGATCATGGAGCTCTGCTTAAGTGTTGTTATACTATATAAAAAAAGGTCTACATAAAATAAAAATGAAAGATAATCTACAAACATTTTTTCTAAGGAATTTATTCAAAATAACTGTACAAAACAGATAGAATACCATCAGTCCGTAGTTCTCCAGAAAACCATAACACAGTATTAGATTTAACAATAACACAAAACAGATAAATATGATTACAAATATTTATGAGGAAGATATTTGCTGCTAGTTTGATAAGAAAACATTAGCGGGCAGCTTAGAGAAAATGACTTCTTAGCTACCTCTATTATCGATTGAAAGGAAACAAGCTTAAGAAACAACAAGCACTCAACATCAGTTGCAAATAAAGTTGTTACAAGTTGTAAATAGCTTAAAAATAAGGAGAATGCAACATCACAATCCTTAATGACACATGCATTTGCTTGACTATGTAAATATCAGGTGTAATCAGTTAGTTATCAATTTATTAATCATGTTTCTTGGAAAAAGTTATACTCAAGCAATCAATATAGGAAGGTTAGTAGGCAGAAAGGTAGTTAATTAACTTCACTTCTTTGCTACGAAAATTTCAAATTGTTGAAAGTTAACCTTTATCCACTCTTTGGCAACAAGAAAACTCTTATTACTGGACTAGAGATCTCTTATTCTAGAAATGTGAGCAACCACAATGGTTAAAGTATCCTTAACTAAGTCAGCAATTCAAGAAACTCAACTAAATCAACTTAATTTGGGTTAACGACAAATCAAAATAACCTATTTAATAATGCAGTAGGAAACAGCTCAGAAACAAAATAGAAAGGTATAACTGTAGTTCATGTAATTAAGATAAGGTATGAAACTGATGCATCAACGAATTTTATTCAAAGCAAATGAAGAACACATGCTAAGATAAAATTTGGATTGCTACAACTACCAATTATGGCCTATAAATATTAGAGTACAAAAAAGTTGGATAATTAATTAATAAAGATATATATATATATATGTATGTATGTATGTATGTATGTATGTATATGTGTGTATATATATATATATATTTAAAATTTCTATGGAGCAACCTTCTAACTAGAAAAAACTGAACTTTCTTTACAAAAAATCTATTAATTTCATGAATTTTCAAAAGAGTTTGATGCAAATTTATCGGTAGAAATGATTCTGTCTTAAACATTAAAGTAACAGCAAAACCACATGTTCCATTAGAGATCCATATAATACATCAAATTTATCACAATGGACTTGAACATTGGAAATAAAAGAATAATTGAACATAAGAAAAACATACTTCTAACAATGTAAATTCAGAAAGGCTTTTGAGCACAAATTATAATCTTTTCATTTTATAAAACAAGAAACATATTTTTCCCTTGCTTCATCCAACAAATCATTCAAAAACCCCTCAAAGAAAAGGAAAAAAAGTCCTACCTATATGCACAACCCCTAAACTCAGAATACACTTCAACAATCACCTCTCATGCACTTATGCCTATTCTTTATGTTACCGTTTGTATAAAGCAAATTCTACAGCCAAAGGTCCTATTCCCAAATTTGAATAAGTAGCTTACTGCTCTCTTTAGCTGTCGACAAACCATATAAAATCTCTTATCTTGTACAAACCATATAAAATCAACTATTGCAGTTAGGGTTTATTCCAATTAGGCGTAAATCAACTATTCCAATTGGGATTTATGCAGAAATTCGAATAGAATACGCATATAGAATCATATAAAACCCATATAGAATCACAAAATCGGTTTATAAAATTCATACCGAAATATACCTGATAAGGGTACCACGAAGAGAACACGTTGACTGAAGGGCTACGCGATGATGTTGAGTGGAGTAGAATGAAGGAGGGCTCCCGCAACGATGATAATGAAGCGAGGTGGATTCTGCTGGAGGGCGAGGTGGATTTTGCTGGAGCGAAAAGGAAAACGGAAGAACAAAATTTTTGAAGTAACGAAGATGAAGGGAAACGTGACAATAAAAATGAAAAGTTTCCTGAAATTATTTTAGTTAGGCGGGATGGGCGGCAACTTTTGTTGCGTTAATAATATAGGGTAAAGTATTTTTAGTTGCACTTAGGTGTCACACGCCACTAATTAATGCAACCAAAAGCTAATTTTCTTGTAGTGTATCTTAATACATCACACTCTTTTAGCATCTTTAAGCCTTATAAAATAATGTATATATTCCTTCATTTGTTTATGCTTTCTTCTTTTATGATCATCTATTCGGTGGTTGATTTGTATATGATTCTATCTATCGTACATGACTATTTACGTTTCTGGATATGATTTTAATAAAATTTTGAGTGCTCTCCTGGTTAGAGGATCACTCTTTCATAACAAAGAAATTATTTTTAAATAAATTAATAATGGTTTAATGACTTTATAAAGTTAAATAATGGTAAATAGAGGAGTTTTGGAATTTACTATAATAAAGAATGGATATTTATTTAATTATTTAGGATAATTAATGATTATATTAAAATGGGCTTAATAATGTGATTTTATTTTATTGATTTCAAATGGGGAAATTAAGGGAAAATAGTTATTATAAAAGTTATACAATGTTGGAAAAACGCTTTTAATAAATAAAATTAATTTTTACTTAGGATTTGGAATTATTTATATTTGTAAAATAATTGTTTAGTGAAGGAGAATTAGAAAATGAGATAGAAAAGAACTATTTTTATGGCCTATGACACCCAAATTTCCTTGCTAAGAGAAAGAACTAGCTCATTCACTCTTGAGAATTCTAGAGCCTTCCTTGTTCATTCAAAAATCATATCCCGTATTACTTTTCCCAATCCTACAGCTCATTTTCTCACTTTTTGAAATTAGAAGCAACCCTAACCTCCTCTTAATAATTAATATCAAATCAAATTAAATCCCATAAATCATGAAAATGAAATATAATCTCCTCAACAAGGAGCTACGCCCCTAGAAGCAATAAAAGTTTTAATTTTCAATAAGTTTGGAGTCTAAATTCATTTACACTAAATAGAGAAGAAGAGGAGTGAAGGGCAGGAGGCTTCTTGCTGCTTCCTAGGATAAGGTGAGTGTTATTAGTTACAAATCTATGTTTAAAATATGGAATGTTTGAATGTGTCAATGCTCTGTCGGTTGATTTTTTCCATTCTTCAAATTTCTTTGTTCTTTATTAAACCATTCACTGTAAATTTCAATGTATTCTATGCTTATAAATTGGTGATCATTGTTATGTGTTTTGTTGAATGTTTGAGGTGTTGAAATAGTGCTTAAGTGTGTGGCATCGAAGTAGGAAGTGGTCAAAGCAATTGGGAAACAATGGGGAAGAAGTATGGAGCTTCAAGCTCCAAACTAAGGTGGGGTAGCTAACCCCAGTGTCACCATTGATCAACCGATGGTGACCAGCGGTTGACAGGTCGCAACGGCATGGACCTAGAAGCTACAAACTGCTTTGTTGTATGCACTTGTATTTTCAAAAAAAATTCTTTAAAATTGATATAAAATATGGATTAGAAATTAGAAATTTGACGTATTCCGAATATGAAATTATTTTTATGAAAATTTTTATTTTAATTAAAAATTAAAAATATAATTAATTGAGTTTTAAAATAGCTAGAAATTATTTTTGGGCATTAAAAATTCATTTAAAATACTATTTAATTCTAGAAAATCATAGAATGATTTCTTAATGGTATTAATTGATTTTGAAAGATATTTCAATGATTTATGACTACATACAAGAAATTTAAATATATATTATATGGTTTAAAGTAAATAGAAATTGATTTTTAAGGCTTATAAACTCATGTAAAAATATAATCAATTACAGAAAATTATAGGATTATTTTTATAAATAATGTTGGGTTATAAAAGAGATGTATATCATTGTTAAAATATAGAAAAGAGTTTGGAAATTATTTTTAAGGTTTTAATCTTTATTTTTGGGCTTAAATAAAAAGGGTAAAATGGTTTTTTGAGCCTTAAAGAATATAAAAGCTTTTGAAAGCCACAATATTTTTTTCTACAAATAAAATCTCTTTTCTATAAATGGAGTGCTTTGTTAGATTATATTTTCTATATGATGAGAATATTGAATAAATGAAGTTGTAATACCGTCTAGTATGAGACTTTCGGTAATATCACTCCAGATATTCTTTATAATTGTTACATAGAATATTATCATGCATAACGAGTGTAATTTACGAGCATTGAGTAAACGGGTGAGTAACATAATTTGGTATAGGATGCCTGAATTAATATTTGTTCGATTACCTTTTGAAAGTAAATGTCACTTATCACTAGAGGGTTAACAATTCTGGTAATCGTCTAGAGGTGAATATTTAGCATTTAGTAGTAGTCTAGAGGTCTATTCCTCTCTAAGGGAAACAAGGTGAGGATAAATTAGGATTTATAGATCAATCCTCTAAGGACTAACTAGTTGAATATTGTTATTAACTCTTAGGGCTAGTGATCAAGGATTTATTATGTTTAGATGCTCTCATTGGGACTCATTGAGTTGAGAGTATTGGTTACTACTCTTATTAGGACCCACAATATCACGGTATTTGTTGGGAATCTATGTCATATAGTTCATGCCACATGGAGAACACGTGATTAGGACCTATTACATAGGCTAGTATCCATCCCAACGGTCCTAATTACAGGGTCACACTACGGATCTATAATGTCAATATATGGAGTTGATGAGGTTAAGGCTGAGAGATATTTCTCTCATTAGAGCCATTGCCTAGATGTCGCTTTAGGACCAATGGTCCATTACCAAGGGAAAGTCAGAGTTATGACCAATGCACAGCGTAGAATTGGAGCATGTTTATGAAATGCGAAGGAAAAGAGTCACTATTCTAGGAGTAACCGAGGGACTATATGAAATGGACTGTGGTCATTAGTGTTTCCTGGAGTAGTGCTATGGTATGTCAGTCTCTCATCTAGACGACTAAGGTAAATCCATTTCTAATGAATTATTTGATGTTATCACCATAATAGAGACGATGATTATATGACATTAGAGACTTGATGTGTGCTCTTTTGTCATCTAAGATAGCTTAAACTTAGTCTAGATGTGTATTGTCTTTCTATATGACATTGGGAACTAGCTACAAGCTTGTTTGTCGCTCTCTCTTGGAGTCTTCTGACTAAGAGATCTATTATTGTGTTATATGTGTATTTCTCTTAGGGTCATTCAGTTGAGAATATTTTCTCTTATTAGAACTATTGGTCGAGATAGTTTATAGTCTTCTATTGTGTGTATGTTATGTTTGTGTTTTATATTATGAGTTTGCATATCATATTGACTAAATGTCTCTTAGTGTAACGCAGTCAAGAGTTCGCGTCTCTCATTAGAGTTGATGGTCGAGATATACATTATAGATTGATGTACTTGATTAGTAGTTGGTTGTTTTGATGTTATTTACCCATTTTATTCATGTGCCTTTTGATGTGTTGAATGAATATATTTATGTGTGAATTTCATGTGCATGGATTTGAGAAATGTTGATATCTTAAGGATGTTTGTATATCACTTTGAATTACATATGATTTTCCATGCTAGTTGTTATTCCATATTGACATCTATATTATAGAGATAGTCTGACCCGTGTGTTATTTATATAATAATCAGGTAAGTCTGAGATACTTCAGGTTCAGAGACAATGAGTGCAGCTTGTGATTGATGGGCATAATTATGGAGGCTAGATATTAGTTAGACTAGATATTGTATATGTAAGTATGTAGCCTTATGCATATGTGTGTGTATATGTGTGTATTGTTATTGGGATTATATGTGTTGGGTGTGTTATGTATATTTCGATACATATTGGGCACTAACTCTTTTATAGTCCAATTGGTCCTCTGTATATTTTCTATTATATAATATCGTTGCGTTGATGAATCCATGTTCTCTATTATTTTTTATATATTATGTATTGTTCTATTTGGGAAACACACGTGTTTATTACTTTATGCCAATACCAACTATGTATAGCTGAGTGGTATATGATTTTCAAATACATATCGATGTTAGCCCAGGGGAATATTCATGTATGACAACCCTATATTGCCTCATTCTCCATATTACCGAACAGTATTACCTAATAATACGCTTTAGTAGTATGGGCATAGAAGTTAGGTATTAAGTTGCTATCATAGCAGGTTTAGAACAATACATCATATAAAATACACGAGTCTTAACCTTAGATGAGAATTAGAGTTCCTTTCCCCTAGGGTGTGTTGGTTAGTTACCCTATAGTAAGTGATCGTAGGAGTATATGATAATTAGTGGGGTAATCGTCTATGGATGTATATGTATTTTTAACATATAATATTTATCTTCTATCTTCTAAGAGTTAGACTTTGTTGATGATTCAGAGTAGTCAACGAGGGTAGTGAAGATAGAAGTAGTTGTCCAACCAGTAGGGTTGAGCATTGTTGATGGATAGTACACTCTTGTGTGGTTTTGAATGGAGTAGTCTGATTCAATAGGGATCAGAGTGCACAACAAAAGTCGATGGTTTGCTTTCTGCTGAGTGCCTTGGTTATTTTGGTTGCTCTGATTGATTGATGCTTTATTGGAAGAATTGATAGGGAATAGTATTGAATAGGTATCCGATTGGAGTTATCACTTAAGGCTAGAAACCTACTTCAAGTCTTTATAGTAAAACTTTGCAGTGCTTTTGGTATTGGAGATACTACAAGGGATAAATGGAACTTCTATTCATATGAAAATAAAAATAATATTTACATATAAAAATTAAAATGTAATGAAAATAAACTTGAAAATTGAAGCTTTCTTGTTTATACGCATGGATGGTTGACTGGTGACGTTTGGATGGTTGATTTATGATGTTTGGATAGTTATAAGTAATTTATTATTTGATTGTATTTGCTTATATTATCTATAGATGTTTTAATACAAGCAAGCATACGTCTTAACTAAAATTCTCTTTGTTAAAGTATATTTATGTCTTTATATGCTCGTAGAAATGTTTTAAAAAAGTAAGCAATTATTTTTATAAAAGTGAGTTTATTAAGGTATGTGTGTTGTTGACAAATGTGACATAATATTGGATTTTGTTATTTTGTTTAGTCCCACATCGCGGGATAAGTTCAAATCTTAGTTCCAGAGCCTTATATAACGAAGCCTGTGTAATAGAAATAACTTGGACTAATCTATGTAATCTTCTCTCTTAAATTATTAATAAAAATTCATCTCCCCTTAGTGGACGTACACTATTATATTGATAGTGGAACCACTTTAAAAAAAATTGGTGCACTTCCTTTTCATTTATAATTAATTGGTAATTTTTGCCTTTTCTTTAAGGGAGAATAACCCCAGTAATTTTAGTTGATTATTTCACGATTTATATTTGATCATATTGTTCTGCATCTGTGTTGTTGGGTTATATCAACTTGGAAGGATAGACCCCAACAATCTGGTACTAGAGCATCTAGGTTGATTTATAGAAGGTATAAGGAAGTATGGCAGAAGACGGGATTACCCCATGGTAACAAGACCTTATGCCAGAGGTTCCTACATTGCATCTGGATCTCAGTTGCCAATAGAAAGATGGAACATGGATAAAGACTTCAAGAAGTGGAAATGGAGGATGAAGGCTATTCTAAAAAGGAATATGGTTCATCCGGTAATTTTTGACACTAAGGAATTACCAGCTAAAGTTCTGCCGCGAAGAAGAAGGAGATGGAAGAATGGGCGTTTACTACTCTATAGCTGGCCATGGGAGAAAATGTTATCTCGAAAATTAGCATGGAAACCACTACTAAAGGAATATGGACCAAGCTAGAGAATCCCTATCTGAAGAAATCACTCACTAATCGTTTAATTCTGCTGAAGATGTTTTTCACCAATAAGATGAGAGAGGGTGCTTTAGTAAAGGCGCATCTTAGTTTCTTCGATGATCTTGTAATAAAAACGAAGACTGTGGATTTCAAGGTGGATGAGGAATAGAAGGCGATGGTTCTTTTGTGTTCCCTTCCAGAGCGTTACACGGGTTTCGCTAATAGTCTGATTTATGGAAGAGATACTTTGACTATAGATGATGTGAAGTCGGGTCTTCTATCTGAAGACTTGAAGGATCGGATGAAGGAGATGAGTGAAGAAAGAGAAGGTAGTAGTAGTCAGGGCCTATTTGTTGAGAGAGGAAGAGAGGAGAAGAAGAATTGGAATCCCATGGAGCATTCCAAGTCAAGGAAGCCCGAATAAGTTGGAGAGGAAAGTCTAGAGATGGAAAGTGCCACAATTGCAAGAAACTAGGCCATTGGAAAAGAGACTATCCAGATTTGAAGAAGAAGGCGGAGGATGGATCTTCATCGATTGCGGTGGAGATGACTGTATCTGACGATGTGTTAACTGCAGTAGTATCTGCTATATCAGACCATTTGTTGCTTGACTCAAGGGTGTCATTCCATATGATGCCAAACAAGGATTATTTCAGCTCTTTTGTCAGAAAATAGGGAAGCGCAATCCTTAAGGGAAATGATGCTAGTTGTACAGCTATGGAAGAGGGTTCAGTTCGGATCAAGATGTTTGACGGAGTGATACACACTTTTATAGGTGTCTGCTATGTTTCAGGTCTTCAGAAGTCATTGATTTCTTTAGGACAGTTGACATCCATAGGATGCAAGGTGACTATGGAGAAGGGTGTTTTAAAGGTTTCTAGGGGTGCACTTGTTTTGTTGAAGGGAGATGTATACCGCAATCTGTATTTTGCTAAAAGCAACCATAGTTCTTGGTGAGTCCTGTGTTGGAATGGGTAGTTCTCGTGCTTTGGAAGCAACTAGGCTTTGACATCTAAGATTGGACCATATTTCGGAGAAAGGCTTAGAGTTGCTTCGCAGTCAAAATATGATCAAAAAAGGAAGCTTCGACAAGTTGGAATTTTGCCAGGAATGTGTGCTGGGAAAGCAGACAAAGGTATCTTTTGGAGTTGGACTTCATAAATCAAAGAGAGTGCTTGATTATGTGCATACAGATGTTTGGGACCGGTAGCTACTGCTTCCCTTGGGGGAGCGAAGTATTTTATTTCCTTTATTGATGACATTTCATGAAAATTTTGGGTGTATGTGATGAAGGCCAAATCAGAAAGCTTTGAGAAGTTTAAAGCTTGGAAAGCGCTAGTTGAGAACTAATCTGGTTGTAAGTTGAAGGTGCTTAGGTCTGATAACAGCAGTGGATTTGTTTCTAAGGAGTTCCTTAATTTTTTGTAAGCGGCATGTCAGAGACATTTCACTGCACCAGGAGCTCTACAATCCGGTAGGGTTGTTGAGAGGATGAATTAGACTCTACTTAAGAAGGCATGTTGCTTGAGATTGATGGCGGCTTGTCCGGAGGCTTTTGGGCTGAAGCTTTATCAACTGCAGCTCATATTATAAATCAAATTCTGTGCTCATCCGTAGATGGGAAGGTTCCAGAGGATAAGTGGAGAGGTAAAGCGGCCTGTCTTGGTTACTTTTGTATTTTCGGTTGTCCAATGTATGTTCACCATACCGGTGATGATAAGTTGGAAGCTAGAGCGTATAAGGGCATACTTATGGGACACATGGATGGTATCAAAGGGTATTGCATTTGGAACCCTATTGATAGAAAGATTGTATATTCCGGACAAGTAACTTTTGATGAGTCTGCAATGTTCAATCTTAAGAAGGAGTTACCTACCACATCAAATGAGTCTGATAGGCCTAAGGAGTTGGAAGAGGTTCCCATATGTCAGCATATTAGTAGAGTTGATGTTGTTCTGAGAGATGTAGATGAAGTTGATGAGACATCACAGAGTATTCCACAGATTCCTTCTGTGACATCCCAAGATTTTTGACAGAATTATTTTAAATAAATATTTAACTTAATTAATTAAAATACAACTTGTTGTTTTAAAAACAAATATATATAGATGTATTTTGGGAGAAAACTATGATTTGGGAAATTTAAAATAAACAAAGGATTGTTTTGTTTTATAGCCTGATAAAAATAAGAAATAAAGTAATAATCTCTTTTTATAAATTTATTTTAATGTAATAATGAGCTTTATTTATAATATAATGTCTATACAAGTAGATTTTTATTATAAATGAAAATTGTTATACATATTTTAAAAGAAACTATGGTTTTAAAGTTATATAAATCTCTCAACAAAATAATATATATAGATAATAAATTATACTTTATAAATATTTAAAGTAAGTATAAATAAAATAGTAATAGTTAATTAATTATTTGATAGTTGAGTTTTTAAAATAAAAATAATACACTTATGTTAGAGATAGAAATAATTATACAAGATAACAATCACAATAACCATAACCACCTTTAAACTAAAAACTTAAGTAAATTATCATATACTCTATAACAAAATACATTTGCAGGCATGGAAATCATACTAGTACAAGGCATAAGATAAAGCTTAAGTAAAATATTTATACTCTACAACAAAATACATATGTGCAGGCAAGATAATGGGTTAGGCAGGATATCATTTCAATGCCATACGAATGTAACTGGGTAAGTATGATAAGCTAAGTCAAACAATAAGCATATATAATACTTGTAAGCATATACGAAACTGGATTGTAGGAGAAGCAAGTGAATAAAAATATCTATGTACAAAAGTACATTAGCATTTAATGTCTTCTACCCTAGCACAACAAAACCCGTTCGAAAATATGTTTTCAGCCCCAAAGAAGAATAAAAAATCTCTGATTTTTGTACTAGCTAAGATTTTATTTGTGTACAAATGCAACCATTAAGCTTTGCATACTTGTTTTATTTAGCAAACTTCTTTCATTTTTGTTCATTCAAACAAATATACAAACCTGGAAGAAAAAAAAAACAACTAGAAGCAAAAGCATTTCAGTTCACAATCAAAAATGAAAGCATCTTAACTATAATAAGATTTCCAGCATTCTTGTTCAAATTCAAAGCCATTTCGAAGCTTTCTGGAATCAACAACAAAACATGCAAAGTTTTCAAAATTCCAGTTTCAAGCATTCAAACAAAAGAACAAGCTCTGTTTTAAATTGTCAGGTGAGTAAACTAACCCAGATTCTTCTTTTCTCTATATACCTGTGAGTAAACACTTTTGTTTATCTGGTTGTAACTAATATGCTTGGGATGATATTGAATTGCCTCAAATTCTGCAGTTTGTATTTCCCTAGATGTGTATATATAAGTATGTGAGATGTCTGATTTTAGATGTAACCTGTACTCTGTAATCTAGGCTGTGATTTTTGTCTTCAAAAAATTCCAAACACCAAATCAAACAAATGTTAGATCTCGATGTACAAATGATAGTTGTTTGTTAATGAATGAGGATGCCTTTAAAGAAATTCCAGGATTTTAAATTTAGCAAAAGAGAGTTTAAAAATGGGAATAACAGTGGAAATTACTTATACAGGTTAAAACCAACTATCTTAATTTCGAATTCGAATTATGAAAATGGATTCATGATTTGAAATCATGAATTTTAATCCTCATTTCATGATTTTTAGGTTGTTAGTTCCTGTAAATTCTTGGGTTGTTCGGGATTGGGTGAGTCGGCAAATTCAGGTGGTTGGGTAGATTTGGAGGCCTGACATTTGGCGTAGAGTAGGAATAGAGCATGGGGAACACGAGAAAAAAATAGCGCTGAAATTTCTAGATGATCGTGGTTGGTGGTCGATAGGATTTTAGGGTTTAATCACGCTGTCTGAGATGTTGATGAATTCGAGGCTAGTATGGCTTCGTCTTTGAGTCGAACTCGATCGGGAATAAAGGAATGACATCGTGGGTTCTTGGCGAAGTTCTGGTCATGGTGTCAGGGTTTGCAGTCGACGTGGATGGTCGAAGCGTGAAGCTTTTGTGGTACGATACTGTTTTCAGGAATGGTGGTTATATGTCGTTTTCGATTTCAGATGGAGGCATCGGGTTTTGGGTACTGGAAGCGTCTTGGAGGAGCAACGCCGTTTTGCTGGAGGAAGGGACTTTGGTCGGAACGACGTCGAGTGGATGTGCATGTGCACACATATCATCGAGTGTCTGGGTTCACTAGAATTAAGAACCGAAAGAAGATGAAGGAGAGAGGATGGAATTCTCGGTGGTTGTTCGAGTAATCTGTTTGTTGGCCGGGGTTCAATCTCGAGATTTCTGGAAGGAAACTTGAGTGTTGACAAAAGGGTTTTATCATGGGCTCGGTCTAGTTTTGTTTGATAACGTGATATTTTAGCAGGGAAATTTTAATTAATTATTTTGGTCAAAAGAGTATTAACAAAGTTTTGAGTAAAGGCATTGTTAAACAAGTTTCAAGTTTAAATGTAAAGTTTAAACTTAACTAAGAAAAAGAGAAGAGGAAGGGATGTTCGTGTTTTACTCGAAGTATTTGATGGTTTGCTCGAGTTTATTTGGATGTGACTCGAAGCAATATTGTGTGGTCCGGGAAAAAGTCTGGTTACATTTTTTTTTTAAAACATGCTCTGTTTTTAAGAGTTTAAAAATGAAATTTAATATAAAGGCAAGAATTCAAAATAAGTTTTAATACCAAGTTTAAATATGGACTCAAGTAAATTTGAATCTTAGTTTGGAATTAAATAAGTGTTAAAATAAAGATGTTAACAAATATAAGCTTTAAAAAAAAAGATTAATTAAGAATTGAGTATAAATTGATAATTAAAGGATCATTAATATATGATTAGGGATTAATTGATTGATTTATAAGGTAATCAAGGGGTGGTGAATTAACTAATGATTGTCATTAATTAATGATTGAATAAGCAGGATTTGATGATTAATTATGACATGAATTGATAATGCTTGTTTGTTTATTGAATGTCTGAATTGAATAATAACTATGGGATGATATGCGGTGACACCCTGTTGATATGAGATGGGTTATATCAATGATAAATGGATAATGTTTACCTGCGTTATTGCTGTGTAAAAGTGACATCCAGTATTTGAATTTAATCACTTGAATAACTTGGGTTAAAATAACATTGGATTCGAAGAGTGGGGTCGGGTACTAGGAAATACCCGAAACCACTTCGAATTTTATTTTGATGGATATGTGAAATCTATAGACTGGAATGAAGTGATTTAAAGGAATGGGACTATTCAAATCTGAATCTTGGTACACAGGAAATGGATGTGAGGAATAAGTGATATCTAAAATAAATTGTGGCTTTGTGAATTGAATCGAGTTACCCCGGGTTTTATATGAGTTGTATACCTTTGTATTTCATGTTAGATGGGTTTACTCACGCTGGTTTCCAGCCTGACCCGGGTGTTACTTTGATGTAATGCTCGGGTCAGACCGAGTATTACAGATTTTCAGGTAATGACGTTCTGGAGCTCAGGAGACGAGCTGGATGGCAGGAACGTATGGAGTGTTTCCGCTGTGATATACTTCTGTTTATCTGGGATATGTTGATTTTTATATACCCAGTGATTGTGTATATGTGTAACTCTGATGTATAAAATATAATTGACAGATACAATATTCTTTTTGTAAACTGTTATTTATTTGATATTATATTTTGATCCGCTGCGAATGTGAGAATCTATGGTGTGTTTTTTTGTTTCTTCTTCTTCTATCTCTTTCTTCATTTCCTAACTATCTGGAATTTTCGAGATCGAAAATTCCGGGTCGTTACAGTTGGTATCAGAGCAAAGGTTAAGCGAGTACCTTAGCTCTGGTGGGTATACTCATATAGATAAGGTCAATAGTACCCTAGAATGAGTTGAGTGTGTATATATATATATATGAGAGCGTACTTGTTATTTTCATATATAAAGATTTCAAATGATTTTTATATAAGATTATATTTGATATATAAAGTAATATTCCTTTTAAATAAATATTAAGGTAATTGGTGTTAAATCATTGGAATCAAATAGAATAATGAGAATTAAGAGTTAATAGTAATACAACCAAATTGTAATTAAATAAAGATAAGTTTGAAATGGATTCAAACTGAAATTAAAATCTTGAATTTGGGAAAAGATTTAGAATAAGGTGAAAATGAATTGGTATCCAGATATGATAATTTTGGTATCATCATAAATAGTTACTGTGTTTAATAATGATATATTTGTCAATAAGTAAGCTAAATGAGGTAAACTTTTAAGATGAGTATAACTTCTGAATAGAAGTGGGTTTAAATTTGTGAAATGTTAAAACCTAAGGCTAGAAACATTTGAATTGTTTCAAATGTAAAGAGAAATTTGTTTTGAACTAAAAAAAAAACCAAAGGGTGGTTCAAAATTTAAGTATAACGTGGTGTGTAAAGGAAATGATATGTATATATGAGGAACATTCATAATATCAAAAAGGGGTGAAATAAACTCTTAATGTTGAGTTTTAAAATTGGGAAATGAGATGTGATATCCAAGGTGATAAGTTTTTGAACTTATAAAATTTATTAATGTGAAGTTTAAAATTTGAAGTGGGAATTCAAATTTGAGTAAGTTTGGCGAGATTAAATTGAATTTAACTTAAGGGAAGTTAAATAAGTTTGGAATAAACAACCTGAATTGGAAATTTTAAGATGAAATTGAGATGTAACTTAGAAAAGTTAAATGGGTTGTTTTGGTAGGGAACTATATGTGATCTCAAATAGGTTTGAGATCTAGAATGGGTAGTGGATGATGAATGTTTTAAATAAATTGGATGATAGATTGGGGTAATATCTATCCCAATATTGGAATTAAATGGAATTAAACTTTAATTTGAAATTACTTAAGTAATTTTGATTTTAAAGATAAAAATTAAACTTGAGAAAATGGGATCACTTTGAACATTAAGACTTGAATGTTTAAAATGAACATGAAAACTGAAATGATTAAGGATTGGTTCCAAGATTGGATTTGGGTAATAAATTGAAATTTAAAGATTTAATTGTTTAAAAGGGATTTTGAATTATTATTTGAACGTTGAAATAAGTTAAGTAAAGATAACTTAAAATGGAATTTGAGAATTGAACTCAGAAATTAAATTGTTTAAAGATATTGATTTGAAGATAAATGTTAATTGGATTAGGGGAATAAATCAACATTTTAAAATTTAACTCGAACTTATATAATTCGAGATGGTTTGAAATTGAGATTTAAATTGAACTAGTTCAAACTGAATTTGATTTGAACTAATGGGAATTGTGATTTATGATGGATAAGTATAAAATTCAAATGAGAAATTTGAATTGGATTAATTAGAAATAAAATTTAAGTTATTCAAATTGGGATTGAGTCAATTTAAATGTAAGTGGAAATTTAAATTGAATTTATGGAAATGGAGATGGGGTATTAAACAGTTTGACTCTGGACTATTTTCAAAATAAAAATGTTTAATATAAACCTATTTTTCCAAACTATTTATTACACAACTTTTCTTTTTAAACCTAAAACTATCTTAAACATGTTTTACAATTACTTTGGAACTATTTAACTATGTTACAACTGTTTTATAAACTAATTACTATTTTTCTACTACCTTATAAACTGGTTCCTGTTTTTCAACTATTTTATAAATAATTACTATTTTTCAACTGTCTTACAATTACTTAACTGTTTATAGCTCTTTTACAAACTAATAATTATTTTTCAACTACTTATCTATTTTTAAAAAATTTCAAGCTATTTTCTAAATATAAACGGGTCGGAGTTCAAACTGTTATTGAGTAAATACCCAACTGAGATAAGAATTGAAGTGATAATCCAAATGGGGATTAAGGTAATAAAATCAAAGTGAGGGTGAATAGAAAGGAAATTGATTTAACTGATAATCAATGAAGATAAATACGTAGGATGTACGTATATTATTCTATTCGCATAGTGATTTGATTCAGATTCGAGCACAGAATTTCGACATAGTATTATCGATCCGAGTTGGGATTTTTCGCTCGATTTTCGTCGGCGAATCTGGATATGGATTTTTGATTGGTTCTGAATATTCTCTATCATAGGTATGACTATGCAAGGAGTGACGGTTTCTGATCAAGAAACCAGATCTGAGTCCGCACTAGGAAGTCGGGTGGACGATACTAGTTCGGAAGTGAAATTGTGTGATCGAGTGAGCGATCAGATTGGTATTGCGTACGAATGATATGGGGACATCGTACGGGTTTGAATGAAATTGGCATTGAAAATTTGTGGATAAAAACTGAAAAGATTTTTGAAATTGAAAGTATATTTTGAGAAATTGACAATGAATAAAGGTGGAAATTGATTTTGAAGTTGTAGATAAAAGGTTATAAGATGATTTTTGAAATGGAAAATATATTTGTGAATATATGAGGAACTAAAATAAAATAAATGTAAAATTTATATTTCTATGGTAGAAATTAACCTTATGGAAATAAAGTGGAAGTTGAATATTTTTCTGAGTTAAAGTTCACTTTATAATAAAAGTAAGAAATTTGGCAAGTGACTTTATAAAGAAATCAAATTCGAATATTTGATTTGAAATAAACAAAGTTACGTATTTTTGTTATATATGATAAAACTCTCCTTATTGAATCCATTGCCAGAAGAAAAAGGTTTTTGAAAGTTTTTGAAGTATACAAAGCAAACTTATATAAGTATAAAGTGATTTAAAGATTTCCCAAGGAAATTATATATATGTATATATATATATATAAAAGGTTTTATGGAAATGGTTTTGAGAAAAAGGTTTTTGGGAACCTTTGGATTTGGAAAAGGCTTTTGATTTTTGGGTAAAATCAATATTGGGATTTGGGAAGCCTGATTTGTGAATTATCGATTTTGAGAATCGATTTTGTGTAAAAGCATTTATATGAGACTCATACTAGGTGTATGATTTGGAAAATACTATATGTGTATAGTATAAAGTGTTTTGAGATTTGCTCTGGGGAAAAAGGCGCTCCCTTGAAATGAACTTCTCAGGAGTGCCACAGGGTGGCACTGCCTTGAGCCTCAAAGGGGGAGGTTCTAAAGTTGATCCTGTGAGGAGTCCGGACAAAACTAGTTCCTGAGGATTATTTGTGTAGCGAAAGTCGAGGGGCTGGTGCCCACAGAGGCATTTGGGTTATGCTGTGACGACAGTGTAACTCGATGTCACTGCGATCTACTGCAGACCATAGCGAAAGTCGTGTGTGCCGCTGAGAGCCAACAGTCTATGTTTGATTTTACATCGGTAGACTGCGACACTATGGTAACATAGCGAAAGTCTTGTGTGCCGCTGAGAGCCAACAGTCTGCGTTTGATTTTATATCGGTAGACTGAGATCTATGTAGGAGTGGAGAAGTTTCATTTTGACAGTGAAAATCGTGTGTGCCGCTGAGAGCCAACAGTTACATGGACTTTTGCTGCGACGGCAACGTAACCCTGGATGTAACTGCGATCTGTTGTGGGTTCTATGGTGTAATCAGTTACATGGACTTTTGCTGCGACGGCAACGTAACCCATGATGTAACTGTGACCATGGATGGGTGTGATGATTTCCATAGCATTCTCACCAAAGATATTTCCTCTATTTTCAAAACTGTTTCTATATTTTCAATAAAATTATTTTTCCAATATTTTCACTGGATGTTGGAAACGGGTCTGCCAAGCACTTATAGATTTTCAGTCATACGCCTGATCAACGTATGACCGAATTTCTGTGAGAACAAGGATGGACTTGTCGAAACATCGAGTTATAAAAGAATTTTTATATATAAAAACTATTTTGGAATAATATTATATAGATATTAAAAAGTGTTTTAAAAATGATCAAAGAATATTTATCTGATTTTAAGCATTTTATTAATTCTGGTTTCGTTCCTTTTCGAGGACGAAAAGATTCAAAAGGGGGGAGGGATGTGACATCCCAAGATTTTTGACAGAATTATTTTAAATAAATATTTAACTTAATTAATTAAAATACAACTTGTTGTTTTAAAAACAAATATATATAGATGTATTTTGGGAGAAAACTATGATTTGGGAAATTTAAAATAAACAAAGGATTGTTTTGTTTTATAGCCTGATAAAAATAAGAAATAAAGTAATAATCTCTTTTTATAAATTTATTTTAATGTAATAATGAGCTTTATTTATAATATAATGTCTATACAAGTAGATTTTTATTATAAATGAAAATTGTTATACATATTTTAAAAGAAACTATGGTTTTAAAGTTATATAAATCTCTCAACAAAATAATATATATAGATAATAAATTATACTTTATAAATATTTAAAGTAAGTATAAATAAAATAGTAATAGTTAATTAATTATTTGATAGTTGAGTTTTTAAAATAAAAATAATACACTTATGTTAGAGATAGAAATAATTATACAAGATAACAATCACAATAACCATAACCACCTTTAAACTAAAAACTTAAGTAAATTATCATATACTCTATAACAAAATACATTTGCAGGCATGGAAATCATACTAGTACAAGGCATAAGATAAAGCTTAAGTAAAATATTTATACTCTACAACAAAATACATATGTGCAGGCAAGATAATGGGTTAGGCAGGATATCATTTCAATGCCATACGAATGTAACTGGGTAAGTATGATAAGCTAAGTCAAACAATAAGCATATATAATACTTGTAAGCATATACGAAACTGGATTGTAGGAGAAGCAAGTGAATAAAAATATCTATGTACAAAAGTACATTAGCATTTAATGTCTTCTACCCTAGCACAACAAAACCCATTCGAAAATATGTTTTCAGCCCCAAAGAAGAATAAAAAATCTCTGATTTTTGTACTAGCTAAGATTTTATTTGTGTACAAATGCAACCATTAAGCTTTGCATACTTGTTTTATTTAGCAAACTTCTTTCATTTTTGTTCATTCAAACAAATATACAAACCTGGAAGAAGAAAAAACAACTAGAAGCAAAAGCATTTCAGTTCACAATCAAAAATGAAAGCATCTTAACTATAATAAGATTTCCAGCATTCTTGTTCAAATTCAAAGCCATTTCGAAGCTTTCTGGAATCAACAACAAAACATGCAAAGTTTTCAAAATTCCAGTTTCAAGCATTCAAACAAAAGAACAAGCTCTGTTTTAAATTGTCAGGTGAGTAAACTAACCCAGATTCTTCTTTTCTCTATATACCTGTGAGTAAACACTTTTGTTTATCTGGTTGTAACTAATATGCTTGGGATGATATTGAATTGCCTCAAATTCTGCAGTTTGTATTTCCCTAGATGTGTATATATAAGTATGTGAGATGTCTGATTTTAGATGTAACCTGTACTCTGTAATCTAGGCTGTGATTTTTGTCTTCAAAAAATTCCAAACACCAAATCAAACAAATGTTAGATCTCGATGTACAAATGATAGTTGTTTGTTAATGAATGAGGATGCCTTTAAAGAAATTCCAGGATTTTAAATTTAGCAAAAGAGAGTTTAAAAATGGGAATAACAGTGGAAATTACTTATACAGGTTAAAACCAACTATCTTAATTTCGAATTCGAATTATGAAAATGGATTCATGATTTGAAATCATGAATTTTAATCCTCATTTCATGATTTTTAGGTTGTTAGTTCCTGTAAATTCTTGGGTTGTTCGGGATTGGGTGAGTCGGCAAATTCAGGTGGTTGGGTAGATTTGGAGGCCTGACATTTGGCGTAGAGTAGGAATAGAGCATGGGGAACACGAGAAAAAAATAGCGCTGAAATTTCTAGATGATCGTGGTTGGTGGTCGATAGGATTTTAGGGTTTAATCACGCTGTCTGAGATGTTGATGAATTCGAGGCTAGTATGGCTTCGTCTTTGAGTCGAACTCGATCGGGAATAAAGGAATGACATCGTGGGTTCTTGGCGAAGTTCTGGTCATGGTGTCAGGGTTTGCAGTCGACGTGGATGGTCGAAGCGTGAAGCTTTTGTGGTACGATACTGTTTTCAGGAATGGTGGTTATATGTCGTTTTCGATTTCAGATGGAGGCATCGGGTTTTGGGTACTGGAAGCGTCTTGGAGGAGCAACGCCGTTTTGCTGGAGGAAGGGACTTTGGTCGGAACGACGTCGAGTGGATGTGCATGTGCACACATATCATCGAGTGTCTGGGTTCACTAGAATTAAGAACCGAAAGAAGATGAAGGAGAGAGGATGGAATTCTCGGTGGTTGTTCGAGTAATCTGTTTGTTGGCCGGGGTTCAATCTCGAGATTTCTGGAAGGAAACTTGAGTGTTGACAAAAGGGTTTTATCATGGGCTCGGTCTAGTTTTGTTTGATAACGTGATATTTTAGCAGGGAAATTTTAATTAATTATTTTGGTCAAAAGAGTATTAACAAAGTTTTGAGTAAAGGCATTGTTAAACAAGTTTCAAGTTTAAATGTAAAGTTTAAACTTAACTAAGAAAAAGAGAAGAGGAAGGGATGTTCGTGTTTTACTCGAAGTATTTGATGGTTTGCTCGAGTTTATTTGGATGTGACTCGAAGCAATATTGTGTGGTCCGGGAAAAAGTCTGGTTACATTTTTTTTTTAAAACATGCTCTGTTTTTAAGAGTTTAAAAATGAAATTTAATATAAAGGCAAGAATTCAAAATAAGTTTTAATACCAAGTTTAAATATGGACTCAAGTAAATTTGAATCTTAGTTTGGAATTAAATAAGTGTTAAAATAAAGATGTTAACAAATATAAGCTTTAAAAAAAAAGATTAATTAAGAATTGAGTATAAATTGATAATTAAAGGATCATTAATATATGATTAGGGATTAATTGATTGATTTATAAGGTAATCAAGGGGTGGTGAATTAACTAATGATTGTCATTAATTAATGATTGAATAAGCAGGATTTGATGATTAATTATGACATGAATTGATAATGCTTGTTTGTTTATTGAATGTCTGAATTGAATAATAACTATGGGATGATATGCGGTGACACCCTGTTGATATGAGATGGGTTATATCAATGATAAATGGATAATGTTTACCTGCGTTATTGCTGTGTAAAAGTGACATCCAGTATTTGAATTTAATCACTTGAATAACTTGGGTTAAAATAACATTGGATTCGAAGAGTGGGGTCGGGTACTAGGAAATACCCGAAACCACTTCGAATTTTATTTTGATGGATATGTGAAATCTATAGACTGGAATGAAGTGATTTAAAGGAATGGGACTATTCAAATCTGAATCTTGGTACATAGGAAATGGATGTGAGGAATAAGTGATATCTAAAATAAATTGTGGCTTTGTGAATTGAATCGAGTTACCCCGGGTTTTATATGAGTTGTATACCTTTGTATTTCATGTTAGATGGGTTTACTCACGCTGGTTTCCAGCCTGACCCGGGTGTTACTTTGATGTAATGCTCGGGTCAGACCGAGTATTACAGATTTTCAGGTAAGGACGTTCTGGAGCTCAGGAGACGAGCTGGATGGCAGGAACGTATGGAGTGTTTCCGCTGTGATATACTTCTGTTTATCTGGGATATGTTGATTTTTATATACCCAGTGATTGTGTATATGTGTAACTCTGATGTATAAAATATAATTGACAGATACAATATTCTTTTTGTAAACTGTTATTTATTTGATATTATATTTTGATCCGCTGCGAATGTGAGAATCTATGGTGTGTTTTTTTGTTTCTTCTTCTTCTATCTCTTTCTTCATTTCCTAACTATCTGGAATTTTCGAGATCGAAAATTCCGGGTCGTTACACCTTCTAGTAGTATTGGTGATGTGCATTAGACTAGAGAAAGTTCAGTTCAAGGTGGAGCTGAAAGGAGTTTAGGCGAAGTTATACCTATTCGGGCCAGTCATAGGACTATTAGGCCCATCTGAGAGGTATGGTGATTGACAATGTGCAAACCTTAGACTTGGCAATCGATTTGATTATGCCCTAATGTGGTTCACAATGAGCTATTTGACCTTGAAGAAGCTATGAAGTCGAGTGATAGCTCGAAATGGATGTGCGCCATGGAAGAGGAGTTAGAGTCATTAAGAAAGAACACGATTTGGGATTTGGTACCAACTCCCCAAGGTGAAGGATGATGGAAGATACAAGGCTAGATTAGTTGCTAAAGGGTTTTCACAGAGGAAGGGAGTGGAGTATGATGAGATATTTTCTCTTGTAGTGAGGCATACCTTCATCCGCATTTTGCTGGCTATTGTTGCCACTCGTGACTTGGAGTTGGAGTAACTTGTTGTGAAGACCGCTTTCTTACATGATGACTTGGAGGAGACTGCTATCCCAAAAAATGGATCAACACCCTAGTTAAGCGTGAAAGCACCAGCCCTGTTCTCATAGAGCAAGTAGATAATAGATATAGAAAAAAGCAATAAGAGAAAGAAGACAAGAAGATTTTTATAATGGTTCAACTGTTAACGAAGCCTACGTCCACTTTATAGTTTTTATTATAGACTAATTGCTATTACAAGATGTATTTGATTACAAAGCTCTTGATTATCCTTAGTTAGATTGAATCTTCAAGGTTGGAATCTACTGGAGAATCACAATGAATTCCTTTGAAGACTGTTGTGAGGGAGGTGAGGAGTGAAGAAAACTTCCAGTAGAGTTTCAGTAACCAGTCCAGAGAAGATCCCGTTTATGTTTCAGATAGGAGAGTATTTATAGAGATTGGGGAGCTATTGGACCAAGCATACTCGCTAACTACTTGCAGATGATCACAGGAAGATGTTTTGAAGCTTGCCTCACGACTCGAGCCAAAACCATGGATCACTAGCGATCCATAGTATCTGCTCGAAAGCGAGCCAACTCCTTAGTTTTTTGCCCTATGCTTTGCTTCGTTTGAGTCGTAATCATTCTATGTTCACGTATGGATCGTTGGCGATCCATGGTGTATGGATCGCTAGCGACCCATACACTTAGATTTTCTTTGGACTTTGGTCTCTGGGTTGCCTTTGTCATCTTGCGTTGATGTTGGTCGTGTAGTCTCGTAACTCGTGTTGCACATCGCTTTGTTTTGATGACGATTCACTTGCTAGTTGTATTTAGTTGCTGATTGGACTGGACGGATGCTTGTCACTTGATTTAATTAACTCGGAAGCTCGTCAAATTCAGCCACTACTTTTATAATATGGATTATATCATGATGCAAAAATACAGGTTGAGCCCTGAGCTATCCCTATGGATCGCTAGTGACCCA
Organism: Allium fistulosum; assembly: GCA_030737815.1. Classification (NCBI taxonomy): domain Eukaryota; kingdom Viridiplantae; phylum Streptophyta; class Magnoliopsida; order Asparagales; family Amaryllidaceae; genus Allium; species Allium fistulosum. The sequence continues at coordinate 343,005,304 of CM060903.1, read as the reverse complement.
TGTCCTTAGTGGATTTATTCATTCTTTTTTCCTAGCTCCCTTTGGCTTTTTACTCTAACCCTTTTGGTTGACTTCTGAACTAATCTGACTCGACCAAGTCATTCTGACTTCTCTTAGATCTGCTTGGGTTAAAAACCCGGATAACATTTGCCCCCCAGAGTACGTCTTTGTTGAAAACAAGGTGTGCTCTAGAAGTTATCGCTTTTCAGTTCTTGTTCGTTGGATTCCAAGTTGTTGTGTTAGGACCACACGAATTTGAATCAGACTAGTCTTTCACTTGCTAAGTTTCACCTTGGATTGTCATTGCTTACCATAGAAGATCAGATTTCACATTATAACTTTCTGAAATGCCACGAAGTATTGTATGGATGTCACTAGGAAAATTTGAAAAAAAGAATTAGGTAATTGTATGGATCGCTGGCGATCCAATTACTTAGAAATTTTTTTTTGCACACTTTATGTTCCTATTTAAGCACCCTCGAGCCGATCCATTTACCATTCAAGCCCAGCTTCTTTCTGTGATCCAACCTTTCAACTATGATTCAACCTATCTTCTCTTCGATTTGATCCATCGTCTCTGGCAATCCAACCTTATTTAAGCCTCCACTGTGATTCCTTTTACGCCGCCAACTCCAGAGCATCACCACCGCCTTCCCAAATCGCCTTCGATCAGACCCTAGCTCGCTTGTGCCTTAGATCGCCGCTGACCCATTCTCAGATCGCTGCCGACCTATTTTTAGCTCGTTGATCTTAAACCTTCGACCAATTTTACATTTAGATCGTTAATCCAAGGTGGGTTTGCTGATTACGATGTTCGTCTATTGGTTTAGCAATGGAGTTGTATTTGTGGTGTTAGTCGTGAGGAGTTTGGGTCAATTGCGGCTTAATGGAGGAAGATAGTAAATCGAATCTTGAGTTCCTCACGGAACGACATTCGGGCCTTGCCCCGGTGCTTGACATGTTTTCCTGTCTTCGTCCATTGAGCCAGAATTGACTTATGCCAGGTCCCATAGCCGATACCACACAACCCATTGTGAATTGGTTTCGTCCTTCAGGAGGATTCAGGTTGATTTTGCTTTCTTTCGCACGAATGGTGTACCTGTACTGGAAGGGACTTTCCACATCATTTCGAACAACATATCAGTTATCGATCGTTGATTGATAACGGGTAAGTGTAGGAGAAGTAATTTCAAAAAGAAAGTGATACGGGAAGTCCTTTTACCTCTCGGCTGCGAGCGTACTATCTACATGGGGTAGAGCATTTGTAGTGTTTAGGACACCGAGTCCACCACCAATAGATAAAGCGTCGCTCTTGTCCTAGTACATACTTGAAGCCCGACACATTAGTGCGAGTCGATATTTTTTCAGAATTCAAGTGTGTTATGTGGAGTTCTTATTTTAGGGTTGAATTACCTGACCGTTTTGGACGTAAATTATGTTGTTTAGAATGAAGTACCCGTCCTCTCATCCCAAGTCTAGTGGAGGAAGTCATGCACTTTCGAAGGCCGAGTCATCGTCCGTCGCCCCTCCTTCTTTAGCTTCACAGGCCGAGTATGGCCAGCTAGTTTCGGTTGGTCCGATCATGGACCGGACTCCTCTTAATTTCATAGTCCTTCTAAATCCATCGGAGAGAGCATCTTCCATGATCTCTGCCAAAGTCTTGCGCAATATCTGCCTACAGCAAGGCATCCCAAAGGAAGATGTGCGCATCTCAAAGAAGGATGAGTTCACTCATATGCCGCGCCAGGGATATACCGCTTGTCATCGTTATATGTGATTGAATGGAGTTGTGCCCCCTTTTAACGATTTCTTGAGGGAAACCCTCTAGAACTTAGGGATTGCTCCATTTCAGATTCACCCCAAGGGCTATGCCATCTTAACTTGTCTGCTCGTCCTTTTCATGCGAATATTCAACTGTGCCCCGACCTTTGACGAGTTGAGATACTTTCTTTCATTTAAATGAAGAGATGGGTGTCCTTTCTTGGTCGTGATCGAGGCTCAGAGGAATCGTAAAATTGTATTGCAACTACAGAGCAACTTATCCCAATTCAAGACTCAATACTTCTTTGTCAGATGTTCTAAGGGGTTCAACTATTTTTGGACAATGGGGGGTAAGTTCCCTTTCTTACTCACTCAGCTCTGATGTGTTATTACAAAATTTCAAACAAGTTGAATAGTTCTAACAGTTATTCCAAGGCAGAACAAGGACTTGTCTCTCGATGAAATTTTCTGAACCATGAAGGCTATCGGTGCTGGAGAAAGATCTGTTAAAGTCTTGTTGACTGATAAACACTTGCTTCAATACAGACTGCTGCATCTGGGGAGATCCGCAGTTCCAGTTGAGGTACCATCCCCTTCTTGATCCGGGGTATGCACGCGATCGACCTCCTCATCTTACAGTTTCGAAGAGGGCGCTTTTCAAGAATGGGAAGGCCCATCCAGCGAGTCAGCTGAAGAGACTTGCGAGGGAAAAGACGCCGAGGCCAATGGTTCGGCTAGGATGCCCTCGATTCCAGAAGAAGAGGAAGATGAATTTAATCAACGGGAAGGCAAGGCTACGATGGACATAGAAAATGAGGAGGGAGAGATTGGGAGTAGTGGTGATGAGTCCACTTCTAGTGATGATTTCTATGCAGAATCCGATGATGGGGATTTTGAATCGTGTGATGAGACCCTGAGGATGAGTCCCATTGTCCCGATTCTCCTCCCCCAAAGATAAGTGAAAAAGGTGACGCTTCAAAAGCTGGACGACATCGAGATTCCCGATCAAAGACGCCAGCATAGACTTCGGAGATCTGGACAATGTATACGTCGATTTTGATGCGCTCATGGGGGAAGACTTCAAATTTGAAGAGATGTCTCCTCGTTCGAGCAATATTGTGCCCGAAATTAGCCCAATTCCTTCCATAACGTCAGCTCGCTGCGGTTCGTGACATCGCTTTAGGCCCTCCCCAAAACACATTACACGTTTCACTAGGGTTACACTCACTTACACATATATTTTTCATGCCTATTCTCCATTTCTAAGACTTTCTATCTATCTTCCATGTCAGGTACCATAAGAGGACGCGGTCTCTATAATGATTTCGAAGAAGTCACCGACTCTCGGTGCTGGTCAAAGCAGTCTTCCAACCGTCACCAACCTCACGAAATAGAGGAGTATCGAAAAAGAAAAGATTTAGAGGCTAAGGCTCACCGTTGAGATGAGAGGGAACGGGCCAAGTATATAAAGGCAGGTACGAAAAAAGGAAGACTTTTGATGAGAGGAAGGAGCCACCAAAAAAGTCAAAGTTTGATCGCGGTCCCCATTCTTCAGAACAACAGGCCTTCGCTCTGGCCCCCGCCTCGATTGATTTTGGAATCCTGGCTTCTTCTGTACACATTCCATATTCAACTTAAGCTTCATTGTCTCATATGGCTCTTGCCTCCAGTTCTTCACACCCCCACCGGAGACCTGCCTATGTCTTTCCTTCTGGTCCTCCTAGGCTTGAGGCAGCGCTCCCCGGGTGGTTCTTAAGGGGGGTTAAGTTTGATTGTGATCTTCATCCGGTTCATAGGGATGCTTATATGCCCCACCTCCAGGCAATCCAAAATGATATAGAACAGGTCGAAGGGTGGGAAAAATTATGCAAACAGTTGGGGGACACGAACCGCAATAACTATCAGGAAATCCTCTCCTTCAAATCGGAGAAAGATGATTTTGAAAGAGCGTTAGCTGAACGCGACGCCGGAATCAAATAGTTGGAAGAGAAAAGGATGCGGTGCTTCGAGAAAGCAAGAACAACATCGGCTTGCTGAAGGAGCTAAAAGAGGCGCATGTGAAGATCGAGATCGTCCTGAGAGACGAAATTAGAAAAGCGCACACCGAAGAAGTTAAACTACAAGCGAAACTTGAAGCCCGCGGTAAGATCATTGAATCCCAGAGGAAGACTATTTTCGACCACGACAAGATCGTAGAAGACCACAATAAGACGATCACTGAATATGAAGAATCGTGAAGTCGCGTGATAAGACAATCTCCGACCAGGCTGAAATGATTGCCATGCTCCATGACCGAGTTGCGTAGCTTAGCACCGCTAAAACTCGTGTCGAAGTCGAGAAGGCCGCCGTTACAGTGGATTATATGGAGCTTCAAGATACTTTGAAAGAAAGATGGAAAAGATGGATGAGACCATCTTAAATTTCTATGTCAACTCTCTGCTGCACCAGGGGAGTCTCGGCTACTTAGGCCCTAAATTCCCGTGCACTCTCACTGTGGTTTGGGAGGAGATTTTGACCCACTTTCATGATAGCGGCGATGTTTATTCCGAGCGAGAGTTAGAGAACACCTACCTCAATGAAGAATCATAGAAGGCGTTGCTGGAGGGCCGGGAGATCTTGTGGATTGAGAGAGCAAAGGAGGCTCCCGATGCTACTACGATAGCAACTGCCAAAGCGCTTCCAGTGCCTTTTATTTCCGGTGCTGGCGAACCATCGAGGCAGCCCCGTGATCCATCAGCAAGTTCTGGGCTTGAAGCTACCCCTTGAATTGTGGAACCGTCAAAGGAGGGTGAAGGCGGTGAATTCGAGGTCGAAATTCTCGGTCAATCATCTAGTGCGGTAATTTACTTGCTTCTCCCGAGTTTGAGAATTTTTATCTCACGCCGCAAGAGTAGGACGAATTTAACGCTTTCATTTTTGATCTTTTAGGTCCATCCTCATTATCTGTTGATCCGCCGGCCTCCTCGATGGCTGGATCTATTGCTATCTCTACCACTTCCGTGCTTGTTTTTGTACCTACTCCGGTCGCCGTGTTCGTGTCTAGTTTGCAGTTGGGGCCGAAATCCGAGAAGATTGCCGCACTACATGGCTTGGATGGCCCGTTCGTATCTTTAGAGGGTGATTTCACGGCGGGCGAAGCTTGGGAGCAAGAAATTTAGATTGAGTATCCGTGCAGATCTCAAGAACAGCTAGTTGCCGTTAAAAAAGAGAAGGTTGAAGCAATCAAGGCCTCTAAGAGCTCCCGCGGGTCTCAGAAGCGTAAAACGAAAGGTGAGTCTTCTGAAAAAGTCATAGAGCAGGAAGAGCACATTGGCACCGAGGAGATCGTCGACATTACTGGCAGCGATACCACTCCTGAGGCGAAATAAAAACTTCGAACATAAGGCGGGAAGGGGAGTGGTGGAAAGAAGCGCTGAGAAGCTTAGGCGGTAGCTGATCTAGATTTGATTCATTTTGCATTGGTTTGTTCAAGTGCAGAGTCTGCACTTAGTATTTTTGTTGTACTGTCTGTACTTTTCTTTTGTTGGCCGATATTGTGTGGGTACGTCCCCCAAGTTTTACCTTGTACAGGAAAAAATTATAAGTAATATACTGTTGATATTTTGACTGTACCTTTACTTATCTTCTCATATGTACCTTGTGCACTTATGTCTATTTTGTCTACTTCAATTTCACCTTATCTAGTCCTATGATTACTGTTAGAATTCTTTGTTTTGGAGTAACAGAACTTGTGAAATGTGAAATTTTTGTTTCTAAGCATGACATTTTTATTTAAGTGCCGGCGTATGCCTCCCAGTTCACTGGGTTGTTTACTTTAAACACTTGAAAAACGACCGGTAACTTATGATTCAAATAGTTTGCATGCCAAAACTTGGAATTCGACTAGGTCATAATTTGATTTTTTTTCCTTTTACAAGTTTTGCAACTTATGTTTTTATGCGATTCTGGAAAGTATATAACATATGCATGTTTAAAATGAACAGAAAAACGTAAACTTAGTGCAGAACATACAGTTATGAGGTTAACTATTAGGAAATTCATAATCAGACAGTTACGAGATTAACTTGATGAATAATCTTTTCAAATTTTTGGAAGTTAAACCACTTTTCACTTATCAAAAGCATGAGTTGGTGCTTATGAGTATCATTTCTTCGGATTTTTTGCAATCCTCAAATGTGTACTTCATTGCTTAAGGTGTGCACATCATATGAGTTAACTGTAGACAATCAAATGTTATTCACGTTAAAAGTTACAGTTTATCACGAGGTGTCAGCAATTGGAGTTTTTTGCTGGTTCATAGCACCCTGATTTTGTTGGAATCGTGCCTGTTACTCCCGGTAATAGGAGTGGGTTGATCTTTGCAACTCTTGTGATAGATGAGTTTCCCGGTATTGCCGGGCCAATTCCTGTACTTAAAATACTTCTCAATGTTGCCAATCTTCGGGCAACGTGAGGAATTTATGTTTTAAGAGCGTGATTTCACGGCTCGGAGAGTTAGTGCACAGCTTATGAAGTGCGTGGCTTTTGATACCTCAGCGTTGCCTATCTTCGGGCAGCGCGAGGAGTTTGCGTTTTTAGAGTTAATGCGCGACTTATGAAGTGCACGGCTTTTGATACTTCTCAGCATTGCCTAGCTTCGGGAAACACGAGGAGTTTATGTTTTAATAGTTAGTGCGTAGCTTATGGGATGTATGGCTCTTTCATTTGAGCCTTCCCAATGTTGTCGGGGCAACACTGATTCTTAGAAGGCGGGGATTGGGTTCCGCCAATCCAACTGTTTGATTCGATTTACTTTCGTCAACCCGGCGGGTAAGTGGAGCGTACTTGGGTATGATTCTACTTTCTCAAGTAGCAATTGTATGGTTTTGAGTCGATTTGACCCCGTCGAATCAGTGGGTTACTATTAGGAACACAATTTCATTGGTTCAAAAAGCGAATCAATTTTATTAATAGAAGTTAGGCAAGTTTTTGCCTATTTACAATGCCCCGGCATCCCGGGACGGCTTATTTACTGAAAAATAGAAAGTACATAAGGTAATTTTCAGGTGAAGTAGCGGCGCAGCGATTCATTGTTCCATGCTCTGGGAATTTGGACTCTATCGACAGTTGTCAATTGAAAGTTACTACCCTTAGCTTTTGATTGATCACATATGGCACTTCCCAGTTTGGTTTGAAGGTTCCCGGCACGGGATAGATCCGTTTAAGGATGAGATCTCCCACTTTGAAGGTTTGGTTATGAACCTTTGAGTTGAAGTATCGTCCAACCCTTTTTTGGTGGGCGATGGTCCTTAACTCAGATTTTTCCCTCCTTTTGTCAATCATATCCAGTGATTCGAGTAGGAGCTGCTCGTTTTGCTTCTAATTAAAGTTTTGCCTTTTGTGGGTGGGGACTTCTAGTTTGACGATAATCATTGCTTCTGAGCCATATGCCAAAGCAAACGGAGTGTGTTCGGTTGCCACTTTGTGAGTTGTCCTGTAAGCCCATAGTGCGAGTGGAAGTTCATCAACCCAGTTTCCTTTTACTTTCGTTATTCGCTTTTTGATAGTGGACTTGATGATCTTGTTTATTGCTTCCACTTGCCCGCTTACTTGCGGATGGGCAACTGCGGAGAAGCTTATCTCAATTCGGAAGCATTTACAGAAGTCTTTGAACTCAATGCTTTCGAACTGGGTCCGTTATCAGTGATGAACTTTTATGGCACACCAAACCTGCAAATAATGTTTTTAGTAAAAAATTAATGACTTTCTTTATAGTAATGGTGGTCAGCGGTTCTGCTTCGGCCCATTTCGTGAAATAGTCAACAACAACTATAGCGTATTTGGCTCCTCCTTTAACTATTAGCAATATGCCAATCAAGTCGATGCCCCATATTGCAAAAGGCCACAGGCTAACCATCTGTGATAATTCTGTTGAGGGAGTTCTTTTAATTTTGTTGAACTTTGGCAACAATCATATCGCCTGGCATAGTCTGCTGCGTCGTGGTTTATTGTCGGCTAGAAATATCCATACCGAAGAACTTTCTTTACAAGAGTCTGACCTCTGGTATGGTCTCCGCATTCGCCTACGTGCACTTCCTTCAAGATTCGCCGAGCTTCGTCAGTCACACATCTAAGAAGGGGGGTTGAGAATCCTCTTCGGTAAAGTATCCCATCCTAAATTACGAATCACGGCGCTTTCCGGAGAAGCTTTTTTCGTTGATTCCGGTCAATTGGAAGGGTCCCTGCAAGTAAATAGTTCTTGATTGGCACCATCCATGTTTCCGATTCAGCGGTGGTTTCGAGGATCCAGTCGACGTCCATTTTGTCTATTGTTGGGACAGTCAGAGTCTCAACCGGGACAAGTCCCAACGATTGAGCATCTCCCGAGCTTGCCATTTTAGCTAAGTAGTCATCCTTGGTGTTCTGCTCCCGTGGAATATGAGTTATGGTATAATGTTCAATGTCGCTCAGCAACTCTTGTACTTTAGACAGATACTGTGCAAGGTTCTCCCCTCGAGCTTGGTACTCGCCCTTTACTTGGCAGACAACTAGCTGGGAGTCGGATTAGATATGGACGAATTTTATTCCGAGTTCCTTTACAACTTTCAGCCCTGCTATTAATGCTTCGTATTCTGCTACATTATTTGTTGTAGAAAATTCCAAACGTAGGGTGTAGAAAATGGCTCATCCTTCGGGGGTTTCAAGCACTACTCCCGCCCTCGAACAGAGGTTGTTAGATGCACCATCAACAAAGAGTTTCCACTGCATCTCCCCTTTCGATGGTACTTCTTCTTCGTCATCCCATATAGTAAACTCGATGATGAAATCTTCCAGTGCTTTCCCATTGATCGCTTTTCTTGGATGGTAAATAATATCATATTAGCTCATTTCGATGTTCCACTAGAGAAGTCGTCCGGAAGTTTTAGGTCATTACAGCATTTGTTTCAGAGGCTGATCAGTCAATACTTTGATTGGATGGTACGCTCGTAGCTTCCTAGATGCGATCAGGAGACAATATGCTAGTTTTTCCAGATTTGGGTAATTTTTCTCGGCTCTAGTAAACCGCTTGCTAATGTAGTATACAGATCATTGGATTTTCGCTTCTTCGCACACAAGGGCAATGCTTAAAGCATGAGGTGGGACTGCTAGGTAAATGAATAGGTCCTCTCCGTCCACTAGCTTTGACAGGATTGGCGGAGCTTCCATGTATCGCAGCAATTCTTCAAATGTAGTTTGACATGCCGCATTCCATTCAAAGTTTTTCTTTCCTTTCTTCAATGCATCAAAAACGGTATGCACTTGTCGATGGCTTTCGAGATAAATCGGCTTAAAGCTACGACCTTCCCATTCAGGCTTTGCAGTTCTCTCTTGTTCTTTGGGGCTTGGACTTCTTGCAAGGCTGTTATCTACTCTGGGTTTGCTTCAATGCCCTTGGTACTTACGATGAATCCTAAGAATTTTCCGAAGGCTACTACGAAGTGACATTCAAGTGGTTTGAGTTTCATTCCATACTTTCGGAGTATTTCGAAAATTTCAACGAGATTATCCAGATGGTTTGCAGCTACTTGTGATTTGACCAACATGTCGTCCACATAAACCTCCATAGTTTTCTTGATTTGGTGCTTGGACGTGGTATTTACCAACCTTTGATAAGTTTCCCCGGCGTTCTTCAAACCGAACGGCATTACCTTGTAGCAGTATTATCCCAGATCGATGATGAAGCTGGCGTTCTCTTGATTAGGTTTGTGCATCAGGATCTTATTGTACCTGGAGTATGCATCCATGAATGATAGCAGTTCATGTCCTGCCATTCCGTCCACAAGCTGGTCTATTCTGGGGAGTGGGAAGCTGTCTTTCAGGCAAGCTTTGTTTAAGTCCGAGTAAGCGATACAGGTTCGTCACTTCCCATTGGACTTTTTGACTAAGACCGAGTTAGATACCCATTCGGGATAAGTTGCATCACAAATAAAACCGTTAGCCATTAACTTGTCCACCTCTTCCCTTAACGCCTTGGACCGTTCAGGACCCAAGCTGTGCCTCTTTTGCTTTACTGGTGTGAACTTGGGGTCGATGTTGAGCACGTGGCATGCGATTTCTGATGACACCCACACATATTGGAATGCATCCATGCGAACACATCCAAGTTGGCATGAAGAAATTTAGTAAGTTCCAATCGCATCTTGTTTCCAAGGTGCGATCCAAATTTCAAGACTTTAGTTGTGTTTTCCATATCGATTGCGATAGACACCGTCAATTCTACCAATGCTGCCCGATCCTCCCCTGAACTCTTCTTTCTAAGGTCCAAAGCTTTATCGACTCGGCTATGGTCCCTGAGCCAGGGGAGGCTCTATAGTTGCTATTCAGAAGGTTCATGAATGTGGAGAGTTCTCCCCACATCCTTCCCATTTTCCCTTCTTCTGGATTCACGTAACTTTGCAATGTAGCATTCTCTGGCGATGTATTGATCTCCTTTGACCACCCCGATTCCATTTGCAATCGAGAACTTCATTGTAAGGCCCCATTGGGCCAGAGCGACTCTGAAATCAGCTAAGGCGGGTCATCCCAAGAAGACGTTATACGCAGAAGTTTCGTCCACAATTACGAAGGTTTGAACAAGGGTAACTCTTCGATCACCCTCTCCAAGCTCCACTGGCAGGTCAATTGTCCCTACGGGTTGTTTGGGTTTGCCAGTAAACCCTTGGATTTTTGTTTGGCATGTAGACACACTTTACATGCCGATCTTCATTTGGTCAAAGGTACGTTTGAAAAGTATATTGACATAACTACCACTATCGACCAATACTCGTCGGACCACGGCGGGCCCGATTCCTACCGTCACCACCATCGGGTCGAGAGTCGGAGCTTCAATCCCTTTGGTATCTCGGTTTATGAATACAATATCATTATTTAAAGTTTTCTGCTGTTTGGTTGGAGCCCCATCTTCTATCGTGAGACATGATTCCTTCGGAGCATGCTTCAACGAACTTGCATATCATTCCATCTCTCCCCAACTTCTCTGTGCAGGATGCAGACCTTCAAATATCATTCCAATAACGAGTCTCCGGTTAGTTCACTTTGATCCCTCTTTACTGGTTACTGCTTGGTTTCTTTGATTCCTAGGGGCCCGAGGAGCCACAGGCTGGTCAGGATTGTGTGGTTTTCTGAGATATTGCTAGAGCTTGTTCTCCCGAATCAGCTCTTCAATCAAGTTCTTTAGGTGGCGACATTCATTTGTATTATGACCGTGTGTTTCGTGGAAGCAGTAGAACTTCCCTGAGTGCTTCTGTTGCTCGGTTGCTTCCTTCTTAGGAGGTTTTTTATATTCCTTAGTCCCTTGTGTCTCAAGATAAATATTTTCCGGAGTTTCGTTAAAAGGGGTGTAATCTTCAGGCCTAAAGCCTTTAAGGCGTTTATTGTTTCCATTTTTCTTATTGGAATTCTGATTCTTCCTTTTCTGATTTCCATCTTTCCCTATGATTCCTTCGGCGGTTCCGGAAGTGTTCGTATCCTAATTCACTGCCACGTTACTCTGTTTGACGTTCAACAGTTGTATGCCAGTTGACTTCCTTTCTAGCTCCTGCACCTCCTCCAATCTCAAGTATTGACTTGCTTTACGATTGAAGTCCTTCAGGGTAGTGGGTTGCTTCATCTTGATCCACTTTCCAAACTCAGTTTTGGGATGAATGGCTCGGACCAAAGCCATGAAAACCATGTCTTCATTTGGATTGCTGACCTCCGTCACTGCGGTATTGAACTGGTTCATGAAAGACTTCAGTGATTCGTTTCGTCCTTGGAGTAATCTGGACAGGGACATCACATCTTTGGGTTACGCGGTATGGATCATGAATTGATCGAGGAATCTTGTGGCTAGTTGATCGAAAGTAGAGATGAATTACGGAGGAAGCCTAGTGAACCACATGGAAGCGATCCCTTCTAAGAAAATGGGGAAACATCTACACCGAACAGCTTCTGAAGAGTTTGCTACATCCATGTACCAGCTATACTTGTATAAATGAGGTTTTGGGTCCTTCGCCTATCATAGGATGGGATAGTTGGCATCGTAAATTTTTTCGGATATCGCTCATTCAATATCTCATCAGTGAAGGGAGTCCGACTTGGTGCGAATCCCCACTCATCATCTCTTCTGTTTTATTTTTGGCCATCAATCACTTAACCATATCCACGATGAATGCCTCTGATGTCTGGTAATCCTAGGGACAGCTATTAGTCGCTGCACCAAGTGTTTAACTATCCAAACGGTCTTGGTAAGTGGGCTGAAGCCTAGGCTCTCCTGTCTTTGGGAGAACCACTCCTTCGGGATCCCGTTGGCTTGCGGTTGTTCTGACTGGGGCAGTTTTGACATTTTCAGCATTGTCGAACGCATTAGCATTCTCTTTTAGCTTATCATCATTAAATTATTCTCCATCCTCTGAATCAAAGAGATCCATGGCTATATCCTCTCGTGGGGTTTTCACCCTTGGTTCAAGTTCAAACTTGGTTGCCTTGCAGCGAGCGGGGTACTTGTATTCCCTTCTGCATTGATTCCCATAGTTCCTTCTGTCACCCTTTTTGTGGTTGCATCCCGTTTCTCCTGTTTAAGCAAGAAACAGAAGAATTTTCTTGCTCTATGGCAGCCGCGGGTTCAACCATAGTTCTTGGAGCAGGGTTTGATTGTAAGGTTAAGAGAGCATTAAGCTTATCCCTTAGAGCTCTCTGACTTCTTTCTATTTTCTGGTTGATCTCATCAACCATTTTGTTCAACTCATCCCTTGTAACGACTTCGCGTTGATTGGAAGACGCTGGCACCTGATCTCCTACGTTGGCACCATTTACTTCAGTTTGTTGATGATTCATATCTTCCCCAGCTACTACTGCCTCTATGGACCTTCTAGAGGCAGTTCTCTTTCTTCCTGGAGCCATTGATTCCAAGTAAAAGATTCTTCAAGCAAAGATTGAGGATCTAACGTCTGGACCTGTCTGATCCAAAGTAGATAGCTAGATTTGAACACTGAGTAGAGTACTTAGTGAAAGCACTAAAATGTTAACCCAAAAAATGAATCAACACCCTAGTTTGTGCGTGAAAGCACCGACCCTGTTCTCATAGAGCAATAATGTAGATAATAGATATAGAAAAAAGCAATAAGAGAAAGAAGACAAGAAGATTTATATAGTGGTTCGGCTGTTAACGAAGCCTACTCCACTTTATAGTTTTATTATTGACTGATTGTTGTTACAAGGTGTATTTGATTACAAAGCTATTGATTATTCTTAGTTAGATTGAATCTCCAAGGTTGGAATCCATTGGAGAATCATAGTGAATTCCTTTGAAGACTATTGTGAGGGAGGTGAGCAGTAAAGAAAACTTCTAGCAGAGTTTCAATAACCAGTCCGAAGAAGATCTCGTTTATATTGCAGATAGGAGAGTATTTATAAAGATTGGGAGCTATTGGGCCAAGCCTGCTCGTCAACTACTTGCAGATGATCATAGGAAGATGTTCTGAAGCTTGCCTCATGACCCAAGCCAAAACCATTGATTGCTAGTGATCCATGGTCTATGAATCGCTAGCGATCCATGGTATCTGCTCAAAAGCGAGCCAACTCCTTAGCTTTTTACCCCATGCTTTGCTTTGTTTGAGTCATAATCATTTTATGATCATGCATGGATCGCTGGCGACCCATGGTGTATCGATCACTAGCAATCCATACACTTAGGTTTTCTTTGGACTTTGGTCTTTGGGTTGCCTTTGTCATCTTGCGCTGATGTTTTTCATTTAGTCTCGTTGCACGTTTCTTTGTTTTGATGACAATTCACTTGCTAGTTGTATTTAGCTGCTGATTGGACTGGACGGATGCTTGTCTCTTGATTTAAATAACTCGGAATCTCATCAAATTCAATCACTACTTTTATAATATGGATTAGATCATAATGCAAGAAAACAGGTTAAGCCCTAATCTATCCCTATGGATCGCTACTGATCCATGTCCTTAGTGGTTTTATTCATTCTTTTTTCCTAACTCCCTTTGGCTTTTTACTCTAACCCTTTTGGTCGACGTCTGAGCTATTCTGACTCGACCAAGTCATTCTGACTTCTCTTGGATCCACTTGGGTTAAAAACCCAGATAACAAAGACCATTTACATAAAGCAACCAGAAGGATTTGTTGTAAGTGGGAAAGAGAAATGGGTTTGCAAGTTGAAGAAGTCACTTTATGGACTCAAGCAGTCATATCAACAATGGTACAAAAGGTTTGACTCTTTTATGCTTTCACTTAGTTTTGATCGTAATATCAAAGAGGCTTATGTGCACTTTAAGAATTTAGAGAGCAGTAGTTGGGTGTATTTACTTTTGTGTGTGGATGACATGTTGATTGCTTCCAAGGATAAAGCTGAAATTGATAGTTTAAAGATGAAGCTAAAAGCAGAATTTAAGATGAAAGACCTTGGGGAAGCAAGGAAGATTTTGGTTATGGAAATCCAAAGGTATAGAAAGCTAAGCCTTTTGAGACTCACTCAAAAGGATTATTTTAGGAAGGTGCTTGCTTGGTTTAGCATGGAAGGAGCAAAGGCAATTTGATGTATGCTATGGTTTGCACTAGGACAAAACTTACATGGAGAATGTGCCCTATGCAAGTGCAGTGGGTAATTTGATGTATGCTATGGTTTGCATCAGGCCTGACATTGCACAGGCTGTTGGATTGGTTAGTAGATATATGGAAAATCCAGAAAAAAAGCATTGGGAAGCACTAAAGTATATTTTCAGATATCTTAAAGGAACTCTAGAGCATGTGCTTATTTTTGGCGGCAGAGATAAAGATTTCATCTTGGTAGTTTTTTATTATTCTGACTACGCCAATGATAGAGATCGAAGGAAGTCAACCTTGGGTTATGGAGGATTATAAAATACACCTGCTTAAAAAATGTAAAGGGTAAATGCTGCACTTACATCGTGAACCGACTTGTTTTTCCCAATACCATAAAATTTATGTATACAACTATAATAACTGCAAAAAAAATTTTCACAAACCGTCACAAAATTTCAAACAAGCTCTTGGTTGGTACAGAGAAGTGTTTTTCAATGAAGCTTAATTAATGATGACAATTGACCAAGGAGATAATGTAGGGACAACGCTTGGGAGTCCAATGGTTGTAGGAAGGAAATTTGAATAATTTATACGTAAATCTGATGACATGTTTACGACATATGGGTATAGGAATCCTGTTAAGTTGCAAAATGGAAGGGGATACCTTTTAGAAAGTGAAAATTAGGTTGAAGGGCTTCTATTTGTAGGGTAATAAGTTTTAAGGACAACACTTCTGAATAATTAGTTTTAAGGACAATTTATAGCATAATAATAAATTCATTTATTTTTTTAAGTTATACATGAAAATGATAAATCCTTTTATCATTATTTCTGTATAACTGAAAATGATAATTCTTTTATCTTTTTCCTGTAAAATATCCTTAAAACTAATTTTTCAGAAGTAGTGTCCTTAAAACTTATTACTCTGCATAAATAAGCCCTTGAAGTGAAATTCCCCTTTTAGAAATTTATGGTGTGTGTTCTAGGTCAATAATATTTTCCTTCTAATGAATATTTTTCTCTTATATTGTGATCTCATCTTAGATGAGAATTTGGACATATAATAAATAGTATCAGATAAGTTATGTATCTCAAATTTTAAAACTTTATATTTGTTTGTTTTGCCATATCTTTAATCTTGAAATATAAAGTATGTTAAAAACATAAACGTTGATAATATATATTTATGTTATTTTGTTTTGAAAAAAATCATTTTGGATATGCTACTAGGAAAATTAATAAGCATATGATTATTAGTGGTGCCAATGTTGAATTTCTTTTCCTGGATCTTGTTATGCAAAGCTATTTATTTAGATTTTTTTAGGGTTCGGTGCATGCAAAAGTAAAATGAATTGTTAATGATGATTTCAAATTCGATGTGTGTGTAAAACCTATGCAATTCGGGGTGTGTGTGAATAAATACACAAAACTTGATCAGTAATAATATTGGTGTGTACATCATTGTTTGGAAGCAATGTAAAAAATCTGAAAGCTCCTACTCTGATCCAAGTTAGCTCTTCTATGGTTGGATATAACTAAATCCTCATGATTTTGTTGAGCCGTTATTTTTTTAACGATTTAAAAGTTGCACTTGTAATGAAGTTGCATGTGTAATTAAATTTCAAATCATAGAGTTAAATTAATCTGACCTTAGCAGTTAAAACAATATCCGAATGATGAATTTTAACTTAAAGAGTAACTTAAAGAAGTGGACATTTGATTCGCAATCAAATTGTTTGATAGTATGGTAAATAGACACTCATATATAATCCACATACGTTGATAAATTTCAGAAATATAGTAATTTCGATATTTTGTTCCTCTATTCATACTTCAACAGTTCTATGAATAACAGTATAAATTTATTAAACCTTATTCCTATATAAATTCACATTAGCTCTGTAGAAGTTGCAATTCACTTTAAGATAAGTGGCAGAAAAAAGTGGTTCCATGATATAAAATTACAATCTGCTTATCTCTACTTTAAGAGAAGTAGCAGAAAATCTGCTTTTCTCTACTTTATCCTTTCCTTTTGCTTCTTTACAACGTAGTAGTTTTGGTAAAAATTATAATCTAGATATAACTGTTGTTAGAAATATTATTCCGGATAACTAATTTTATTCCAGAATAAATCTCAAGACTTAATTGTTAGCTTATTATTTCTCTTAGATTCTATAATTTTGCATATTATCTTCGTTTTTCGTGAATTAAATGTGTGTTGCCATAATTTTGTAAGTTTTATTCAGTTCAGCAATGGATTCCGCAATATCTGACCGATGGTGATAAATAAAAAAAATGATATGTGTTATTTTCAGTAATCTATTTTTTTTTAAAGTTGATACAAAATGGCCCACGGCCTAAAATAAGGAAGAAAAATGGGTAAAGAGGATCAATAGACCCTACCCGAAAAACAAAAAAACACCGCTATCAGACATATAAACACATAGCAACTCTCCATTTTGAAAATGGCAGAGTGATACAAAGAAAAAAAATTAGGGTTTCTAAAATTGGAAGCCTTGGGAAAAGAAAAAGGCTGCAAGGGGGCTTCCAGTGATTCTCCTTGCTATAGTAAGCAAGCTTAGGGTTTGCATATGATGGGAGTAAGCTCGAAAAATCAGTCTTCTATCTGAACGATGATCTTTAGTTTCGATATTAAGCTCAGACGACTTCAGATCTGAAAAGTTTTTCATGAAAATTCTTGAATCCGAGGTTGTTTCATTGTAGGCTACTAGCTTCACCTGATTATGGAGATTATTGCTATCATCGGCGTTATAAAGCTCCTCTTTTTATCGAAGCTTGCTGTTTTCACCATAATCCCAAACAAATAGGTGATAGACACGATTATTCAAACTGCTTTTGTAGAAACAGCTTCCTAATCTTTGGTTGTTAATTGACAGCTGAAACTTTTTAAGTTGATCGAGCTTGCAACTAGATGCACGGTCTTTCCTGCTTAATTGAGGTAAAATTAAAGTATGATTAGAACCATAACTTGCGTTATTAAAAGATTTACAGTTATTAAGAGCCTGTTTACTTCCCTTGCAGGAATCACTCCAAAATTAAGTGTAGAATGGCCGCCTCCAATAGTATTGCAACTTGAGTTATTGCCAAAGAAAGATCTAAAATCCATATCAGCAGCTAAACTCATATCACTTCTTCTCATATAAGACTTGCCATTTTTCTCAAGGTCATAGTTAAGTGTGTGGCTACTCCTATACAAATCAAGTAAAGTAGACAAATTGTTAAATTCTAAATTTGAAAGATTTAAAGGCTTTAAATAATTTAAATTTTGACTTCTTCCTTGTAGGAAACATTCCTGGTTTGGACAGTTGAGTGGCCACCTTTAGCTATGTTGCAAGCAAGATTATTGCCATAATCTACTTTGGGATTAGAAGCCTTAAGATGACTGATATGTTAAAGGGGATTCTCAAAAGAGAAATTCCCTCCTTTGTAAGTACTCCTCAACATTGTCAACATAGTTATCAAGATCACATATGCTCTGGTCATGATTGTTCATGTTGGCAACATTACAAGCTTTAAGGAATCTATTTAAAAGATTTGGTTTGTTGGTTCCACAACATATTTACTGCATGTACGTGGGACTCCATCCGCACCTACATTTTGCATGCTTTTCTGAAGCTATATGCTCGTCTAACCTTTTTATGGATGCATCCTACGGATGATAGCATACCCAATATGTAACCGCAAGGTAGTCAGGATCATAACACAAATAATGACTAGTCATAACATGACTGTTTGATTACAAAAATGTTGAGTGACCTCTTTATCTTCAGCAATAATTCCATGAGAAGATTAGCTTGAAGTCTTTTGCCAAAACTTCTAAAACTAACTTTAAAATACACATAAGCAACACGTTAGTCATTTTTCCAAACCGAGGGTCTGAATTTAAAAATTCAGTGGTGATCACAATCATAGGAATGGCTCCTAATATAAAATAAAAATTAAAACCAAAGTTTTGAATTCGGTAGTCTAGTCAGATCTAGGCACAATGAGCTTAATTTAGAATGCTGAATATTATATACCAATGACTCTGGGCTTGCGGATTAAGGAAAAGAAAGGCACTTTAAAGTTAATGGGATGCACAGCAATGACAACTTATGGAGAAATTAATGATTTTTAGTATCAAACTAAATGGCAGACAATACTAATACTATGCATGATGGCTTATGAGCAGACATTTATTGTGTATTAGTTCTATTGGAAGAGCCAATACAGTATGAAAATTAACTCGTTCTTGAAAGTGTAAAAGTTTACTTCAATGATCACTTTTCTGATCCTTTTCAAGTCAGTAGCACGTCGATAGCTTTTAGTGGTTTCGATCCTTTCCTCTTTTTATTCACAACTGGTTCTTCCAGTTGCTCTTCATCCTAATCATTTTCCTCTATTTCTGTCTACTACTGTGATATCATTTGTGTAGTAAAATAGTTAAAAAGAGTTGGTATTCATATATTTATACTTGCAAATTCAACATCATATGTGTTGACAAAAGATTTACCATGATCTCCATCTTTCATATAACCAAAAAAATCCTCTATATCCTCTTCCTCTTCAAGTTCAATTTTAATTTATCATATGTGTTGGCATAATTAGAGTAATCTATTTTAAAAAAATTGGTTTGTTGGTACCACTGCATATTGTTGGGGTGAAAAATTAAAAGTAAAACTATTAGGTTTATTACTAAGCCTTAAACAAAATTGAAATAGAAACTGCAATTTGTATTTGTGTGTATCAACATGGGTTTTATGGGCACATATGGATATTGTGCACCAATATGCATTGATTGGTCTAATCACCTCAATGTTGGATATGTATAGTTTTTGGGTTGTTTTTTGAATATTATTACTGGAAGATTAGCTGATACTTCCTAGTCTTCTAGTGAGCAGCGGCTTGTGCAGTAAATATGTTGTATTTTTAATCTAATTTTTTTTTGAGTTTCAAGTTCTAGTTACCACTATTAATAGTGCTAAGACATCATATTGTGCAAGTTAATCATATTCTAAATGGAGTATGTATTTGAGGGTGGATTTTAAAAAAAACTAACTTATACTCATTACGGTAGTATGCAGAGTTCAGCAATGAGTTCCGCAACATCTGATCGATGATGATAAAAAAATGATAAGTGATATTTTCAGTAATCTATTTAAAAGATTTGGTTTGTTGGTATCACTGCATATTAGCAATTTTGATCGCTACGAAATTTTTAGGTATTGCAGGATCACTATTTTTAATGAATCTCATTTTCTACCAGAACTTTATTGATAAATCATCAGATTCGTAACTTTTGATGTCATGGAGTTTATAACAAATTTGAGGAAGACTATGAGAGTTCGCTCGTTACCAATGGTTACATAATTATTATTAAAATAGCATTCAGTCACTTATATTCAAGAATTTCGATTATTTAGTTTGATGAGTTGGTAAGAATTTTTTTTTTGAAAATTGTACGCCCCATAATAAAAGAAAAAAATCCATGGCTTCTATAAGGATACTATATTCAATAATCAAGTACAAGATCGATCACAAGATCAAACTAAAGTTTACATTCAAGATTAGATTAGCCATACTCCTCACAATTTCTCTTCTTATCCTAGTCTTATATGACCACCATTACACAAAGAAAACCCCTCTGATTCAGATGGGGACGGATTCCCATTAGTCAGAAATTGAAAATCAGCCGCAAGATACAACAATCAAAATTTTTTTGCTCAAAATTACAATAAGACCGCCTTTCAGAATCATCAAAAAAGGCCTACAAGCATTCAACAGAAAAACAATATAGTCCAGAGAACTTATTTCACAAATCAAGAAAATGTGACTGGCCAGAGACCATCTTTTCTCCTCAAGATAATGCTGCAAATATAAGTTCTCAATCTCAGGCTGCCTCTTCGAAAAAGTCCTCCACATGGGCTGATATGCTTAAAAGTGGTGGGCTAATTTCAGATTTCGACTTGGAATATGTTGCCCCTTTAAACATGAACAATAAAAAGCTGATAGTGGTGAAGGAGGCTATATGTAGAAGAATAGAGACTAAGTGGAGCAAATCGGGGCTAGCCTATGTCTTTGGCAACCGACCGACATATCATCATTTCAAGACATCTGTTGCAAGAAAATGGAATCCATCAGGTAACTTTGATATATATGCAAGAAGTAATGGTTTTTTTATTATCAGATTTTCAAATCCTTCCGACTGTGACAAAACTGTAAATGGAGGACTTTATTTTATAAATTGTAAATTGATAATCTTGAATAAATAGTGAAACAAAGTGAAAATAGGCAAAGACTTGCTATCTATAATGCCTATATGGATTAGGCTTCCTAATCTGAACTTAAAATTATGTGATAAGGAAGCCTTTACTGTAATTCCTAGGATTGTAGGCATGCCTTTAAAATTAGATGACCCACCACTAAGAAAACCAATCAAAATTATGCGGAAATAAATACAGATGCAGATTTACCTAAAGAAGCAGTCATTTCTATGTACAGAAATCATCACTCATAAGATTGAATATGAATGAATTCTCCCTAGTTGTAAATCTTGTAAATGTTTTGGGCACAATATGAAAATTGTGAATTCTAGAAGGTTTGGAAAGCAAAGCAAAATCAAGATGTAAAATGCACAATTCAATTGATGAAACTGATGGCATCAATATGACCAAAGAAACCAATGAAGAAAATGCAGATCATAATTCAAAGGTAAATTCAAATGAAAAATCTTCAAATAGCAAGAAGAACAGTTTTGATTCTCAAGATGATAATTCTCCGCAATAATATATCCAAAGAAATGGAAAAATGGGACTATCATAATAAATAAATAAATCAGCATACTGAACAATTGAATGATACAAATGATTCAAAAATGCTTTCTCAAGAAATTACAAAGATTAATGTTGGTCAAACTAGCAAAATTCAAGTACCATCAATCCAAATTCACGTAGACGCAGATTCTCTGGAACAATCAACTGAAAAATCCATTTCTTACAAGAAAAATCGTGCTACTCCAAATAATGATAACATGGAGCTTGAAAGCAACACTGTTGAAAAATCTGATGACATTTATTTTCAAGAAAAAGCTAATAAAGTTACAGCAACAAATACAGAAGATCAAGATCTACTTCTGATCAAAGTAGCAAAAAAGCTTTCAAGTTCACTACCTCTAGCAAAAATAGGTGAAAAAAGAAAGAAAATCAGAATAAAAAGTATTAATGAAATTATTTTCAACAGTGAAGATGATGTTGTTTCTTCAAGTAAGGATAATTCAATTACTGAGGATGAGTTCAAAAGTAAATACATAAGGAAAAATCCAAATTGGAAATCATTGCTTGATGTGCAAGACAATGTCTCATGTAAAAAGAAGGGAAAGAGACCGGTGAAAGAGGACTACTACAGAGTGTACTTATGAATTGCAGTATAGAGATATCCTTTATGATATTTTTTATATATTTAAATGTCAATTATTGCTTGGAATATTAGGGGCTTAACTCCCTAGAAAGAAAATTTGATCTGGTCTATTTGTTGAATAAGTACAGTCCCAGTATAATTGGTTTATTTGAACATAAATTAGATGATAGCAAAATTGAATTTTATCATCTAAGTTCTCTGAATAAATGGAATTTAATTAACAATAATGTCATGGGAAGCAATGGTAGAATTATGATTTTATGGGACTCTTATATATAGGACATATAACATTATTATTTAAATTTCCAATTCATACATCCTGTATGTGAAAATAAGAGAGGTTTACTTATTGAAATAACCTTTATATATGCATATAACAGTGAAACAGAAAGAACTTCTCTTTGGAATCAAATAAATCAATTAAATGAAAAAAATCAAAACCCATGGATTTTGATTGGTGACTTTAATACTATAATTCATGCTTTTGAGAAAAGGGGTGGTAATCCAATTCCATTTAGAAAATTAGAAATAATCAGCAACTTTATTTTAAAAACTGGTTTAGTTGATCCTAAAATACATGGAAATAAATTTACTTGAAAATCAAGTGAATGCAAAAATATCCAATGTTAGCTTGACTAAATTCTTTTAAACTTTTTAGGCATTTTTCAAATTTCATTTGTAATACTCTTCCTCAAGCCTCTAGTGACCATACTCCTTTGCAAATAACTTTTTCAAAAAATAATTCAAATAAAAAACCCTCCTTTTAGATTTATCAATGGATAGGTGTATGAAAATTCTTACAAAGAAATTGTTAAAAATAGTTTCGCTGATCAGATTCAGGGCACTGCCTAATTTAAATTCTGCAAAACTCTTCAAAGTATCAAAAGAAATTTGAAAAACTGGAAAAACAGAAATCAATCAAATTAGAATAGAATGTGAGTGATTGTAGAGTAGCATTTGTAATGATAGCTCGGACCCTCTTATTGTAAATCAAATTTTCAATCTCAGAGCAACCTAATTAAGGCTCTTCATGTTCAAACCATTCAATATGAAACAAAAATCTAAGGTTGATTGGCAAACCAATAGGGATGAATCTAGCAAATTTTTCTATGCCAAAATGTCCAATGGAAGGAACATTAATGACATAGGAAAATTGATAGATAATAATGGTGCAGTTATCAATGAAATTTCTATAATTGAGTCTAAAGCTATTAACTTATTTAATTCTCTCTACAATGCAGATCAATGTTTAAAGAGTTTTCCCATAATCAATGACAAATACTCACTTCATCCAATTAGTCAAGAAATTTTACCAACTCCCTAACTTGGAAGAAATAAAAAGTTTTATTTTAATGCAAACAATGATAAAAGCCTCGGACCAGATGGTGTTGGGGAAATTTTTTATAAAACTCATTGGGCTGAAATCAAGTTTAAAATTCTAGATGTTGCAAATGAATTTTTTGAAAATGGTAAAATTCTAAATAATTTAAATCATATAATAATCAACTTGGTTCCTAAAGTCAAAATCCCTAAAGATCTTGGAGATTACAGACCTATTGCTTGTTGTAACTTTATATATAAAATCATAGCAATAGTCCTTTGTAATAGAATTAAAGTTTTTTTTTTGAAATACATAATTTTCGAGAACCAAAGTGCATTCATCCCTGGTAGATTAATAGTAGAGAATTCTCTATTAGCATTTGCAATGATAAGAAATGTTATTCAGGGATGCAAAAATAAAATGTGCATCAAGGTTGACTTACACAAAGCTTTTGATAAAATAAATAGGCATTTCATCCTGCATATAATGAATTAGTTGAGTTTTGATGAAAATTTCTGTAATCTAATTAGAGAATGTATAGATAATTTCACCTATTCACTACTTATAAATGGTTCTACATGTGGCTTTATCCATAGCAATAAGGGTATAAGGCAATGTGATCTACTTTCTCCTTACCTCTTCACTATTGCTATGGAGTATCTATCCAATTGGAGTTAGAACATTTAAAAGGAAATATCAAAGCCACAAATAGGGTAAAACCATTTATAACACATTTACTTTATGCTGATGATTTGTTATTATTCTTGAATGCAGATGAAAACAATGCAAACACTATGGCTAATATTTTTGAAAAATTGAAAATTTTTGTTGGACTGGAAGTTAATGAAGGGAAAAGTAAGATTACTTCAGCAAACTATGTTCAAAAAAATTAGAAATGCTGAAAATTCTCAAAATCTAGGAAGGTGAGCTGCCAGTTAAATATCTTGGACTACCTCTAAGTATGAATCAAATCAACGACAAAGATTGTGCCAGACTCCATGATATTCTGCAAAATAGATTAAAGGGTTAGTTAAGAAAATTGCTTTCTATAGTTGGAAGATTAGAATTAACTCACACGGTCATCACTGCTATTATAATGTATTGGCTGCAAACACATGATATTCCAGCAAAATCTATTCAGAAAATTGAAAAAATTTGTACCAACTTCATCTACAAGGGCAACTATCATGAAGTATCACGGGACACTATTTGTAAACCAAAGGAAAATGGAGGACTAGGCTTAAGAAACTTCAAGGATTTAAAAACTATCTTCCATTTAAAATTATACTAAGAGTTTTTAGAAGGGGATTCTCTTTGGTCAAATTGGACGAGGAATAAATATGTGAAAAACAAAAACTTCTAGACCATGCTAGTGTAAAATCATTACTCCAACACTTGGAAGAACATTCTAAACTGTAGAGAAATTGGAATAGAAATGATAGAAAGGAAATTTAAGGATGGTAAATCTACCATCCTCTGGTTTGACCTTGGATTATGGACAATTCTTTAGTAAATTTGTTGGGTTGGTCTAACTTACTTCACTTTGGAGGAGCCAATCTTAATGTTGATAACATTATACATAATAACAGATGGAATATCAACTTGCAATCAGCTGCCTCCATATTCAAAAAAGCCATAAGTAGCATTGAAATAGATTTAAGCTTAAATAAAGACAAATGGTGTTGGAAGTTTACAGCTAAAGACAAATTTTCCTTTAAAAACACATGGAAATTCATCAAAGTGCTCAAGCTGAAGTTGATTGGTATAAAACTATATGGAATAAGGCAAATTGCCTAAAAATGGCACATTGTGCTTATTTTGCTATATTAAACATATTACCTACAAAAGATATATGCCATAAATGGGATAAAAATGGAGAAACAAAATGTCTACTTTGCAATACAGAGATTGAAACCATGCGACATATATTCTTTGATTGCATCTATTTGAGGCATATCTGGTTTATAGCTAAAAGAAAAATCAACCTCATCCTATAGGCTTCATTGGATGATTTAAGAAATAGTATTCAATATATTCAACACAGATTTAATTCCAAAACCAAATCAAAAGAGCATAAAAAAGAGTTCAACAAAGCTTGCATTATGTTAACAACAATCATCTATCACATATGGAAAGAGAGAAATGCAAGATTGCACAAAAACAAAGAAACATATAGCATTTGAACTTGGGAAATCATAGAAATAGACAACCAAATTCTATATTGCAAAGCAGAAAAGAATCAAAAGGTATTTCAAAATCATTCCATCACTATCCATGAGCTAAATAACAACGAAGAGACGACTGAAGCATACTTACAAAACGAAAAAGTTAATCACGACATTTCCCGTGGTAAACCTTTTCAAATCAGAGGTATACGAAAGTCTAACTGGCTTCCTGGCTACCTCAATCTCAATTCCAGTGGCTCAGACGTCAGAGCCGGCCATTCCAGTACCAAAACCAGGAGCATTTCCTGTAAGGGAAGTTTTGGTAGGAGCTATCACACGTTTAAATCTAAGATGAAAGAATTGGATATGCTGCCATTTCAAAGAGAATTGCAACTTGACTTTAGTAATCGGAGAATTGGGGATGGTCATTATAAAAGTAACCTCAATGGCAAAATATATCGCTTATCTGATTGGGAGATAAAAGAATGTAGTAACACTCAACAAAGTGCGTTTCAACATCAAAACTATTATTTGAGTTGATCATAGTAAGCTTTATGTCAAGTGTTGCCAACATCAAAAGACAAAGAGGTGCCGAGCAACTTCAAAGAAAAAACTATATTTGCTCAAATCGGAAGATCCAATCTAAACAAAACAAAAAGCTTCAGTCTTCGTGATCTTACGAAGCCAATATCCTCTCAAATCAGGAGATATATTCTCAACAAGACAGAAAGCTTCAATCTTCGAGATCATTTGAAGCCAACAACGAAAGAGCACGATAGATCTACCTATTTCGCTACTGAGCTTCAAATTGAAAGTGATAGCAACAACAATATAAAGATCTTAAAGCCGTCATGAATTAGATCTTAAATAAAGTCTCGATTTATGAACAAATCCAGAATTTTGAGAAAATCGTCCAAATCTTCTAAAAGAAACCCTATATTTTTTTAAGCTGCTTTCGTTTTTTGGTTTGTAAAGTGTTTGTATTGTGTTGCGGCTAGGGTTAAATGCTGCTTTGTTATTCGGGTCTTCGTATCTAGTTCTATTGGGCCTTGGGACTCTAATATTTTTTTACTTTTCAAAAAAAAGGTTAGATGCAGAAATGAGCTGCGCTTGACCAAACAGGTGATTGCAATGTTAAAAGAAAATTTCACCCATGCGGTATAAATAGCATTTAGTTAAATATATGCTAGTGCGATTTAACTAGCTAGACACTTAATCAACAATAAGTACATACATCGGCTGTAGTAAAATAAATAAAAATAAACTTTGTTCCAGCTGTCAATTTTGACTTCTAACACTTTCTTCAATGCTCACATGCATCCCTCTTTTATTTTACTCTTTTCATCACCACATTAAAGCAAGAAGAAGCAAAATAGATAGATCCTGAAATCGCGAATGCTCTTTTCAGTGAGATAATTTTATACAAATCATTCTCTGAAAAAATGTCGAGGAAATGAGCTCATGCATTATGTAAGAGCATCTCCAACATTATTAACTAGTGAATAAGAACGGGTATGCAAAATAAAAATGATATTAAGAAACATAAATGCCACAATTATGCCACATTATGAAACTGCAAACTTTTTACAATCCCCTCACTTGTTGATGTGTTATTTTCAGTCATTTGTATATTTTTGTAGGTAAAATGCACAGTGTCAGAATTATTGCAGATAAAATCTTAACAAAATATTATATGAGAAACATAAGTAAATATTACCTCATTGTAATAACTGGATGTTTGTGGAGACCTACTACTGAGTTTGAATGCATTGAAGATGCCGTCGGCTCTACAATAGCATGGCCTATGACGAATCTTGTAACGGAATCAACTTCTAGTAAGAATATTTCATTATTGTTAAATAAACTGTTCAAATGTAAAATTTTGAAATTAGGAATCAACTGTCCTACATGTATGTAGGTAATTGTTGATCATCATTGGAAAATGTGAACATGGACTTTTGCTATCAATATAGGTAAGTTATATATTTAAGAACCTATGCATTGCTTACTTATTGTTCCTTGAGTTCATAAATTGAGTTTTAACTTATTTTCTTTCTTTAAAATCTGGAACAAGATCTCAACTCACGTAAAAATGCTCTGAATTTTTGAAGTTTTATATAACAAAACCTTGTGATTGGTTTGGTGTTTTGGTTAAGCTATTGAACTGGTTTGGTATAAGATGAGTTTTCTTCTCGCTCATGACTCACATGAAAGTATCATGAATAATTTTCTTAGGTATATAGTATAATAGATATATTTGATTCATTTTGGTTGTTTAGATGGTATATTCCTTGATTCTCATGAAAACCCATAATTTAGATAAGCTTGATTTGCCTTTGATTAAATTTATGATGGTTTGATTAATGAATGTTTGGCTTAGCGTCATTTTGGGAAGAAATTCCCTTACTGTGATTAGATCTTAGGTCTGGATCTACGGTTGTGATGTGGGCACAAAATGAGGTGGCGAGTGAAATTATCATTCCTTGGTTGGTTTAGGAGTAAGGAAAATCTACTGTAAAGTTAAGGAGTTGCAATGAAGGTGTAGTGGTCTAAGTTGCAAATCCTAAGAGGCTTATTAGGTCTCTATTATGAGTACAGCCATTCTCTCCTTTTAAAAAATGTTACAATTGACATTGACATGTACACAGAGTAATAGTAAGCGTTATGCTAAGCCATGAAAATTGGGTTGGGTTCCGATTCTAGATCCATTTAGCCCATCTTTTTATTACGGGTCAAGAACTAGTGCATTAATATTTAATTATCATGATAGGTACTAATGCAATGCAATAATTCGACAAACATGTTTAATACGATCATGGATACCATCTATACGTGTACAATCGGTAGACGAAAATATCTTCGATAATATCTTCGATCACGGTGTCTGCTTGTAGCATAAACCTGCAATTTTGATAAAGTCTATCTATGTATGTGATTGTATAGTTGTTATCATTGAAACATAAGTTGGAGGTTCTAACGATCTCCCCATTTTTTATGATGACAACTATACAATCGTTAGTCATGATAAAATAACTCCCCCTTAATTTAATCTCCCCCTATGTATATGCGTATATGTTTCCCCCTTTATCATTATCAAAAATAAAATAAGAGAAACATAAACATATAGACACAGCTAATGAGATAGATAGATATGAATGACACATAGACAGATCACATATAAACACAGATAATATAATTGAACAATAAACCAACATGAGTTCAAACATTCTCCCCCTAATTTAATACTCCCCATATTTATATGGTCGTATAGTTATTCTCCCCCTTTGTCATCGGCAAAAAAGAAAATAGATATCAAAAGTAGTAATATGAATGATTATATGGGTAGAACTCTCTAATATAAATTTATGGGTGTAAAATAAATTCTGTTTAAGATTTTAAAAAACATACCACTTACCATAGTCACAATTTTAACCATTACAATGTCACATATCATACTCACATTGAAAATTTGAACATCACATTTGTGGCTTCATTTCCATAAGTATTAGAAAATTTGGAATATATCTCCCCCTTTATATGTGGTGTACCTATAAAATATGAGATATATGTTCTAATACCCACTTCCTACGTTAGAATCCGGGGGTTAGGTCTTGGGAAGCCATACCCATTTGGGTGTTGTTGAACTTTTATAAATATAGTTTTCATTATAAATTACATTCTTATAATAGTTGCTAATATATAGTTGTTCATTATGATCCATCGTATTTGCAGGAATCCATATTTTAATATTGTTTGTCATTAGCTTGGTACTTGAAAAACATTTTGTATCATTTCTAAACAAAGTACTATTATTACTGTAAATAGTTTTAGGACTATCTTGTTTACTAGTACTATCACTAAAATTAGTATACATGAATGCATATCTAGTAATATATTTACTTTTAGCTTGTTTATAGCCTAAACCACAGGAAGATAAGATATCTTTACCTTTGTTAAAACTCACAAATTTTTTATTTAATCTTTTAAAATTTGTTTTAAAATCACAAACTTCTTTTCGCAGAATATTACTATTATCTTTTAAAATCATACATTCTTTAGATAATTCTAAATTCTTTTTAATTAAAGCTTTATTCTCTTTATCAAGAGACAAAATTAAAGAGCTAGAATTATTTAAAGAATTTTCCAAAAATATATTTTTATTTTGCAAAACATCGATTTCTCTCAAAAGATTATTATTTTTAGCTTCTAATTGCTCATTTTCTTTTTGTAGGAAATCTTTTTGTAAAACAAGTTATTCTACCATATTTTCAAATAATTTAGTTTGTTTTACCAAAAAATTATTTTCCTCTTTTAAATTGGAAATTTCTTGCTTACAATTTTTTAACTTAGCTAATGCAATTCTATTAACTTTATTCAAAGTTTTATAATCTTTTAATAATTCATCATGTGCTAACAAAATATATTTGTATAAAGAATCTAAGCATACCGATTGTGATCTGAATTTAACCATGAAGCATTTGCTTGTTTGCTCCTTTGATTCTTCTTTATTGCTCTTCCTCTTTCTATTTCCTTGACTAGATCTCTTTATGGCCATTTATTTTAGGATGTTGTTACGGTCTCTAGAATTCCAAGCTCTGATACCAATTGAAAGCCTAATGGATCGTATACTATCTAATTTGTGTATAATATGCAAGTGTGTGTGTGTGTGTGTGTTAATGCAACAGTAGATAATAAATAGTAGAATATGAAAATCGTGCAAACCAGGGTTTTTATACTGGTTCAGACCTCCCGTCATACGTCCAGTCCTGAAGCTCCTCTTTAGTATTTTCTTTAAACAAACTCCCCTCACTTCACCTGGAGGAATAGGCTTAATACAAAAGTGTCTTTGACAATCTTCTGTTCCAATAACACAGTTGTTGACTTATAGTACAAATATTCCTATGATCTCCTTTAAGTATATGAATATGATTGCTTTGAGTTATAGGAAGTGAATTTAACCAAAAGATTATAATGGATTGAGAGTATATAAACAGTGAATATGCAAGAGAATGCTTAGAAATCAAAAGAGTATATGATAGATCAAAGCAAGTTGAGTTAGTTCTCAATCAAATCAAGATGCTATTTATAAAGTTAGAGAGGTGCAGACCAAGAGTTGTTGCTTTTTGAAGAAAACATTTTGTTTTAATGGCTGCAACTCTTCATAAAAGATGATTTACTTTGATTTCAAAAGGAAGTATCTTTTCAAATATGATAGTTTTTTCCTTGACAGACGTCTATGACTATTTCATTTTTTAACCCGAAACTTGTCACAAACGTCTGTGGGTATACTCAGACGTCTGTGTGTATTTTTATTTTTTAAACCGAAACTTGCCACAAACGTCTGTGAGTATACCTCAAATGTCTGTGAGGTGAAGTTGTTGTTTTCTATGTGTTTTTGATGTATATAAAGTTGTGTATGCATATATACTCAAGGAGACCTTAACAATATATTATCTAGGACTCTTTTACAATAGAATAACCTTTAGTATGGTCAATGAATCTTTGTCTCTCTTTGAGTCTTAATATCTTCGATAATATCTTTGATCACAGTGTCTACTTGTAGTTTATGCCTGCAATTTTGATAAAGTCTATCTATGTATATGATTATATAGGTTTTATCATTGAAACATAAGTTGGAGGTTCTAACAAGATCGATCGGCCCTAGCTAAATTTAGAGCAGCCATCGCTCCTTGATGTTTAACTATGAAATTATCTACAGATAACGAGTGAGAATTGCGCATGGAGATTAGGTGGCAGGCCGCAAATTCTCTATCATCGAGCCAAATGAGGCAAGGTGAAAGTAGAAAGGAAAGAATGTAGAGGGGGCCCTTTGCATAAAGGCTTTGGATGCATAGCAACTACAGCATGAGCCCCCATTCGAGTAGAATAGTCAGCTTTAATATGATATGGACCGACAAAAAGAGCCAGAAGAAGGATGAGCAGCTCCCACCGAGTTGTCGATCACTTTTCCAGTCAGCAAGGATGATTCAAGCAAAGTCCTAAAGGTTGGATCTCAGCTCGGCACTAGTGTAATGAAGGATCTGGTTGGATTTCTCAAGGCGAACCTGGATGCACTTGGATAAGTCTGGGATCTTGCCCGGGATAGCGAGCCATGCATTAAACGTCAATTCCAAATGCGTTCCTGTAAAACAAAAACGCCGTAGCCTGGGTCCGGAGAGACCCACTGCACTCAAAGAAGAAGTGGATAAGCTGAAGGACAATGGCTTCATCTATGATGCCTTATACCCAGATTAGGTATCAATTATGTCTTGGTAAAACAAGAAAATAGGAAGTGGAAGACATACATCGACTATTCGACTTTGAATAAGGCATGCTCGAAGGATAGCTTCCTACTTTCGAGGATAGATAAGCTGATGGACTCGACCGTTGGACATGAGCTACTTTCATTTATGAACGCGTACTCTGGATATAATCGAATCCCGATGCACGTCTAGGATCAGGAACACACCAGCTTCATTACCAACCTTGGACTCTATTGTTATCTAGCCATGCCCTTTGGATTAAAGAATGCAGGTTCGACTTACCAGAGACTCGTGAATCAAATGTTTAAAGACCATATTGGACGATCGATGGAAGTTTACGTGGACGACATGCTTGCGAAGTCACGACATTCGAGAGAGCACATTGATGATCTGGCAGAGATGTTAGGTGTCCTTCGGCAAGATGGGATGAAACTCAATCCTTCAAAATGCTCTTTCAATGTTGTGTCAATGAAGTTCTTGGGCTTCATTGTCAACACCCGTGGGATTGAAGCCAATCCAGAAAAGATCAAGCCTTTGAGAGAAATCGAAGCTTGAAGATGATCAAGGAGGTCCAGAGCTTAAATGGGAAGGTAAGTAATCAAGAAAGGAAAGAGAAACTTCGACTGGAATAAAGACAGCAAAGACGCATTCCAGGCTCTAGTGAATCACTTGGAGAGACCTCCCATTCTCACAAAATCGGTGGATGATGAGGATTTGTTCTTACACCTGGCGGTGTCGGTGCATGCACTAAGCACCGCACTTGTACATGAGGAACCTCGCATACAACTACTAGTCTACTATATCAGCAAGCGGTTGACAGGAGCAGAAAGAAACTATCTAAGGCCGGAAAAGCTCGCTTACTACCTGTTATTGCTTCCATAAAAATTCCACCCTATTTCCAGGCTCATCCGATCAATGTCCTTACTGACCAGCCTTTGTGACAAGTCTTACAATGACCTAAGACTTCTGGAAGGCTATTGAAATGGCACATTGGATTGACTCAATACAACATAACCTACCACCCTCGGAGAGCAATCCAGGGTTAAGCCCTAGCGGACTTCATACTTGAATTCACTACACAAGATGATCCTTTGGAGAGTAGTGAAGAAAAAGAAGTCGGAAGGAAGTTATACATGATTGGTGCATCTAATGATCAGTGTTCTGGTGCTAGAGTCATATTTTCACTCCCAATGAACACCCGATCAGCTACACCCTGAAATTCAACTTTTTGGCGACGAATAACGAAGCTGAATACGAGGCCCTGATTGCAGGGCTCAAAATTGCCCAGAAACTAGAAATAAAGGCTTTGCACATTTTCTGCGACTCCCAGCTAGTGGTATGCCAGGTTCGGAAAGTGTATCAGGCAAAGGGAGCAAGGTTGGCTCCTTATCTAAACCGGGTCCTTAAGCTTCTCGATGACTTTGATACTATGCGATAACACATATTCCTAGAGACCGGAATGAAAAGGCCGATTCATTGGCTAAGCTGGCTAGTCCTAGAGATACTCAGCTCATGAGCTTGGTTCTAGTGGAAGTACTTTCAGCTCTGAGCACCGACCAGATGGATGTTGATTGGACCTCGAAGATTGAACCTGAAAGGGAGTCATGGATGACTCTGATAAGGAATTATTTGCAAAGTGGGATTCTTCCAATAAGAAGGAACGAACGACAAAAAACCTTCGCCAAGCCTCGAGATACATCATGCAAGAAGGATTGCTGTATAAGAATGGTTTTTCTGTCCCAATGCTTCAGTGTGTCACTCACGACGAGGCCAAACAAGTCCTAAGAGAAGTTCACAAAGGGGCTTATGGCGACTACACTAGGTGGCAAATCTTAGTGAAGAAGATTCTTCGAGACAGTTTTTTTTACCCAACCGTCAATCGAGACGCAGCTGATTATACCCAGAGGTGCGACAAGTGCCAGAAATTTGCGAAAATTCTGAGAGCCCCGTCGATGGAAATTACTCAAATGGTCATTTCTTGGCCATTTGCTGTTTGGGCATTGATATCATCGGTGTTCTGCCGATATCTAAAGGTGGCGCGAAGTATGCCATCATGGTGATTGATTACTTAACAAAATGGGCTGAGGCAGAGCCATTGGCCATTATTACCACAAAGAAAGTGATAAAATTTGTAGTTCGAAATATTATCTATCGCTTTGGAGTTCCATAGGCAATCGTTACCGATAATGGGACCCAATTCGATAGCACGGAGTTCAAGGATTTCTGCCGCCAACATTGCATAGAGAAGAGATTTGTAGCGGTAGCACACCCTCAGGTGAATGGCCAAGTTGAAGCTGTAAACAAAATTATCAAGTCCAATCTTAAGAAGCAATTGGAGAAGGCCAAGGGCAAGTGGGTCGAAGAACTTCCGTTAACACTTTTGAATTATCGAAGCCCCCACAAGTCAACGACCGGTCACTCTACATTCGCCTTGGCATATGGATGGAGGCTATGATTCCAGTTGAACTAAAATTACATTCTCATCGAGTGATGCATTACAATCCATAAACGAACGAGCAGCTCCTTCTAGAGTCCCTCGATATGATTGACTAAAAGTGGACTAAAGCTGAGTTGAGAAAAACTACACATAGACACTAATTCACTCGATATTATAACACCAAAGTCAGGAGTTGAAACTTGAAATCGGCAATTTGGTCCTCAAACGAATCTTCTCTGCCCTTAAGAGCTTGGGCCCAAGTTGGGAAGGTCCGTAGACAATAGAGGAGAAGCTTGGAGATGGCACTTTCAAGTTGGCAACCATGGATGGATCTTACTCCCGAGGGCATGGAATAGCGAGCACCTATGGCACTATTTCACTTAGAAACAAACTTGTAAATAATTAGCAAGATCTATGAAAGAAGACAGATCCTGTCATTTTCCATCTTTTATGAAATAAAACGGCTTTTCTTGCCCGAAAATATATCTCTCCATTACTTAATAGTTGTGACTTGACCGACTCAAATGAATCTGCATTTGATTAATGCAGGTGTGCAAGAACCCGGAGATAGGTGTCGAACAAACTTCTGTTGCCATTGATTGGGCCTGTGAATTTCTTTTTTGTGTTCGGAGACTGATGCTAACCAACTCTTGTCTTCAAACCTAGGGTAGGAGTATAAACTTAAGCCGGACATGACATGATTGTCTACATGCCAACTCTTGCCTTCGGATCGGGGGTGGGAGTATAAACTAAACGGACATGACCTAATGGTCCATTAGCCAACTCTTATCCTCAGACCGGGGGCAAGAGTATAAACCCAAACCGGTTGTGACATGACCATTCACGAACCAACTCTTGCCTTCGGGTTGAGGGCAGGAGTATAAACTAAACTAGACATGATATGACCGTCCGTACGCTTACTCTTAACCTCTTGCCCATAGTAGGCAAAATGGAAAGGAGGATATCAGTCCCGAGTTTTTGCTTATGGCCAGCCATAGTGCGTCCCAATGAAAACTCAGAATCCTTGGTGATAGTTACATCATCATCAGACCGGGCTCCCTGCAAGTCATCAACTTCCTCACCTAGCAATGCATCAATCACCCGCTCGTCAAGGCCGGGAGTCTCTTCAACTGGAGCACTGGGGATCGTTGTTGAAGTAATGATGGTTACTGACTACATCATAGGCACTTGTTGCCCCCATCGGGAATATTTAGGAGGAAGCGGGGTGATGGCGGCTTACTTGAAGCTAGAGAGACATGAAAAGAGAGGTTAGTGATGTTGATCGGCGATATGTCAACTCTTTAAAATGCAAGAGAGGTCAAGGAGATACCTTCTTCAGTTTAGGTCTCTACTTGAGCCGAAGTGCCACCGGAGGCCCTCTCTAGAATAGGGGAGAGAACAATAGATTTTCGAATCTGAGGCCTCTCTGAATCATACCCCAAATTAATGCTACAGTCAGGAGCAGCTTGAGTACTAAGAGCTTAACTAGCCAAAGCATCATATCGTGCTGGTCCAGAAACTTTGCCTATTTCCTTTTGCATGGTTTCTCCAGATGGATAGGAAGTAGGCCGACATGTAAAATCTGGGGTCCAGCTTTCATAAGGATCTCCTCTTCCAACTATTCCAAATCCACCTCAGCGCCCTAGAGAAATTCTTTTTCTTAATGATCTGCTCCCAGGCGTGCACAAGGAGTCTGAGATAATCCTTTTTAAACCACTCTAGATTTTCGGACTTGATCACATTGGCTTTGTATTGAGTAAGCAATGGCTCCAACCTCTTCATAACCTGCTCCTTTGCCTGCTGCTCCACGGCTTCTACTTCTCTCTTCACTATAGCATCAACATCCTTGGCTCGTTCGAGCGCTCTGTCCCTCTTTGCCCTCATAATGACCACCTCGTCGCATGATTCCTGAGAAATTTATA
Source organism: Allium fistulosum (assembly GCA_030737815.1). NCBI lineage: Eukaryota > Viridiplantae > Streptophyta > Magnoliopsida > Asparagales > Amaryllidaceae > Allium > Allium fistulosum. Next base: position 342,969,460 of record CM060903.1, on the reverse strand, counting down.
GCGCTTCGTCATTTTCCTTTGTCTCATGATCGAGCTTGGTCTTTAGCTCAACCACATTCCTTTTGGCGGCATCTCTTTTGAGTACCAACTCATGATTTTGGTGATGCGCATGCTTAATTTCATTAATGTGATTAGTATTTTCGGGTTCGAGCACTTAAGCTTGGGATTTTCTCAAATCCTTGACCTCGGCATCAAGGGAGGCTATGATTCTTTTATTATTGGCCTCGATAAACTTTTGATTCTTGATCTCATGCAGCCTATATCTTGAGACCTTAAAAATCTTCTCAGCAACTCCGCCCACTCGTTATTCTGGTGGTGAATGTTGATCATGCACGACATAGTCGTTCCTTGGACTTCCATTGGAACTCCCTTCAGGTTGGACATGAACATATGCCCATCAAAACAGATGTTTAGGAATTAGTCCTTAAGTTCGGTTATACGAGTGTCGGCCACAAGCTGTTCTACTATATCGACCGAAGTGATAGCGGTTACCTTGCCAGACCTTTGATGAGGAGTCTCGGAACCACCTTTATGATGTCTAGGCTCGAAAGGCCAATATAATGAGATAGCGTTGGAGGCTGTATAAGAATAGAGGTGGGATGTGGAGCTCGAGAAGTGTCAGCCGATGGAATCTCATCACGACAATCAAATTGCCTATCCGGACCTCTGGGAGGAGGTGATCTGGATCTAGACTAGCACTTAGAAGCAGAATCATGTGAAGAATGATACCTATCGTAACTAATCATGTCCCGATCATCCTTTTCGCTGCTAGAGTGGTGGCTTGAATCGTAATCTCGACCACTCCCTTGGTGGTACAAACTCGATCAGGGCCCTTAAGTTAGATACATTTTCTCTTTTGGGGTTCGATATGTACAATTTCTCTTCTCCATAGAATCTGCAAAGGAGATAGGAACGAGTTAGATTCGATGAAAGCAGACATATGGTAAGTGCAAGACAGTGCTATGAAGTGCACGTGCATGTCAATGTCTTAGTGTCCCCCTGACGGACAATGTACTAGAGCCTTACTCATAGGAGTAATCTCTCCCATCCTAGTAGGAATGGTGTCATCATCAAAACAAAGTGGAGAACCATCTATGCTCATGTTTGCTATATGAAAGGAACCAAACTCAGTAGGAATTAGTCTCATCTTTGAAAATGTATCCACGGAAGGAAGAGATGGAGTCTGCTTTGCTGTTGTAATTGGCGAAGCCTGTTTAGAAATTTTCCCTTTAGGAAGCTTAACAATGAGCTTCCTCCTGGAAGAAAGTGGTTATTCATCTTTAGACTGCTCAGCCATTGGTTCGTGACTTGAATGTACATTGTCATCGCTGGCCTTATTACCACTGCCTACTATTTCACCTTCCTCGACATTGCCTTGAGCCTCCTTGACTTCCTTACTAGGGACAGGGTGTACATAAGGGCTGGCATGACCTACTTTTGGCTGAATATGACCACCTACTACTACTTCATCATCGTCCCCGGCCTAGCCGGTGCTTCGACCCTCTTCTAGCAAGTTAAAGACCAAGTGACGCTCAGCGGTATTAAGGGACCTGATCTTCCTATCTTTCTCTAGAATGTTTATGAGTGTTGTAACGGCGGTTTGATAAACATCACCACTGGGTCTCAAAGGAACTTCTACACGATTCTGAAAATTATGTTAATTTGAATATGACTTGACTAAAGCTTTCACACTATAAGAAGGAAGTACTTATGTCCTACTAACCACCATTGTGTAAACCCGGGTGGGCAGCGCACATAAAACCATTCGCTTTTAAAATAGCTAATCTTATTCCAAGCACCGGCACAACCTAAAAACCGCTGACTGGCTCAAGATAAGTGAACAATGGACTTCCTTTTCTTTACTTGAAGCTGTAGATGAATCGAATATCTTCTTCGGTCGGCTCAAGCTTCAAGAATTCAAGAAAAAAAATATGTGCCCTGGAGAAATGCGAAGTTGTTTGGATGCAGTTGAGCTGGAGCAAGTTTCATAAAATGGAGAAGAGATTTGTAGTGGTAGCACACCCTCAGGTGAATGGCCAAGTTGAAGCTGTAAACAAAATTATCAAGTCCAATCTTAAGAAGCGATTGGAGAAGGCCAATGGCAAGTGGGTCGAAGAACTTCCGTTAACACTTTTGAATTATCGAAGCCCCCACAAGTCAACGGCCGATCACTCTACATTCGCCTTGGCATATGGATGGTGGCTATGATTCCGGTTGAACTAAAATTACATTCTCATCGACTGATGCATTACAATCCATAAACGAACGAGCAACACCTTCTGGAGTCCTCGATATGATTGACTAAAAGTGGACTAAAGCTGAGTTGAGAAAAAATACACATAGACACCAATTCACTCGATATTATAACACCAAAGTCAGGAGTTGAAACTTGAAATCGGCAATTTGGTCCTCAAACGAATCTTCTCTGCCCTTAAGAGCTTGGGCCCAAGTTGGGAAGGTCCGTACACAATAGAGGAGAAGCTTGGAGATGGCACTTTCAAGTTGGCAACCGTGGATGGATCTTACTCCCGAGGGCATGGAATAGCGAGCACCTATGGCACTATTTCACTTAGAAACAAACTTGTAAATAATTAGCAAGAGCTATGAAAGAAGACAGATCCTGTCATTTTCCATCTTTTATGAAATAAAACGGCTTTTCTTGCCCGAAAATCTATCTCTCCATTACTTAAGAGTTGTGACTTGACCGACTCAAATGAATCTGCATTTGATTAATGCAGGTGTGCAAGTACCCGGAGATAGGTGTCGATCAAACTTCTGTTGCCATTGATTGGGCCTGTGAATTTCTTTTTTGTGTTCGGAGACTGATGCTAACCAACTCTTGTCTTCAAACCGAGGGTAGGAGTATAAACTTAAGCCAGACATGACATGATTGTCTACATGCCAACTCTTGCCTTCGGATCGGGGGCGGGAGTATAAACTAAACGGACATGACCTAATGGTCCATTAGCCAACTCTTATCCTCGGACCGGGGGCAAGAGTATAAACCCAAACCGGTTGTGACATGACCATTCACGAACCAACTCTTGCCTTCGGGTTGAGGGCAGGAGTATAAACTAAACTAGACACGATATGACCGTCCGTACTCTTACTCTTAACCTCTTTCCCAGAGTAGGCAAAATGGAAGATCCATGCTTGGAGCAAAGCGGGATCCAACTTTCAAGCCTTCAATCGATGCCTGGAGTTAGATGTGATTGAACGTAAACATCCTAGATGAGGATGTACAAACTACAATCTTGAGTAGTTAAACCTAAACAAGTGCACGTAGTTTAGCACTATCAACAATCTTAATCCTGGAAGAGGATGTTTAAGTCACTAATCCTACATTAGTAACTCTAACTAACTCCCAACATTTGGCATTTCAGTGGTTACCTTACATTCTTTAGGATGGTGAAAGGCTAGTAAACTATGAAACAGGCTAAGGACTTAGTCTAAAAACAATCTTTAAAAGAAATAGACCACAAGTACATTGAATGGAAAGCATATTTCTTAAGTACTTATACAAATCCAAACAAAGAGTTCAAAAAATAAAAACCTTTGTTATTCACATGAAATTCAAAAGGCTAGATACAAGTGTTATCAATACTGGAAACAAAAAGCCAAAGCTGGGGCCAAACCCGCACTACACCAACCAAACAAAACAAAAGAAGGAAACTAAAAAAGCCTAAGTACTACTGTACAATCAGAAGGCACAAAGAAGACAAGCAATCACTTCTTGAGCCTCTTCTTTCTTTCTTTCCTCTCTTTCTTCTCCGTAGAAGAAGGCCTGCTGGACCCTTTCGGCTGTTTTCTTGTTCTTCCCACATTTCCTTTGCCCTTGGGTGGAGTGCTCTGTGATGAACCAGCAAGCACACTTTGAGTGCTTTCAAATGGAGGAACGGAGGCTGGGGTACTCTATGAGGATCCAACGGTATGCTCCGAGCACTCCTGGGTGGAGGAATATAGACAGGACTGTAAATGGTCGGCCCGAGCAAAGCAATGGATAAAAAGTAGGAATGACTTTCAACTTCTCTTACTTGATCTGTGTGGAAAGGAGGATATCAGTCCCGAGTTTTTGCTTATGGCCAGCCATAGTGCGTCCCAATGAAAACTCAGAATCCTTGGTGATAGTTACATCATCATCAGACCGGGCTCCCTGTAAGTCATCAACTTCCTCACCTAGCAATGCATCAATCACCCGCTCGTCAAGGCCGGGAATCTCTTCAACTGGAGCACTGGGGATCGTTGTTGAAGTAATGATGGTCACTGACTACGTCATAGGCACTTGTTGCCCCCATCGGGAATATTTAGGAGGAAGCGGGGTGATGGCGGCTTACCTGAAGCTAGAGAGACATGAAAAGAGAGGTTAGTGATGTTGATCGGCGATATGTCAACTCTTTAAAATGCAAGAGAGGTCAAGGAGATACCTTCTTCAGTTTAGGTCTCTACTTGAGCCGAAGTGCCACCGGAGGCCCTCTCTAGAATAGGGGAGAGAACAATAGATTTTCGAATCTGAGGCCTCTCCGAATCATACCCCAAATTAATGCTATAGTCATGAGCAGCTTAAGTCCTAAGAGCTTAACTAGCCAAAGCATCATGCCGTGCTGGTCCAGAACCTTTGCCTATTTCCTTTTGCATGGTTTCTCCAGATGGATAGGAAGTAGGCCGACATGTAAAATCTGGGGTCCAACTTTCACAAGGATCTCCTCTTCCAACTATCCCAAATCCACCTCAGTGCCCTAGAGAAATTCTTTTTCTTAATGATCTGCTCCCAGGCGTGCACAAGGAGTCTGAGATAATCCTTTTTAAACCACTCTAGATTTTCGGACTTGATCACATTGGCTTTGTATTGAGTAAGCAACGGCTCCAACCTCTTCATAACCTGCTCCTTTGCCTGCTGCTCCACGGCTTCTACTTCTCTCTTCACTATAGCATCAACATCCTTGGCTCGTTCGAGCGCTCTGTCCCTCTTTGCCCTCATAATGACCACCTCGTCGCATGATTCCTGAGAAATTTGTAGCGCTTCGTCCTTTTCCTTTGTCTCATGATCGAGCTTGGTCTTTAGCTCAACCACATTCCTTTTGGCGGCATCTCTTTTGAGTACCAACTCATGATTTTGGTGATGCGCATGCTTAATTTCATTAATGTGATTAGTATTTTCGGGTTCGAGCACTTAAGCTTGGGATTTTCTCAAATTCTTGACCTCGGCATCAAGGGAGGCTATGATTCTTTTATTATTGGCCTCGATAAACTTTTGATTCTTGATCTCATGCAGCCTATATCTTGAGACCTTAAAAATCTTCTCAGCAACTCCGCCCACTCGTTATTCTGGTGGTGAATGTCGATCATGCACGACATAGTCCTTCCTTGGACTTCCATTGGAACTCCCTTCAGGTTGGACATGAACATATGCCCATCAAAACAGATGTTTAGGAATTAGTCCTTAAGTTCGGTTATACGAGTGTCGGCCACAAGCTGTTCTACTGTATCGACCGAAGTGATAGCGGTCACCTTGCCAGACCTTTGATGAGGAGTCTCGGAACCACCTTTATGATGTCTAGGCTCGAAAGGCCAATGTAATGAGATAGCATTGGAGGCTGTATAAGAATAGAGGTGGGATGTGGAGCTCGAGAAGTGTCAGCCGATGGAATCTCATCACGACAATCAAATTGCCTATCCGGACCTCTGGGAGGAGGTGATCTGGATCAAGACTAGCACTTAGAAGCAGAATCATGTGAAGAATGATACCTATCATAACTAATCATGTCCCGATCATCCTTTTCGCTGCTAGAGTGGTGGCTTGAATCGTAATCTCGACCACTCCCTTGGTGGTACAAACCCGATCAGGGCCCTTAAGTTAGATACATTTTCTCTTTCGGGGTTCGATATGTACAATTTCTCTTCTCCATAGAATCTGCAAAGGAGATAGGAACGAGTTAGATTCGATGAAAGCAGACATATGGTAAGTGCAAGACAGTGCTATGAAGTGCACGTGCATGTCAATGTCTTAGTGTCCCTCTGACGGACAATGTACTAGAGCCTTACTCATAGGAGTAATCTCTCCCATCCTAGTAGGAATGGTGTCATCATCAAAACAAAGTGGAGAACCATCTATGCTCATGTTTGCTATATGAAAGGATCCAAACTCAGTAGGAATTAGTCTCATCTTTGAAAATGTATCCACGGAAGGAAGAGATGGAGTCTGCTCTGCTGTTGTAATTGGCGAAGCCTGTTTAGAAATTTTCCCTTTAGGAAGCTTAACAATGAGCTTCCTCCTGGAAGAAAGTGGTTATTCATCTTTAGACTGCTCAGCCATTGGTTTGTGACTTGAATGTACATTGTCATCGCCGGCCTTATTACCACTGCCTACTATTTCACCTTCCTCGACATTGCCTTGAGCCTCCTTGACTTCCTTATTAGGGACAGGGTGTACATAAGGGCTGGCATGACCTACTTTTGGTTGAATATGACCACCTACTACTACTTCGTCATCGTCCCCGGCCTAGCCGGTGCTTCGACCCTCTTCTAACAAGTTAAAGACCAAGTGATGCTCAGCGGTATTAAGGGACCTGATCTTCCTATCTTTCTCTGGAATGTTTATGAGTGTTGTAACGGCGGTTTGATAAACATCACCACTGGGTCTCAAAGGAACTTCTACACGGTTCTGAAAATTATGTTAATTTGAATATGACTTGACTAAAGCTTTCACACTATAAGAAGGAAGTACTTATGTCCTACTAACCACCATTGTGTAAACCCGGGTGGGCAGCGCACATAAAACCATTCGCTTTTAAAATAGCTAATCTTATTCCAAGCACCGGCACAACCTAAAAACTGCTGACTGGCTCAAGATAAGTGAACGATGGACTTCCTTTTCTTTACTTGAAGCTGTAGATGAATCGAATATCTTCTTCGGTCGGCTCAAGTTTCAAGAATTCAAGAAAAAAATATGTGCCCTGGAGAAATGCGAAGTTGTTTGGATGCAGTTGAGCTGGAGCAAGTTTCATAAAATGGAGCATTTAACAGATGAACAGGTTAAATGATGGTAAGCCCCTAACTAGGCACATATATTTTTTACCGGCAGTGTACCCTTTTGGAGGAAGATGAGCCCTTTGGTGACGAGAGGGGACCAACACGTCATCATATGGGATTCCATGCTTAATGCAAATTCGATGAAGAGATGCCTCGTCAACTTTCAAAGCGGTCAAATTCGCTGGATCTTCTAAAAATACGGCATCCTCAAGCATATCAGGAGCTGCCTCTACAATATCATCTGTCCTCGGATTTGAAGAGTTAACTGGAGCATGGTGTGAGCTTTCAGGTTGTTCGAATTATTCACCCGGAGTGTATTGAGCAGAAAGTGTCACTAAACTTGACTCGACGTCTGATTCGACATGTGTGGAACCTTGTGTTGATTCATGAGTTTTGATTCATGACACAAGCTTAAGAGATCATACGACGAATTACAAAGAGAATACTATACGAAAGCGACAAAAAGAGAATAAACGTATATTATGCACTACAAAGGAGACAAGACTACAATCCAGAGATTAGTATGAATATTTTATTTTATTGAGTCTTAGAATATTGTTAAAATCATTCCTCAAGTAGTCACACACACAAAAATTGATTTATATTGATATATACATAAATTAGTGTGTATTGTGCAATTGACTACAGGTCGGCTGACCGACCAGAAACCTCGGTCGACCGACTCTGTGTCAAATGCACAGATATACATTTTTCTATGTACGGGTTTGAAACTCAGCTGACCGACCAGAAACCTCGGTCAACCGACCAGAGAATAACGGCTAGTTTACTGAAGAGATGCGATCATTTCATGAAGAGGAATGTCCTCTATTTCAAGAGGTATGGACACAACTGTTGACTGAAACTCTTTATGAAAGATTATAACTCTTGTACAACTATATAAACATATTCAATTCACTTCTACAATCACCGATTCTTGTTTTATTTCTGAAATCTAATCTCTATTCATTTCTGCAAATAAAAGCATTCATTCTTATTTAATATCACTAGAATCCTTGATTTAATTTATATACTTCGATTCTACGTGATTATCTTCCTTCTAAATCTTCTCACACGTATATACTTTTGAGGATTTGATTATAGGAAAGTTGTACTATCAAAAGACTATCAGTGTTATTTAGAACACATTCGTCAACAAACAATTTGTATTAAGTTGAAGTCTTCTTCGGCTGTTGAGGCGGAAAAATTCCTGTTCGGCTGCTCAGGTGTCGTATACCTATTCCTCCGGGTTAAGTGAGGGGTTTAGTTTAAATCCAGAGGGTATTCTGGGACTGGACGTAGAACGGGAAGTTCGAACCAGTATAAAAATTCCTGGTGTGCTTACTTTAATTTTTATTTTACTGCTATTATCAATTTCCGCATTTATATACCACATGTAATCCTTAGTACTGCACGTACACTTTCATTTGGTATCAGAGCATGGTATTCTATCGATCGTCACAACTTCATAGAATAATGGCTAGAAAAAGATCCGGTCGAAGTACAGCAAGCAAAAAGCCTGAAACTATCAGAGCAACGACCAATGAGAACTGTAAAAAGGTACATTCTAATTTACAAATTTCAGTAAGTAGTAATAATGAATTAATTTGTTTATGCGATAAAATCTCAAAGCATAATTTTATTATTTTAGAATAGATGAAATCTGTTGAACTTGAAAATGAGAAATTGAAAAATGAGAAGCTAGATTTAGAAAATCAACTTGGTGTTTTAAAGAGTAATTTTGAGGCTCTTACAGATTTTCTAGATAAACAAAACACCATATTTGAAAACGAGAGAGAAAAATTTTCAAAAGAAAATTTTGATTTGAAAAGACAAAATGATTTATTACAATCCTCTTTAGATAATTTAGAATCTCAAAATTTCCTTCTCAAAAATGAGAACGGTACGTTAAAAAATGAGAATTCTGAATTGAATGGGAAAATTGATATTTTAAATAATAGTAATATTTCTTTTGAAAATAATAAGTGTGACTTTAAAGCTAAATTTGATAAACTCAACACTGAAGTCACAAAATTTAATAAAGGTCAAAATGATTTAAACATGATTTTATCTAGTTCTAGACCTTTACATAATAAAAATGGTTTAGGATATAATCATAGAAATAGCACTAGATACGCTTTTATGTATAATAAAAATCTTAGTGCTACTACTAAATTTCGAGTAAAGTCGAAATCAAATTTTCATCGAAATTCAAAAACTGCTATGACCAATAATGTTTATAATTTCTCTAGAAGTACAAAATCATTAACGGGAAATATAAATAAAAATTATCTAAGTATTTGGGTTCCTGTTAATTGGAAAAATAGAGAAAAATGCATTAATAATTATTTTGATATGGTAGTTAATAATGAAAATTATATTTATAAAGGTACAACCACACCCAAATGGGTATGGTTTCCTAAAAATTAGGAAATTATAAGAACCTTGGGTATCGCATGCTTTAAATGTTCATTGTTTTCTGATACCTTACAAGTAGTAATTATTTTGTTCTATATTGTTAACACTTATGTGAAATATAATATATATAAACTCTCCTTTTCGTCAATGACAAAGGGGAGAAAGATATTGCTCTAACACAATTTTCAGAAATAAACAATGCAAGCACAGATTAAGGGGGAGAAAAGTAAGTGTTACCTTAAAACTCTTATTTGTGATGATGCAATGTATGAATGCTTGTTTCCTTTATTGCTATGTTTTGAATATCTATACATGCATCATATTGTTTTACAACTTGCTATTTCATAATTTCAAGTATTCTATTTTTTTATGAACAATATGTCTATTGTTAGATGTTGTGTGGTAAGTAAACATCATTAATATTCCTATCTTGTTTCGGTATGTAATATTTAAAACTTGATGTTTTCTTACTTGTGTTACATGTTCCATATTTCTTTTACATATTACATCTAGTAAGTATTCCTTTTTGTCGATGACAAAGGGGGAGAAATGTATGAAAGCTAACAAATTTTTTTGCAGAAAAGTCGCCATATATTCAGGGGGAGAATTATAATATAGATAAGTTCTACTTCGTCACATAAGTATTGTCATCAATCAAAAAGGGGGAGAATGTTGATTCATGAGTTTTGATTCATGACACAAGCTTCAGAGATCATACGACGAATTACAAAGAGAATACTATACGAAAGCGACAAAAAGAGAATAAACGTATATTATGCACTACAAAGGAGACAAGACTACAATCCAGAGATTAGTATGAATATTTTATTTTATTGAGTCTTAGAATATTGTTAAAATCATTCCTCAAGTAGTCACACACACAAAAATTGATTTATATTGATATATACATAAATTAGTGTGTACTGTGCAATTGACTACAGGTCGGCTGACCGACCAGAAACCTCGGTCGACCGACTCTGTGTCAAATGCACAGATATACATTTTTCTATGTACGGGTTTGAAACTCAGCTGACCGACCAGAAACCTCGGTCAACCGACCAGAGAATAACGGCTAGTTTACTGAAGAGATGCGATCATTTCATGAAGAGGAATGTCCTCTATTTCAAGAGATATGGATACAACTGTTGACTGAAACTCTTTATGAAAGATTATAACTCTTCTACAACTATATAAACATATTCAATTCACTTCTACAATCACCGATTCTTGTTTTATTTCTGAAATCTAATCTCTATTCATTTCTGCAAATAAAAGCATTCATTCTTATTTAATATCACTAGAATCCTTGATTTAATTTATATACTTCGATTCTACGTGATTATCTTCCTTCTAAATCTTCTCACACGTATATACTTTTGAGGATTTGATTATAGGAAAGTTGTACTATCAAAAGACTATCAGTGTTATTTAGAACACATTCGTCAACAAACAATTTGTATTAAGTTGAAGTCTTCTTCGGCTGTTGAGGCGGAAAAATTCCTGTTCGGCTGCTCAGGTGTCGTATACCTATTCCTCCGGGTTAAGTGAGGGGTTTAGTTTAAATCCAGAGGGTATTCTGGGACTGGACGTAGAACGGGAAGTTCGAACCAGTATAAAAATTCCTGGTGTGCTTACTTTAATTTTTATTGTACTGCTATTATCAATTTCCGCATTTATATACCATATTACACGATCCTTAGTACTGCACGTACACTTTCACCTTGATCGCCAGTCATTGCTGCTAAACGCTCGGAGCGTCTAGAACCCATAGCTACTAACTAAGTAGATAGTCATAGTTAGATGGATTAACCTGTCCCCCGTGCTAAGTGTAATCTAGTGCAGTGTTCTACAGTTCAGAATTATATGACAGTGATGATGAGATTTGGGAGTTCAACTGGAAAGGCCGTCATCGCTGACTGTCCCAACCGGCTTTCACGTTGATGGTTGAACATAAGAATTTTATCCAAGTCCTTGGATCAGCTATCGGTTCATAAGAGCATGTCATCAACATTCAAGGCATATGCATATATCCAAGTTCAAGTCCATACAAGCACATAAGTGCGTCCAAGTTCAAGTTCAAGTTCATGCTAGCATGCATGTCCAAAAGTTCGAGTCCGTATGCAAGTGTCATATAGGCAAAAGTCCTCAAGTTCAAAGTCAAGCACGCGGGTCTATATAGGCACCCGAATACACAAGGGGAAAAATCAGAAAAAATCGCCTAAGTATAGGATCGTTACTGATCCCATACCTAGGGGATTCTCCCCTTATGAAAATTTTTAGCTCCATCTTCCCATGACCGATCTAAAACCAACCATCAATGTGAAGTAACCCCCAAATCATTGCCAATCTCGTCTTCTCTAATGCCCTATGGTCCAATACCTACCCATATGCTGAAACACGATCGGTCCTATATGGATTGGAGTTCGAAATTAAAGAGTTAGGAGCTTAGATCTGAGGCCGATTTCAGTGGAGGACCTTGAACGAATCGATTGAATGGGGCAATGAGGAAGGAGGCGCAAGTTGTTTCGGAGGTTGAATAACCAAGCTAATTCGAATTTAAAGGGGTTGGATGGATCGATAGGATATTTTGAGCTCAAGTTTTCAATGGTGATCAATGCAGATAGGGTTCGGTATGTAAGCAAATAAAGGCAAGTGAAGAGAAAGAGTGGAGAAAATAGTTATATACCTATGAGCGACCCAATACATTTGGGTCCAAAGCGGAAATGCACACAAGTATGGGACCGGTACCTGGTCCCCTTCCTATAAGGATCGGTACCGAGTCCTACTTTAGTAAAAAATGAATGAATTTTTTTTTATGGAATTCTGACTATCACTCAAAGGAAGTTGGCAATGGTTTATATGCATATGAGCATGCTTGGAAGCTAATGACAACAGTGCGTACATGAACGTGAGAGTGTGTGCAACTTTAAAATTCGATTTCCTGAATCTATGGAATTGGATTTTCTACCTGAGATTTTTAGAAAAGAAATTAGTTCGAACGAATGAAATCTACCAGCTGAATCATTTATCTTAATGGAACCGAGCACGACCAATTATCAAGAGACTGTACTTAGGTACTTATAGTATCAGATGCCGATAGAACGTCGCAACGGATCACTAAGGACATAACTTTCACAGAAAAAATTCATAGAAAGGATAGCGACCATTTAGAGCATAGAGAAGAATCCTTTGCAACGATTCTAAATTGTCTTGATTCAAAGCATATCACGTTAAACGAGATGTACTTAGGGGGCAAGTGTTATCCAGCTTTTGGCCTGGCTATATTCGGATTGACTGGACAGGTTAGGCTAAATGATTACCGAGGCTAGTTGTAACACCCTTAATTTGGTGTTAGTTATTTAATTAGTTATTTAGTTAATTAGACTCCAAAAATGAAATTTGTGCAAACGATGGAGATTGACCACATAACTTGCACCATTGTGCTCATGGGAAAATTCTGAGCAACTTTTATATTTGGAGTTTTGCGATCTGCGTCCAAATGAGGAAGTTACAGATGAAAAACAAATTCAGAATGAAAAATATTTCGAGTAAGAAAATTAACGTTTATATATTATTTATCTGGGGCCCACAGGTCGATCCACATATAGGAGCGGTTGACCATGGGAGGTCGACCACTAGGAAGGGAGCGGTTGACCGCTTCGTGTGTGGCGGCTAGGGTTAACCTAGGCCCAACGATCCCGATTTAATATATTTTGATCTGACAGTTGTGGTTGATTCTTACGCCTATAAATTCAGGCCTAACCCTCCCTTCTCTTCTCATATTTTTTTTGAAGGCAGTAGCGAAGCTCTGCAATTTCTTCTTCCCCACTTTCTTTCTAAATTATAAATTTAAGATATGTATACCTATATTTATACAAATTGAAGAAGAATATAAATCTAATAAAAAGGAGAAGAGAAGAGAAACAACTATATGCATATTTGAGGTAATTTATATATTTGTATCTATTTGTATCTATTTTCTCTCTCAATCCCAAGTCTCTTCTCAGATCTGTAACTCTAATATATGTATATAGCCTTTTTATACATATTTCTTGAGTTAAAAAGGATTTGGAGATGAATCAAAGGTTCCTCTTCAGATGTGGAGATCTGGACCGCTTTTAAAAAGTGAGTGGGAAATTTTATAGATTGTTATAATATGAAAATAATTCCTTCGGTGTTTATCTGATTATTTTGCCTAATTGGATAATTGTATATGGGTTGTAGGCAATAAATTGAATATAATCCGAATAAAATAAATATTGCCAACATATTCTTGTTTACGAATTGATTTAGAATTGTTTACAACCTAATATAGAAATTAATCCCAAAAGTATGAATTTAGAATACTGATTTGAATGAAATTTATTCTAGATCTGAAAATAAGTTGTATAATAATGTTATGAATTTGGATTATTAACCTAATCTTGTTGGAATGTAAACCTTTTTATGTTTGGATTGCTGGAATTTAGATCCGTTTAATATTTGTAAATTAATTTGATTTCTTTCCCTTTTAGAAAATAAAATGTTTGATCTAGCAAGGAATATATGCAAATAAAAAAGAGAAAGTGATGTGTAAATTATGAATTCATTGTAGCTTACACTGTTTATTTCAGTAATAAAAAGACATGATTATTTCTTGTAATTTCAAACGATGTAATCTTTTATATTTTAAAGTTAAATCTTTTGTTTTGGACTAATTTATGAAAATTATAGCAGATAATCTTTTTAGATATGATTCCAACAATTGAATATGGAAAAGAATATTTTGGTGAAGATATATAACTAGAATATATTTGATAAAAGTAGATATTTGTACGTAATTTACCGCGCTTATAATAATTAAAAAAAAACTTAGCTAATAACGAAGCTTATATGTAATATCCGCATTTAGGATAACTAATTAATAAGAAAGGAATTTAAAAGGTTGTAGTTCCAATAAATGGGAAATAAATGGTAATAAATGTGGGAGTTACAATAATTTGATAGGGTAAATGGATTAATGGGACTAATAAATAAAGAAGTTGAATTGATAACTATGGAATAGTTACAAAGTTACTAATTTGAAATTAGTAATTATATATAAATGTCTTAGGAAATGTCCTTTGGTATTTTATGGATATATTGGCATTTATGTGCGTTAAATGGGGATTTATGGGTAGATACACATTTAATGTAAATCTTATTACCTTAAATAAAAAGGGAATTAGTAAGCTAAGTCCTATGTCTACCTAAGATAATATAAGTAAAGACTTAGGATGGTAAATTGGACTTAGTAGATTAGTGATGCGAGGTCGGTAGAGTCACTTGACGGAAGACTGTCCATCACTTTGAGGCTACCAGTAGTTGGGCGCACTTACAACTGATATGAGATATCACTAATCCTAGGACCTGTGATGTCATGAGAGATTGGACCTTCTTCCTTAATTGTAAAGTGTTAAATGGTCTAAATTTGGAATTAGGAGCGATGAGGGATATCTCCATAGGGGTTCGCTTCTAGTTTGAGGTATTAAGTGGCTGTAGGATCTGCCTCTCTCCTAAAAGAAAGTATTAAGTAACCTAGTGAGATTTCAAATAAATAAGGATCTCTTTAAAATGGTTTACTTCAGTTTTGAGGTATTAAGTGGCTATTTTATGGCATGCCTCCCTACCGAAAGAAGTAACCTAATGAGATTCCATATTTATAATTAAGAGTGATAGTAGATATCTCAAGAAGGGTTCGCTTCGACTTTGATATATTGAGTGACTAATCTAAGGGTCCGCTTCTCTTCTAAAATAAGTATAAAGTAATATAGTGAGATTCCAAGCGATGTCAGCTAGATAGTACCAGTGAGGAGTTCGCCTTGGAGTTAGGTATTAAATGAAAAAGGCCTACCTATAAATAGGTGTTAAATGGTCAAAGTCTGCCTAGTCCTTATTAATGAGGTATTAGGTGGCTTGGGTCTCTCACATTGCTAAGGCCATAATAACGATATTACCAGTGAGGAGTCCGCTAGGGGGATAGGTATTAAGTGATGTAGGACCTACCTAGAATATAGGTGTTAAATGGTCAGAAGTCCTCCTAGTCCTTTTAAAGGTATTAAGTGGCTTGGGTACTGTCTCTTACAAGGCTGCGATTTTTTGGCGATAGACGCAGTAATAGTTGGGCATTAAATGTCGGAAGCCTTGAATAGTGGTTACAGGTCTTTGTAGCTTGGACCCACCGACCATTGAAAACATTATTAGAAAACCACCTTAGGAATAGGTCTTAAATGATGGGGTCTACCTTGATTGAGGCTTAAATGGCAGCATCTGCGTATTTCTCTTTTAAAAGTATTTTGTGGTGATTATAAAAGCTCACTTCATGTTTGGAAGTATTAAGTGGCAAATGGGTTTGGAAGTATTTAGTGGTTGATATGGCTTCATCGGTATTTTGTACTTGGTAATGGGTAAGTAAGTAATCGTGTGTGCAATGCAAGGTTAGGTTAGAATTGCTAACCTTAATAGACATAACTATTAAGTGGAAACCAGGTGGTATAAATTTTGTGTTATGGATAGTTTATAGATTTTCCAGTCACTGGAACATTGTTCCGACCCCCTCCTCATTACAACCCATAGGATAGATTTAGAAGAATAGGTCATTGGAGCTAGATGTGCTTTGTTATTGGAAAAGTCTTCTTTTCTCTCATGCTCGATGCTGATGTGACAATCTATTATTCAAGAAATATTATTAATGCCAAGGTAGTAGTCAAAATCAGTGTGCTTATCTTATTATTGTTTCCGCTATGAGTTTAGATTTCTATCAATCTCTGATAATGCTCATGCTTATTTGCAGGTATCAAATCCAACGATCTGTGCTTTGATAGACTTGGGTTTCAATTTTTGTTGGAATTAAGGCCCATTAAGGTAAGGGTTGTTACATTTGGTATCAGAGCTTAAGTTAGTAGATCAGAGGAATAAGGATAAAGTGAGAGAACATATTCGTACTTTCCTATCTAGAAATATTATATTTTTATGTTAGATTCTAAGAATTCTGACTATAGAGGTAGTGGTAGTTCTACTCCGAGGGAATGTGCAAAGCAATTATGGGTTAGAAATATCTTAGAGTTAAGATTTTCTTGCTAACTCCGAAGTACCCCATCGAGTGGTGACGATGCGTAAGGCGTTATTGATAAAGAGCATAAGTGCGACATATGGTAGAATCCCGGAGACTGGAGGTGTTCGACTTGATGTTTGAGATTCTAGCTACCTTGTGATTTTGGATTTTGATGATGAGTTCCGGTCGAAGGAACACATCTATTCCAGATGGGCGGGAAATTAGAATATGTATGTCGCAATAGTCCGAAAGTAAGTTTTTGCTAGGATGCATTCATTGATCACCTCTTTAATGGAAAACCGGATATTTATTTGAATAATTAATGTCAATTTCGATCCTTAGTCTAAAACCTATGAGTGAATTTTTATAAAGTATATTTTGGAAATGGCTTAGATTATGGAAAAATCCTTAAATATTTATATATATCGGTAAAGGCTTGATTTTGATTTTTGGCAAATATAAGTTTGATTTTTAAGAGAATTTTTAACATAAAATGGTTTCTATTATTTTAAAACAAGTATAAAGGAGCATATATTTAGCTCAGTGATTTTTCGGTTTATAAAATCGAGGTTTTTAGTTTTTCTCTCTTTAAGGTATAGACAAAATAGGAGTGACATTCAATTGTATTGGGGTATGTAGTTTGAAGTGTTGTTGTACCACTAGCTATTGAAAGAAATATTTCCGTGCGAAGTAGGCGGTAAATAGCAGCTATAATATTTTCGGGTTTTGGAATTGTTGTTGGTCACAGCAATTTTGTTGGGACTACTATGAATTGTTGGAGCATGGTTTGGGACTAGGAGGTAACTTTTGACACCACCGTGATGAGGATGGGAATTTTTGGATCGTGTCAAACTGAAGGAGACGGCGTGAAACGATTATTATTATTAGTCCAACCTTAATTGGGTTTAGGTTCAATTAATGCCTAAAGCCTGTCTAGCGGTTGACTACTTAGCAGTAAACCTAGAGCGGTCTACCAGTTAACGAGCTTTAGCACAACTTAAACCTATAATGAGACTATAAAAGCCGTGTTCGAATTTCCCCAGTTGCATTCTTTCGTTCCTCCTTCCTCAACAAGCCGAACCCAATCACCATCCTCCTCCTCTATGTAGCAGCCCTCCTATGACGACTCATAATTTAATTGCTATTTAAATGAATATTTAATTATATTTTAAATAATTAATAAATGGATTTTTATTAACAAATAAAACTATTTTAAATGATTAATGATAATAAAATCATTTTCAAAATTTGTTTACCAATATATATAGTTTATAGAGAAATAGAAAATATGACCGGAGATTATTTTCCAAAATATTAATTTTTTACTAGCTAAAAGTTATTTAAAAGGTTATAACACTATGTTAAACACACATGCGCACATTACAAACTACTTTAACATGTTGTGTACATGTAGATATGCATGTATACATTTACACACTTAAACATATTAACATATAAGATCCTATTTAATAAAAGTAAGTATATATATACACACACACATATAAAAATACACTTTTTCAACACAAGTACATTAGAGACATGGTATGAACAGTTGAAAGTAAAGGGGGTGTAGTGGATGATTATGAAGGGGAGGTAAGGGTATGGCTATGCATGCATATGTATATTTAAATATAAAACACTTTATATTATTTAAATTAAATCCTAAGCCCATATATACCCCTTTATCTTCATGTTATCATTTTTGCAATCCTCTTCTGCCTTTCAAATTTCTAAGAGCTTAAGTAAAACTTAGCCATGGCTTCCTCTTCATAATTTCCAAAGTGAGAAAAACAACTTCATTTTGCCAAAATCCCTTCTTTTATTCACAAAATCACTTCTACATCTCCTACAACATTTTGTCTTCTAAAATACAACATTCCATCCACTAAAACACACCATAGCCGAGCCAAAACCTATGATGGTCGAGCCCAACATCACTAGGTCGAGCCCAAGCCACTTGGCCGAGACATTTTCAAGGGTTCGAGCAACCAAAAGTTCCATATTTGCAAAGTTTCTAAACTTTTTTCAAGTTATGTATATGGATATGGATATGTGATATTGGTTATGATATGATGGTAGTGTGGTTATGAAACCAAAACCAAGTGTATGTGATGAGTTTGCTGTAAAGTTAGCACCTTGAAAAGTCGCAAAGGACTTGAGATCCGATTTGAAAACGAAAAGACCTTTTTTCTAGTTTTGTATTTTGAAAATGTTTTCGAAGTTTTTACTTTTGTTTTTACATTTGTATCTTAAAATATGTTATATCTAGAGTTAGGTGAGATTTCTGTCAAGAAATCAATTCTAGCTAACTGCACCTATAGCGATAGTCGTTATGGATGTAGTTCGGGAAATTTCGCAGTTTCAAGTTTCGAAGTGTTTTCTTTTGGATTGTTTTTGAAAACTTATTTCAAATTTAATTAACAAAGTCAAAAGTTTAAGTTTTAATTATTTTATTAATTTATTAATTAGGGTAATTATTAATTAATTAATTAGGTTAAGTAATTAGAGTTTAAGGAATTATTTATCAAGTTAATTATTTTTAATTAAGTATGTTTTAAATAATGATTAATTAAGATAAAAGAAAATTAATTTTTATTTAATCAATTTATTTATTTTAATTAATTATTTAATTAGAGTTAATTTTTTAATTAATTATTATTGAATTAAGGGTTAATTACCCATTTAATTATGGTTTAATTTCTTACATAAATGTTAATTAATTAAAGTATAATTAAGGTTTAATTTTAAATAAAATTTAGATTATTAATAATTAATTTTGATTTAATTAAGATTAACTAAGGTTTAATTGAGTTTAAACTTATGATTAAATTAAAGTTTATTTGTTTTAAGGTTTCTTTTAAAACCCCGTCGGTTATTTATTTTTAACCAATTTTCTTGTTTAAGTGAATTGTTTTAGAACCAAGGATCTCTTGTCCATGCTATTAAGTAGCCAAATGAATTAAAGTAGTTGTAATAAAATAATGACGCATTTTATTGAAAGTAAGTCGACTTGTACTTACCACAAATACCGCACTTCGGGAACATGATGAATACAAGGGGGTTAATTTCGATAAGTGGGTCACGATAATCTAAGCATATGGAAAGTATGTTCATATTTAAAATCTTCACACCTTGATACTGGGATGGTCCACTATAAATAACTTGGCCTTTTAAAATTATCGAACGTTGGTTTGGAGAGACCAGGATCAGATATTAGTTGTTATCCGAAAACCACTTCGAACCAACGTAAACGTTCGAATTGGAAATAGTAAAGGCAAGGTACAAGATGAAGACTTTGAAGTGCAAGGGCTATTTATTACTAATGCTGAGGTTGTTTCCAAAGCGGGTGTAGTGGAGATAGCACTACGCCATAGATGACCTTCTGCAACACAAAAAAAATGTTAGCTCAGGCCCGAAAAATGTTGCCATAGGTCTATGGCAACACTTTTAGGGTGATGCAATTTTTGCCGCTGCCTTTGACCTCAAATGCAACATTTTGACTATCTAAGGCAACATAAGTAATATTGTTGCAATAGAACCCTATTTGGGTCTATAGCAACACCCATAGGTATCTGTAGCAACATTCCAAAATGTTGCTATAGAAATTAACTTTCTGAATTTGTGGGGCCCACAATGTAGAGCATATTTGATTTTTTAATAAAAATAAATATTTATTTAATAAAATGCTATCGCACAGAATTTGATATTTAAACCGTAATTTATTTAAATAAATATTTTATTTCAACATTTGAAATAGTACAAATTCGTGACTCCACTATTTTACAATTCAATGATATATAACACTGATATTCACATATACAGATATTCCTCACTACATCACTCAGTTCACTCATTACATATGCAGTTTCAATTTATGCAGACACCGACACTGACACTGACAAATATATGACGAGCCGAGTGCCGAGCCGAAGGTGAGCCGAGTGCCGAGCCGAAGGCGAGCCGAGTAGCGGGTCCGGGCGCAGCGCTGGCGGGGGTCCGGGGCACCGCAGTCCCGGCGGGGATCGACCTTTTTCCAGCCATCATTCTTAGCAAATTGTTCAGTGAAAACTAAAATAACCTTGCTTTTAGCTCTGCCTTGGTAAAAGACCTGAAACCATGATAAATAAAAATTGACATTTCATCGAACAGGTTGTGTGTTAATAAGTAATACATTACCCTTCTGAATTGGAATCACGAGAAAGCTTCTGAATGAGCTCACGGACTTCGGTAGCACGAACCTCTACACTGCCACCATCCCCAAACTGCTGCAACTTACATCCCCTACAGCCCTTAACCTATGCCAAAACACTCACCAAACCTCATTACCAACCCGCTGCCGCTGCCACTGCCAACTAAAATCTCACAGTTCCAAATCTTCACCCAAACCCACACATACTTCTAAACCACCAGCCTCCATCCTCTAATTGCCTCACCAACAAACTATTTCAGTTGCCAAATTCGACTTCAGGTTGCCAAATCGCCTAATCGCCTAATTACCTAATCACAATCGCGAGTTACCCATTCCGACAACCCAAACAGACATTTCCATATCTCGACAACAAAGCAAATGGCGCTCGACATGTAGGCAAACAGCAGCAAAATTGGAGGTGAGAACGAAATGGGAACGAAGCTTGTCTGAGATCACTACCAAACTTTGAAAAAAGGACGAGATTTTGTTTTTGGAAGAAAAAAAAGAAACGAAAATATGATTTGGAAATTAGGGATTTGGAAATTGGGGGTGAGAATGAAAATGATATGAAAAGTAAAGCGGGAAAATGAAAATTTGGGGCAAATTGTAGCGGTGATCCAGTTTAACAATCAGATTAAATGTAGACCATTGGATCGTATTCACACGGATTGCTAATTTTATTAATTTTTTAATCTGAATACATCTATAGCAACACTATATAAAAATGTTTCATCGTGTTACACTTTTTTAGCTAGAGCAACACATTTTTATGGCTAAGGTAACACCATAAATACAACATTGCAGTAGGACCAAAATTTTATATCTATCGCAACATTTTAGCTGGCAACACCTTGCAAAAATGTTGCAGAAGGTCATCTATGGCGTAGTGTAGTGCCTTTGGTTCGTTCATCTCCTGAACGACTTGTATGGATGAGTGCTGACGTTACGTCAACATATGGAAGGCAATATTAGCATTCCAAGTGGTAATGCTATAATAAAGGTAAACGTAGCCTTAGGCCTCATCAATCGGGAATGACTAAAATAGGGGAGATGCAGCAAGGCTAGATGGGTCGCTCCATGAGGGTAAGGTCATCCCTATCTAGAGTCCCTACTATTAACTCATTTATGCTTCGGTACAGTTACTGATCCCAACGAAGGGATGATCTTATTCGGTACTATCCAGTAATGGGTAGGCCAGTCTTGTGATGGCAGGGGTCGATAGGTTCGACCTTGGTGTTATTTTATCTAGAGATGCACCGTGACGGGTGGTACCCTAGTAGCCCAGTCATTAATTGAGTTCATTCTCCAGTAAGTGCCGTACGGATTTAGTTGTACCCAAATATGTTGAAATGGGAGTTGCAAGCATTTCAGCTATGTTCTATTTTACTTAAAAACCCTAGACATTATCATAATATCACTAGATTCTATATAAAGTGTTTTTGGTTATCGTAAGGTAAAAACCCATCTGTGTTTATGTGCAGTGTGGTCTTACGAGATACCTTTGATTTTCAAAGTGTTTTATAAAAGTAATAAATAAGTTGTTTGAGTTTACTCACACCAGACCCATGTCTGACCCAGAGTTTTATTTTCGTTTCTTAAAACTCTTGGATACTCAAATTTTTATGAGTAGCCAAGTGATCCAGGTTCTTACGGAAGCATTTGAAGGAGCTGGAGGAGGTGGCTTCATCGTTAGCTAATTATTATTTATTTCTGTTGTGTTTATGTATGATCTATGTATTTTGTACGAACAGGTAGTTATAACTATCCAGTTGAAGTTGTGATGTAATGACTCTGATGTATTATTTATATGGAAATAACTATGCAATATCCTTTACCTATTATATGTTGTTCTGATTCGGGGTGAGATTATGTGATTGCATAGTTTCTTCTTATCTTTCTTTTACTTCTACTCTTAATGGCTCATCTTTCAGTGCAAGAAAGGCGGTCGTTATAATTTTAGTATCAGAGCATAGGTTAAGCGAACATTTAGGCTTTGGGTTTAGGTTAACTTCGAGAGTGCATATTTGTAATTTTTATTCGTGTGTGTGTGTGTGTGTGTGTGTGTATATATATCTTGGATAGATAGATCAACTTGATAGATTTGATTAGTACCCTTCTTTAAAGATTTATCTCATCTAAGTATTTTAAGAATTATCTTACTATGTCCAGGTAGCAAGACATGAGTAACAAAGGTAGACGAGGTAGGGGAGCAGGTAGCACTACAACTACTAATGCTCGAACCCCAAATCCTATAGGAGTTCGAATTACCGAAGAGGCAGCGCTAGAGCAGCCAAGAGTGAATTTCGCAACCTTATGCAAGGATTGCACCAATCTAGGAAGGAAACCATTTAAGAGAACTGAGTCTATTATGGAAGTGCAAGCTTGGTTGTGATCTTGCAAAAGGATTTTTAAAGGTCTTGGCTTATCCGATTAATAGAAAAGGTTCCTAGCAGCATGGCAAATGCAAGAGGGAGCAGCAGCTTGGTGGGACTCCTTTACTGCAAATATTCCAGAAGAAGAATTTTCATGGGCCCGATTTAAAGAAGTTTTTGAGGACCAATTTTTGCCAATAGCAGGAAGGACCAAGATGTACCAGAACTTCATGGACTTGAAGTAGTGGGCTCTGTCAGTAGCAAAGTATGAGACGAAGTTCAATGAGCTATCTTGTTTTGGATAGGAATTGATCAACACTTCATTAAAGAAGAATGAGATGTTTGTTTTAGGTATGAGGGAAGAGTACTATGAGAAGATGACTGTTCATATTAAAGGTACTTTTTTTGATCTAGTTGGTATTGCTCCGAATATAAGGCTTTGGAAAAGAAGAAGCCTACTCCAGTAGCACCTAGTGGAAATACCAATGGAAATGGTTCTAACAAGAGGGAGTTCAAACCAAATTCAAAGAATCAAGGAAAAGGAAAACCGGGGGAGGGTCAAGGAGGCAAGTTCAGGAATATTAGTTGTTACCTTTGCAAGCAGAGAGGTCATATTTCAAGGTCCTCTCCAAACCATGAAGCTCCGAAGCGGCAAAGTGGACCCATCTCTCCAATGGTCTTGAAGTCTCTTTGTTTTAATTATCATCAACCGGGCCATATGATTGCCCACTCATGAAGAAGGTGTCGCAATCCATGGTGTATGCCATTAAGGATGAACCGTCGACTTCGACGGATGTGAAAGGAAAAGGCATCCTTGTAGGTACCTTGTTGATTAATGGTATTTTTGTTCAATCATTATTTGATACTAGTGCCTCTCATAATTTTATCTCTTGTGAATAGACCCAGTCATTCGAGTTGGGGATCAGCTGTGGTGTTTGCAGCTAAGTCTGATGGATCTTTAAGGTTGTGCGTGGATTATAGAGAGTTCAATAAGCTGACCATTAGGAACACGTATACCTTACCCCGCATCGATGATCTTTTTGACCAACTTCATGGAGCTACGGTATTTTCTCAAATGGATTTAGCTACTGATTCCATCAGTTGAGGGTTGCTAAAGATAGTATACCATTAACTGCGTTTAGAGGCCCTGACCGTTTCTTTAAGTGGTTGGTTATGCCTTTCGGACTAACCAATGCACCCGCGTATTTTGTAGATCTCATGAACCGTGTTTTCCGAGATGTGCTTAATAAGTTTGTGTTTGTTTTCATCGAAGACATCCTTATCTACTCCAAATCTGAGGAGGAGTATAAACATCATTTGGAAGTGGTGTTGGAAACATTAAGGAGACATGTCCTGAAGGCAAAATTTTCTAAGTGTCATTTTTGGAAATCGGAGGAAAGATTCTTAGGACATATCATGATAGGAGAAGGTATTTTAATGGATCTAGTGAAAGTGGAAGCTATTTAAGAATGGAAGCAATCGCGGACTCCTACCGAGGTTCGTAGTTTCTTATGTTTGGTTGGATATTATAGGAGGTTTATTCAAGATTATTCTAAGGGTTCATCCCATTTGACTAAGCTGACTAAGAAGGAGGAGAAGTTTGTATTGACCTTTAAGTGTGAAGAGGCATTTTTGGAATTGAAGAAGAAATTGACTAGTGCACCAGTTCTGTTATTCCAGATGTAAATAGTGGGTTCACGGTTTACACAGATGCATGTGGAGTGGGACTTGGTGCTTTTTTGATGCAGCATGGTAGGGTGATTGCATATGCAAGCAGGCAGTTGAAGCCTTGTGAGAATAACTATGCTACGCATGACCTAGAGTTGCTAGCTTTTGTCTTTGCATTAAAAATGTGAAGACACTACTTGCTGGGTATCTTAGTTTCTTTCTAATCGTTAGAGATTTTAGGAGTAAGTTTTCTTCCTTTAATTAGGTGAATAATTTAAGCTCTTTATGAATCATAAATCCCTGAAGTATCTTTTTACTCAGAAGGATCTAAACATGAGGCAACAGAGGTGGTTAGAGTTTCTGGCGGCTTATGACTTGGACATTCTACATATACCAGGAAGGCTAATGTGGTGGCAGATGCCTTAAGCAGGAATGCTGTTTTAACTCTCATGAAGGTTACCCCGATAATTCAGGAAAGGATTACGAGGAACCAAAGAAAGGATGAGGTACTGGAAGGATTAATTCAAGGATCAAAGGAGGTAGATGTTCGAATTTTAAGATGGATAGTCGAGGTGCTTTAAGGATGAACGAACAATTATGTGTCCCAGTTGTGGATAGGCTGAGGTGGGAAGTCTATGTTAGCAGGTGTTCGTACTGTCAACAAATCAAAAGTGAACATCAAAAGACAGCTATATTATTACAACCTTTGGAAATACCTAATTGGAAATGGGAAATGATATCAATGGATTTTATCGATGGTTTGCCCAGAACCAGAAAAGGAAATGAAGGAGTATGGGTTATCATTGATCGACTAACGAAGAGCGCACATTTTATTCCAGTGAAACCAACAAGGACCGCTGCTTCTTTAGATGAAATTTTCATGAGAGAGATAGTCAGGTTGCATGGAGTTCCTATAAGTATAGTAAGTGATCGAGACCCCATATTTACTAGTCAATTTTGGGAAGCATTACAAATAACTCTAGGAACAAAGTTGAGTGTAAGTACAACATATCACCCCCAAACAGACGGACAGATAGAGCGGGTAAATTAGATTCTAGAGGATCTCTTAAGGGCCTGTATTCTGGATTTTGGGCTGATATCATCAATCATGATAACCTTGGTACATTCGCAAGAATGAAGCTCAAAGCAATTGACGGGGGCCTACACAAGTGGTGGAGAATGTGGTTTAATTCGCTGCAAAGCGAACCCAAATGAACAAAATGTTGAATTGAATCATACCAGTCTATATTGGAGCGATGGTAGCGGTGAAATCTGGTATTGGGCTAGCTATTGTTTCGTTGGTGGATCATGGGAGGATCATTTGCATTTGGTTGAGTTCTCTTATAACAATAGTTTCCAAGCAAGCATCGGGATGGCACCGTATGAAGCCCTATATGGAAGACCATGCAAGTCACCAGTATGTTGGGTTGAGATGGGAGATAGATTAGTTCTTGGATTGGACATGATCCGAGAGGCTACAGAGAAAGTTGAAGTGATTAAGAAAAGAATGAAGAAAGCCCAAGATCACCAAAAGAGTTATGCTGATAGAAGTCGAAAGGATTTGGAATTTATGGTTGGAGACTTGGTGTTTGTAAAGATTTCACCAATAAGAGGAGCTGTTAGATTTGGAAAAGCTGGGAAGTTAGCTCCAAGGTATGTTGGACCCTTCCATATTCTTGAGAGGATCGGATCACTTGCTTATAGGGTTGAGTTGCTAGAAAGGTTGGCGGGTGTTCATAATGTGTTCCACGTGTCTCATTTGAGGAAATATGTTCATGACCTATCTTTAATTGTAGAGCCGTCGGTTTAAGAGGAATTGGAAATAGAACCAAACCTGACAGTGGTTAGACATCCAGTTTATGTTGTGGATCGGGATGAAAGGAGGCTGCATAACAAGGTGGTGCGATTAGTTAAGATTCCGCGGAGCGAGTATCCAAGAGACTGCACTTAGGAGACAGTGGATCGTATGAGAGAAGCGTATCCCCAGTTGATGTTAGGATAGCTAGTCGTAGGTTGTATGTATAGTGTATGTTTGTTTGTTATGGATGCTTAGTGTATGTATTTGTATATGATTTATGATATGAATATATGGCTTTTTGCATATTTTTATTTATCTCCTTGTTTGCTAGTTTCAGGACGAAATTCTTTTAAGGGGGGTGAGTGTAACGACCTAGAATTTAATCGCTATTTAAATGAATATTTAATTATATTTTAAATAATTAATAAATGGACTTTTATTAACAAATAAAACTACTTTAAATAATAATTAATGATAATAAAATTGTTTTTAAAATTTGTTTACCGATATATATAGTTTATAGAGAAATAGAAAATGTGACCGGAGATTATTTTTCGAAATATCAATTTTTCATTGATTAAAAGTTATTCAAAAGGTTATAACACTATTTTAAACACATTACAAACTACTTTGACATGTGGTGTACATGTACATATGCATGTACACATTTACAACTAAAACATATTAACATATAAGATCTTATTTAATAAAAGTAAGTATATATCAAAAAGCTCAATAACAAAGTGCTCCAAAATAGTGTAAATTCAAAAAGTTTTTTATGTCCTCTCCCTTCCCGCCCATCCCTCCCATCCCTCCCGTTCCTCCTCGGCATGGCTCCCTTTCCTCTTGTCAGTCAGGTTTGCTCCCCTCGCCGGCTGCCTCCCTCCCTCGTCCACCTCTTTTGCTCTACTGCCGTCTCCTCCGCCCCCCCTTTTCTTCTCCGAGTCTTGACTGTCATCCTGTCTCTTCGGTCCCCTTGGTGCTTCCTTCTCCTTCCGACCCCCTTCCCTTCCTTCTTCCACTGAACTTAAATGGACTTCTCTTTTTAAGAGGAAGCCTCTTAATGCTGGTAGGTACGCTCTTGTTCAGATGGATTTACAGCTCTGTGATGATATCATAGTTCTTCCGTTGGATGTGTTGGAAACTGGCAACTCGACTTGGAGTGATTACATAGTTGGATTCTTCCTGGACAAGCCACTTGCTTACTCTACAGTTATCTTTCATCTTAAGAGACTCTGGAAACTCAAAGGTAATGTTAAAGTCAGATCTGACGGTACCTTGTTTCTGTTTCTCCTCTCTGACTTCGAAGACAGAAGAAGAATCATTGAAGGCGACCCAATTTTCATCAGAAATAAAATGTTCATCCTCAAGCAGTGGGATCCTTTGGTTAGTAACGTTTGTGGATCCATCAGATCGGTGCCAGTGTGGGTTCACCTATCGAATGTCCCATTATTTTCTTGGACCCCTCTCGGCATCAACTGGTTGTCTAACAGAATAGGGAGGTTGATATGTCTAGATGAGAGTACTGAGAGATTGGATCATATTAATTATGCTAAATGTCTGATGGAGATTACCCCTGACCATCAACTTGTTGATGCCTTTGTTGTTCAACTGCCAGATGGTGGTACTCAAAAAGTGTATGTATATTACCAGTGGAGGCCTAATATCTGCACTCAATGTAAGGTGTTTGGTTATAATATGGATAACTATCAAGAGTATAGCAGTGAGACTAAGGAAAAGGATAGGACATGGGACAGCGCAAAGCCTGCAGCGGCTCCTATTATAAGTGATAGTAAATCTAAGAAGAACCCTCCTCATTCAAATGATAGATATAATAAAAGAAATGTATAGAAGAAGGTAGTAAACGAAAAAGCACAGAACGGGAAGATAGTTATAGAGAAGGCATGCCTTTCCTGTTTTAATCTCCAAATAAATGTAACACAAAAGGTTAATGATAATGAGAACTGTTCCCATGTTACTGAATTGGATATCACTACTGAGGAGGGCAGCCTACCAGCTAATGGAAATGGTATATTTGGAAAACAAGTGGTGACATTGAGTACAAGTAATAACTTCAAAGCTCTCGAAGCTATCATGGAAGAAGAGGAAGTGGATAGTGATAATAATTTGGTTAATGATGAAGTTAATGGAGAAATTATAACTGATTCAAGGGGTACCTAAGAAATGGCTTCAAAGTCTCGAAGCAACCATCATGCGAAAGAAATCACTTCTGAAGTTAGTAGAACTATGTTTCCTGTATCAGTGGTCACCCGGGGAAATGCTTCAAAGTCCCGAAGCAACACTCAAGCTAGAGAAAAATCTAAGATAGAGTATAGTTCTTCAGAGCATGTTTCTTCGAAGACCCGGGAAAATGCATCATTGTCTCGAAGTGACTCTCTGGCAGAATGCAATAATGCCTTCAATTCCACTGTCACGTTTCAAACTGAAGGGTTGAGTGACTCACATTCATTGTATACAGTTCAAATTGATGTTCCCTGTCATAATGGGTTCAATTTACCTGACATGAGCATTTGTAATGCTGCCTCTTCCCAAATAGCTAAACGCAGCTCTCCTTCTAATAATCTGCCATCTGCTTCTGTCCTTCATTGAAATTGCTCCCTCCAGCAATCTCCACTTGTTCCTTCCGTATCAGCTCCTCTTGTGCACGTGCACGTGCACACTGATACCAGTATTCCAGCTTTAACTTGTATTGGTTCTTTATCCATCTTTGATTTTGTCGTTCACCTTCCTCCCCTTAATCATAATACCAATGTTTCAGATCACCCTTCTTCGAATTCAACATCAAACCTAATATCAGATCCGGTTTGCTCCTTAGGCAAGAAAAAAAAGAAACTCAAGGGGACAAATAAATCCTATGACTATCTTACTTCACCTTCGAAGCCAATTTCTTCAGATTCATTCAATATTGACAATGACGTTTTGTCCACCTCGATATCCATTGTCTCGGAGAACTCCATCCTTACTTCTTAGAGAAGTACAAGAACGTCTTCAAAAAATAAAACCCCATTTGTTTCCTTATGATGCAAAATATAGCTGCATGGAATATCAGAGGAGCTTATTAAGACATTGAGCTCGATAAGTTAAAGATTTTATTAGAATCCATCAGTTACCCTCATCTCTCTGTCTGAAACTAAACTCAACGCTTATCTCACTGATTGTGCCACTAATTATATTAACCCTTCTTGGTCCTCCATCAACAATCTTGCTGAAGCTCCATACGGCAGGCTATTAGTTTTATTTGATCCCTCGGTCTTCATTCTCTCACCTATCCTATCGACTAACCAGCTTATTTACACCTATGCTCTTCACATCCCTTCGTCCACTTCTTTGTACTTCACTTTTATCTATGCCGAGAACTCTGCCCAACATTGTCAGAGAATGCTTGATATGCTTCCTCATTTCAGGCAAGAATCTCACCCTTGGATAGTTATAGGTGACTTTAATTGCTCCTTCTTAACTTCTCAAAAGTTTGGCGGTATCCCTCTGACTTTAAAAGACATTGCTCCTCTCAATGATTCAATTCATAATTCTTCATTGCTTGATATCCCCTCTGCTGGATCTCCTTTCGCTTCGTCAAATAAAAGCAGGCATGGTGTTAGAACTTTGCCCAAAATCGACCATGCTTTCTCCAACTTTTCATCTCTATCCCTATGACCAAACTACCATGTCAACATCCCTATGCCCATCCTATCTGACCACTGTCCCCTTTTTCCTGGTTTTGGGCAGAGTGACATTAAAAAAAATCAAATTTTAAATTTTTGAATCATGGATTAATGAAAATGATTTTATGCAGATGGTTCAAAAGGGATGGGGCATCAGGGTTTTTGGCAACCTTATGCTGTGGCTTCAACAAAAATTTAAAAACACAAAGAATATACTCAAAGGATGGACTAGTGCCAGATTTGGCCAAGGGACTAAACTTTCTTCCAGCATTAAAGAATAACTAGTATTAATTCAGACTCAAATCATGAATGGAGCTACTGACCCTGCTCTCAGTTCAATAGAAAGCAATCTCACCAAACAACTTTCTGAAGCTCTTGCATTAGAATTAAATATGATCAAGAAAAAATCCAAAGAAAAGTGGTTCAATGATGGATATAGGAATACCAAATTCTTACATGCTTCATTAAAAATTAAACAATCGAGAGCTTCCATTTCTCAGATTGATGATCAGAATAACTGCACGCAAACTACCCCTGATGATATTGACTCTTCCTTCCTCAACTACTACATCTTCCTGCTTGGCAGCCATGAAGCCTCTCATTCTAATGATGACTTGCTTTCCTCCCTCTCATTGCCTCAACTTAACTCCTGCTATCAAGCATCCCTGGTCACTCCTGTATCTGATGATGAGATTAAGTATATAGTATTCAGTATTAGGAAGGAAGCTTGTGGTGGCCTAGATGGTTTCAGTGCTAAATTCTTTACCCATTGCTGGCCCATCATTCATAAGGATGTGATACTTGCTATGCATAGCTTTTTCACTAAAGGCAAGATTCTTAAGTCCATTAACTCCACTAATATTGTATAGATC
Organism: Allium fistulosum; assembly: GCA_030737815.1. Taxonomy (NCBI): domain Eukaryota; kingdom Viridiplantae; phylum Streptophyta; class Magnoliopsida; order Asparagales; family Amaryllidaceae; genus Allium; species Allium fistulosum. The sequence goes on along the minus strand of CM060903.1, from coordinate 342,938,362 downwards.
CCTAAAGTGCCATCTCCTTTTCACGTCTCTCAATTCAGACCTATATCTTGTTGCAACTTCATTTATAAAGTTATTTCAAAAATCCCAGCCTTGAGACTTAAGTTGGTTCTAGCATCGGTCATTTCCTCTAATCAATCTGCGTTTTTACCTAACAGAAACATTCTCGATAATGCGATGATAACTCACGAGCTTCTCAACACATACTCTCCTTCCAATTCCTCCCCTAGAGCTATGCTTAAGATTGACCTTATGAAAGCATTTGACTCTGTTAAATGGACTGCTATTACTTCTATAATGACAGCTATGAATTTCCCTAAGCCTTTCATTGCCCTAATTTTTGAATGCATTCCTCTGTCTCTTACTCCTTACTCATCAATTCTCATTCTGTGGGCTGCTTTAAAGGGGTTAGAGGTCTTCGTCAAGGGGATCCTTTATCTCCTTACCTGTTCATTATTGTCATGGAGACTCGGACGCAAGAACTAAATTATAGAGCTTCATTAAATCAGTTTGCAATTCATCCCAAGTGCAGAACCCTCTCATCACGTCTCTAGCCTTCGCGGATGACCTTATCATTTTTTCTAAACCAAGCATGGATTCACTTCAGTCTATCATGTTGTCCTTGGAGAACTTTGCATTATTCTCTGGCCTCCACATAAATCCATCTAAATCTCATATTCTTCTTGCTGGGCTCAATGCTTCTTCTATCCAACGGTGCCTTGAAGTTACAAGGATGCAGCCTATTCAGAATTATATGTCATATCTAGGAGTTCCTCTTGCAATTAAAACAATCTCCATCTCGCAATGTTCCCCTTATTTGAGAAGATTACTTCCATCCTCAACAGATGGCATAATAGATTCCTTAGTCATGCGGAAAGGCTCACAATAATTAATTCTATCATTTTATCTATGAATGGTTACTGGGGCAGAGCTTTTCTATATCATACAAAGCTTATAGGTATGATTCGTAGAGCAATAAAGAATTTCCTTTGGACTGGCAACATTCTCTCCAAGAAATTTGCTCCTATTGCTTATGCCAAGCTGGAAAAGCCCAAAGAATATGGTGTATTACATATTAAAAACCTTACATTATGGAATACCTATGCCTTCTCAAAGCTCTTTGATGGTTTCATCAACAACTCTTCTTCTGTATGGGTTGCTTGGGCAAGAAAATATAACCTTAAGAATGAGGATTTATAGATTACACAACCAAGACTTGCTTCCAGTTGGATTTGGAAGGCTATCCTGAAATTAAGGCAGGCTCTCCTTCCACTTTCTACTCTGAAAGTGCACATGACAGCTCTGGTTCATTCTAGAAAGTTCCATGGATTGACAAGGGGGTTATTCTTTTCCATAAGCTTGACTATAGGGATATAATGCAAACTGGTATTCCACTAAATGCTAAAGTTGTTGATTACATTAGAAATGGTCATATTTATCTCCCTGGTTCTTCTAACAGAAAGGTTTCTGCATTATGGAATCTTTACAACAATTATAGTTATATTCTAGCTGATTTTGATATCTATGTTTGGGGTAATAACAGAATTTCTCACTCCCCTAATATCATATATACAACCCTGGATGACAATGCGTCTGCTCAAAAAATTTCTTGGTTAAATAGAGTATGGAACTCTTCCACTTCTGAAAAGTATAACTTCTTCCTCTAGAGAGTTTTAAGGAATGCTAATCATACTAAGTGCAATCTTTTTATTAAGGGTGTTATGGTGGATACCAGCTGTGTCTTCTGCAGATCTCATCCTGAGGATAATCTACATTTGTACTTCAGCTGTCCTTATGTCCAGTTCTTATGGCGAACTCTCAAGTATAAAGGTGGTTTTTTGAAGCCCTTCAGGGATAGCAACAGGGAATGGAAAAGCATATTCTGGGAAACAACAGGGAAGAGTGTGAGATCTTATGAGTTACTGCTTATCTTGAAAGTGTTCGTTGATAGCATTTGGAGGGAAAGAAATGATCGTTTTTTCAACGGCAACATCATACCATATTGGTTCACCACCATCTAGTTATTAGCCGTATCCACAAAGCTCTGATCTTGTCTCAGTTTATATTTCCTGAGGAGATCAAGTTGAAGTGGTCGCTTGCTTAATTTAATTCTACCTTTTTCTTTTTTATTTCATGTTCCTTCTTGGTTATTCCCTGTTTTCTTTATTATCTATTTGTAATTTTGTTTTATAAACTTTTAATAAAATGTTAGGGGTCCATTCAACCTCGTTGGCTTCGCCAAAAATAAGCAAGTATATATATACACACACACACGTATAAAAATACAATTTTTTAACACAAGTACACTAGAGACATGGCATGAATAGTTAAAAGTAAGGGGGAGGGGTGTAGGGGACGGTTTTGAAGGGGAGGTAAGGGTATGGCTATGCATGCATATGTATATTTAAATATAGAACATTTTATATTATTTAAATTAAATTCTAAGCCTATATATATTCCTTTATCTTCATGTTTTCATTTTTGCAGCCTTCTCTTCCTTTCAAATTCCTAAGAGCATAAGTAAAACTTAGCCATAGCTTCCTCTTCATAATTTCCAAAGTGAAAGAAACAACTTCTTTTTTCCAAAATCCCTTCTTTTATTCACAAATCACTTCTACATCTCCTACAACACTTTCTCTTCCAAAATACAACACACCATCCACCAAAATACACCATTGTCGAACCAAAGCCCATGATGGCCGAGCCCAAGCCACTTGGACGAGCCATTTTCAAGGGTTCGAGCAACCAACATTTCCATATTTGCAAAGTTTCTAAAGTTTTTTCAAGTTCTGAAAAAAGTTCTCTTTGATTTAGAAAATTTTCGGTGAGTAAAACTTTTGTTTTTGGAATAGAAATTTACTTGATTTTGATGAAATATGTATTGTGAAAATATGGGTTGTCATGTTGAAAAATCATGTTATTTGGATGATATATGATTGCAAGATTGGTTGTTTGGTATAGATTTTTGTTTTAGATAATATGTTGATATGTTGGATATATATATATGGGTATGGATATGTGATATTGGTTATGATATGATGGTAGTGTCATTATGAAACCAAAACAAAGGGTATGTGATGAGTTTCTTGTAAAGTTAGCACCTTGAAAAGTAGCAAAGGACTTGAGATCCGATTTGAAAACGAAATGCTCTTTTTTTTCTAGTTTTGGATTTTGAAAATGTTTTCCAAGTTTTTACTTTTGTTTTAAGTTTCAAAACTTTTACATTTGTGTTTTCAAATATGTTATAGCTAGAGTTAGGTGAGATTTCCACCTAGAAATCAATTCTAGCGAACTGCGCTTATAACGTTAGTCGCTATGGATGCAGTTCGGAAAATTTCACGATTTCAAGTTTTTAAGTGTTTTCTTTTGAATTGTTTTTGGAAATTTATTTCAAACTTAATTAAGTAAGTCAAAAGTTTAGTTTTAATTATTTAATACTTTATTTAATTAATTTATTAATTAGGGTAATTCTTATTTAATTAATTAATTAGGTTAAGTAATTAGAGTTTTAGGAATTATTTATCAAGTTGATTATTTTTAATTAAGTAAGTTTTAAATAACGATTGATTAAGATAAAAGAAAATTAATTTTTATTTAATCAATTTTATTTATTTTAATTAATTATTTAATTAGAGTTAATTCTTTAATTAATGTTAATTACCCATTTAGTTATGGTTTAATTTCTTAAATAAATGTTAATTGATTAAAGTATAATTAAGGTTTAATTATAAATAAAATTTGGATTATTAATGATTAATTTTGATTTGATTAAGATGAATTAGGTTTAATTGAGTTTAAAATTATGATTTAATTAAATTTTATTTGTTTTATGGTTTCTTTTAAAACCCTATCGGTTATATATTTTTAACCAATTTTCTTGTTTAAGTGAATTGTTTTAAAACCAATGATCTCTTGTCCATGCTATTAAGTAGTCAAATGAATTAAAGTAGTTGTAATAAAACGATGACTTGTTTTACTGAAAGTAAGTCGACTTGTACTTATCAAAAATACCGCACTTCGGGAACATATGAATACAAGGAGATTAATTTTGATAAGCGGGTCATGATAGTCTAAGCATATGGAACGTATGTTCATATGTAAAATCTTCACACCTTGATAGTGGAATAGTCGACTATAAATAACTTTACCTTTTAAAATTATCGAACGTTGGTTTGGAGAGACCGGAATCGAATATTAGTTGTTATCCAAAAACCACTTCGAACCAACGTAAACATTCGAATTGGAAATAATAAAGGCAAGGTCCAAGATGAAGACTTTGAAGTGCAAGGGCTGTTTACTACTAACCCTGAGGGTGATTCCAATACGGGTGCAGTAGAGATAGTGCATTCGGTTCATTCATCTCCTGAATGACTTGTATGGATGAGTGCTGACATTATGTCAACATATGGAAGGCAATGTTAGCATTCCTATTGGCAATGCTATAATAAAGGTAAACGTAGCCTCATGCCTCATCAACCGGGAATGACTAAAATAGGGAGACGCGGCAAGGCTAGGTGGGTCGCTCCCATGAGGGTAAGGTCATCCTTGAGTCCCTCCTATTAACTCATTTATGCTTCGGTGCGGTTGCTGATCCCAACCGAGGGGTGATCTTATTCGGTACTATCTAGTAATGGTAGGTCGGTCTTGTGTTGGCAGGGGTCAATAGGTTCGACCATGGTGTTATTTTATCTAGAGATGCACTGTGACAGGAGCTACCCAGTAGTCCAGCATTGTATGGAATCCATTCTCCAATAAGTGCTGTACAGATTTAGTTGTACCTAAATATGTTGAATTCTGAGATGCAAGCATTTTAGCTATGTTCTATTTTACTTGAAAACCCTAGACATTCTCATAATATCACTGGATTTCTATATAAAGTGTTTTTAGTTATTGTAAGGTAAAAACCCATCCGTGTTTATGTGCGGCATGGTCTTATGAGATACCTTTGATTTCTAAAGTGTTTTATAATAGTAAGAATTAAGTTGTTTGAGTTTACTCAACCAGATCCATGTCTAACCTGGAGTTTTATTTTCTTTTTCTAAAACTCTTGGGTATTCAAATTTTTATGAGTAGCCAAGTGATCCAGGTTCTTACGGAAGCATTTGATTCAGCTGGAGCAGGTGGCTTCACCGTTAGCTAATTATTACTTATTTCCGCTGTGTTTATGTATGATTTATGTATTTTGTATGGACAGGTAGTTATAATTGTCCCATTGAAGTTGTAATGTAATGACTCTGATGTATTATATATATGGAAATGACTATGTAATATCCCATGTTATCTATTATATGGTTTTCTGATTCATGGTGAGATTCCGTGATTGTGTAGATTCTTCTTATCTTTCCTTTTCTTCTACCCTTAATGGATCATCTTTTGGTGCAAGAAAGGTGGTCGTTGCACTTCCTCTTCCGTTCCTCCCCTTGGCAACGTCGTTTTCCCTTGGAGCAGCAGCTTCGCCTCCCCTACATGCTGGTTTTGCACATTAGATTTCGCCCTACCACCACTCTAGATCTAAACCCTATTCCCTCCCTCCGATGACTTCTTATCCCAAGACACCTTTCCATACTATCGGTTTTTCCTCACACCATTAAGTTCTCAACCCTCGAGAGGCCACTTGGTTGGAGCGGAGTGAGCAGATGGTTTCACCGCTTTTGGGCTAAAAGAGTTATTCATCGTGGTAGGATTTGCATCGATCCTCTATTTCGAGACCTTTGAGCAGGAGTGTTACCCATGCTGCATCTGCCTTATCGATGTCCCGTTGGTGCAAAATTTCAATGAAGGCAATATTTTGATTCATTCAGAGGTGAAAGGTGTCTTCATTGAGCTGACTAATGATGATCTCGTTAAGATTTTAGAGGCCTCCACGAAGGATGTGGACTTGGTTGATTTTGAAGTGACTGACTCGGTAGATCTTTTCCCATGATGTTGGTGTTTTGAAGGTGGATAATCTATGTCTGACTGCCTGTCTGATTATATGCATCATTTGGCACAACGTCATCCCTAAGATAGGAAGTTACGACAGGATTTATTTTATGGTATGGAAGATCGCATATGCTAGTATTGGCGGCATCGCCATCAATTGGACTCGCACCCTTTTGATTCAATTTGTCGATTAATGATTAGCACTTCACAGAGTCACTTTCCCTATTTTCACCTATACACTCTCATTTTTAGGTAATACGGGTAAACCTCCATAAAGAGGCAGTTTAATAGAAGGTTCCTTCTGCCATCTTGCCATCATTAGATCCTTCCTTAGGAAGATGGCAATTCCAAAGCCGTCAGTAACACCAGTAGCGCCAACAACACTAGACTAGATGTATAGCCACCATGCTATGACCATTCAAGGGTCGCGGTAATAGATTGAGCTCTAGCCGTGGAGCAAGGCATCTAGTAGTCTGTAGGCATTATTTTAGGATTTATAGTGTTGTTATATTTTCTCTTCCAGCATTTGTTCTTTTCTTTTAGATTATTTAGGTTGTAACTGTTAGTTGTCTCTTACAAAAGGCATGCACTATATTATGAGTTTCTATTTAATTACTATGTTATTGTTTTTGGACATGCAAACTGCTCTTATATATGCATAGTGAAAAAGAAACATGAATATGGAAATCTTATAACGGCACTTAACTAACAGTAAATACAATATAAGAGTAGAAGTTTAGAATAGTTCGAAATTTTAGCGAAGGGCATAATAAAGTTGTTTTAGTATCACGGGCCATTGCTCATGTTTCTTAAAAGCTAATTTTTTTGAATAACAAATGTGATGACATTTTTAAATAAAATATCGAATTTTATGGGTAAAGGTTCGTTGTAGGCTTTAGAATTTGGTTTATGTGTTTAGCACATAACTGACTCCTAACTATGTTGAATTGTCGCTTGGTTTATCAAAAATTTTGAGAAGAAAAATATTTTGAAAAGTTTCCCTTGATTTGAAAAGTTATTTCTCAAAAAAAAAAGAAGTTTTGTGTCTTAGTTATTTTTGGCTCTTAAATTATTTTTAGAAATGTTTGTCCAAAATTTTAATTTCAAGGGAAAATATACATCTAAATATTTTGGGATCTTATTTCGATGTATAAATTAGAAAAGTGAGAAAGATTTTTGTGAAATCTTTGATTTAGAAGGCCACATGTTAGGCGTAGGGAAGGCAAATAGCGTTAGACTTTGTGGATTTAGCGGTGCATTAGGATCTACGATGTGATAAATGTAAGTGCTAACCAGGAAAAGCTGTTTTAGCCTTGGAATTTCTATTCCCGTACCTTATCGACGACGTGCGTGAGTCTATTTTTAGACGTAATCCTGTTTTAGAGCTTGAAATAAGCCTCCTTATGCGTTTTGTATATCGAAAATTTGGAGTAAATCTGGAGCGGTAAGGAAATTTCCACTGCACTACGGAAATAAGAAGATTATAGAGTGGTAAGAATGTTAAATTCTCCACCTAAATTCCTTTTACCAGCATAGAAGTAAAGTTTATGAAGCGATTTTTCAATGTGTTAGATTATTAGATGGTAAGAAGTGGATGCAAAAATTGGTTGCTTCATAAATCTAATCGTAGGAGTATAGCAGTATTGGTTGAAAAGATTTTTCAAAAAGCCGCATATACATAGAACTACCAGTATATATATAGGATTTTTGCAACACATTTTTTTAAAAATGTTTTCAAAGAAATGCATTCATATAGGAAAACCCAATTTAGAATCATTTTGCATACATATTTTCTGTGTGGTGATACAGTAATACACTGTGCACTTGCGCATATTGGTTGCAAAATTGCCTGTGCACTCATTAGTTGTGTAGTTTAGGATAATTAGGAGCCGAAAACATGACTTAATCATTGGTGAAATTTCGAGGATGAAATTCTTTTTAAGGGGGGAAGACTGTAACACCCCATAATTTGGCATTTGTTATTTAATTAGTTAGTTAATTAATTAGACTCTAAAAATGGAAATTGTGCAAACAATGGAGTTTGACCAAAACTTGCATCATTGCATTCGTGGTGAAATTCTGAGCAACTTTCATATTTGGCGTTTTGCGATCGGTGTCCAAAGGAGAAAGTTACGGATAAAAAACGAATTCGAAACGAAAATAATTCAAATAAGAAAATTAACGTTTATATATTAATTATCTAGGGCCCACTGGTCGACCCATATATAGGAGCAGTCGACCAGGGTGTTCGACCCCTAGGAAGGGGGTGGTCGACCGCTTCATGTGTAGCGGCTTGGATTAGCCTAGGCCTAACGACCCGGATTTAATATATTTCGATCTGACGGTTGAGGTTGATTCTTACGCCTATAAATTAAGGCCTAACCATCTATTCTCTTCTCATATTTTTCTAGAGACAGCAGCGAAGCTCTACCGTTGCTTCTTCTCTACTTTCTTTCTAAATTATAACAATAAGATATTTATATCTATATTCACGTAAATTAGAGAAGAATAGAAACCTAATAAAAAGAAGAAGAGAAGTGAATCAACTATACGTGTATTTGAGACAATTTATATATATATATATATTTGCACCTATTTTCTCTCCCAATCCCAAATCACTTCTCAGATCTGTAATTTTAATATATGTATATACCTTTATTATACATATTTCTTGGATTAAAAAGGATTTGGAGATGAATCAAAGGTCCTACTTTAGATCTGGAGATTTGGATCGTTTTTAAAAGGTGAGTGGGAAATTTTATAAATTGCTATAATACAAAAATTATCCCGTTGGTGATTATTTGATTTTTATGCCTAACTGGATAATTGTATATAAGTTGTAGGCAACAAATTGAATATAATCATAATATGATAAATATCGCCTACATATTCTTATTTATGAATTGATTTAGAATTGCTTACAACCTGATCTAGAAATTAGTCCCAAAGTATGAATTTAGAATATTGATTTGAATCAATTTATTACAAATCTGAAAATAAGTTGTATTAGGTTATCAATTTGGATTATTACCCTAATCTTGTTGGAATGTAAACTTTTCTATGATTGGTTTGTTGGAATTTAGATCCATTTGACATTTGAAAATTAGTTTGATTTCTTTCCCTTTTAGAAAAATACAGCATTTGATCTAACAAAGAATAAATGCAAATAAAAAGAGAAAGAGATGTATAAAATATGAATTCATTATGGCTTACACTGTCTATTTCAGTAATAAAAAGAAATGATTATTCCTTGTAATTTCAATAGATGTAATCTTTTATATTTCAAAGTTAAACCTTTTGTTTTAGACTAATTTTTGAAAACTATAGCGGATGATCTTTTGAGATATGATTCCAACAATTGAACATGGAAAAGAATATTTTAGTGAAGATATATAACTAGAATATATTTGATAAAAGTAGACATTTGTACATAATTTACTGCGCTTATAAGAAATAAAATTAAACCTAGCTAATAACGACGCTTACACGTAATATTCGTGTTTAAGATAACTAATTAATGAGAAAAGAATTTAAAAGGTTGTAACTCCAATAATGGGAAATAAATGGTAATAAATATGGGAATTGTAATAATTTGATAGAGTAAATGGATTAATGGGACTGATAAATGAAGAAGCTGAATTAATAACTATGGAATAGTTGAAAAGGTTGTTAATTTGAAATTCAAATCATACATAAACACTTAGAAAATGTCTGTTACGATTTTATAAATGAATTGACATTTATGAGAATTAAAAGGGGATTTATGGGTAGATTAGCATTTAAGGTAAATCTTATTGCCTTAAATAAAAATGGAATTAGTAAGCTAAGTCTAATGTCTACCTAAGATAATATAAGTAAAGACATAGGATGGTTAATTGTACTTAGTAGATTAGTGATGCGAGGTCAGTAGAGTCACTCGATGGAAGACTTCCCTTCACTTTGAGGCTACCAGTAGTCGGGTGCACTTACTAATGATGTGAGATATCACTAATCCTAGGACCCATGACGACATGAGAGATTGGGCTTTCTTTCTTAATTGAAAAGTGTTAAATGGTCCAAATTTGGAATTAGAAGCGGTGAGGGATATCTCTATGGGGGTTCGCTTCTGGTTTGAGGTATTAAGTGGCTGTAGGGTCCACCTCTCTCCTAAAAGGAAGTGTTAAGTAACCTAGTGAGATTCCAAATAAATGGGATGTCTCTAAAAGGGTTTACTTCAGTGTTGAGGTATTAACTGGCTATTTTAGGGCACGTCTCCCTACTGAAAGAAGTAACCTAATGAGATTCTATATTTATAATTAAGAGTGATAATGGATATCTCGGGAAGGGTCCGCTTCAGATTGGAGGTATTAAGTGACTGATCTAAGGGTTCGCCTCTCTCCTAAAAAAAGTGCTAAGTAACCTAGTGAAATTCCAAGCTATGTCAACTAGATAGTACCGGTGAGGAGTCCTTCTTGAGGCTAGGTATTAAATGACAAAGGCATATCTATAAATAGGTGTTAAATGGTCAAGGGTCTGCCTAGTCCTTATTAATGAGGAATTAAGTGGCTTGGGTACAGTCTCTCACATTGCTAAGGCCGTAATAATTATAGTACCAGTGAGGAGTTCGCTTGGGGGATAAGTATTAAGTGATGTAGGACCTACCTAGAATATAGGTATTAAATGGTTAGAAGTTAGCCTAGTTATTTTAAAGGTATTAAGTGGCTTGGGTATTGTCTCTTACATGGCTATGATATTATTGGCGATGGACGCGGTAGTAGTTAGACTTTAAATGTTGAAAGCCTTAAATAGTGGTTAGAGGTCTTTGTAGCTAGAACCCACCGACCATTGACAACATTGTTAGAAAACCACATTGGGAATAGATCTTAAATGACGGGGTCTGCCTTGATTGTGGTCTTAAATAGCAGAGTCTACCTATTTCTCTTTTAAAAGAATTTTGTGGTGATTATAGAAGCCTGCTGTAGATTTAGAAGTATTAAGTGACAAATGGTTTGGAAGTATTGGGTGGTTGATAAGGCTTCGTCGGTATTTTATACCATGGGAAGGGGTAGATAAGTAATTGTGTATGCAATACAAGGTTAGGTTAGAATTACTAACCATAATAGACATAACTATTAAGTGAAAACCAAACGGTATAAATTTATGTTATGGACAATTTATAGATTTTCTAGTCACCAGAATATTGTTTTAACCCCTCCTCATTACAACCCACAAGATAGATTTAGAGGAACATGTCATTGGAGTTGGATGTCCTTTATTGTTGGAGAGATCTTCTTTTCTCTCATGGTCGATAATGATGTGACAATCCGATATCCAAGGAATACTATTAATTCCAAGGTAGTAGTCATAATCAGTATTCTTATCTTATTATTGTTTCCATTGTGAGTTTAGATTTCTATCAATCTCTGATAATGCTCATACTTATTTGTAGGTACCAAATCCAAAGATCTGTAGTTTGATGGACTTGGGTTTTGATTTTTGTCGGAATTTAGGCCTATAAAGTGTTATACGAGCTAGCCAAAGAGATAATCCTAAGGTTTAGGAACCAAGTACAAACAAGACCATGAGATGACGGTGTAACAAGCTTAGAAGTGCAATACCCTAAAATGCACTAAGTATGGATTGGTGTTCTACCCTACATAGGGGATCGGTACCGATCCCTAGGGGTACACCCAAAGTGGCCCCTACTCCTATGGCACTCTTCTCTATCCTACATAGAGCAAGATTCAGGTGTTGTTCTAGAATTCCTATGCATTGTATTGGCAATCTCCATATGCATTCTAAAGCAGCAATTCAACATTATGTAGATCCATTGCTTGGACCAAAAAACACCTAGGTGATTATGTAAAACAACATTGGAAACTCGAAGCCAACATCCAGAAGGACCACCATAAGGAATTTGTAACACTCCTAATTTTTGATAACATTATTCAGGAGATTTAATTAGATAAATTAAATAGAATAATGTAAATAATTATAATGATAAGGAGATTGAGATTTGAAAATAAATTAGAGGCCGTGCTGAAATAAACAAATGGGCTTAACAATGGCTTATATGTTAATTAACTAAAATAAGGGTATAATGGGAAATAGTTGCACCCTTATATATTCACGGCTTTACCCACCATTCACGTTCATTTCCATTTCACCAAAAACGTAAACAAAAGAAGAGCAAGCCGATCATTAGGAGAAAAGAGGAGAAAAATCAATTTGAAGCTAAGGATTCAAGTTGGGGAAATTAATCTCAATCAAATCTCAAGTTCCTTATCCTAACCAAGGTGAATAATAATCTTGATCATCTTTATTTTGTTTTATGATCATTTTTTTTTCGGGTTTAAGATTAAATCCATTATTATGATGATTTTTTGATTGATGATATGCTTGGGTTTGGACCTGTTGGATTCAAACAAAATAATTTGATAATTATTTTATTTTTAACGATAAAACTGATTATAATGATTTTCGTATGCCATGAGAAAATTTTATGTTATTTAAAACATGATTTTAGAGATGGTTTTCAATTTTTGTAATTTTCCAAGCTATGGAAAATTTAATATGAATTTTGAAAGGAAAATATGAATGATTGGGTTTAGAAATTAATTTCGGATATTTCATGAAGAATTTGGGTCTGGAATTCTTATATGTTAGATAACATATCGAAAGTGAATTTCGGTAATTTTTGAAAATTTTTCCTAAGTAATTTCCTATGGAAATAAAATTATTATAGATGAAGGACTTAATTGTTTTATTGGTTTTGCTTAATGGAAGGGCTTATTTGTTAAATTAATCCTTGTTTAGATCTAAAATTATACGGCAGTTATTTTTGTAAAGAATTTGAAAAGTTATGGCAACCAATTACATGTTTACAAGTAGGCGGGTTAGTTAGAAAATATTTGCTTTAATTATCATTAAATCAGTTTTACCCAGAAAAGTGAGTTCCGCCTCTTTCAGAAGCATCTTTCGACCTTATGCTTCCGCTTTCAATCAAGTCGAAAGAAACCAACTAAGCCGAAACCAATAGACAAGATATCAAACATTGGTACGTAGTGGATTGGAGAAAGGTAGAAGGCATGGTGTCGAAACATAGCTTTCGATGAGGACGAAACCTTTGTTTTATTTTCAAAAGAAATGTGCTTGCCTATTCTACTATAATCTTTCGAAGGAGTCGAAACAGATGCTTTTGAAGCGTCTTTCTAAATTGCTTTCGAAAGAGGTTGCCACTTCTTGTTTAAATAGTAGCTTTCGAATGAGCTGCTTAGTTAAAAATCAATGCTTTCGAAAATAGTAGTTTCGACCTAGTCGAAACCTTGCTGCCAATCTTATGCACTTCAAACATATTGAAGTTATCAATGCTTTCGAAGGGTAGCTTTTGTTTTAAACTTACACTAAGTCACTTCCTAAAGGCTTTCGAAAGGATTCATGGGTTTCGAAGGCAATGACTTCGAAAGGGAGTTTCAAAGCTAACCTTCGGATGTTTTACTAAATGATATGAGCATTCGAATGGATGGTTCCGAAGCCATCGACTTTTCCCCAAACAATTTTATACAAAGATCAATGGTTTCGAAAGGGGTACTTTCGCATGTATTCACTTTACCAAAAAGATACTTTAAGGAAAACCCAATGGTTTCGAAAGGGGTACTTTCAAATGGTTTCGAAGCTAAGCTTCTATAGTTGAAAGGTAATACTTTAATACATTTAAAAGGTTTCGAAAGAACGATTTTAAAGTGTTTCGAAGCAGGTGCCTAGAGTTTTGAAAATAAGATTTGAATGCTTTCGAAAGGAAGTTTTCCAATGGTTTCGAAAGTAAAATTTTGAGGTTTCGAAAGCCTTAGCATTCAAAACAAAGAACCCAATCTCAATTTTTAAAGGAAAACCATGGCATAATAAAAGAGTTTTAAAATGATTTTAAGTATGGAGTTTTTGAAGAAGTCTTGCTTGATTAATAGGTTAATGGGATTAACCAAGTTTTATATAAACTGATTTCAAGGATATTAAACCACAGGTGTTGGTATTATTATGTTATTATGTTTACTTCTTCATATATATATATATATATATATATATATTCACATTATAATGGACCCATAACTGTATTTTGGGGAGAAAGGGCAGAATAACCAACTAGGTTGACCCAGTACTGAATATAATTTGAATTAACTCCTAAATGAGTAGAATTGCATTCAGGAGATCAGATAGACCAGAATGTAGGATGCCTAAATAGTGAAGTTATCAGATAGATAGGTTCTAGTAAACCTATTAAAACTATATTTAGGAAAAGTTATTGGTGGATGCCAATAGGTTCATATTAAACCCATGAAAACTATGATTAGATGGAGTTATTGGCAGGGGCCAATAGGTTTGTAGTGAACCCATGAAACTATATCTGTATTCATCTATTGACAGAAGTCAATAGGTTCCTAGTCAACCCATGAAAACTAGGATAAGAGGGAAGTTATTGGAGATACCAATAGGTTCAGGGAGAACCCATAAAACAATGAAATTATTGGCAGGGGCCAATAGGTTCTTATTGACCCCATGAAAACTATAAAACTGGACAGGGAGTCCATAAGTGTTAAATAGGTTAATAGTCGGCCTAAGAAAACTATTAGGTTAATAACGACCCTAGAAACTATAACTAAGATAGGTGGTCAAAATAAATGGGGATGGGAAATCCAGAATTGATTTACTTGTTTGCATATCGTCATAATATTTTGAATCGCTATGTTTTAACCATTGTGGATGCGGGAGCACAGTATATGGTTTTATAAAGTTTCAAATGAGATACCAGTGAGGGAAAAACTCATTCCGCTAAGCGGTGTGGTCTCACTAGATATCTAAATGGTTTGAGATGGTAGATTATTATTCATACCAGGCTTTATGTTTGACTTGAAGTTTATATTTTCCCCTTAAACTCTCGGATGCTCAATTGATTTTGAGAGTTGAGGTTTTTAGGTACCTCTTTAGACAAATAAGCTTACAAAGATGTGCAAGAGGTATGATACCTATTCAGAGTTCTTTTCAATTTTGATTCTGCTGTGTGTTGTTGTAAAGGCAAAGTTGTTAATTGCCTAGTTATATACTCTGATCATCCAAGGGGGCATCTTCATATGTCTCTCTTGGCGTATATTGTAATAATGATATTTTCTCTTAACGTGGTTCTCGTATTGGGATTATGTAATTAATTTGAAATACTTTGAAATGGAATGAGAAAGCTTTTTGTTGATTTTTTTTTCATATCCATGTGTTTCTGTTATATCAATGTATCTAACATTACCGTGTTTCGCCGAGGATTAATAACTATGGATGACTGCAACATTCATAGTTGTTAGTTTTGGGCCTCCAAGTGGGGGATGATACAAGTTGGTATTAGAGCATAGGTTTATGAAAACTTCAAAAAAATTAAACTTAAAAGATTTTCAAACATAATCCAATGAATTAGAAAATAAGATTGGGGTTTGAGTTAATGCTATAGTATCGTACTTGTTTTTGATATATATAAGTACGTATTCCCCTATCTCTTAGACCATTCTTTTGTATCTCACTAAGGCTCATATGTAGATTTACGAGAAAGAAGATATGGAGGCAGGAAACGGAAGAGGAAATCTTGGTGGAGGAAGCACCACAACCAACGGAAATGTTAGACCCACCAGGAGGAACCCGGGTCGACAGGCTAATGTTAACCAAAATGCAGACGCCAATGTGGGTGCTGAAAATCCACCAATGGATATGTGGGCGATGTATCAGTTCTTCTTCAATCTGATGCAAGCGGGAGCTACTGCTGGAGTTGTTGGAAATGTTGGAGGAGCTAATCCTATGGCTCCAGTTGGGAATAATTATGCTAAGCTGAGCAAGGATTACACCAGTCTTGGTGGGAAATGGGAACAGAGGATGCTATAGAAGTTGAGGATTGGCTGTTGCATTGCGAGAGAATCTATGCTGATTTGGGTTTGGATGATGAGCAGAAGAGGAGGCTGGCCTCTAGGAAGTTGCAAGGGGCAGCGCTTCATTGGTGGAATAGTATTACTATCGAAGTTCTGGAGGAGGAGTTGACTTAGGCAGATTTTAGAGGGAGATTTGAACAGAGGTTTTTATCTGAAGTTGCTAAGTCAGCATTGTTGAGAAAGTTTATGGATTTGGTGCAGGGAGAAATGTTGGTAATCGAGTATGCTACTAAGTTTGATGAGATGTCTCGATATGGACATGCTACTATAGACACCGACATCGGGAGGAGTGAGAGGTTCATTCGGGGATTAAGACCCGAGATTACTAGGGCAACCCTGCCACATCTTCGTGATCCTTGTAATGTAGTTGTGGAGATGGCAATCCGACATGGGAAGATGCTTAATATTTATGCGAGAAAAAAGCCGATTGAAACCTAGGGTTCCCAGGGAAAGAAGAGGAAGTTTTTAAGAAGAAGGGAGCCCAGAAGGGGGAGGCTGCTAAGAAGGCAGAGGCTGATTTAGTTTGCTTTAAGTGTGACTAGAAAGGTCATTATGCTCATGAATGTCGGTCAGGCAAGGGGAAGAAGGCTGTAGAAAAGAAGATGTGAAGTGCTTTAACTGTGACCAAGTTGGGCATTATAAGAATCAGTGTCCAGAACCAGTCTGGGCAGACAAGGGAAAGGTTTTTACTGTTAGACCATCATCTGCTAGACCAACTGTAGTTGAAAATGGGAAGACTGCGATGGTAGGTACGCTTTTGATTCAGAGTATACCAGTTAGGATACTATTAGATACCGATGCATCACATTCATTTATTTCTCAGAATTTGGGTGATAGGTTATGCTTAGAACCCACATACCTTGTTACTTCCTTAAGGGTTGCGAATCTAATAGGAGGGTATGCAACTCTAGGGATGAGATGTGATCAGTTAGAACTAGACTTGTTAGGTCATAAGTTTGCATGCAGTCTGTATGTTTTCGATTTCATAGATTTCAGAATCATTTTTGGTATGGATTGGTTGAGTAAGTATAAGGCTAGGATATTTTGCTAGGATGGGGAGATATCACTAAGACACCATGATAGTCATAACCGAATCATATTTCCAGTGGAGAATCCTGACCAGAGTAGTTGTGCTTTATTAAGTGTTATGGAAGTGAGAGAAGAGTTAAGTCAGGTTCGAGTAGCAAGAGAGTTTGTTGATGTCTTTGAGCCGGTTATAGGACTACCACCGAAATCGAGCTGTTTAGTTTCGGATAGATCTTGTGCCGAGAGCTAAACATGTAAGTAGACCACTTAGTAGGATGACACCGACAGGGATGAAGGAATTGAAGGTGCAGCTAGTGGATCTAGAAGGAAGGAATTTTATTAGACCAAGTAGTTCACTTTAGAGAGCGGCCGCGGTGTCCGTGAAGAAAATGGATAGGTCGTTGAGAATGTGTATCGACCATCGTAAGTTGAACGAGAGGACGATTAAGAATAAGTATCCTTTGCCGAGAATCGATGATCTATTTGATCAGTTGTGTGGAGCCAAAGTGTTTTCCCACTTGGATTTGGCAACAGGTTTCCATCAGTTAAGAGTGGCAGAGGATAGTATTCCATTGACAGCATTTCGGACTAGGTATGGTTCGTATTAGTGGTTAGTAATGCCATTCGGATTAACGAATGCACCTGCTTTCTTCGTGGATTTGATGAACGAAGTTTTCTGAGAGTATTTGGATAGGTTCGTGTTGGTGTTTATAGATAACATTTTAGTATACTCTAAGGATGAATGGGAGCATGAAGGTCATCTTAGAGTCGTGCTTGAGACGCTGAGGCAGCATCGGCTAAAAGCAAAGTTTTCCAAGTGTAATTTTTGGAAGAAAGAGGTTAAGTTTCTTGGTCACGTGGTTTTAGAGAAGGACTTGTCAGTCGATCCAGATAAGATTGAAGCTCTTAATAATTGGAAGAGACCAGAGACGGTGACTGAGATTAGAAGTTTCCTTGGACTAGCTGGCTATTTCCAGAGATTCATCAAGGATTTCTTGCGGATAGCAGCACCTTTGACTAAGTTAACCGGGAAGGAGGTGAAGTTTGTCTGGTCCGACAAATGTGAGAAAGCATTCCTTGAGTTAAAGCATTTGTTGACTAATGCACCTGTGTTAGTAGTTCCAAACGGAAACCAAGGGTTGGTGGTGTATACCGATGCATGTGGAACTGGATTAGGAGTTATGTTAATGTAGAAGGGTAAAGTGAGTGCCTACGCTTCACGACAGCTTAGACCGCATGAAGTGATATATCCTACTCATGATTTGGAGTTGGCTGCGGTGATCTTCGAATTGAAGATATGGAGGCATTATCTCTTAGGGGAGAGATTTGAGCTATACACAGATCATAAGTCTTTAAAGTACTTATGCTCTCGGAAGGAGTTGAATACGAGACAGTAGAGGTGGCTGAAGTTTTTGGCTGCTTATGATTTTGGTATAGAGTATACTCCTGGGAAAGGAAATAAAGTAGTGAATGCTCTTAGCAGAAGACATCATAATGTGGTGTTATCTATGTTGGCAGAGTGGAAAGATTTAGGAGCTTTGACTACTTGTAGTGTGTAGCTAAGATCGACTGCTAGTTCTAGTCAGAGCTCCACCATGTTGTCTTGTTTGGAAGTTCGACCAGTATTGATCAAAAGGATTGCTTCTAAATAGAAAGAGGATCTAGTGTTAGCCGAGAGGATTAGAAGGCTTGAGGTTAGAACTGAGATCAATGATCTAAGGGATATTAGTCTTGACCAGAGGGGTGGTTGAGAAAGAAAGGACGATTGTGTGTTTCGATTGTTGAGAACTTAAGGAAAGAAGTTCTTAGAGAATGTCATCGAACCAAGTTTATAATTTATCCTGGAGGGACCAAGATGTATCAAGATATGAAGAGGAGCTTCTATTGGAAAGGTGTGGAGAGGGATGTTGGCTTGTGGGTTGGCAGTGTGCGAACTGTCAACAAGTGAAGGCCGAACATCAGAAGCCGAGTGGATTGCTTCAACCTTTGGAGATTCCAGTTTGGAAATGGGATTCGATATCCATGGATTTTTTAGATGGATTGCCAAGGTTAAATAGGGGAAATGAAAGTATATCGGTCATGGTGGATAGATTAACCAAGAGTGCCCATTTCATTCCAGTTAAGTCAACCAGGACAGCACCTGTTTTAGCTAAGATGTTCATGAAGAACATAGTTAGACTACATGGGATTCCTAGTAGCATAGTTAGTGACAGGGATGCTTTGTTCGCTAGTAAATTTTGGAAGAGTCTACAGGATGTATTAGGTACCAAGCTTAAGATAAGCACTGCATATCACCCTCATACGGAAGGGCGGACAGAGAGAGTCAATAAGGTACTCGAGGATTTACTAAGAGCTTGTGCATTGGACTTTAGTGGATCTTGGAAATAACACCTACATTTGGTTGAGTTTTACTATAATAATAGTTACCGGACTAGTATAGGAATGATATCTTTTGAAGCTTCGTATGTAAGGCCATGCAAATCACCAGCATGTTGGTCGGAGACTAGAAACAGATTAGTCTTAGGACCAGATCTGGTTAGAGAGGCGACGAAGAAGATTTAGTTGATCCGAGAGATGATGAAGGAATCTCGGTCTAGGCAGAAGAGTTACGCGGATAGGAGGCGTAAAGACCTAGAGTTCTCAGTTGGAGATAAGGTTTTCATTAAGGAATCACTGATGAAGGGAGTGGTACGATCTGTAAATTCGGGGAAACTAGCACTGAGATATGTTGGTCCATTCCAGATTATAGAGAGGATTAGAAAGCTCGCATACATAGTAGAGTTGTCGAGTAGTATGGCAGTTATCCATAATGTGTTTCATGTGTCTCATCTTCGCAAGTATGTTCATGATCCAGAGACTACTATTCCTCCGACAGGGTTGGCAGATTTGATAGTAGAACCTAATTTGACTTTTGTTAGACAACCAATTCGGGTTGTAGCGAAAGATGAGAAAAGATTGAGGAACAAGACAGTCAAGTTGGTGAAATTTCAGTGAAGCGACAATGAGAAGGACTGTACTTGGGAGACAGAAGAAAGGATTAGAGTTACTTATTTTGATCTGCTTTGAGGGTATGTCTATATTAGTTATATAGATAGTTGCTAGCCAGGTAGCCTAGAATGGTTGTTAGGAGTTGTTATAGATGATTGCTATGTTTAGTATTTAGTCCTTACTGAATTTCGCTGACCAAATTCTTTAAGGAGGGAAGCCTGTAACACCCCTAATTTTTAATAACATTATTCAGAAGATTTAATTAGATAAATTAAATAGAATAATGTAAATAATTAGAGTGATAAAGGGAATGAGATTTGAAAATAAATTAGAGGTCATGCTTAAATAAACAAATGGGCTTAACAATGGCTTATATGTTAATTAACTAAAATAAGGGTATAATAGGAAATAATCGCACCCTTATATATTCACGGCTTTACCCTCCATTCACGTTCATTTTCATTTCACAAAAACGTAAACAAAAGAATAGCAAAGTCGTCCATTAGGAGAAAAGAGGAGAAAAATCAATTTGAAGCTAAGGATTCAAGCTAGGGGAAATTAATCTCAATCAAATCTCAAGTTCTTTATCCTAACCAAGGTGAAAAATAATCTAGATCGTCTCTATTTTGTTTTATGATCGTTTGGCTTTCAGGTTTAAGATTAAATCCATTATTATGATGATTTTTTGATTGATGATATGCTTGGAATTGGACCTGTTGGGTTCAAACAAAATAATTTGATAGTTACTATATACGGTTTTAAGGGTAAAACCGATTATAATGATTTTCGAATGCCATGAGAAAATTTTATGTTATGTAAAACATGATTTTGGAGATGGATTTCAATTTTGTAATTTTCCAAGCTATGTAAAATTTAATATGAATTTTCAAAGGAAAATATAAATAATTGGGTTAAGAAATTAATTTCGGATATTTCATGAAGAATTTGGGTCTGGAATTCTTATATGTTAGATAACATGTTGAAAGTGAATTTCTGTAATTTTTGGGGATTTTTCCAAAGTAATTTCCTATGGAAATAAAATTATTATAGATGAAGGACTTAATTGTTTTACTGGTTTTGCTTAATGGAAGGGCATATTTGTTAAATTAATCCTTGTTTAGATCTGAAATTATGCGGCAGTTATTTTTGTAAAGAATTTGAAAATTTTTGGCAACCAATCACATGTTTACAAGTAGGCGGGTTAGTTAGAAAATATTTGCTTTAATTGGCATTATATCAGTTTTACCCAGAAAAGTGAGTTCCGCCTCTTTCAGAAGCATCTTTCGACCTTATGCTTCCGCTTTCAATCAAGTCGAAAGAAACCAACTAAGCCGAAACCAATACGCAATGTATCAAACATTGGTACGTAGTGGATTGGAGAAAGGCAGAAGGCATGGTGTCGAAACATAGCTTTGGATGGGGACGAAACCTTTGTTTTATTTTTAAAAGAAATGCACTTGCCTATTTTACTATAATCTTTCGAAGGAGTCGAAACAAATGCTTTCGAAGAGGTCTTTCTAAATTTCTTTCAGAAGAGGTTGCCTCGTCTTGTTTAAATAGTAGCTTTCGAATGAGCTGCTTAGTTAAAAGTCAATGCTTTTGAAAAGAGTAGTTTCGACCTAGTCGAAACCTTGCTGCCAATCTTATGCTTTTCGAATGTATTGAAGTTATCAATGCTTTCGAAGGGTAACTTTTGTTTTAAACTTACACTAAGTCACTTCCTAAAGGTTTTCGAAAGGATTCAAGCGTTTCGAAGGCAATGACTTTGAAAAGGGGTTTCGAAGCTAACATTCGGATGTTTTACTAAATGATTTGAAATGGATGGTTCCGAAGCCATCGACTTTTCCCCAAACAATTTTATATAAAGGATCAATGGTTTCGAAAGGGGTACTTTCATATGTATTCACTTCGACCTAAAAGATATTTTAGGGAAAACCCAATGGTTTCGAAAGGGGTACTTTCAAATGGTTTCGAAGCTAAGCTTCTATAGTTGAAAGGTAATACTTTTATACATTCGAAAGGTTTGGAAAGAAAGGTTTTAAAGTATTTCGAAAGGTAGGTGCCTAGAGTTTTAAAAAGAAGATTTGAATGCTTTCGAAAGGAAGTTTTCCAATGGTTTCGAAAGTAAAGTTTTGAGGTTTCAAAAGCCTTAGTTTTCAAAACAAAGAACCAATCTCAATTTTTAAAGGAAAACTATGGCATAATTAAAGAGTTTTGAAATGATTTTAAGTATGGAGTTTTTGAAGAAGTCTTCCTTGATTAATAGGTTAAAGGGATTAACCAAGTTTTATATAAAATGATTTCAAGGATATTAAACCATAGGTATTGGTATTGTTATGTTATTGTATTTACTTCTTCATATATATATTCACATTGTAATGGACCCATAACTGTATTTTGAGGAGAAATGGCAGAATAACTAACTAGGTTGACCCAGTAGTGAATATAATT
The DNA here is from genome assembly GCA_030737815.1 of Allium fistulosum. Lineage (NCBI taxonomy): Eukaryota > Viridiplantae > Streptophyta > Magnoliopsida > Asparagales > Amaryllidaceae > Allium > Allium fistulosum. The sequence continues at coordinate 342,916,040 of CM060903.1, read as the reverse complement.
TGAATTAAGTCCTGAATGTGTAGAATTGCATCCAGGAGGTCAGATAGACTAGAATGTCGGATGCCTAAATAGTGAAGTTGCCAGGTAGACAGGTTCATAGTAAACCCATGAAAACTATGTTTAGGAAAAGTTATTGGCAGATGCCACTAGGTTCATATTAAACCCTTGAAAACAATGATTAGATGGAGTTATTGGCAGCGGCCAATAGGTTTGTAGTGAACCCATGAAAACTATATCTGGATTCAGTTATTGACAAAAGCCAATAGGTTCTTAGTCAACCCATGAAAACTAGGATAAGAGGGAAGTTATTGGAGGTGCCAATAGGTTCAAGGAGAACCCATAAAACAATGAAGTTATTGGCATGGGCCAATAGGTTCTTAGTGATCCCATGAAAACTATAAAACTGGATAGGGAGTCCATAAGTGTTAAACAGGTTAATAGTCAGCCCATAAAAACTATTAGGTTAATAGCGACCTTAGAAACTATAACTCAAACAAATAGTCAGAATAACCGGGGATGAGAAATCCAGAATTGATTTACTTGTTTGCATAACGTCATAATATTTTGAATCGCTATGTTTTAACCATTGTGGATGCAGGAGCACAGTATATGGTTTTATAAAGTTTCAAATGAGATACTAGCGAGGGAAAAACCCGTTCCGCTAAGCGGCGTGGTCTCACTAAATATCTAAATGGTTTGAGATGGTAGATTATTATTCATACCAGGCTTTATGTCTGACTCGAAGTTTATGTTTTCCCCTTAAACTCTCGGGCGCTCAATTGATTTTGAGAGTTGAGGTTTTTAGGTATCTCTTTAGACAAATAAGCTTCCGGAGACGTGCAAGAGGCATGATAGCTATTCAGAGTTCTTTTCTATTTTGATTACGCTGTGTGTTGTTGTAAAGGCAAAGTTGTTAATTACCTAGTTATATACTTTGATCATCCAATGAGGCATCTTCATATGTCGCTCTTGGCGTATGTTGTAATAATTATATTTCTCTGAGCATGGTTCTCGTATTGGGATTATGTAATGAATTTAAAATGCTTTGAAATGGAATGAAAAAGTTGTTTGTTGATTTAAAAAAAATTCCATATCCACGTGTTTCTGTTATATCAATGTATCTAACATTACCGTGTTTGGTCGTCGAAGATTAATAACTATGGATGACTACAGCATCCGTAGCCGTTAGTTTTGAGCCTCCAAGTAGGGATGTTACAGAAATTCTGATCCCATATCTCCATATATAGGGATCGGTACCGATCCCCCTTATAGGGATCGGTACCATCCCCATTCATAGGGCATCTGGTATCGAGATTTTTTGGAGGACCTCGTCTTCATGAGGAATTTCTTCGGGAGAAATATAACCGAGATATTTGGTCGTTTACCCCTATAAACACAGAAGGCGTGGTTCATTCAAGGGATCTTTATGTAGCCACTACACTCTTACTCTCTTGTTTTCAAGGACCTATTCTGATCCCACTCTTTTGTAATCACAAAATCTAGTGCAAAAGCAATAAAATCATTCAAGTGGATGTAGGCCAATATTGCCGAACCACTATAGATTTGTATGTGCTTGTTTTCTATCAAATTTTCTTTACTTTTCATTTAATTTCTTCATTTAATCTCTACTGCTTACTTTTCTGGATGTTTGTACCAATTTGGATTCAAACAGGAATGATAATAGAATGACTCAAGTAGAGTCTTCTATAGGTTAATCTGAATAAGCCAAAATAGAAGATCTCATTGTAACGATATGCAATAGTTATCAAACTTGAGGGTATTATCAATCTTAAGTACGTAGGCTATACTTTGATTATGGTCAAGCACATGGCATGGCCATAGTTAGGTACATGTTGAACTACTTGAAATAAACCAATACCTAAGAGAAGACCCATCTCCCTTATCATGGAAGGTTATTATCACCGTAATTGGTAGTCAACTTAAAGTCAAAATATCTAGCCAGAGTAATTTGATTAATTAGTAAATGTTATTGGATTGAAACAAAGACTTTAATGTAGTATGCTCAATTATATACGGATATTAATAGAGTTTTTGACCTTAGACCAAACTCTAGATATCCAAGTGATATAACAATGACTAAAAGAAAACATGCATAAATGTTATTACTAGGTGCAGCTTAATAAAAATTAGATATTGGATTTCGTCTAAATGATCTATAAGCGAATGAACTTGTGCTTGATATCGTACTTTAGCAAAGTCCGTATAGGCTTCAGTATTTAAATTGTTTAAATATTGGTCAAGGACTGAACTCATATCAAAGTCAATACAACCATGTTGTTAGTTAATTTTCGAGTTCAACCAATGTAAAATCAATTTATACATGTTGTAAATTGATAATAAAATTAATACCAATACTGTATGAAAATTTTCATGGTAATTTATTTATTTCTTTATTTGAAGCCTAAAAATTAACTAAAATGATGTATAAAAGTTATATGTTGATATAATTAAAGTACGGGCTTAAGTAATTGATTAAATAATTGATTTAGCGGGTAAATCAGTTTGGCCCTAAGTTTGGAAGCCCAAACAATGGGGTTGGCTATGGCATGGATAGTAGGGTTAAGGACCTAGTCTTTAGGGCAAGAAATAAAGGGGTTAGATATTTGTAATCTTCTTGGCTATAATTAACCACCACATTCATTCTCCTTTTACACTTGAAATAAACCCTAAACCCTAGCCTCCATTACTGAACATTGATGTTGCCTTGTAGATGGAGTTGCGTCTTGTGGTTAAGGAGGAGGAGCAAGAGGTTCGAAGAAGGAAATAGCTAACAATTGAGGCGTTCGACGATCAAATAAATCAAAAAAGGTAATGATGTATTTTTGATTATTTCACATACATACGTACGTATATATAAATACATACATATATATATATGCGTGTACATGTGTGCACATGTGTGCGAGTGTGCATGTTTTGTTTATATGTTTGCTCCCTATTTTGTGTGCGTGCACACGCGTGCGAGTGTGCATGTTTTGTTTATATCTTTGCCCCCCATTTATAAATTTGGGCGAAATTAAAAAAGGGAAATTATATATATATATATATATATATATTAATAATTAAATGATATGAACATATTAAATATCTACATTGTTTTATTCTAATTTAATTACTGAAAAAATATTTTTTATGTACTGTTCATGGCTTAAAAAATAAAAATAAAATGATTATATATTTTGATAATTAAATGATATGTACATATTAAATATATATATATATAGTCTCATTTGGATGTAATTATTATAAAGAAAAATAATATTAATTTATGTACCGATGGCTCTGATAAAATAAGAAAAAATTACATACATATACTTACATATATACATGCATGAATATTACATTTATAATATAAAACAATTCAGATTAAAAATTGTTTTCAGATTTCTTATTTTAAACAAATTAATTTTTTTAAATATTATATCTATACTATAATAAAAAACCTTTGGTCAACCGGTCAAAGTGAAGCCTTTTTGACAATTCCTATCTTGCCCATATTCGCCAGTCCAACTACAAAATGCTGTGAGGGCACATCTGTATTTTCACCACCGACTCATTCCACGTCCCAACACCGAAATCATCCCACGTCTTCCTACCTTCCTCCCCTCTTCTCTTTCCTTATTCCTTTCCACATTTCTTATTCCCCATCCTCCCTTTTCTTCCCCGTGAAAAAAATCCCCCTTCACCTTTTCCAATTCTTCACCCTACCAGAGCTCAATTTCCCTGATTCTTTCCTTCCACCGCTGTCAAACAGCCACTTCCTGATACGAGCACTGATGTGAGGCTTATGGTCCATCATAACGGTAATAAATCAAACTTTCTATCTTCTTCAAAAATCCGCAATTTCAATTTCTTAAGGTAAAAAACATTTGTAGCGAAAAGATCTGCTTCTTGCTGTAAGGTTATCCATTTCTACTCCATACGCCATTGTTTTATATGTAAATGGGAATATTTAATTAATATTGTTTTGTCCGTTCACACAAAAGATTAAGTCAAATTAATACTAACCGTCTTCTATTTATTCTTTACAGTTGCAATCTCAGTTCAACTGCATGTTATTGATGGATGTGGAAAGCCAACTGTAGACAAGATTAAGCATATTCAACTCGACAAGTCGTTGTGACGGTTATATTGAAACTGTATGTTTTCTCTTGGTTCACTAAATTTCTTAAAGATTTTGCTTTTATAATTAGTTTTCTCTACCTAGCCTAGGATTTTTATTTTTGGGTTTTGTATTGTTACTCCCAACTGCCAAAATATTATTCAAATTCTACTTCATTACGTAATGATTGCTTAGTTTAATTGGCCAAATGCGCATATCAGTATATGTCTTTGGATGTTTTATTTTATCACACAATTTTTTTCTGAGGATAACTATTTCTACCACAGAAAGCAAACTAATTCATGCAAATTTTTGGATGTTTTATTTTGAATTGCTACAGGCCTCTTCTCTCAACTTCCTTCATGTAAGAAAATCTTTGATTTACTGCTTTAAAAAATTGATTTTTTATTTTGAGATTTTTTTCCTTTTCAGATGTTGTTTGCGGATTTGGTAGATGAATTTGTAACAGGTAATTTAATTCTACTTCCAGTTCCAAAATTTGTGAGTTTAAAATTGAACTAACATTTCATTTAACTCATTCAATGATTTTATTGGTGCATTTAAATATGCTTCTTCTGTAGGGATGACATATAAATTTCCTTTAACGTGCTAGATATTTGTTATGTTGTAATTACTTTTAAATTTCCTTAAATGTGCTAGATGATTTTATCGATTAGACTTCATTACTCTAGCAGACACAATCCAAGGACTGTAGCAGGCCTTTCCTACAATAGTTATGGCTAAACTCTCCTAGAATTCTGTTGCACTTCACTCTACTACTACTCAAGCCATATAGATATAGCTTACTTCCCTTTAGAAACAAGGTCATCATTTCGCTAAGTTGACTGATATAACAGAAAATTTGATACCGTGCTAAATTTTCTACGTGAAATGTGTTTGGTTCAACTGATACACACACACACTCTTAAAATTATGTAAGAGAGAGTCCTTCAATAGCTTTATCAGTAAAAATTATATTTGGTACTCACATTATGAAGATCACACATTGAATCTACTAAGCTCCAAGAAATGTGATGCATGTGAACAGAAATATATGCCTTAAGCCAGGTAGTTTTTACATGGTTAGGAAGAGGAATTTAAGTGTAAACCTGATGGTAATGAAACTCATTTGCTTTAGTTTATCACCAAGTAGATGTATACTTACAGGTTAGTGTTTACCATGATTTATTTAGTACTCACATTATCAAGTTCACACATTTGCAATTTTGGATTAACTTATCATGATTGATTTCCATAGTAATTTAGTTGATTATTTTATTTACATCTTTGCAATAGAACCATAACTACAAAAGTGATTTTTGATGAATAAATGATAAGTTTGGTTTATTCATTTGAACTATAAAATAACATGAATCTTATGTCATCGACCCTTTGCATATAGTAGAGATGTTGAAATGGGTGTTTATGTGTTCAAGATCATCATTTGATCCTTTTAGGTTCTAATGGATTTTTTAGAGTTGTAAATATATATTGTAGTCTTATTCTTCCCTTTTAATTTACTTATTATCCAAGATCACTTAAAAGTGAATTTAATATTGAATTCTCAAGTCTGATTTCTAAATACAAGTTAGATGATCAAAAAAATAATGGTATACTATGACAATGGTCATAAACTAGCTGCATACTTATCCTCTTATATAATATAGGACAAAAAATATTTAACTATTTTTTCTATAGCCTGTTCATATGAAGTATTTAAAAGGAAACATGATTGCCATCATGTCAGATTTGATCTGTTCTACGATTAAAATCCACCCTTAAAAGGGTGGGGGTACGAAGGAGGAAGTCTCGAACGAAGAATTTTAAAAAAGAATGAAATGATTGTATTTGCATAGAAATTAACCGCTCACATTATAATCTATGAACTGCAATTTTATATCGTAAAGCATTCCAAAACTTACCCAACAGTTACATGATATATATTAATTCTCACTGGCCCTTAAAGTTTGTGTTGATGGGGTTGCATTTTTTGAGCTATTATGGGATGATTTAATTGGCTTCATTATCGTTTGTGCGTATGTTACTGTTGTAGGAAAAGTTGCATACTCTCTTAGTCCTTAAATGATATAAATGAGTTTACATACAGTACAATAGTCATTTTATACTAAGGCTACAAAGCTTTTAAAATTGTGCTTACTTAATATTTGGTAACTGACACACAACTGATTACATGATTTCACTGTACCTACTACCACTCATGGTTAATTTCCAATACAATTTATGTTCTACCTAGGTGCAAAGTACTGAAATAATTTGGTTTGAAGATTCAAATCATATTTGTCCCAATTAACTTCTCCTGATGCGATTATATAAGGGAAATTGGACAAGATAAAGAAAAAGACCGCCCATGGTGATAAATTTGAGGTATTGGAATCCTACATTCTATTTTTTTCTCTTTTACTTGATTCATGAATCTGAAGCTATATATTTATGTTTTATCAATTATGTGCATCTTTTTTATCTGTATATTTGAGTTTTCAAATTATAATATGGATCTATTCTACATTGAGCAAATGTTTTCTACAGATATTTTTTGTCGATTAAATTGTTGTTGATTATAATATGCATCCCATTTGTCCACAAATACTCATTATTTTTTATTGTTTATTGAGAATCAGAAGCCTGGACCTCATGAATTGGATGATTGTCTACATCAGTTATGGTAAGAATCTTTTACACTGTTCAATTATACTTTATAATAAATTATGATGCTTATATCAAATGAGTTTTCATACTCTTCTATTTTTTAAATATGTCAACATCAAGTTCATCCAAAATGAGTTCATTTGTTTATCTTTCTCCTTACTAACGTTTTGATGCTATATTTAGTTATTTTATTAGGTTCAAGTATTTGTGTAGTGAATCTGTATATTTTTTGTTATGTATTAGTGGTACAATTGTTAGTTTTAAAGATTTTGTATTTTGATTATCCCTGTCATATCTGTAGATCTCAGGCAGTATAACAGCTACGTATTAATAATTTGCAAAAGCCAGTCTTTGCACTATCGAACTCAAACAACAATCTAGGCATTGATAATTTACGGAACTTAGGTAGTGTGCAACTTAAGTTTCAATAATTTGCAGAACTCAGTCTTTGCATTGCCGAACTCACACAGCAACTAAGGCATTGATAATTTGCAGAACTAAGTAGTATACATTTAAAGTACTGATAGTCTGCAGAACTCAAACAGCTACTTTGGCAGTAAGCTTCAGTTGAAGATGTTAAACACCGTTAAACCCTGTCCTTGCACCCAAACTTGAATCCTTGATTATGTTGTTGCTGATCATTTCATAATAGAGTATAACAGTTTAATCTTTATATTGTTTTATTTACATGAGTATGTTGTTTCGAACAATACCTACAGCAACGATAATCCCTTTTCACCTCCCCTGCCTGCCTTGAGCTGTTAGTATCCGACCTAAACTTTTATGATAAAACCATGCAGCAAAAAATGTTAAGGTTGTCATAATTCTTTCAACCCAAGTTGATAGCATGCAAGGTGAACATTATTCTTGAAGATGCAAAACCGTAAATAAAGATGTCAAAAATACCAGTTCAGCTTCCATCTTCGTTCATATCATGTAAACATAGTTTATTTCCATGACAAATATCGATAAGTACTTTTCCATGTTGCCAAAAATTGAGTTTGTGATAGTATTTTTTTGAAGATATTTTGGTGGGATTTATGCTTGGAAAAACTGAACAGATTGACATACATGCGGAGCTGATCGTGATTGGTTACTGCTTGGATTTACTGCATGATAAGATGTTGCAGGAGAGGATTGTTGCTGTCCGGATCTACTGCCCAAGGCCTATAAGAGGAATACATGCGCTGCTAGGATGGGAGAATGCATCAGAAACAGCTGCTAGAGTAATAGCCAAGTATGAATGCAAGTTGTTAGCTTTGAAGGTTACATGGTGAACTAAATGTGAGTTGCTGAATTGAATTACATGAAGCATGAAGGTCACCAAGCTCAGTTTTGCAGGTTGCAGTAGTGAATTGAGCGACAGAAAGCATAAGTGACAGGAGCACAAAATATGAAAGCGGGCAAGAAGCAGGGTGCTGACCTAGCAGGTTGATAGTTTTACAAGAAGCCTGAAGGTGTTAGCAATGCAGGTTGCTGATATGAGGTGGATATGTGATAACATGTAGAAACTAATATGTAATGGGTCTTTAAGTTTTGGGTTGTATGTAAGTTTGAATGTAAGGGGTATGTTTTTGTTTTGGGGTTGGATATAAGTTTGAATGTAAGGGGTATGTTTTTTGTGACTAATATGTAATGTCTGTATGAATGGTTCTTTAATGATAAGTTATTAGGCTGGGAATTTGTTCCCATCCTGGGTTTCAACAAAAAAAACATGTAGAAACCGTTAGGAACATCTAGCTGAATTTGAATTGTTGCAGATGCAGCTTGACCATATAGAAGCTTTAGATGATACTGCCATTCAGAAGATTACAAATGGTTGCAGGCAGCTGAAGAGAGAAGCTGAACATTGATAATGGGTGTTGTAGTACTGAGAGCGCAAGTAGCAGAAAACACATGCGGAAGAGATCCCCGTATCGCAGTGCTCAGATTAATGAGAAGAGGACATGTACTGACAAAAATATCATCTATTTCTCTAGGCCAGATTTGCTGGACTAGCAACCATACTAGATTAGTGAGAAAATTTATGCCATTAGATTACTTTTATAACCATAATGATTCAGGTCAATTTTTGGAGCAAGTCATTTGAAATCTACGTATTTGTCATATCCTCTTCCTCTTTTTTCCCGTAATTAACGAAAACATTACTATAATTTCTCACAATATCATAATTGTAACAAATACAAAATACGCAACTTCCTTCTTTGCACACGTCCAACGGACGTGCCACCATACTTGTACAGATATATATAAATGTATATTTTGAATTATTTTATTTAAACATTTAAATTTTATATAATTTCAACTTTTAAGTACATATATAGATATTAATTTTACTATTTGTCTTTGTCAAAATAAAATTTAATAAATAAAACAAAATTAATATTTAATTTTTTTTGAGAGGAACGGGTGTGTAGCGCATTGCTACACAGCCGATTAGAAGATATATATTATAAGTAGTAGAAGTCTGGGTCGACCAACAAGCCTGGTTGATAGCCAAAATAATAATTCGCAGGTAAAGTAAAAACCCAAAAGAACAAACGCAGTCAGGCTTATATACAACTATAGAAGCGGTGTTATAATGTATTCAGACAAACTGAGGATACTTGATGGACCCATACATACAACCCAGTCCGCCTGTCAGGCTCGATTATGAGCTAATCATCTGAAGATTCATTGCTGTTGGAAGGAAGGCGCCAAGTGAAGGAGCGCTTATGCACTGACCCTGTCCATAGAGAAAACAAATAGGAGATTTTGTTACAAATTTCAGCATATAATATTTAATTATTCAAACCTATTTAGAATCTGAATTTAATTAAACAGTTTATTATAGATATATAATGTGAAATATTTTAAATAAATAAATAAATATACATTTTAGAATCTGAACAAAAAATTTAATTTCACATACACAATATGCGTATGTGTGTATGTGTGTGTGTATATATAAAGATATAAAATCATTTATATTAAATAAATTCATGACCACAAAAAATAATAATAAACTATACTCATGTTTTGTATACATATTCATTATATATAATATATATCTTCATGTTGAAATGGTTATTACATTGATGCTATATTTATTAACCATAAATCCCAACGGTTAATAGGACACCTATGACATATGTTAATCGTGTTTACTCTAGATTAGATCACAGTATTTAATGTAGTTAGAATTTTTGTATTATGAATTCGAACATATTATAAGATTAACATATGAAATTAAATTAAATTAAAAATGATAACATATATAAATAAACTAATTTATAAAATATAAACATAACATTTATAATACATAAATCAAGTAAATTACAGTTAAAACCCCAAACCCTTTCATTAATCACCACTAAATATGATTTAGTACAAAATATCTTATGCGAATTAATGAAAGGATTTTTTTTAGAAATTCTCCCTTTATCCCCACTGCTAGTGCACTTGATCCAACAATATGTTCGCCTCCACTGTATTTTTCATACTATTGAAGTATGTGTCATGGTCAAAATAAGTCAAAGAAAAATAATTGTACAACAATATTCAATGTATTAAACTACTAAGCTATGCTTATATTAAACTTCTCTACATGGTTTACAAATATCAAACTGATATTACGATATTAGGAAATTGTCGTTTAATCTTTTGATTTTAAATCGTAACATTTTGTCGTTTATGGGCAAAGAGAATGATGTTTGCACATATTATTATGCCTTTCACACCTATAATGAGTGTTATTTGTACTGATCATTTTTCTATTTATGCATGAAGCACCTATTGTTTGTATTAAATATTTTGCTTTGCATGTACGGAACACAAGCTCTATGTACTGATTATTTTTCCTTGCACCTATAAGACACATGCCTTATATATGTACTAATTTATTATGCCTAGCACATGTGTTATTAGATCTCAAAAAAGTCCTTTATACATAGATGTGGTTAGGAGTGAGTCTCGGCAATGATAAATGTTAACATTTATTTTCAATGGAAAATCCAGATATACATATAGTCAAGGACGTGAGTCGGATCTTCCTCCCTGCAAAAAGTTCATACTACTTTAATTTATATTTTTTATTTTTAATAAAACTATATACAACCTTAACATTTTATTCCAGCAAAAAATATTGACTTATCTTTCAATTTCATTTGTAAATAATTTCTAGTTAAGTAATTTATACTTTAAAAATTAATTAACAATAACAAACCATGAAACTAAATCAACAAATTAGATAATAGTTGTAATGATCCGACTTTTCAACCCTCGAATGTCAACACTAAATACATCCATGGTATTCATGTGTCGAACACCCAAGTGCCAGAAAGACAGTAAGTTAGGGTAAAATAAAAGGAAAGGAATAGAACAAGAAAAGAAGAACACAATATCATAATCTCACAACAGAACAGTAATATATATTATCAAAGGAACAATACAAAAGGCTACCTTGAATACAGAAATATCAGAGTTACTAAAACCTAAGTACTATCATCGGCCTGAAAAGTTATAGCAACCTGTCCTCGTAATGTTGATATATACGATACAAAAATATAGCGGAAATAAAAATACTACGGAAGGTAATCATCCAGCTCTTCTCCATAAGCTGCAAAGCATCCGTAGCTAAATCTGGAAACATACACGGGGCTGACCTGAGCATTATAAGAAAATAACACCAAGATCGATCTGGTAAACCAGCATGGGAAAACTCATGAAACATGCAACAAGTAATAATAAGCATTGAGACCGTACAGATTCCCACAGCAGTTTTCCGCTTAAAGAAACCAACCATTCACTAAGTTTAACATATAGTGATATGATAGATACTATCCAGAGTGTAGCACATTAATCATATCAAATAGCTGTTGTGTGAACACCAAAATAGGTATACAATTAGTACCGCTAAGGCGCGTTCGTATAATGGATTTTTCATTGAGATCTCCTCGGATCTAGCCGAGTCTGAACTCCTGCACAAGGATCAGAGATATCCTTTCGAGCAATGTGCATCTCTAGGGAATGTACTATAGGAAATGCATAACTAACCCTTGCCTAGACAATTGTGGTTCTGAATGCATCGCTCCTGCATGCATGTTCATAAGTAATGCTAGATGGAGTCACCTACATCCTTGGGATTGCTAAAATGCTACGTTCCTTTTGGCTATGCATCCTATCTCTAGTTTTAGTCATTTCCAATGTCGAGGCTACATTCGGCATCTCTTACTCGAGTCTTCATCGTTCGAATAGAACACGAATCCCCAAATGGATTCCCACATCTCGGCTAGATCACGAATCACTAATGGATTAGAACATCTCGAAAAGATCTCGAACCTCCATATAGGTTCCCTACATAAGTCCTCCGATGAATTCTAACGATGTCTTCTCTCTTGGAATACTCCTTAAGATAGACAGTCCCATATAATAGCATTGTTTGAAATGCTAATGATGACCTCTCCCTTGGACTTAACCTTAGGATTGATAGTTCAACTCTATAACATTTCACTTCACAGCCGCTTCCAAAACATAGAACTCGTATACTAGTTTTGAAATGGTATTTGATAAGTAAAACGCTTACCGATCTCGGTCTCCTCAAAACTAATTCGATGAACTTCTGGCTAACTCAATTCCGATGCTTTCAAAAGTAAGCGAAAGCTAGAGATGTTTGGTACTAATGCTCCTCCCCGGGGGTGCTCATTGATATGAAATCACATAGCCTTTCGATAACTTCTTAAGTCATATTGGTTAAGTTCGATAATCGAACAAATAATTATTAATTCGTACGCTTAACTCATTTTTGACATTCCAAATTAACTACTCCTCATCCAAGAGTGAAGCCAGGTAAGTTAGAGCACCGGTTGCATCAAAACCTTGCCTAGACACTTCATTCTTGAATCTCACAAATAGATAAGTCTACCGTGTCGGCTTTTAGTGTTAAGTATAGTATTAATGATTCTCATAAATAAGAAATCAACACGATTAACACATTTCCGACATTTTTCGACTTACTATTCCTTGGCCAAGAGGGAAACCAGTAGGTTAGAGCTCTATTGCTCGGTTCCTATTCGACATCAATCTTAACTCTCACAAATAGATAGGCCTTACTTCATTGGCTTTTAGTGTTAACCATAGTTAATTACTTTTCAAACAAGTAATTAAACAATTAACCATTTAGTAATTTAGCAATTCTAACCCCTTTCTAAACTTTTTGTTCATACTTTTAAAATACTTGAAAATACTTATAATAGGTTTTAAAACATTTATTCAAATACTTGAAAACAATAACTTTACAATTTTCCTTAAAACTTGAAAAGAACATGTTTTCTATATATTTTAACAAAATATCCCTTCTTTAAAAATTCATAAACTGTGCAATGACAAGACCAAACCAATACGAGCAATTATAGACTGATGAGCCCGAATCAAGAAGAAAGTTATTAGCATAAGTTGATTTTAGTTTCCTGGAAAGTGATAACAACCTAAGCTGCATGCAAGAAGCTATCCTAAGTTACTGTTACCTCCCATAAAAACCAAAATCAATCCGCAATCCGCAAGATGTCGTGCCGGAATCGATTGTGAAACTTGGTACAAGTTAATTCTAATTCCGTGGATAAAGATAGCGAAACATGTCGAGCCTCGGGGCAAAACCCTGGCATCGTTCCATGAAGAACTGTGGACTCGATTTACTATCTTCTTCCACAAAATCACAATCAGCTCGAATCTTCCACTGCATTCGTCATGAACAAAACCACACCATCAATCGATGATGTAATATTACATTAAAACCCACTTCACCGACCTTCGAAATTGAGAAATATAATGATCTTCGATTCAAGATAGCTCGAACTAGGGTGATGGGCGAGTTGGATCGGTAGCGCTCCAAGGTAGGTGTAATTGCGGTGGTGGTGGCTTCAGAATGCGGTAGTAGGGGCCGTTAGGGGAGAAGATTAACGGTGGCGGCTCTCTGGCAACGGCAGGTGATGGATCGGCGAAAGTTTCATGAGTTTTGGTTTAGTTCGGCTGGATAATGTAAAGTGAAAAAATGGAGATCCGACCCCTCTTATAAAAAAGGAGAAAAGAAAGGCGAAAAAATTATGTTAAGTACTTGGATCGGTGCCGATCCAATTTATTTTGCCCAAAATGACCTCAAACTTTCCTTGCTTTCCCAACTCGATGTTCGTATTCATTCTGGAAGTTGTCGAGTCAAGGCAATATTAATATTCAAATTCAATTTTATTTTTGCAATTTAAGTTTGTTTCCTTTTCCATTTTACTGCGTTGTTTATTTGATAGGTATAAGAGATGGCTGGACACAAGCTAGAGCAAGCAAATGAAGATCAATATCAAAAATAAACTCGAGTGAGTGTAAGTGAGTGCTACTAAAAAAATGTTATATACGAGAGTGTAGAGAAAAGTTGTATATATGAGAGTGATAGTGAAAGTTGTATTGTATTTGAAAACGTAAGAATAGTGAAAGTTGTATTGTATTTGAAACTGTAAGTATAGTGAAAGTTGTATTGTATTTGAATTTGATTTGAAATAAAATTGTGATTCATTATTTCATTTGCAAATATAACGTAAGTGTAATTGATATGCACATCAGTCAATATTTATATGTTGTCTAATAGAAAATTTTAGAAATGGTACTATAACATCAGACAACGTATGGATTTTTTTTTGATGTGTTAGTGCATATCAGACAATGGTGCATATCTGTGGTCTGATATGTAATGAGACGGCACGGAAATAGATGACATATAGGTATTCATTTAGGTAACAGAGCATATCTGTCGTTTGATTCATTTTTTCTCATAGTGTACTGCAAAATAGAGACATTACTGTATTTTGCATTACCCAACAATTAAAGAGACAATAAAAGAAATATCTTGCAGTTACGAGTTATTGTTTATAGCATTATTTAGTATTAAAATATGGAAATGGATTTTTAGCACAGTTTTTGTAACCAACCAAATAGAATAAAACTACTTCCTAGAATAAAAGAGAATAATGTGAAGCATTAAAGAAATTAAAGAAGAGGAAATAATCAAGTTAATTATTTGACAAGACTAGAAACAATAAACAAAATATGTGACTAGATCGACATTTACTGCACAGATAGTAGAATAAAAAGTAAAATAGTTATTATGATAAGTAATTTGTGACAGTAGGACGTAGTCCCATGCTAAGACTGTCATATAATATAAGATAACTAAAGAAGATTTAGTATCATAATAAAAGAAGACAGACTAGAATAGAAAAGAGTCAATTGCAATTACATTTATAACATGTAAGTTATAAAAGAAAGAAAAGAATATAAAAGTGACAATTGCAAGTATAATTGTAGCAAGTAGGTTATAATTAAAAAGAAAGAAATAGAAGAGGCTTATTTTATCAAACTTAGATCTTGGATTAAGTTAATAAGTAAGAATAATAGCAGTGGCCCGTACCGGCAGCATTCCCTTTCAGGTCTAGGACTGATGGTCTCACACATAGGTGGGATTGGGCATGCTGATTAGGGTAAATAAGTAGCCAACAGAATAAGAAAAGTAAACTAAACGCATAGTAGAAGATTAGACGTAGGGTCTAATAAAATGGTAGGGTCGTTTGGAGTAGCTCGAAAGAGAATCTGGATAAATAGCCTAACAAAGCAGTTCATCACAGATTTTAGTATAAAAAGAGCACGTCCAACTTAGTTAGTTCGGGCTAGAAGGAAGTACGGGACTTCAACGAGACGTGAGGATACTCTAGGATGGCCCTCTTGGGTAGGCCTAACGAAGCTGCACCTTCGGAGGCAGGTCTGTAGGTGTTCCATCAAGAGAGTATGCCTTGACTGCTTTTACAATGCAGGCCTAACGAAGCGGACCTTTATAGGCAGTCAAAATGTTGATGATGGTGTAGGATATTCGTAAGACACCGTACTCTGGATTGCGAGTAGGTTATAGTGGGCAGGACCCAAAAGGATAGTCGCATGCAGAGATCAAGCCATCATCAGTCAGAGCGAGTTCGGGAAAGACTAGAGTTAAACCAACAGGCCAATGATTCTTTCACTATCGAGACATTGGATGAGGGGCACATCCAATTGGATGTTTAGATTGTTTGCAGTAGGGCACAACCATTTAGCTCTTGAAGGGTCTTTCGATTAGTTGAGGTGTGGTTGTGTGGGGCCATAGACATGACGAGAAAAGAGACAGACCAAGTAGAATATCTGTATTGTAGACCTAACGAAGCGGACCTTTACAGATATAGAAAATCCCCGATTGAGTTCCGTACAAGGTAGACCTTATTGGCGGAATTCAGGGAGCAGACAGAACGATTACGTGTAGTTCTCAAGGTACGCACTGAGTGGTACATTTTGGATGTCCGAGCACTAGTATAAGCTAGTGTGGATGCAGATTCACATTTTCTTAACAGATGGCAGAACATCTGTATTGTAGGCCTCACGAAGTTGTCCTTTACAGATGTAGTTTCAGTACGCTGTAGCAGCGAGACGATGGAGTCCTTTTCGAGGAGGATCGAGGAGGATACGGAAGGTACTATGGGTATTACCTAGGACCGATGCAGTCTTTGGGCATGTAGCTATATATATTGGTTATTAGGTCTTAATCTACTAGGGAGTAGATGGGTACGATTCACGCACAGAGGCGAGAGTATTATAAACCCAATAAAACTAATATAACAGAAAATGGAAATAGAACGGTATATGTGGAATTATGCTTAGAAGTGTATAATTTGTCCATTCACCGTAACTTTAGTTTTGACCCCCTCCTCATAACATCCCACAGGTTAGATAGATGGCAGAGATTTTCCAGCTTTGAGATACTTGCTTAGAAAGTGTTATTACCTTGGTGAATATTTACTTACTATTATATTTTAGTCAGTTCCGTTGTGAGATATTTATTTGAGCTCTAATATATCTATCTTTGCCTATTTGCAGGATACCAGATACCCAATTCGGGCTTCAATGGGCTTGGATTTTAGCATTTTTACAAAAAATCCGGACCCGTTGGAATTCGGGTTGTTACAACAATAAAACCTTCGAGAAGAAGAAAGAGCAAGTGTATTGGTTGGGTAGAGAGTGTGTAAAATCAGGAGGTAAGAAGTTAAAACTTAAGACATGGAAATGACACAAATATCCTTGTCATCAGGGTCAAAAGTAGAAGGGTATTCTAGAGATTTCAAAAGCTTCAAAATAGAGTATTTATTATACATATAGGCCAGTACGTATGCACGTGCTTTGCACACGAGCAAAAGGAAATAGTGAGTACCACTTTAGTTCTTTGCAAATCGTGATGCAAATCCATAACGATGTAAAACCTACCTTAGATTTTAATAAATATTTGCATTAATTTAACTATTAAATTTAATCCCATTTAAAAAATAAAATATAGAGAGACAATAATTTTTAGTGATAAAACAATTAAATATCCCTTTCAAATGCTACTTTCATTTTCATTTCCAAATACAAAAACATATTCCCCTTTCCTTAAAATTGCCTCTTTGATTCCACTTTCGAATACCCCTTTCAAACAACTCTTTCACTTCATCGTAAAAGCATCCTAATTAATAAACAAATAAATAAATCAACAAATCAATCATAAAAAACTGTTTGACCTTCTACATTATAAATTTATCAATTTGCATGCATTGGTCTACACTTCTAATCGTATGTTGGTATATATTTTGCAAGTAAATATTAATATGTGTACCTGAAAATATACACAAAAATGAAAATATTCCAATATCGATCAGAATTCTGATTCTTATGATTTGTCCTCTAAAAAAGGAAAAATTAAAGGAATCCATCGTAAATTATGATATTTTGGTTTTTTTTCTAAATAAGATATTAATCGCAAGGAAAATGAAACTTCCACGATAACTGCAAAACTTTCTCATATAATTTGAGAATAAAAATGAGAATTGAATTTTTAAAAAGAGATTAAATGAGATATTATGTTATGTGATTTCTTATTGTTTTAAACATATAATTAATGACGAAAGCAGATAAGTTGAAAAGGAGATGGTTAAATCAAAGATAAATTAAGTGATTTCAAGTGTATGACATTAATATCTTCTGTAAATCATTGAAGAAAAACATCATTTAATTTCCTCTACCATGATATAGTCATCGTTAGGGATGAGCAAATGGTTTGTTCGATTTGAAGCCGATCTAAAATATTGAAACCAAAATAACCATTCAAGAAACATAAACCGAACCAAACTGATAATTTTTAAAAACAAAACCAACCAAACCGATAATATTTAATTTGGTTTGGTTGGTTTATTTAGTTTATCTTAAAATAAATTAGATCATTTGGTTATTGTATAATATAAGATTAAAACAATTAATTGAGTCCATATGATGCAAATATTTTGAAAAACAAATCCCTCTTCAAAAAATCTTAATATGAATTGATAGAAAAACAATATTATTATGGAAATATTGTGAATAATAGTGGTTCAGTAGTAATTTTTTATTTTTAAATAACTTAATTTTTAAATTTGGTTTAATTGGTTAGTTCGGTTTTTATATATTGAAAACTAAAACCCACCAATTTTTCTCCAATTAGTTGACTTCGACCAAGTGAGCAAGAATTCGCTTATTCATAGACTTTTCACAGTGATCGCAATTTGTTCTCAAGCATCTTAAAGAGACATCTCAAAATTTTCATGCTTTTAGCATAGTACCTGAGCAAACACAACAACAAATCTTCTACATACCACCTTAAAAGGTATATTCCCTTTTACATTTCAATCAATAAGACTATACAAACAATACAATATACATTACAGTTGAATCGTCTTAACCAAACGAATACAGTAGCAAATTATATCTGCATTAATTTTATAAGTTTAACCCAGTATCAATAATACAAAGGGAATCGATAAATTGTGACAAATGAGCAATATGGTACGTTGCCATGAAACTATATTGTGGATTTTTGCTTATTTTAATTCAAATTTAGTATACTATCACTATATGGTATTGGCTGATCTGGAGTCCACTGGTTCATATGTTTTTCTACAAATTTATATGAAGTGATAATCTGGATCTTCAAGAATATATTCTGGTGGAAGCAGACCATTCTCCATAAGTGAAACAGGCTCCACTACTAATTTCAATGTGGTGCCTTCATTTCTACTGAACCCAGTTCTGGCTGCAAATATGACTAACAATATAATATATCATGCATTGCTATGGATATTTCAGTAAAAAGGACTGGAGATATTGTGATCTTAATTTTTTTAACCGGAGTTGCAAAAAAATAGAAAATAAAAAGGCAAACTATATTTGACAACATTTCAGTTGTTGTTGTGCTTCTCTAAGGGTCAGTACCTTATGTAAGTGCCTTTATATCCATAGTTATATATTTTGAGTAAAACATATAAAAGGTCCGGGGGGGGTCTTCTTGATCAGCCCCATCCACAATGAACATGAGCTTTTACGACTATTAAGA
Organism: Allium fistulosum; assembly: GCA_030737815.1. Taxonomy (NCBI): domain Eukaryota; kingdom Viridiplantae; phylum Streptophyta; class Magnoliopsida; order Asparagales; family Amaryllidaceae; genus Allium; species Allium fistulosum. The sequence goes on along the minus strand of CM060903.1, from coordinate 342,896,811 downwards.
CAAACCCGATGCAAACACGTAACATGCATTTCGCTTACTTGTAATTGAACCGGGTGCATGTATCTCTTTAGTCGTTGTAAATAATATATAAGCAACTAATTTACATGTATACTATATTAATAAACTTTTTCTTAGTTTCTGCTTTTACACTAATGAGACATCGCTTGATTTTTATCTCCACCAAAATTTTGTTATGATACTCCTATTTCCTTATCAAGTCCTATTTGTTGAATTTGAAGTAAACTTTTATGACAAATCTTAAGTGACATCTCATGTCCCTTGGAAATACAGTCTTAATTCCCATAGAAGAAAACAACATATTCTATCAAGAATGCATATTGCACTTAAGCATGAAATAAAACCAAAAGACATAAAAAAAAGGTGGGCATTGCCAAATCTAAAGTGTAAAATCACTATCAGGTATATGGAAAATATAAGAGCTTGGAAAAAAGAACTGCTATGAGTACTGTTTGAAACCTTATCTTCATTTTAGATGTTAATTTAAGTATGTAGATGATATTCATTATCAATTTGAGTGAAGGTAAATAAATGATTGAACCGAATATTCAAACCTAATCCTTTGGGAATAAGATAATGTGTGTATAATTCACTTTATAACATATATAATCGACAAATATTCCAACTCAATATTAACTTTAAATCTTCATTTATCCAAATCTTTTATTTTTCTTTAAGCGTAGATGCATACATGAGCGAAGACTTGAAAAAACCAAGCAATTAAACAAGATTAGGCTCCTCTTATAAAGAAAATAACTCACATTAGTACATTTGGAACATCCATACAAACAAAATAAATTAAATCTATATTAAGAATATAAACCATAATGATTATCTTTACTAAACATAGTCATAATAGATAATGAAGTAATAGATGTACCTTTACTCATATAGTAGTAGTTAATTAAACATGTTAGTAGCCTTTACTTAATACCAAATATGTATCCATTTGGGTAATAGCCATAAAAGCATTTAGTGTTTGAAAAATTAAGATGTTTATACTAAATAGACAACCACTAACATAGAAAGGACATGACAATATATTTAATTTATGCAAATAGGTAAGCCTATTACTGATATATTTATCCTAAATGTTAATTGTATATTAAATGTCTTTTAATACAAAACCTATTCATTTATAGTTTAATCCCAACATAAACCAATCCACAATTTTTTTCCTTTATGCCAAATGAAGACAAGAAAATCAAGTGCTAATTTCTGGAAATCCAGCAGTAACTGAGTATAAACATATTGTACAATAACTCAAATTCTAGATTTGATATGAGGTTGAGAAAACAAAATTCATGCTTATTAATATCAAAACCAATTAAACTAAGCATATATACATCTATTTATGTATATAAATATTTAACAACCTAATCATGCATCAGCTAATTTTGCAAATAGTCTATATTCAAAAATTCATAATAAGAACTTATGTCTACATACAAAATCGAGAGCATTTACATCTTAACTATTGTGCTAGTTATATACTAATGAAACCATTTTGAATATAGGATCAAAAAAGTACGGTACCAGTATACATGGAAATTATTCAAAAATGGTAGATTGACCTAATATTACCTTATGGTTAACTTGCAAAACTCACTTATCAACATTGCCTTCGACAAATTCTAACCTTTTGTCCAACTCTTATCCACCTTATCCCAACAACTTTGCAGGTTAAAGATAGAAACTAAAGAAGAATACAGTAGACAATAATCTTCATCAACGTAAATAACGAATGAGACAACCTACATATCATAACTAAGAAATTAAATCCTGATATTTATAAATTTCAAGAATCCACTTAAAATCAATATTTGGTTCTACTCATTAAATAGAAAGATAAAATACAATAATTGATGATACTAAATTCTTTAAGTGTCATTAGTATAACAAACGTATTTGCAGTTCTCATGTTATGGCCAAATCATGGGGAAATTATAGTAAAAATTGATACCAAGGTAGATGGAAAAAATTTAAGATAGAAAAAGTAATAAACTTACCTGAAAAAAAAGAACATTTAGCAATAGTTATTAGAAAAGCAAAAACAATTTTGATAAAAGAAAAAAAATTCAATCAGAAAAGGGAAAAACTGAAAACACCTAATTTTGAAGATTCACTTCAGATCTGGTCTTCCCTTCATTATGTTGCCCTAGTAACCATTTCCTTTTTCAACTTTTAAATTTTATATATCATAACATGAGGAAAATAATGGAAAATTTATTTGAGACGATGGGTTTTTTGTGTGCGGTAGAAGGAAAAGTGAATGCACAGAATGTGAAATTTTATGTGAAATATGGGAAGAGAAAGAGAAGTGATAAAAACGAGCGATCCAAAGATGGAATAATCCTTGTATTAGTGTATCCATTTAAACCTCGAAAATGGGCATTTTAGGCATTTAAAAAAAGACTTCACTTTGATTTAGTTGACCAAGTATTTGATTTATATATATATATATATATATATATATATAATCTAACTAAAAAAACTTAATACATATACCTAGTATTGATTAGTTATAAAATCAATGATAGCTCCAAACATTGCCATAGGTAGTGAATGTAGGATCGTTTGGATAGTCAGCGTTGTGTCCATTGAGCATATGCACATTAAGCATAGTTACATTGCTAAACTTTTTCTTCATGGACACTTAATACAAATATGTGCATAGCTGAAAACCTTTTAATAATGTTCAAGAATATCTTAAAGAATGAGTTATGCAGATTAAACCAATCTTAATATCTAGAAAACTTGGAATTTCAATAGATGGTTGAAGCAACTTACTGCATATTACCGAGGATGCCAATCCAAACAACAAATAAAAAATATATGAACGGTACAATTAAAAATTATGTAATTAGCCTTGCCTATACATAAGTCAAATATGACCGTGACTCACAATCAAGCATGGTAATAACGTTTTCATTATGTTTGAAAACTTAAATCAGCTCCCACCTAGGAAATCATTATTTTAAGTAGAACCAGAGTAAACATAGGAGTAACTAATAAATTCAAATGGCTTGAAAGTACATGTGATTACAATTCTATGTTAAACATATATTGTTTTTTGACACATACTACTTGTTTCTTTACACTATATAAAAAGATTAAAAATATTGCAAAATAGAATAAAAATATAATGATGTGTTAAACACTGCACCAAATTACATCACGGTGTTGAGCATCGATTTCATAGGAATAAAAATTAAGGCCTTGATCACTAATTTAAAAATATTACAGCGACATCCTAGAAAGGTTGATAACAAATTGACGCGTATAGAATAATTGAAAATCGTAAAATAAATGTGTTAGGATTTCAACACACTTTAGGATTGATTAATCATGAAACCCTAGATCTGAATAGGTGACCTATATCGAATTGATTGAGAAGAAATCTGAGGAAGTTAAATAAATTAGCGGAAGTCATACCTGAATCCATAGTTGTTGATTGAAAGAGAATAAGGATTGTTTTGATCTTCCAAATTGACACAAACCCTAGATCTGATTTATTTTCATAAAAGAGAGTAGAGAAAAACTAGAGCTTGTATAATTTAGGGACCATAACCCCTTATTTATAATGTTGGCAGTTTCTAATTTGGCCCTTCAACAAATTAGAATTGCCCCGGTATCTACACATTAATACCATGACAATTATATCCTTAAGCCTTTTAAATTCAATTCATAATTTGACTAGTTTAGTTAGGCTTTACACTAAAATAGCACAACGTATTCTATTTTATATACGCGGTCAACATGTTGGAATTTTCCAACAATCTCCCACCGGGCCATATATGTAATAACCTTATAAATGTGTATAACTTTATGAGCTCCAAAATTTGCTATTTATATAACATAAGGTGTTTTCAAAACAATCTCCTCCATTAACTATGCCGGTAAAGGATCAAAGCGTCTTTCGTTACTTTTAGCGTAACTAAACCCATCAGTGGTCACATATACGAATACAATCAAATGACATAGATCAATCATGGATGTGTAACATGAAAATTACATGAGATGTGACCTATACATGTCTATTTTCAACTGGTCCTACTTTAGTGAGATCAAAATGTTCAACATTTGAACAACCTATAATGCAAACTAAACTTTACTACTTTATTTCTGATCGGAAAAAAGAACTTGATTTATGTCTGCAGCCGAAGTATAGAGCAATGTGTCATATGACAGTACTAAATACAATCCTTACATAAAAGTTATATCAATTGAGCAACATGCTCATGAAAGACCTTGCATGATAATACTTTTATAAGCGGATCCGCCATAATGGAGCTTGTCACAACATGCTCTATAAATTACAATTTATTTTGCACCCTCCCCTTATTGAAAAATAATATGTTGTTTATTGCCACAATATCACTTATTGGTCTTTCAATTCCTTTTTTTAAAATATTTCATAGCTTTGTGACAAAATTTTACGATTATTTTCCATCGTTGAATGCCGCATAACACAAAATAAATATTAGTTCCAAAATAGAGAAGGCTATAAGTGTCTGCATGATAACTTTTCTTATATAGCTCCACCAAAAAAATATCATTATTACCTGAAGTGGATCTTTTATACTTTTAGCATCTAAAATATTCGGATCGTAATGCTTTATGATCTTCAATCAATCCGATCTTTTATCTATGAGCATATAATCTTTTGTTCCTAAAGATATCTCGTAACCATTTTGGTTACCGATCATTGATCCACTTTCAATGTCAGTAAGATATATGCCAAATAATACATGCAATATCCATATGTGTATACGCCTTAACATGCATTAGACTCTAGAACGCAAATGCATGAGGAATCTTTTGCATTTCTATATTTTCAAGGATGTTCTTATATTACTATATAAGACACCATTTTTCTCTTTTGGCAAAAGAGAATCAACTAGTTCGTAGTTTGCATACCAAACCTTTTAAAGCACTTATCTATCCAGCTCTTGTATGATAATCCAAATACCACCACATGAATAATAATGGTGTATTTGAATCTCTAATACAAAAGAGTAAAACATGAGTGGATTTCTTTAGTTGTTTCATCAATATGTCCATTGAGAAACACGACTTTAATATCCACAAGATATTGCTCAAAATTAAAATATGTAACAAATCCTAAAGTGATTCCAAAGAGTCTTTCACTAAAACTAAAGAGAAAAATTCTTTAAATTTGTTTTCTTTTAAGAACAGCCTTTTCTATAAAAGAGCTTTATACCTTTCCATAATTAAAAAACAAAAAGGTTTCCCAATGAAATCAATGATAGGTGGCTTGATACCACTTGCTAGGATTTTAACATACTTTAGGATTTTTTAATCATGAAACCCTAGATTTGAATAGGCGACCCATATCGATTTGATTGAGAAGAAACCAGAGGAAGTTAAATAAATTAGTGGAAGTCGTACATGAATCCATAGTTGTTGACTGGAAGAGAAAAAGAATTGGTTTGATCTTCCAAATTGACACAAACCCTAAATTTGATTTATTTCCATATAAGAGAGTAGGAGCATAACTAAAGCTTGTATAATTTTGGGACCATAACCCTTTATTTATAATGTTGGCAGTTTCTAATTTGGTCCTTCAACAAATTAGAATTTATCCCAGTATCTACACATTAATACCATGACAGTTATACCCTTAAGCCTTTTAACTTCAATTCCTAATTTGACCACTTTAGTTAGGTTTTACAACAAAATAACACAACATATTTTATTTTACATACGTGGCCCACGTGTTGGAATTTTCCAACAAAATGCAAATAATAAGATTATATGGACCGATTTAATAGTAAATAAAGAAGTACCTTTTGTTAGGGTTTCCATCTCAGCCTCTAGAAGCATTGATGACCTTTTGGCGACGGCGTTAGGGCTTTCTTGCGAATCGCAACTGGATTTCAATCGCGAGAGAGGCAACTCGGATAATTCATGATTTTTCTTCGATTGACAGTGAAATGTTTGAGAGGAGGTACCATTCTCAACGAAGAAAAATGTTAGAATGCATACAGAAAGAATAAAAAAGGGGGAGACGGCTGCGTTTAAAATTGACGTGTAGTTGGAGAGGTTATGAGCTATAGAAACTAAACTCAATAATAATAGTACAGTGTAGATACTATTTTATGGAGCAACTTCTTATTCCACTGTGTAATGCTATGAAGTTACCAGCACATTACTATACATAGAGACAATTTTATATTATGCGGTCTATGATGTATTTGATGTATGAACTCACATATATTCTGCGATGTATGACCTTATGAACCTTGCTGCGGTCCGATGATGTTTTAGTTTGGTTCATTTGATTACGCTACCATCCCATCTATTTTATATCTATTTTATTATTATTATATTTTATTTATGCGCTGTGGGATATATGACATGTTATTGATTGATTGTATTATACCTTGATGGTTTTTCTCCATTGGTCAGACCATTACTACGTTACATTTAGAGTATATTGGGTACCGAAGTTGGATGAAGGTGCTCGGTACATTTGTTATAAATCCATAATGGTATCCTTATTTTTAATATGTTGCTAATGGCACCTTATTTTACTCTTCCTAATATATTGCTAAAAAATACCATAAATTTTTACACTATACTCTTCCTAATATTAGACTTTTTAAGAGGCTGCCAAATGCATCATTTTCGACTCTTTTTTGCACGGCGAACAACCGCAGACCAACACAATTTTTCACGACGATCAACCACCAAATAACGGTAGTTCGGTGGTTGTTGGCCGTGGAAAACAGTGTTGATCGACAATTGTTAGCCATGCAAAACTACTTTATGCGGTGGTTGATTTTCATATGAAATGATATTGGTATTACGAAGCACAGAAATTTTATTGTGTTTATTATTTTTTCTATGCTATTAGGAAGAGGTAATCCAAATGCCCTTAGCGGGATACTATTTCTATTTTAGGAACTCAACCTTACTTTAAAATAGATAGAAAAGCAGCAGCCCAAAATGCTAAACGAAAAAACATTTTAGCTACCCGGCCCAATTCGAAATCACATTAGCTTCCAAACAATCGCGACGACCGCAACATTTTGTCGTTGTCACCACTCAAATCAGACAGGCGACGGCGACGGTGGCGGCGCGGTACACCTGAGGCGTCGGTGCCAGTAGGCTACGACAATCCTAGGTAACTACATAGCTGTTATTTACACCTGATAATTAGGATCTTGTGTCAATAATTTGCATTCGGAATCGAGTGATTGTATGTTTAGAAATGTGTTCAGAAACTAGAATTTAGCAATTGAAGTTTTTCGGCAGAATTTTAAGTTTATTCGTCTAATTTATTTAGTTGATTTTATATTTCGGTTAGGTTTAAATTTTTGTTGATAAGGGTTTGACAAAGTAAAAATGCATGTTTGGACATAGAAATAAAAAGGAAGTATCAAAGAAGAAGAAATGATGCAGTAGGTCAATGAGGAACATATACATGATACTACAATCAAATATGTCACTAGAAAGATTGAACGAATTAGCAATATTGCGATGGAGATGGGTCTGGTAGAAAAACATGATTGTAGAAGCTTAATTAGTTATGTTGCAAGCAAGAAGCATCAAGGGTGATGTTTTGTTGAGTACTATTCTGTTTAAAATTTTGCTTATAGCAAGAAATTATGTTTTTAAAATATGATACTTAGATGTTTAGCTTGTACTCTTTTGTTTTGTTTTTTGTGAATACAACTAGCAGTCCAAATTATAAGCTTACATTTAACGTTAGGCTGACTTTTCACGATAATCGAAAAGAAACTTTCACATTGGATCCGTCGAAGAAATTCTATGTTATCCAGTTCAAGATTGAAGCATAAGAGGTAAACAAGTAAATGAATTACAAAAGAGAAGAATCAATGTCTATAGCAATTATTCAATTGTTGTGCTACTTGTTAAAGTACAATTCAATAGCATAAGTGCTGTGTAATGATATTGATTTTTGAGTAGAGTTCCCTTACAATCGAAACCCCTTTAATTATATTTGGAGTCCCTTTAACACCTATTTTCCAATGTAAAAACGATGTCAGAGACTTGTATTCTTACTCTTCATAATATTCGGTCCAAATAAAATATATATCAATTCACTCATGATACCTGCTTCTACCAAAATCCCTATTCTCACTTTATATTAGGAAATTTTCATTGAATAATGTTCTACTGATTTTTTTATTCACTTAGTAGTGTATTTCTATAGAAAAAATAATGCATTTTATTATATATATATATGTATACATATATATATATATGCATATATAGATATATATATATATGTGTATATATATATGTATGTATATATATATATGTATGTATATAAGGTGGAACTTTGACTCAACGGTTAGGTCATTCGCATGGTGATCTGGACGTTCAGGTTTGAGTCCGGAAATAGTCTCTTCGCAATGCGAGGGAGATTGCTTACATTATCGACTTTCCCAGAACCCGCTATCGTGCGGGAGCCTCGTGCACTGGGTTTCACATTTATATATGTTTATATATACATATATCATTGTTTTAAAATGAAAAAGCGTACAAAAGACGTTTTCAGGTCCGTGAGGTGATGCGTAAGGCTCGAAACGTTGATGCGTAAGTTTTTCAGGTAAAAATAAAACGCAAAACATATAATGAAATTTTACATTTTTAATTAAGCTATGCAAAAAATGAAGAACAAATCATCCAGGCCTAACTTGAACACGTATACATCTTTTTTTAAAGATAAAAAACAAATAACTGAAATCCATATGGTTCCGCTTTCAATTTAGCAAAATTTATTTGAAGATTCTACAAAATTCCGGTTTCGATTCCTTCTAACAATCCAAATCGTTCCACAAAATTTGTTTGGAAATTCAGTGAAGTCTATTAGAAATTTTCTTTAAATAGCAATGAGAAAATCTATTGCATAGCTCTTTATCGTTGTTTCAGAAACAATCTTACTTGATCATGTCGATATTGAAATTGAAAAGTAAAAAATACGCTAACTTTCATTTTTTTTAAATTTTGTTCTTTTTTTGTTTTCCACTAAATAATTGAATAAAAATTTCTGTTAGCATCAATATTTGCAACTAAGAAAAAAAAGATTCTTGAGTCGCATGCCTCTGCGGTTTGAGGCGTGCGAAGCGTACACTTTGTACGCTTCATATGCCTCAAGTTGTTGAGGCATAAGTTTTAGAGGTAAAAAACCTGTTGGGAAAAGGTTCAAGGCGTTTTATCTTTCATTTCCTCGAGGCGAGTATCGATGCAGATTTTTTTAAGACAATGGTATGTATATGCATTGTTAAATAAATTGTTTATTTGAAACCATGTAATTTCATCAGTTTTAAATATTTATATATAACATAGTTAAAAAAAAAACCAACCATGGTAGCCTAACTAATAAAATTATCAAATAAATTTCAATAGAGATAATGATATATATATATATATTGGGTACATAAATTTCATCTATTACACACACACTTTAAGGATCGGCTTCCCCTCACTTTTGCTACACCTCAAATCCCATTTGATTTCAACCGCATGTTCCGATTTAAATAATATAGTCTCTTTCTCAGAAGAGACTATATATTATATAAATCGGAACATGCGGTTGAAATCAAGGGAGGTGTAGCAAAGATGAGGGGGAGCCGATCCTTACTATATATATGTATGATTTTTGATCAAATAATAAAAACTATCAGTTAATATTTGTTTTAGAAAAAAGTACTTTTAAATCTTTATTAATAGTTGAAATAGAAATACAATTTCTTGGTCCGACCGAAGTTCCAAAAATACCCTCATATGCAAACAAAAGATCAAAAGTTCGAATCTTACAATAAACAAATATTAACATCTTTTTTCAAATAGGTATTTTGGAATGTACATAAAGTTACAAGTTCGAAACTTTATTCCAATAGAAATATTACAATTATTTTACTTGTACTTTTCGATTTATTTTCATTCAAGCTATGTATGAATTTTAAATTTGATTATTGTATAAGAATTTGTGGTGACTTGTTTTCATATTTGTTCACCGACGTGCTTTCACGTATGTTTTTGCATGTTGACTTGTTTTCAGACTTGTCTTCGACGTACTTTAATGTACGCCTTGAGTTATGGTGACACTGGGCTCGTTGTCCAGGAGGGGACTGTACCTATGTCAGAAAGAATTGTACCGTTGTCCATGAGGGGACTGTACCTCTTGCTTTTATATAAAACCGACGGGTATCGACTCGTCTTTTCGTTTCGACTCTCTTTCATGCTTGTCTTTTGGTTTTAACTCGCTTTCATGCTTGTCTTATAGTTTTGACTTGCTTTCATGCTTGTTTGTGATTCTGATTTGTGAGAGATTTCGATTCACCATATGTTGAGTTGATTGCTTATGATAAGCATGATATGATTTTATGACATGATGAATTATTGTGATTATGCCGTTTAGTAATTAGATGTTGGCATATTATATATGGTTATGACTATATTATCATAGGATCTTATATTACCTTGTGATCTCACTTTTGTTGAATTAGAATTAACTTGACCCGTTTATTATTTTAACAATAGTCAGGTCAAACCGAGTCAAATCATTGTATAAGAATTTTTTATATGCACATGTGTTGCACGTGTCATAAAATCCTGTATCAATTAATATGCAAATTAATATTAATAATATATTTAATAAATAAATAGAATAATATGACTAAATAAAATTCTATTCTAATAATGTAACAGATCTAATAATGTAACAAAAATAAAATATCTGACTAATTTCGATTAATTACTATTGCTATAAAACAAGCTCGTATTTTATCTTTGTTACCTTTTCTTAATAATGAAAAACAGTTTGAGAGAGCTGAGTTGATCCCTAGAACGGCTGGTCCCAGAACCCGAAATAAATAGATATACTCTTAGATATAAAAAGCTGTGACACCCCACCCCGAGATCCACATTAATAAAGAGTATTATTGGGTAATACTGTCTGCTAATGCGGAGAATAGGGCTGATTAGGGGCGATCGCCTATAGTCTTGTCTTAAATATCTATTAATTAAAAAAACATTTTTATTATTAAAATCTTTTATTTTACAATAATACCCAATTTTCACAATTAAATGCAAATGTCTACATTTTTAACTTCTAAAATTCAACGAAAATTATTTTCTTACATAGAAAAATATTACAACCCATTTTAAACTCAAATTTATAATTAAAACTTATTTTTAAACCAAATTCATTATTAACCAAAAAAATAAATAAAGCCAACCATCCTAATCCTATCAAATCTCATTTCTCCTCTAACGAACTTCTCTCTTCGATTCACCAATGCATCTCCAAAGCTTTACTATGAACTCTTTGTTTCCTTCCAGTGCCTTTCCATTATGTCAATTCTACTTCGTTCAAGTTTAATTTACTGAACATTACCTTATTGACTTTTCGTCGCTGCCTTCTTTTTATTATCTTTGCAATTACTACTTTGTCTTAAACATCTACTAAATACATCAGTATATGCTATATGATTTTTCTTTCTATCTCAATGGATCGACATACCCAGTAAATGCTTAATTCAAAACTATAGGTGGTCGCCCTTAAACAGCCCTATTCTCCGCTTTAGTAGATGGAATTACTCGTTAATTCTCTTTACTAAGGTGGGTCTCGGGGTGGGGCGTTACATTTATATTGGACCTTCACTGTTATAGACTTTTAGTTAATAATTAAAAATTTATTTGAGCAACCACTATAAGTTAATTTTGCTTTGATTCCTCATGCTCGCTTGTACTCTAACATTCTCATGTTGTGTTGGCAATTTGCTTGAAGATGAATATTATTTGTTTTGGTTTTTGTGTTATCATTTTTGGTTTGCTTAAGAAAATAGATCAATTATTTGTTAGTCAAATCTTTTTAATTTATACAGAGAAAGAAACTTTACAATTTCAACTATATTTATTATACGATGATGAAAAAAATTAAATTTCATGTATGATAATTATAAATTTCATCATTCTTTAATATGCATTACTATGTCTATTTTAAAGATTTTTTTTAGTTAGAAAGAAACGTTGTTTGAAAAAGTCAGGTGTAGAAGCCACCAAAAAGCACAATTGCGGCTGGACCAACTTCTATGATATCTAAAGTGTTGTATTACAACAAAGACCACAAGCTCAGTGACAAGTGGTAAGACATTCTAGACCATGGTTCTAGAAGTCTTGGGTTCGAACCATCGAGATATCGAAAATTAAGTGTTTTGTTTGAAGAAAATACCACTCTTATTCTAATAAAAGGGGTTGAATCACGTAAATATGGCAATGGAAAGAGGATGGTCAATAAATAAAAAATGATATGATGTTGTGATTGGAAATATAAATGTTTATAAAGGAGAAAGAGGACTAGACCTCAAATGCAAGACATCATAAAACGAATGCTGGTTTACAAATCATCATAGCAACACATAATTTCGTTTCTAGCATACTCGTATAATATATGTAGTGCACATTTGTAAGTTGATGTCTAAAGGATCCTTGTAGCTTAAAGCAGCTGTTTTGTCTGCATTAGGTTGAAAAACCATACATTTGTACAATGAATCGTGGATATGTTCATAAATAAGCCACCCTTAAATGAGGTATGTTTTTCTGCAACATATTAAGTGCCATCACACATAAATGCTGAAGATGTTTGGGTTTTCATAACTTATATATGTGAAAATACTTATTTTTCATAATTTAAAAGTGCACTTGTCAGTAATTTAAAGGACAAATTTTTGAATAGGACCTTAAAAAAACTTATTGCAACTTTAGACCTCATTTAAAACTAATTGTAAAAATATGTATGCTTTATATAGCTTGCGCATTTATGAAATGCACAAGCTATATTTAAAAAAATAAAATTCTTATACATTTTTAGAATGCGCAAGCGATATGTGTATTTGTATTTGCGTATGTGTATATTTGTATATTTGTGCATGTGTATATTTGTATTTGTACATTTTTGGAATGCGCAAGTACATTTTGGGGCTGAAATAAACAGTCAGCCCCATTTCTTCCTCATTTCTCTCTTTCCTCCTCCATCTCACCAAATCTCTAATCCACTCTCCTATCTAATCTATTTTATTTTTCAATTTTCAATTCTAATTTAAAATAATTCTTAAATTAGCTTCAAATAATAAATTGTTTTATCTCTAAATGGAAGGCTCTTCTTCATCCTCTAAAATTAGAGGTAAAAAAATTTGATTTTCAATTAATTTATTTTTTGGTCATATTTAACTTATTTTAGTTATTATTGTTGTAGTTTAACATTGAGATTTTTCTTATTGCAAATTGATATTGGAAACCCTCGTTTTAACTTTAATAGTGAATGATTGGATATTAATAGCTATGTATGGATAATAAATTTTTATAGAATTGTCACTCAGACCTGTTGATACAAGTGTTCTTATCTTCAATAAAAACATAAAAGTGGAAATCAATCGTTTATGGAGATATTTATTTTATATACTTTGGTTTTTAAATGAAAATGCAATATAAAATATTAATTTTTATTTGTTATAAATCAAAACATTCAAACAGTTCTACCTATAAAACATTCTAGCAAAGTTAAAGCATTAGATTATAAAGATCATAAATTGAAACAAAATTTAAGAATAACTGGTTTTTGGAAAACAATGCAAGTTGAGTACATTAGACTAGATCATCATCTTCTTACGACATTGTATGATCGTTGGAGGTCTGAGACAAATACTTTTCATTTTAGATTAGGAGAAATAACTATCACATTATGTGACGTTTACTATTTGTTTGGTTTATCCACGGACGGTTCCTCGGTATATATTGATAATGTGTAGTATGATTATATTGCATTATGTCATAATTTACTTGGTATATTTCCTTCTTAGAATGCAATAAAATTTTAAAATGAGATTAATATGAGTTGGTTTAAAAAAGAATTTCAAGAACCACTTGGAGCTGATGCGACAGATATAGAGATACTTCATCGTAGTCGTGCTGTAATTTTGTACTTCTTAAACTGTCCACTTTTTCCAGATAATTTGAAAGGTCGACATAACTTGAAATATTTGTTAATTTTTGATGATTTAGCACTTTGTGATTATCATTCATGGGCTAGTGCAATACTTTGTTATTGTATGATGAGTTGACAACTGTTACATTACAAGAAACAAAATTATAAGGCGGTTCTGCAATATTGCCGTAGTTATGATCTTGGTCTCATTTAGCTGTTGGATGTCCTGCTATAACGATTTCTGTCAATTTAGATCCTACTCTTCCATATGGTTGTAGGTGGAATTCTGCTAGGAGTTGGCATAAAACTCCAAAAAATGTACTATTTTACCGTAATGAATTAAATTTATTAGCGGATGATGCCATAACTTGGGATTAATCAACGTTGATTAATGCATTTTATGGTTTTATTATATAATTTGTTTTTTCGAGTTGGATTTCTAAGTGTCGACTAATCTTATTTTGAAACTATGAAAGTTATGTTTCGGATTGAGTGATCAGACAGTTTGCATTTAATCATCTGTACATTCCCGATCATGTCATTCCATAGATCCAAATCCGATTGATTGGATATCTTTGCTTAATGAAAGTTTGGCATTATGGAATGCAAGATTTCAACATGCCGTTTAAGAACGTGATCCTCATACATTATTGAATGAGTATGAATGTTGATATTGGCAAATAACTCGTTGTGACATCTTGAAACAATCGTTTAGGAGATTGCTTGCTTGAAACTCTAATACCATTCCGCTATATCTGTTTAATAAACTTGTAAACTCTCCGCCATGATGAGTTGTCATATAAAAAGAAAGTGTCGAACATTGTGTTTTTTGAAACTGTGTAGTAGGTAAAGCCTCTTCCATTGATAGTGTGGAATGATGTGTTTCTACAACATTAAGAAATTGAAGAGGAAATAATGTGGGTTTTGTGAAATGGAAAAGAACAGAATGGAATAGGGAAGAATGAGATTGACTGTTTATTTCAGCACCGAAAATGTATTTGCGCATTTCATAAATGCATTAATACAAATATACACACGCACATTTTTGGAATGCGCAAACTTATTTGGAAAAAATATAGTTTGCATATTCCAAAATTGTACAAGTTAAATTTTCTTAAAACATAACTTGTGCATTACGTAAATGCGCAAGCTATATATAGCATGTCTATTTTTACAATTAGTTTTTAATGAGGTCTAAATTTGTAATAAGTTTTTTTGTGAAGTCCTATTCAAAAATTTGGTCTAATTTAAATTATCACATTCTGCATACTTTATAAATGGAATAAAAATGTCACGCTTGGCTATCTTGCATATCCATAACATTTTTAATTATGCAAGTCAAATATGTTATTTATATTGGAAAGGAGAAACCACACGTTATATTATCACCACGTTTCCCTTACTCACTACTAATGTCAAATCATATAAATGAACCAAATAATAATAAGCGGAGCGGTTAATCTGTACCCTATCAATATTACTTATCTAAATCCCCTTTCGAAAACCTAAAATCGTACCAAACAGATTTTATTTCCTCCCAAATCGTCCATTCCCCCAGCACATAAATTTCAATAAAAAAAAAACCAACGATTTTCATTCTATAACCCAAAGACTTTCAATGTTCTCCATGTGCTATTTTGCTGATGGATCTAGACATTTGATGTATTTCGGGACTATACGAATCTTCAAATAGGGTAAATTTATCTATTCCATTTGTGATTTTAAGTTTTCATACATTTTGATTTAACATTCACATGTACCATCTTAAGTAATTCGTTCCTGCAATGCGGATGGCAGATTGAAACCTTTTCTTGACCTTGATAGTTCAATGGGTTCACTGAATACTCTTCAATTTATTATCTCAAGTGTGTTCTTATTTTATGTTTTCCGTTTATTTTCTTAATTTTGTACTTCGATGTTTGTTGCTACTTCCTATATATGATTGTTCCTGTGACTATGGATATACTTTATAAGGATTGTCTGACATTTAATTTCTCAAGACCGACTATAGACAATAGTAGATGCTCTCAATTCAATTTGTATTATGTGAATTGTCAAACAATTAGTCGATCACAAGTGGATGACAAAATTTCATAACTGAAGAAAATTAACACAGGATGTAGAAATGATATTCATAGTGTAGGCTGAATAGAGATACTATTTAATGTAAGTCTGTTATACTGAAAAAACTGTTTGCAAGGACCAGTTGGCTATACCATGAATCCATGGTTACTTCCAATAAAGGTTAATTATTTATGGTTAACAATACTATGACTGTTACTATAAGTACAAAATAGTGTGCTATATATTACGTTGGATAATTCATACTAGAGCAGCTTCTTGAGATTTTTTTTTTTCTGTTTCTCTATTTTGAAATAATGAACATGCTAACATATATGATTAATGCTCCTTTAATGTAATACTTCATCCAATTTATGCAGATCAAGTTCATCTAATAAAAGAAGATCATTTAAGAAAGTGTTGGTAAAAAAGTTGACCAAAAGTAATAGGCTATTCACATAAATCTTAGACGAGCTTAATCTAACCAACCTTCTATTTAATTTTACCCTTTTGGATTGTAGTTACATTTTCTGTTCACTAAAAACTTGAACGTTAGAACGTTCATGCTATATAAACCCTATAATTTTCTCTAATATACATGTCATAGAGTTACAAGGAGTGTGAATAGTTGAACATGTGTTCCTACAGGCAGTCTAATAATGTTGATGTGAAAATCAGGTTAAATTTGTTTCCTCCTCTTCATTCATTAATTATTTTGTTTACTTTCCTAAGTATTTCAATTTTTTCACATATAACAACTCTTTTGCACAACAAAGCCTCACCATTTTTTTTGGCTCATGTTACTGTATCATTTTGACTGCAATAATGCTCCTTTTGGGTGGAACTTGATGTTTAATTTAATGACTAAGCTGCAATAATGACAAGGAAAGTGATGCTAATTTATTGGGTATGCAGTAATATCATTTGCTTTATCTATATTTATTTTATGGAAAGCTGAGGAACTCATAGAGTTGAACAACGGTTAACCATGTCCTAGGAATAACTATATTAGTTATTCTACAGTTCGATGAATAAAATCTCACTAGAATTATTAGATCATGCTCCTCTCAATTATAGATACTTTTTCTTCTAAATATATCTTTTTATTACATGCTGAAAAATCAAAAGAAGTGAATGAATTTTATTGTAAGAATTCATTGTGGTGAAACTGAAAGTTTCCATGTGAAATCATAACAATTCATTTTGGTTAAAACTATAAATTTCTTTCAGAAATTGTCCATCTCCTTATACTGCAAATTGACTGTAAGTATATCCAACAATTTGTTATAATTCGTGTTTGTGTTTTTGTTACACACGTTGTCTGTATGTATGTACACATACACATACATATACATACTTGCTATACACACACACACGCATACACACACATACATATACATACAGACACATATACATACTTGCTATATACATACACACACATACACACACACACATGTACATGTGCATATAAATGTGTGTGTATTTATTCATACGTACACACTAATAATGCAAGCACTTCATTAATTGAGATCTTTTACTAACTAACTATAATACCAGTTTAACATTGTTTCCAACTATTCATTTTTTATGCATGTAACAGAAAATATATCCTTTTGAACATGCACATAAATAGAACAATACACCAACTCTCTTATTTTTTAATAAAGCATTCCTTTTTTATACTATAATCCATGCTTGCATAAAAGTTTAATTAGATTGGAAGAACTAATTTATGGGCTACTAGATAATAATAAAATGCAAACTTTTGAGTAGAATATTAAGCTGGAGATTTGATTAATTTAAAATTTAGAAAGTAGGATCTTGATTGGTACAGTAAATGACATATGCATTTTTTTAATATAACTATGAAACATAGAATAGATTATACTACTTTTGTGGTTGTCCACATTTGGACATCAATTATTTATAAATTGGGATAACATTGCTAAGGATGAACCAGATAGTTTTGATGATTCATATACTGCTGATACATTTGTGCATAACAATACTCTTTATGTGTTGGTTGTTTATTGTTCAATCAAACTATCCATTATCTTTAAGTTTATTACCTGTGGAAGTTAATTACTCTGCTAGCTTTTGTACCTTCCATTCTTTATCGAATAATAAAGCATGGAAGTGTTTTAAAATTAATTTTTTTTTTGATAGTTGTTCCATATTTTGTATTTGGTTTCTTAGTTAGTTAAGGTAATCTTTATGAGATAATAATTTCATTCATTGGGTTTACATTTTCCTGCAGTGATACAATATTTGATATAAAATAGTTGAAATAAATTTTTTAATCACTTTCTTATAACCTCATCAGTTAATAGAACTTTCTATCATTTTTGACAAACAAGCGAACCCAAGCTTTTGAGCATTGTCTTATGGTTCAGTATTTAAGCCGCTATTTACTAACCAATGACTGTTAATGTGTAGAAATTCTTATTCATTTAAACCATGTTTAGTTATAGTTTGATCCGAGACGTGGAGCATATTAAGGGAAAAGAAAATTTACTTGATTACCATTACATATAAAGCAGAACACCCAGGCAATTGCTAGAAAATCACAGGTATTTCTATATTGTTTTTGGTTTGAATGTTTTATTTTAACTATTTATGCTGTTTTGCTTTGGCTCAAGAACACTTAATAGAAACTACTGTACTGAAATTAATTGCATTGAGAGTTGTTTTTATGCAATTTATGTCCTACAATTTTCTTATGCTATTGTGATAGCTGCGGCTTTGGGTAAAGATTTAAAAGTAAAAAAGCAAGATGATACCATGTTGAAATAAAAGATTCATCTTATCTTCAACTAATGAAAATAACGTTGATTGTGCCCTTATTGGATCGTTTACCCACATCACATGCATGTACCTTCCCACTCACATTAGTATTAAATATTATCTCTATTGAGTTTGGTACTACCATTCAGTCTGGCAATACAAACACTAATGCAGTTCGCATAGAAGCAAAATACTCACTGCCATTTCAACTAAGTTAAAAAATTCACTTCAAACTAACAATTATTCAAACTTAATATCAATTTTATCATTGTATCGTATAATATACTTTCAAATTATTTGTCGTATATGCTTTATGGATCTACTTAATTTCAATTCTAACATCTGCATCTGCTCCAAAGTACACCGTTTTTGAATTCCCAATGTATCTAGCACAAATAACTCATGGTAAATTACTAACTATTGAAAAACAAAATAACACAGTCATAACTTTAACTTTTCATTTTATATGGACAGACCATCTAAACTTATATATTCTTTATTCGAAAATAACTATAACATAGGTAAAGTCTACGTTTTAAATTTGTTCTGTAATATAACAAAATACAATTATATTTCAGGCACGAGAGGAAAAATCGAGAAAACATTTGACATTGCACAAAATAATGTTCATAATAATGAATTAGAAAATTGCTCGTGTGCGTAGCACGGGCCACTCACTAGTTTAAATAAAAAAGTCAATATCCAATGGTTTCTAAGTTTATGAAAAAATTAACATGTTAAAAATATGAGAAAGTATATTGAATTACAAATTGACGACACAATTCACAATATAATATCTCAACCAAAGTTTTCAAATTGGGATTTAAAACGTCATTCGTAAAGTTCACACTTTAAATTGAAACATGATTTAAATTGTAAATCGTAGATTCTAAAGTTTCATATTTTAAAATTTTTACACACTTTGAAATTGATTTTGATTTATGAACTTCCACATTTGAACGTAAAACTCACTTTTCTGCATTGTTCCATGTTTATTTTGTTTATAAGACATTAGAATTTGAACTTGGTATTCAAATAAGTATATTAAACAGCATGGATTGAATGATTTTTTCTATATTCTGGTTTTAACTAAGTTTAGATCTCGAATCGTAGAAGGAGAGATTCTATCCGCAACGGGATTTAAATTATAACATTTTAAGATTTTTGGAAGCAATGATCTTGACCATTAAATTATATTGTATTCTTATTTATATCTTAGATTTGATGGAAATCCACTGATTGTAATCTATTGTGTCATCAATTATGTCGAATTTTGTGTTTCAATGGCCAGTCCCTGAGTACGCACACACAAAACTTTTAACATATTAATTTATTCTTTTACATAAACTTGGTTTCTAAGAATCATGTTTATTTATTTTTATTCAAATGAAGGAATCTCTCTGAGTCACATGTTCTTACTCTTTGTAATATTTGACCTAATAATATATCTGTTAATTCTTGCATAATAGTTGTCTATATCATGCTGACTGTTTCCTTGTTTAAATCTTGGAATTTCATTCGATGGTACTCCATCAAATGAATTTGTATTCTACATAAGATATACTTTCATTCTGCACTTGTAGTGCTTTGCAAAATGGTCTTGAGTTGGGCAATGTATTGACGAAGGAATTCTGTATTTAAGGGTGTAAAATTTAAGTTGCTTCGTGCATTTATATTCCATTGTTGGAAAAAAGAACTATGGTGGTGAGACAAATAAACTAGAAATGTGATAATACTTCAATAGACTTGTAATAAATATACTTACTAGACTGATACTTGGTAAGCTGGCTAGATAAATTTTGATAGATGAAAGACTGTGTGTGTATTTGATCATTTTCTAGTTCATACGATTTAACAAGTCTTAGTTAATATAGTTCTTTCAGCTTATTTACTCTTTCATGAATAAACCCTCTTAAATATAAATATGTTAAAGTCTATTTCTCCCTCACCGTCTAAATCTTATCAGATTCCATTTCCTCCCTCAACAAAATTGATCGACAAACTTCTCTTTTCACTTTACCAGTGCATCGCCGTAGCCTAATAGTGGACTTTGGTCGCCTTACACCACCTCCCCGCCATCTTAGATTCTACCTTGTCGGAGTTGGATGCTTCAAACATTAGGCTATTGATTTTTTGCTTGCTGCCTTGCTTTTATTATCTTTGCAATTATTGCAGTGATTTTGTTTTTTTTATACATAAGTAACTTTGCTTCGTATATTTGGTATTATACCAATTAGGTTTAAACTGATAATTTTAATCTTTGTTTGAACCATAACTTAAATTTAGCTTTGATCCCTCATGATCCATGTATTCTAATCTTTTTGTGATGTGTCGACGATTGACTTGAAGATAATTTTCTGCAGATTTTACTTTGTGTTTTTGTTTTTATTAAGAATATAATCAACAAGCTACGATATAATACGCAGAGGGAAGCTTCTTAGTTTCAAACATATTAATTATAAGATGAAATATGTTATGTCAGGTAACTGCTACACATGATCGATTGGAGAGAAAAAAACAGTTTTCAAATTACATCAAGGTTCTTTTAAGATATTGCTTGAAAAAGTCGAGTGCAGAGGATCACCATAGATAATGTACCAACATTATCTCAAGCGTAATCTGTATATTATGTAAATGGTTATAGAAAGATATTATTAATGAATGTTTTTTATAACCTGTAAATGCTCAAGTGCTACCAATTGTAACTGCTCATAATTTATAATTGCACAAGATGCATGTTGTTCATAACTTACAAGTGTTATCCGATATAAGTTTATACTTGGTCTTCATGATTTATAAATCCACTTATTAGTGGTTTAAGTTCTGATATTTTTTCATTCTATAAAAAAACGTTACATTTGACTACTTTATTGCTACATATTATAATTAATTTTAATTATTCAAATTGAATTCTAAATAAGAAATGGAGATTCAATGTCTTAAAGTTTAAACAATTGACAAGTCAAAAAAAATACCATAAACTTCTAAATTTAGTTCTTTTCCAAAATTCGAGTGTGCACTCGCACATGCTTGTGTGTGTGTATATATAAACCATATTTTATAATGCATGAATTTGATTAAGCTCCCAATTCTTAATTTATCACGAAAATTTTGTCCAATTATGTTCCAGTGAACGGATTTTTATTTACATGATAGCAAATTGCTAAAAAAGGAGAAATACTCCGTTTGTGGTGTTTTGTCTTAATGGTTCTAACTCAGACAATATGTCGCTGAACAAAATTTGTGTGTTTAAGAGTGTAAATTTTGATTAATTTTACATATTTATAGACAAGTGTTTAGAAAGTAGAAGTATGGTAGCGAGACTAATAAAAATTTCAATATGAGAATATACTTAAAAATCATCAACTGAAGAATGAGAGCAGGTTAGGTTGTGTGTAAATTTTGATAAGAGGAAAATTTGTGTTTTATTTTATATGATTTGATAAAAGAAATCAACAAGTCTTAGCAACAAAAAAAAAAGGAAAAAAAATCCTTTAGATTATTTACTCTTTCATGATTAAGATATGTTTCTCCCTTGTTACCCTAAACATCAAACTCATCTAAACATCAAACTCATTTATCCTTCAATGGAACTTATCAAAAAGCTTCTCTTTTTTGTCCATCAGTTCATCGATTAAGCTTCACCATAAATTCTTCACCGCCTTACACTATCTCTCCACTGTCTCGATTCTACCTTTCAGAGATATTATTGAAGCTACACAAGAAGGAAGCTTTAAATTTTCAAACACACTAAAAATATGTTGAAACTTGAAAGATAGAATGTTAATTAACTACTAAATATGATTGATTGTGCCATTTATATTTTTGAGAAAAGTGGTAAGAGATTTTCCTAAAAAAGCCAACTGTAGAGTAGACAATCACCTTTGAAAATGTACAATCATGGTTGGGACAGACTTCTATAGTATGTGGAATAGAAGTGGTAATTCATTAACAATGATCAGTGGATAATCATTCATATAATGTTGGGATTGGAAATATGGAACCTACATTTATATTGAAGAGAGCAGTGAAAATGAATGAGAACTAGGCCTCGAACTCAAGACCTCATAAAGGGATTCTTGAATTTAATCATCATACCAAGCAAGCATTTTGGCTTGTATGCAATGAATCATGTAAAATTAGTTTCATAGAAAAAACACCTCATATTCTAAAGATTTTTTTTACAATATAAAATGTGTTACCACTTGTGAGTGCTCACAACTTATAAACGTTGTCATTTAAAGTGAGAAAGGCGTTTGTTTTTCATAATTTACAAGTGTTAGCACTTATGAATTTGGTTCTCCAGGTCATAAAAAAGGAGTAAAATTGCTTGTTTTCATATCACTTAGCTTGTTTTCCTATCAAGTAAATGACTTAAATTATGTTTGTTTTCTTCTTCTATACTTCGTAAATGGAATAAAAACATCACATTTTGGCTATTTTATCCCTGTTATCATTAGCATCAATATATTTTAAAACATTGAGAAAATCACATGGTATTTCTACTATTGGACTTGTATGTTTTTTCTTATAAATAATGGCTCAAAAAGTGTACTTTATTATCTTCATATTTAATGTGATCTTTTCTGAAGTTTATTTTATTTTATAATAACATGCTATAATTTTTTTTCAACTATTTACTTTTCTGCACATCAGTTACTTATTTGATATTTTTTTTGGTTAGTTAGTTTTATTCTTTTTATTCAGAAAAGCAGATTTAATTTAAAACATAGTTTTGAAATTGGGCTACAACTTTGAAAATTTTATTTTATTTTCTAAACCATCTTTATAAAGTAACTTTGAAATGCATTGCCATTTTGTTTATTTTGGTATATTAGTGTTACAATTTTTGAACTTGGAAACATTCGGGTATGTTTGTGTCTTAGTCTTCGTTATGGTCAAAGTTGATTGAAAATTTCTTTGCATAGAAAATAAGTGCAAGTTGTATTCCTATGTTTATTGGGCAACGAGTCTCAAAATCTTCTGTACTGCAGGATTTTTCTGAACTTTTATCATCCATGTTTATGAGCGAGGGGTATAAAATTGGGAAGAACGACTTCACAACTGAATGGATGGTCAATTGTTGAATATTTGGATGATAGTCCGTGTATATTGGAGAAGGCATTCGATAGTTTCGTGATTAAGGATATCATTGGTTACTGTTTGAAAAATAAAATAAAATTGTATTTTAAATTTGATATCAACAAAATTTAGCATATTTATGTAAATGTTTCATTTTTGACTGATGAAAACTATGGTTTTTTGTTCTATTTATATTGTGCCCTCATTGAAAGAAACGCTGCATGTATAAGGGATACTTAGTTCCTGTTTGTCAAGTGCAGATGTCTGAGGTGAAAGAAGGCTGTCATGTTTCTCAAAATGTTTCAACAATTATTGATTCGTTGAAAGTTCACATTGCTGATGATCGTCGTGCATATATTAAGGTGCTTTCCAACTGCTCTTATTACTTATCATGATTTAGGAATTTTTGCGCTAACCAATTTAATTTTATGTTTGAACTTTGAACATGTGGCAACTTGGCTGTGAACAGTTAATCATTATCTCCCAAATTGTTTAAAATTTCTTTTAATTTTTCTCAGAAAAAATTGGAAGATAATAGGAAGAAGTTACGTGGAATCACAGATCATGCCTTTAATTCGTCTCTTTGTACAAAGAAAACTTCATTAGATAGTATGGTATCAGATGCAGATTTGTTGGCTAGAAGGCAAGAGGATGCATTGGCTATGTTGTCTGGCCTTGATATTTCATGTGGACAAAAAGACAATAGTTTGAGAGAAGAAGAAAGTTCAAATGCCTCGTCTTCGTTTCTTTTCGGAAACAATATAGTTGGAAAGAATTGTACTCGTCCAATAAAACTTCCTGAAGTTTCAAAACTGCCTCCATATACGACATGGATTTTCTTGGACAGGTGATGAACACCACCATAGCACAATGTGTGTGTGTGTGTGTGTGTGTGTGTTCTTAGAACAATGCATTCATGATCCCAGTTTACTCATTTTAAATCTTGACATTAACTTAAAAACTCATGGAAGGAACAAGAGCATGAATGAGAGCGGAGAAACATGACTCCTTAAAAAAGTCTAGTTGAATGGAAAAAAAAGTCATGTTATTTTATATATGAGGGATTTAGATTTCTATTTTTCTTAAACGTCTCTTAATATTGGAATAGGAGTAATTATCTATTTTCGTTGGTAACACGTACAAAATGGCATATGATTATGACATTTTCAATGAATGTAATTCAAAATCGATAAAACATGGATTAAAGTTGTGAACTCACATACAACACATGTGCGTATCAGTGGTAAGTTATATATGGTGGCAAACACCATTGTCCCAGTGGTTAAATGATTCGATTTTGGTGTGAGAGGTCACAAGTTCGAAACTTGCGTAGCGTGATTCGAATATTTATTGACACATTATTTGTGGTTTGTTGTCCCAGTGACATGTTGTATCTAAGTATCATTTCAAAAAAAAAAGTTATACATGGTACTTGTTAAAACAAGATTAACAAGTAAAGCACTTAATAACATCTCAGTAAAAAAACAGTTGTTATTGTTCAGTCGAAACAAACTTGATATAGTGATAATGTTGTGTGTGTGTGGGGTTCGGTAATTAAAAAAAATTTATATATCTTTCAGTAAGATTGTGTTTCTTGCATATTTTATCATTTTTACTTTTAGTGTTGGTAGATAGATCTTGGACATCACATGTGCTACATCAAAATTATTACACCAAAAACATCATATAAATATCATGCTAAACCCCATAAGGTGACCTAGTGATAAGATGTGGAGTTGAGTGATAAAATATCACAAGTTCGAGCCACCATGCTAACGACAGCGGGCATAACACCATATGAATTACTTGTAATATGTGTTGTGGGTTCAATGTATATCTCCTCAAATCTTACTAGCGAAGGAAAGAAAAATAAAACATGCTATATGCATTCAACAAATCCATATGCATGGATAACCTTCACTCTTTCTAAACATATCACCCATCAGGAAACTAAATCTCACATTTTAAACATTAAATACAAATGTTTTAGTTTATTGGTAATGTGCATTTTAATTATTTCATTTTTTTCCGGATGTTATTGAGAATAGAATGAGACATTTATATTTGAATCCTTTGTACATTTTCTTAAAACTAAATCAAAACATATAAAAAAAATTTGAAATCACAAATAGTGTTTTCATCAAGAATCAAACTTATGACCTCCACAACAAACACCTGGGCATCATATGTTAGAGATGTTAAGCGGCGTAGCCAGAGTTTTTGGCTGGTGAATAAATCATGGAGTTAGTGGCAATAGCTTTTGAATTTTTTTCCTACCAGTAAGTTTCACGAACTATGAATACTTCCGAACATTATTCAACTTGTTTGAACACGTCTGAAAATCGTATGAGCTCATTAAACATGTTTGAACTTCGTCTAAAAACGTTCTAATACGTCGGTACATGTTCTTGTATGTTTGAACATGTGTGTACGTGGTACGAAACATCATCCAAACACTTTTGAACACGTCTAGATTCTATCCATACTCGATCAAGTTATATAATGCATGAATGTATCCATGTATGTATATATGTGTGTTTGTATATATGTATATTTATTCATTTTGAAGACCCAAAAAAATCAAGTTTTGCATATGAATTCGAAGAAAGTATGCGCCGAACGTACAACACAGTTCAAGTAAATTGCATGGATATGTAGTTAGTGAAGGTTGAACTTACGACCTTACATGCGAGCATCGCAAGTCCTAACCAACTGCACTACCACCAGGGGTTATCACGTGTGTGTGTCTATATATAGATATGTATGTACGTGTGTGTACATACATATACGTACATACATATGTATGTATGTATGTACACATGTATATATGTATGTATATATGTGTGTATATATGTATATATGTATGTATATATGTGTGTTTGTATATATGTATATTTATTCATTTTGAAGACCCAAAAAATCAAGTTTTGCATATGAATTCGAAGAAAGTATGCGCCGAACGTACAACACAGTTCAAGTAAATTGCATGGATATGTAGTTAGTGAAGGTTGAACTTACGACCTTACATGCGAGCATCGCAAGTCCTAATCAACTGCACTACCACCAGGGGTTATCACGTGTGTGTGTCTATATATAGATATGTATGTACGTGTGTGTACATACATATACGTACATACATATGTATGTATGTATGTATGTACACATCTGCATATGGTACACAACAAATTATAGAAATGACATAAAAAATAAATAAACAATGCAGAATGAACACGATTACCTGACAATAATCGTGTGTTCACACATGAATTAAAATAGGAAACATAACAATTCTGGTTACCAAGTATCAGATATTTCTTTTTTCCCCTTACGTGGTCACTTGATCACCCCAGCCATAACATCCCCCCCCCCCCTGTAGATGGTCATATGAGGAAACGTAAAGTTTGTTTACTTTCGTTTATGCTTGACATAATTTTACTATTACCAGATAGCTAATCATGTCACGTCCTGGGTGTTACAAATGTCTTATTTTACTACAGGAATCAAAGAATGGCTGAAGATCAATCGGTACTTGGTCGAAGAAGGATATATTATGATCAACGCTGTGGTGAAGCTTTAATCTGCAGCGATAGTGAGGAGGATATAGCTGATGATGAAGAAGAAAAGAAAGTGTTTGGAAAAGTAGAAGATTATATTCTTCGGTCAGTAAATGTCAATGTCGTATAAACATAAACCTTAATATTTATTTATTTATGTTCTGTCATATTTCCTAAACTTAGCTTGGTTAAACATCCTAAAAGATGACATCATATGTAACTATGTGTTTAGCAGGTAAAAGGTTTGGAGTGCAAATGATAGTGAGTGAGATGAACATAATCTTTGTTCACACCCCAATTCTATAACACCCCTTTGATCCTTTTTTTCTTAAATTATGATTTTATCTATTTATATAATAGCATTACTTTCAGAAAATATTTGATCATTTTGAAATTTCTGACACAGAGATGAACCATTGAATTTTTAATTTAGTAATTGATTTTATGTGTGTTAGATTGTCCAAATGATACAATTACTGCGAAGATTATCTTGAAGAAATGAGACAGTATCCCTAGAATGACGAGAAGAGAGAGGGGGGGGGGGGTGGTGAGGGGAGGGAGAGGGAGCATCTTAATTTCATCCTAGATTTTCCTGGCTATGTGCACACACTCCTAGGTTTTACATATGAAACATTTTTTCTGCTGGGTTACATAGAAACTCAAGGAAAATAAAAATATACAAAATAGACTACCAACATAAACTTATAATAGATACACTTTGCTTGGTTATTCACTGCAATTATTACACAATTTTCTAACGCTTCACAAATAAATTACTCGCTTGATACTAGTTATTGTTAATTTATTGGTCAAAGTTAGGCATGCTCTTGCATGCTAGAGAGCCGCATAGTACGTGTTTGCTAAATGACTAGGGTAACTGTTTCTTTAATGTTAATGAAAGTTGACATGACAGATTATGCAGTAGAAGCATAAACAATTGTGTTAGCATTCTATTTTCTTTTACTACTGTTCAAAAACACAAAAAATACATGTAATTTTGGTATTCGTGTTTCTTTTTCCTTGTTGGCATATTATATAATCGTCTGTGCCATTTTTCATTTTAGAATGACAATCCAAGAGGCTGGTTTATTTGATGATGTATTGGAGGCACTGGCCCAGTGCCTTGGTGGGAATCCTAGTGAAATTAAGGTACTAAATTTTCATCCTCTGTTTTTTACTACTCTTGGTGCATATGGTTTTCTGTTTTCTATTTCCCAATCATATTTTGCTGACACATACAGATGTATGGAAACACCATATAAATCTTCTACAGGAAAGATATGAATTATTAATCTCCAGGGAGAATCCAGAAAATTGCAGTGATAAACGTGAAAGTGAATCCTGTTTCAAGGCTGGTAACATTAATCTTGATAAAGATTTAGATGCAGCTCTGGAGTCGTTTGATAACCTTTTTTGTCGCCGTTGTCTAGTAAGTTATACAAATGCTTGTTTTTGTATTCAAACACATCTTGAGTACTGTCAGTTTATTCATTTTTCGTATATCCAGGTTTTTGATTGTAGACTTCACGGATGCTCTCAAGATCTAGTGTATCCTGTAAGTTGTCTATCATACAGCTGTTAGTAGCGATGTTTTAACAACAATGTTTTAAAAGGCTCACTTCAAGTGTGCCTCAACACCCACCTCGAGGCGAGGTGAGGCCAAAACGCTTTGAGGCTTGTTCAAAAAGACATTTTTTTGCCTATAATGCTTATGCTTAGAAACATGAAGCATGGAAGCTTACAAAATGTATGCCTCGCATGGGTCAGGCTGCTGAGACATACGTCTTAAGGCAATTTTTTGGCTTCAACTATAATAAAATTGTCTAACAAAAGCTACAAAAATCTAATTGTTTCATTGCAAACCAGAAAAAGAACAAGATTAATAAAACAACACCAAGCAATTTCTCCATTTCTCGAATTAAGTTTTGCAGTCTATTTCAAAATTGATTTCTAAGTTTAAATCAGTTTCTAATTTGACTGAGCTTTTTTTCAAAAGCACAAGCAAATAAGAGAGGTAGAAGGCAACAAAAATCAACGAATAACTTAAATATTATTATGCTACTTGTAATAGTATGTTCAGATTTTCTTTTTAGATTGCATTTAAATTGGATGCTACGTATAATGATCCATGTTTCAACTTGAAAATTGGATGGTGTGATTGAGGTTGTTTGTAATAATAGTCCAAGTTTTTTTGTTTTTGTTTTCTGGTTGTTTGAAATAAATTTATGTTATGTTTATGTGTCTACAAGTAAATGATGTATAAGTTAGAAAGATTTTAAGTAAAATGTTTTGTATGAAATTGATTGTATTTTGTTCTAATCATATTGCGTGTTTAATATTTCTTGTTTTAATGTTCGGCATAATTTGTTACTCGATATCTAAATATTTGATGTGTGCGAATAAAATTTACTTGAAAAACTTATGCCTCAATGCCTCGAGGCTTACATATCATGTTGGAATCACAAAATCGCCTTATGCACACCTTTGCCTTTTAAACTTTGGTTAGAGGTCATTTAGGTCATGAGATTAAGTTAGTTATAGCTGTTCATTTTAATGTCCATGGTCTCTAGCTTTGACATGCTAGTTTTAGTAACTTTTTTGACCAATGATTTCAATTTAGAATATAATGCAAGGACCAATGTACATCAAGATGACTACTGCTGATCATATTTCACATTTACGGCACAAAATTTACTTGGTGTCGTATTATCTGATCCTTTATGTCAGGTGGAAAAACAACTTCCTTTCAGTTATTCAGGAGATGGCTCAGCATGTGGTCTTCATTGTTACAAGCTGGTATAATATTGTAAACTTCTTATATTATCTTTAATTGACTTAAGCATTACACTAACTCATTATTAGCAGGCTTCAAAATTAGAAAGCGCGACCATGGTAAATTCTCAAATACTTCGTGCTTCTGGTGATCTGACTCCATCATCGAGTAGTGCTGGTCTCAATCATTCTCCCAAAAAGAAATCCAAGAGCAGATCTAATCAAAGTGAAAGTGCTTCGTCAAATGCTAAAGTTGGATCGGAAAGTAGTGATTCAGAATCACAACCACAACATTCTTCAGCCCTCAATAGTAAATTAACTACAAAAGGTGGACTGAGAAAAAAGAACAAAAGGTCAGCTGAAAATGCTCTTATGTGCATGTATAAAAAGCAAAAGAAAGCTGCACCATCTGAATCCGATTCGATGGTTATTGGATTTACAGAGACACGAGAATCAAAACTGAGATCAAATACATGCAGTGATAATCATGATGCCAATTCATCATCAAGAAATAAAAATCTCAAACCAATAATTGGGAGGAAATCAAGACAAAATAATTCAAAATCTATTGATGTCAAAAACAAATCAAATGATGAGACATCAAAGGAAACATTAGCTGCAAAAGGGGATGAATTAGCTAGGAAAGAGTTTGTTGATGAAAACATTTGCCAACCTGAAAATGGGCGCAAATTGTGGATGGATTTGGAGAAAAGTCTGTTTACAAAAGGTGTGGAGATTTTTGGGAAGAATAGGTCAGATTATTTTTATTTATTTATTTATCCTTTACTATTTTTATTTGAATCTACGTTTTCCCAGTTACTTGTCTCATTTTGGTATGTTTTCTTCTTGTTATATCTTGTTGTAATATCTTTCTCCAAGAATTTTCTTTTCATACCCTGCAAATGGACAGTGATTGGACTCTGTATGGATGAATCTGCTGTGGCATAATTTCTAAAGAGCAAGTTGCAGATACTGTTTGCCTTTTTTTTTCTTAACGTCTGTTCAATGATGCAATATATCAATTATTGTTATCATCATTCAAATGCAATGTGGTTTAAAGAAACAGCCGTACAATGACGATTGATTCAATTCTTATAAAGCCACAGATCCAAACATAGCTTCGCCAAATTCCAGTTGCACATTAAGATATATGGATGGTGTTTTCATCATTTATTATTGTTATTATATAACTAATATTCCTCCGTAATGCACATGCATGGAAAAAGGAAAAGAAACCAATAAACTTGTGAATATGTGTAAATGTGTACAATAATTTCTGAACATAAATGAATTATTTAAACCATTTTAAAGAGTAAAAAAACTCCACTAAAAACTTAATTTTAGTTGTATTTGTCAAAGAAAACCAATTATTTCATGCAACATTGTAAATCTTTCATTAAGTTGTATGCTTTCACAAAATATGATCAATAACATTTATAGTAGTAGTTAAAAATACACAAAACTTGATTTGAGATTATTTAACATCTTAGATATAATATTTAAGTGATAATGTTAAATTCTATTTCATACAAACGCAATGAAGGGAAATTTAAAAATAACAAATGACAAAAGAGTTAAAAATGTAAAGTTAAAACTCCTCTATCCACACAAAATGAAATATATATATATAAAATATTGATTTATTTGTTAGCTTAATGAATAACACAATATATAGTTATTTATTAGATTACTAAAAAGATTTTCAAACATCCAACTTCCTTGAATTTGAAGCTTCTTTTTGGTCAAAAGGAAACAATGCCAAGTTGATGGGACAATATCAATATTGTTTTTTGCTTCAAAAAACAATATAATTGTGCGTTTCAAATTCTAAAAGCCCCAGTTGAAAATATAATTTCAATTGTATACAAAACCAATTATGTCATGCAAGGATATCGAAATTTTCATCTATTTTCCTGTTTTCATACAAGATGTTCAGTACCATTTAAAACAGTATTATCGAAAATATAATATAATTTTAAATATTTTAGCAGTAGTTATTATATTTGATTAATAATTTGTTGTTTTTAATTTTATTTTCAAACAAAGTGACGGGGGAGAAAATTATGCAAAAATACTAGGAAAGTTAAATATATACGTGATATTATGATATGTTATATGCTTTTTCTACATTGATTAAATAACATAAAATACTCTTCCATCTATAACAAAATGAAATATATCAAAAGTTGTATTAATTGTTAGTTTAAATAAGTTATATGCATATACGTATTTACATATACATATACATATATATACATACACACATGTGCGCACGCACATATATATCTATATGTATATATGTATATATCAGTATGAGTGTGTACATGGTTATTTGTGAGGTTAATGAAGACATTCAATTGTCTTGATTTTCAAGTTGTTTTTTGTCAAAACAAAATAATGCAACATTATTAAATATTGTTTTTTTGCCTAAACAAAAACAATATATTTGTACTTTCTTTATAGCCTATATATTATCCTTTTGAAATCAAAATAATTTTTAAAAGCAAATATAAAAGTTCAAAAGGATAACATTATTAAAATGATTATATTTCTGAAATTGATGAATTAAATTTATTCGGTTGTGTATTTTTTTAGAAAATAATTAAAATTTTGTTGTATATTCTAAACTGTTACTTAAGAGATAAGAATTAAAGTTGTTAATGAAAAGAAGTCAAAAATATTTTTCCAATTGACAAATGGAGAACATTGCTAGGAAATATAGTTAAAACAAGATGTTAAAAAAAGAACCAAATGAATTTATCCTAGATTAACATAAATATATCTTAAAAAGGTTAAAAACCAAAAATGTAAATTTAAAATAAAAACGAAAAAGAAGAGGTAATATATTTAATGTATCTGAAGGATCCGTAGCTCCATTTTTTTTAACCGTTCATAATCATAGCCATCATATATTGACCATTAAATTGTGTAAATCAATGAATGAATTTAATGAGTATAATTGATACACTCTAGTCTCATCCTTTGTTATTATGCTCTCTTACATCATTTTTTTTTGTTAAGACGTTTGATTTGCTTAATGCGATGAACAATATTTAGGAGCTTAAACAGAGATTAAAAATGGAGGGGCTACAAATCTTCCTCTTAATGTTATGTATTATGTAGTTCGGAAAAAGATATCAAGTACTTATCACGGTAAAATACATGCAAAGCATATTTTTAGAAAGGGGCCGACTATTTGAACACAAAATAAAACACAATTTGTGACAAAATAGATTTGGACCTTTGGATCACATTGTGTTCACCATGGAGTTGAAATCATGGGGCAATCCAATGGTTGAGATTCATTGTGT
The DNA here is from genome assembly GCA_030737815.1 of Allium fistulosum. Classification (NCBI taxonomy): domain Eukaryota; kingdom Viridiplantae; phylum Streptophyta; class Magnoliopsida; order Asparagales; family Amaryllidaceae; genus Allium; species Allium fistulosum. The sequence goes on along the minus strand of CM060903.1, from coordinate 342,863,245 downwards.
CACTATTTTATGTCTCGGTAGATTTTTCCTTCCAAAAAACCAAGGTAAAAATAAATTCTGAATGAAAAGAAAAATGTCGCTGGAAAAAGATAATAATGATTGATGCTGTTAATAAAGAATGCAAACTCAAATTCATCTACTCTTAATAGAAAATAAACATTGTAAATAAGTGATAATAATCAAATTTTGATGTGTAAGATTCAAATCCCTCCCTCTCCTCTCTTCTCTCCCATGCCCCAATTGCCCAACTATCCAGCATAACAGGGCCAGGGGTCCCCTAGGGTGAGTGATATATAACGCTATTTGGCGCCCCCTTTCTTGATTTGATTCTGGGCGCTCTAGTCGTAGAAAGTGCATACTCCTGCACCCCCTTGGATTCTTTGACCTATGAATTTACGAGCAGCTAAGCTCAGCAAAGTCTTTTCTAACAAGTCCCCTAAATAAGGAACAAAATGAATACGGAAGTGAAACGAGCATCCAACACCCGAAAGGTACCCCACATAGGCCTTCTCCGAAACCCACCAGTCACTAAGGTAAACAAAGTAGAAAAAGCACCAATCAATAAAGTTTTCGTTGAAATTTATCTATAGTCTCATACAACATTATTAAATATGCTGTAATTTACAGGGTATTTAATAAATTTACACTTGTACCTTGAATTAATCTATGCTTGTGCCATGAAACTGTATTTAATTATGTTTTTATTCGTACAGTAATAGGTATGTTTCCATCTACTTCGCCGATCATTATCTAATGTGTTATTTGACTTTTCACCATTGGTTCCACAGAATATCACTGCTGTTTTATCTGCCATCCATTTCAATTATTTTGTTTTTGAGTAACCCATAATTTTTTAGTGATCTGTTTGTAAAGTTGACACATGATTTTCCCCTTTGCTGACAGCTGTTTCATTGCAAGAAATCTTTTGAGTGGGATGAAAACTTGCATGGATGTTTTTCAATACATGAATTCCTTAGATAAGAGGGGAGCAAGTGGGGCTAATGATGGTTCAGATTCTCCTGTTGATGGCAACGACAAGGTTATAGCAATGAAAATCTTAATGAATGTTTAGATTTCGATCTTTACAATCTTTTTATTCGATAATTTACAGGGTAAAGACAGAACAAGATCTAGGCTTTTGAGGAGGCGCGGCAAAGTTCGCCGTTTGAAGTACACATGGAAATCTACTAGCTGCCATTCAATAAGGAAGAGGATAACCGAGAAAAAAGATCAGCCTTGTAGGCAATATAATCCTTGTGGCTGTCAAACTGCATGTGGGAAACAATGTCCTTGCCTTTTGAATGGAACATGCTGTGAAAAGTACTGCGGGTTAGTATATTCTTCTCAACGTACTCTTTTTTCCTTATTTTGCATAGGAAAAAATATATTACACACTTAATTTCGAACCTTTGTCCACTAAATAGAAATGATTGCATAACGTACCTGTATTGGTGCTGGCATTACTTTGACCTTTGAAGCCCAATGCTGAAGCACAGCAGAATCAAGAACGAAAGCATGGAAACACAATTGTTTTTATACTACAGCAACAACAACTAAGCCATTAATCACAAACAAGTTGGGGTCGGCTAGAGATGGAACCCAAAACTAAATGATACAGTCAATTTAAAAGTCATAATAACAATAATACTAGTAATAATAATAATAAAAACCACGATAATAATAATAAAATAAAGTCAAATAAGTAAACTAATAATAATAATAATAATAACCAAGTAAAATAAAGATAAAAATGAAATAAAATAAAAACAAAAATATATAAAGAAATTTAAAAAAAAACCACGATGATAATAATAATACTAATAGTAATAATGGTATTAATAGTAATATGGGCCGAAGACCAAACACTACGTCTTAGGATCATATTCACTAGTCCTATAATCTAAAACTTATAACACTATGTCTAAACCAACCCTAAGCAAAAAAAAAACTCCTAACTCATGTTTCTGGTACGTGGATCGCTAACTTTCAAGTGCTCATGTACGACACCAGCTCTTCAGATATATTCCAATCATTCAAGTCTCTTTTTACTACTTTTTCCCATGTCAACCTTGGTCGATTTCTACCTCTTTTTGAGTATTCGACGCGGTCTATAATTCCAACACGCATAGATGCCTCGGGAGGCTTCCGTTGGAGATGTTCAAATCATCTTAAACGGTGTTGGACTAGCTTCTCCTCAATTGTTTATATATATATATATACATATATATATACATACATATATATATACATACATATATATATATATATATAAAGAAATTATGTAGTTGTGAACGATATTTATTCAAAGATTATTAATATCATCGTAATATATTATAAATTATTTATACTAATTAAAATTCATTGTGTCATTGGTTTGTTTCTTTCAACAGTTTAAACTAAATTATATTTGAAATTTGATTCAAACATATTAATTCAATAACTTGTCATATGAGAACCACTTTCAAATAATTAAGGTTTCAAAGTTGTAATAAATTCAAATGGAGTAATATGATCAATTCCTTTTCATTTCTTTTTTACTTTGATAAAAATGTGGACAAATTTACTAGCCGACAAATTTTCAAATTAGGCTTCAGACAAAAACAACTTATCTCAGTAATAGACCCGTTTGAAACTTATTTTAAAAATAGGCCCGTTTATCATAATGTCAGAGATTTGTGCTTGCTAACTTTAAAAATGCGCAAATAGAAAAGTTGGCTTGGTGAAAAACATGTCTGTTTTAAATTTTCAAACGAGCCTATTAATGAAACAAGTTCTTGTCAGAAGCCTAATTTGAAAATTGGTCCTTTACTAGCATTTCTCTAACAGATTTGTTTAAATTTTTTAGCCATGTTACCGATTTTATGTCTGTCTAAATAACGTGTTTTTATCTAATTTTTAACCTATTTTTAAACATGTTCCCATCTACCTTAAAATGAGTCATAATCAAGTTTATAAATAAGAATTGTCCAACTGTGATTTTAGTTTAGAAACATGCCTACGGAAGGTTCCATCTTTTGATAGTTTAATCAAAGGTTTAATCGGCATTGAAATGCAATCTGTCGACTTTATAAAGATATAGAGTAAGTGTGTGCAAGGATACAGAGAACCTTAATTGGACTATGGCAATTATTTGAATTATTACTGGACAAAATATGGAAAGCGAGTTGGTTGTTATCTGTGATTTTCAACTCATGTAATGTACTGTTGAAATTTGGTGGTCGAATACATGGATTTTGGTGATCAAAATATAAGGATTCATCATCAACATTGAAGCGAAGGGAGTGGTGAAGTTCGTTTGAAGTATCAATGAATTGGAGAAAAGAGGTGGAGAAAACAGAATCGAACAGGGGCAGCAAGTCAGCAGAAAAACCGCAGACAAGGGGTATTGTCGACCTCGGTAGGTGTCGCCAACACTTCAGGATTCTGCATTTGTTTCTTGGTGGTTGACAGGAAGGGGTGGTTGATTAACTTTCTAATTGGGAGGTTTGTGATTAAAAAAATTACGAATAAGGGTAGCTACCATAAATGTTCTCAGTCAATTTCTTCCATCATTACCGTTATCAATTTGTAAATCCTCTATAAAGTAAATAATGAATTTTCAGAGTATAAAGTCGCCATTGTGGAACTACCATAATTCTCATGTTTATAGTTGTCTATTTCCTGTTTATTATGTAGTTTGTTGGTGACTGGTTTGAGTTGTTCGATTGAATTTAGTTTTTTTGTACCATTGTTTATGAACTTGCAGTTGGTTTTCCACCGGTGATTTCATTCTTACAAACTTACACGTACAACAGCCAATAGGTATTTAACCTGACATTGACAATCCAGTTAGAATCTGCATCCATTCCCGCCTTTGATCAAATATTGGTATCAAATTTCCCTGTTGAACATTATTGCTATTAGTATTTATAAAATATCTACCATATTTAAATAAATACGACAAATTATAACATGCTGCCCTGTATCCATATTTGTTCTTTATATGTTTCCCTAAGCAGTAAACCCATATGTATTTACTACAGATTAGCCCTGTATCATTCATTTTGAACAATTTGCACATAATTGTTTATTTGTCAAAATTTCTACTGTTCGTTTTACGTGAAGTTCCATGGACATAGATTGTGATCTTAAGTACTTTCTATTTTCCATATCTGTGTTTATATCCTTAAATAAAAATCATATATGGGTATTGTAACAGTTATATTTATTTATATCGGAACTGTTTACATCCCTACGCACAACACAATGGCTATCTCTGCACTACAGATAGATAGATTATGCGCGATTCATTACTACCATTTAGGTGCATGGTCACATAGACACTGTGGTTCATGTGTTGACTAATGGTAACCTTAACTGTCCATGTAATTGCATATTAGTTCCTCAGTTGCTCTATAGAAGTATTATCACTGCTATGATTTGAGGTGTTTTTTTAAGCTAACAAATTACAAGTCAAACTGCTAAGCAACACAAAGACAGTTGTACATGCATTGGTGCATGCTTGCATGTAACTTTGTTTGATAACTTAATGCATCTGGAATCTAATGCAAGAAGTAGTGTCGTGCATGAGCTTATAGCTTCCTTGACGTGCCACTGAACTTTGTTTCTTTTGTATTCCATACAATTGTTTTGTTGAACTCAATTTTATATCAGTTAATGCAGATCAACGCTTAGGCACTGCTTTAGTCCAAACTTATGTGAAATAAAATCACTGGCAAGATATGCAAGGGAAATATTTGTCTCATAGTTAGTGAAGAATGACTATTATTTGTCTCATAGTTATTGAAGAATGACTATTATTATGTATGTATAGCATATAAGCTTGCTCCATGCATGCCAAAAATCCAGCACTTCATTTATATTCCTATACTCTATTGAATTGATTTTATCAATCATTTGAGTGATGATGATATAACACTAATTAGTAGTTAGAATCGCAATCATTAACATGCATGTGAACATCATTGATAACAATGAATCTAATCAATCCTACAAATTTTAATAAGGTGCAGATGGATGTTAGATTTAGAGGTGCACTCTTGTATGTATGTGTGTACATGTATCTCTTTCTCTATTTTGGAGCACACCTTTTGCACCCCTATCATATTTTGAAGGAAGGTTCAATGACACTCCTATTTTGAAGCACCCCTTTAGCACCCCTATCATATTTTGAATTACACAATTTTAAATGCAATGAAATTTTGTGGATATGTCCATATCATAGTCAACATCATCTCCACAAAACTTGAGTGCATTTAAATATACATAACATGATAAACTTGATGTTTCAAACCAACGGATAAAATAATGTTTTTAACGGTGAATATTGACTTATTATTTTGACGATGTTTGAAATTTCAAAACGATCTTATATTTTGTCTAGCTTCAAAAACCTTTGTCTAGATTGTAGATGTTATCAAATTATCTATTCCTCGTTGTTTTTTGGTTCATTGCCTGTTTACCGCTTTCAGTAACATCTCAATCACTTAAGTGGTAGTCATCTTTCAGTTCCAAGTTCTTTTTTATATGTGATGCATCCATGATGCTAATATTGTATTTATTCATACTGATCTATGTTTAGGTGCCCCAAAATCTGCAAGAATCAATTCCGAGGCTGTCATTGTGCTAAAAGTCAATGTCGAAGCCGTCAATGCCCATGTTTTGCTGCTGACAGAGAATGTGATCCTGATGTTTGCAGAAACTGCTGGATTGGGTATAATTTTTAATGTAGTACGATGATAATGCATATTCTACTACAACTTCTATCAGATTCACCTGTACATTTAGATGAAAACAATCAAGTGGAATTTGAACACTTTATGTATTGATTTTAATTATGCTTTTCATGTACTTTAATGTTCTGGTAGATGTGGAGACGGAACTTTTGGTGGCCCTAACCAAAGAGGAGATAATTATGAATGCAGGAATATGAAGCTTCTTCTCAGGCAACAACAAAGGGTGCAATTTTTTTTATCATCATACGTTAATTATTATTTTTTGGAATGTTTTAACCCCATTATTACGAAAGCTAATTGAAAATATTGATTGATGACTGATTGCTTACACAGTCAATGATCATATGAGTACAGAATACCTACTAAGACTGCTTACTAGCTGTTCACTTGAAAATTGAAAATCTACTAAGATTTCACTCCATATTGATTTTCTTTGTTCAAGTTGATGTACACCATTTGCTTCATGGCGAATGGTTAAATGTCAATTTGTTTTGCTCATGCAATCAAAGAGTGAAAATTGACGTCTTTTAAACTGTGTAAGAAATATGGATGTTGGATGACCAAGTATAACGAAAATCACTTGATTATAGTCTGTACACCAAATTAAATGATGTATGTCAATCTGAACGAAGTGGATCAGCCATAAAGTGACATCTTAGACAAAATAATCATTTATATAGCAAGTGGTAAAAAGGGAACCAGATCTTTAATATAGATATAGGCAATCTCAGTAGGATGCTACTCTATGTACGATATCATTTACATCGTTTGCTTCATAAAAAACCATGTAACCCGTCTTTTCTTGCAAGCAAAAGAGTAAAAGTAGACATGTTTTGGACCATTAAAGAGTAAATGATTTTGAATGGGCAAACAAGTAGAGCTAAAATTACATGATTTTTAGTTCATAAGGCAAAGGAATGACATTGATCTACTTAAACGGAGCGGGGCATCCGTACACGAAATGTAAAGAACTAATTCTTTCTTGAGCTTATTCATAAACCTTGTTATTACATAGACACCCCATGATGTTGATTATGTGCGAGAGATGATCCTGTGAGGCTCGGGGTTCAAACTGTGCTCATGAACCCTTTCCTTAAGAGTCATAAACCTCTGTATATTATAAAAACCCATCCAGGCATACTTATCCAGAAAAGGCTGGAAACGTAGCAATTTTGTGCATGCTGAATAACAAAGAAAACACGTGCAAGTAGGTAGGTCTTTGTAAATTATAAACTTAACTTTTGGTTTGATATTGTATATGTGTAGGTCTTACTAGGGAGATCTGATGTATCTGGCTGGGGTGCTTTTGTTAAGGTAACTATTTCCTTTTTATGTTATTTTTCTCTTCATCTCTAGCTGGGCAATTTATATTTATTTATTTATTATTATTATTATTTAATAGAATAGTGTTGCTAAACATGAGTATCTTGGTGAATACACTGGCGAATTAATCTCTCATAAAGAGGCAGATAAACGTGGAAAGATATACGACCGTGAAAACTCATCCTTCCTTTTCAACCTTAATGACCAGGTAAGCGTAACTTGCACTCTTTCAACTTGGTGTTTGTTTCAAATAAGATGAAAACTTTTAAGTAGAAGTTTTCCGCACTTTTGCCTGTTTCCGATTCAATGGTTCGTAAGCAAAACGAAAAACTAATTTTCATCCCATCCACTGCTACTATGAAATTGTAACTGGTGTATTTCTTAGTTTACTAAGATACCATGGTGTGATAATTTTTCAAATTAAGATGTAGAAATTTTAAGAACACAACCATGAATTTGGAGCTGTTTGGTTGGAAAAAAAGGGATAATTTCCGACTGTTATAAACCTGATAATCTTATCTTTCAATCAAGAATATTTACCAATTTATTTGTACTCATTTACCTGCAGTTTGTTCTGGATGCTTACCGAAAAGGTGATAAACTGAAATTTGCAAATCACTCGCCGGATCCAAACTGCTATGCAAAGGTTATAATGGTGGCAGGAGATCACAGAGTGGGTATATTTGCAAAAGAGCGGATAAGTGCAGGGGAAGAACTCTTTTACGATTACAGATATGAAGCAGATAGAGCTCCTGCTTGGGCTAGAAAGCCTGATGCTCAAGGATCCAAAAAAGTAGACACAAATTATCAAACAACTGGTCGTGCAAAAAAGCTCGCTTGAATTTGAGCAGTAGCATTGATCGAGTTTTTATTGTTCTTGTTATAGAAAATACTTGAATGGTTGTTGTAGTTTGTAACTTCTGATCCCTAGTTACTTATCACCATTGCATTGATAGATCGTTACATCTTCTTTCCCGAATCCCGATAAAGGGTTTTCTACTAGGCGAGGCGGCAAATTTTGTGGGAAAAAGATGTGTAATTTTTTCTAGCAATTTGCAGAATTTTTTATCTCAAACTTTGAATAGCAATTTGTAATGGAGAATTCATGTTGTTTCTTTGTTTCTCTATGCCATTTTTGCAATTGCATGCTGCCTTGGTCATGCTTGCGGATCTATTATCCTGGGTGACAGTGATTAGCAAAAGCAACATCAGCTGTTGTGAGAAAGTTATGGACTTTTTCTTATTGGTTGTTCCTCCCCATTAACCATTTAGTTTTCCACATTGCGAATTGTTCTCCAGTACAAGAATCTTGTGTTGGCTTAACTAAATTCAAAGATGTAGTGGGAAGATAGCTACGGATTGAAATTCACTGTAATGGCTTGTTTCGCCTTTTTTAAAATTATTTACAATTTTGCCAAAAGCGTATTATTTCACTGATACTGCAGAAATGTTTTGTATTTTCTATACATAATATGTGTGGAAAATTCACTGCTGCATGGAAAATGCACAAGTTCTATATTTTCTATTTAAAATTTAATTCTACGTTTTTGATGATAAATTATGTTCTGTACTTTTATACATATTATATGTGATTGTTAATTACATTGTTTTTGGCAGAAAAGGTTTCATGTTCACACGATTCACGGAATGATGCATTCTTTGCATTTACATTAGTATGCTACAATGTATATTCCGCACTTTGATTTGATCTTTGCGCAATACATAATAATAAGATTTTCCTTTTCTTTTTTCTCGCTCCCTCTCTGATTGGTCTTTTATTCTTGCATTTTTGTTTTTGTTTTCTGTACATAGACTCTGCAACTTTTAGTTATCTCTCAAGTTTTTTCCTAGATATTCTATTTTGTTGTTGATAATCCACACTTTTGTGTGTTGTCTTTTATTGAAAATGTTTAAATGTTAAATTTCTTATAAATATGCCCAAAACTTGTTTAATTTTTAAGAGTTTTTTTTTGCAAAATGGTGTATCACAGTCATCTATCAATTCTATTTAATTTACAGTATTATTTTCATGGTTTACATGCGGTTTTAAAATAATGCATGTATGTTGCATTTTTCTTAAAATATGTTTTTATTTTAAGATCTTTATTTTCTCAACATAAAGGAGACTGTAAGTCCAAGTGTTGTTTTTGCATAATTTGCGCTTACTGAATAATGCATAATATGCATTTTCATTTTCGAAACTGCGAAAACTATGATTATAATCTTCAGATTAGCATGCACGATCATGGTTTATGATGTTTTTCGTGATTTCGGTTAGAAATTATGATTTTTGAACAATTTGATGAGAAAATGGAAACTTGGATGCGTGAGGTGTAGAACTTAGAAAATAGACGCTTCTTCCAACCACTTCACCTACTTCACTTCTCCCAACCCTTTCTCGTACCTTTATTGAAACAGAATGGTTTCATGTTCTTTCATCGATTGGTTATTCTCTTCGTTCGTATCTCCCACTCCAATTTCGGTCTCAATTAGTTCATAAGATTGAATGTCCTTTCAAACCTAGCTAAAGCTTAGATTCTATTTTTTTCCAAGAATGTTGAGCAGGGTCTGGGTATGTAAGCCATGTATCTGGGAAGAACTTAAAAGAAGGGCTTCAGCTTCTTTTCTGAACAAATCGAAAAACCTAATGGCTTTATTATCTTAGGGCTTGAACTCCGGGTAACTGGATCGCCCCGGCGGGGTCGCTCTGATGCAGAGAGCCCTGAGAAGCGCAACACTCTAGTAACTGATCCTTTTGTAGGTGATCGCGTTGTCTTAGCGAAAACTTTCATCTAGCTTGTGAAGGAGCATATTACTCCGGCCTCCCAATGATAGTTCAGGCATGGAGAAGTAACTAGGCCAATGCCAATAAAGGAATAACACAACACCGTCCCCTTCGCAATGGATTCTACTTCACCGTTGTGCTGTCTGAAGAACAAGTTAGCTAAAGTGAGCCGTGCTGCGGGAGAAAGAGCCATAGAACCTCCAATACCCGCCTCGTTTACTCCGTGCTCTTAGGTCTCCCCTAAGTCTCCTTAGGTTACCAGTTGTTCTCGCCAATCAAAATGTGTTCTATCCACTGTGTTCTCGCTTGGTTGTCTATTATTATTCAAAATAGAGGTGCATAGCGGGATGAGCGTTGACCAGGCAGTTTAAATTGATTATTGTACAGTTGACCTCAGACCTATTCCTGATTGCAGAAGCAGAAGGGTGGACAGTTGGAGTTGCAGAACAACAAATTGAATGAACGAAATTCAGGAAACGGAAGCGCTATTCGTGGAATGAGCAACGAATATATAGAGTTTAGCTATACAAATCGATTCGGGAAGAGCTAAGACGGATAGTCATATCAAATTCAGAGAGATGTCGCACATTCTGTTTAAGCGCATAGAGATTGTGCATAGCGAGCTGAAGGCCTAATTGCTCCTATTCGATCGTTAGAGAAATTCCCAAGAAATGAGAGGGCATTAAATTCGACAGCTAGGGCTTCTTCCTAACCAAGGAGTGAAGTGAGAAGTCCATATTTATGAGAATATCAAAGAGGTAATCCCGAAAAATGATCAGATCTGGAGCACTCCCATCAAATCAAAAGAAGTAATTAATTTCTACTGAGATGAAATAGTTTCAACTTGCGATCAAGTTATTACGATTCTTAGAGCAGATCCAAGTTCTTCCCCGGTCCCTAGTGGGAGTCACGAGGCTACCTTTCTCAGTTGTTGAATGCTCCCACCTTGAAACATCCAACTCACTTCGCCTATGCCCAGTATAAACATTGGACTATGTCTGTTCCGAATCAGTAGGACCCGGGGTAGAGTCATTACACTCCTCCGTCCTTCCCAACTCATAGCACCCATGATAGATAGCTTCTCCGTCTCATAGGACGATCTCTTACTCTAGGAGATGAATTGCCTAAGTACATGGGCTGATAGTCTTATTTAAATAATCTCCCCTCCCCTGGAATAAATGGGGAAGTCAAAATAGATTATTTGCAAACAGCTTTGCTTAACAAATGAAAGTCAAACATATGAGCTTTAGGGGTCAAGCAAAACCAATCCCCGAGGTGCTTGCGTGAATCATAGGACCCTACTTCCCAATAGGTAACTTGCAATGCTCCATTGTTGGTCTTAGAGAGCGAGTAAGGTAAAGTAAACTACAAGAACATAAAGGCCGGCTTGGCCATCTCTCTGCTAGCTCAATTGAGTATCTAACTCAACTCTGATCTTTCGTATTATTATGATGTTCCTACAAACATACGGCCTTCCTTTGAGATTGACTCCATCTTCCCACCACGTTGTAGTGTAGCAGGGCGAAATCTCTAATGGGTGCTGGTGCCCTAGGTAGTTGAGTCTGGGTTGGAGGTCTAGTTTGGAGACCCACAGGTACGACTAGCTGCTCTGACACCGGGATTTCCGCTGCCTCAAAGAAGGAGCGATCCAAGTAAGTGGAAGAGAGCATACCTCGAGATAGAGGGCAAAAGCGGTCCATAATCATCGACAAGGAGGAAGGCTTCGATCATCAGATGCAAGTTCATCTCGATTGGAAACTAGAGCATCAAACTTAGCTACGCTATGTATTTTCAATATCTTTCAAATACCAAGTTGGTCTCTTCTCCATTCGCTCCGCACGTACTCCCTATTTGGATATGATGAACAGCTGGTTAAGCAAGTAGACACAGAGAGAAAGATTACCCCAGTATATTAATTCTATAGTTTATGGTTGTTCGCTACTAGGGTAGCAAAGCAAATGCTCGTTCTATGGGAAGAAGCTATCCAAACTTCCCAGGCCTACGGTACCTTATTCAAGGTAGGCTCTTCACAAAAGAGAAGTATCCGTAACTGAGTGAGAGCTGACTTCCTTTCTTTTAAGAGTAGTCTACAATTAATATACCGAGGAATTCTTCTCATTAGCTCGATCCAAGGCCTCTTTCAGAACACTCTTTCTTCATTCTTTCCCTATATATAATAGATATAATAGGCGGTGCCGGTAAGTAAGCCTGCCCCATCAATCCAGGGATTGGATCGATCCACAATGGGGGAAAGGACGCAAGAGGAAAGCAATCGAACCGATCTTCGTCTAGTAACCAGGAAACTTAGGAGTGCTGGGACTTGTTTGCATGAGTTAAACCATTCATTTGATATGTTAGGTCTTTTTCTTTAATAAGAAAGGCAGATTGCACATGAGGCTGGGTTTATACTAGCCAGAAAGACAACGTTCACTCACTTAACAGAAAACTCAACCACAACTTTCTTCTGGTAAACCAATCAACATGATCACTATTGGATGCTTTCACTTCGCTAGTAGAAACTGTTGTGCTTTAGCGTTGTTCTTGTACAGCAAGCAGAGTACTATGTTTTCTAACTCCTCGAGATAGCGAAGGCCTTGTATAAACCCCATATATTAGGGGCAACTGGCCTGGTATAAACATTCGGGAGGCAGCAATTGAGCTTCAGGCTACGACTCAGCATCCAACAGGATTCGAACCTGCAAATTCCCCACTTATTCACCTGTGGCAGATCGCTTTCTCTATTCAGCCATGGCGAGTGAACTTGGTTTTTTTGGTATTCCTTCTCGAGTTTTTATTTCCTTCGTTAAGGGAGATTCAAGAAAAGATGGAAGAAGAAGACTTGTTTCAAAAACGAACAATATACGGGTGGAGAAGGGGGAGTTAGCAAAGTTGGACAAGATTGGAATGAGCATAGAAACATGTATGGATGTACCAGGTCGGCTAATGCTCCCTAGTTGATGCGATGTATTTCACCAGTTGACTGGATACTTAATTATTGGTATATTGATCGGTCCAACACGGATTGAAATAGAAGCTGGTTTGATAGGAAGCTTTTGAAAATGCAGTGCACCCAAGTAAATAAGGAACAAGATGAATACAGAAGTGAAACGAGCATCCCACACCTGAAAGGTACCCCACATAGGCCTTCCCCGAAACCCACCAGTCACTAAGGTAAATAAAGTAGAAAAAGCACCAATTTCTGTACCGGTTCTGGAGAAGCAAAGAAAAAGGGGATGTTTTGTTAATGTGAAAAAGAAACCGTTTATAGCCGTTGCGATATAAACTACTATACTCATCCGAGCCGCATGAACATGTACATACAGAATACGAGAATTGACACCTTGTTGAAGATCTAGTGGTGCTACTCGAAGAAAACAATGAATAGCCATCACTGTTAAGAACAGCCGAGATCCAATGAGAATTATCGCGTAGCCTCTTGTCTTTGACATAAAGAAAGAAGGTTGTAATAACGAAACAGACATGTAACAATTTCTTTTCTTTTTAGAGAGGGACAAGAAAGACATGGATGAGTAAGAAAACTCTTAATTAATATACTGGGTTCTGATTACATTCCTAATATGAAATGCGGACAGCTAAGCCCTAGTATATTAGTTCGAGTCTCTCATTCTTAAATGAATCCGAGTTCCCGTACATCTCCAAGGGGACCGAAGATGCCCCTACGGATTAATTATACTTTCAACCCACCAATCTGTCGATGGTTCGGGGGTGCCCAATAAATCACCTTGGCTTATCGATGGAATGTAGATGGGAGTGGAAGGGGTCGAAAGAGGAGGATGTGGTAGCGAAGCTCGTCATCAGTTGGCAACATTCCCAAGCACTCGTAAGGCCCACAAGATTGAATACTTTGAACATCAAATTCTAGTATAGAAAGGAGTAAGAGAATAGAGTATACATGCAAAACAACACAATAAAACAAAACAACCCTGGTCACTTCACTCTAAGCCCTTACCATTGGTTGCAATGGAAGAAAGTACTAGATAAGAAGAACATAATTGCATAGAGCATTGTTCTAAGATTTTGCTTAGATTAGGATCATCTAACCTCATAACAAATTTAAACCGGGGTGCGATCTATTCTGTTCCGTCCTCCATCTTCAAGCCAACCATGGCAAAAGATTCGAGGCCAAAACCTCAACTGGTATAATAGCCTAACTTTAAGAAAAAACAAGAACAAGTTATTCATTTAGCAAAGGATTGAGTGAGGGGCCCAAATTGACAATCTGCTCATTGAGGTCCGACATAACTGCGGATGGTCATCGGATCTTGCCCTAGGACCCAACTATCCAATAAGGCTAGTATAACTTACTCTCGAGAATTTGGCGGAAATGTTTTCCACTCAGGGCGACTAGAGTAGCAGCATCATGTTACTAATCCTACTTGAATCTGCAATACTTGTTCTTAATATGAATATGACTCGGATGCATAACACGTCACATGTGTTTCAATGCAAGCTAGCAGCTAGCTGCTACATCTTCATCCTGAGCCACCACATCTACAAGTGATGCAGACTCACTTCCTAACAACTCTCTTATTTGAAAAAGTCTGTCTATAGTGTGCGGCCACGCCTGGAGTTCTTGGTGAGTAGCCAGAAGCAGAAATAAGGGAACTTTTCCTATTCTTCGACCGAATATATTCGGGCAGTCTTCATATTCCAATTCAGTCAATTCCAGTTCCGCCAAACCCCGCTATCTTTCTCTTTCTGTACTCAAAAAAAAGAAAAGGAAAAGCTACTGGGAACTGCATTATGCCCGAATTAATATATTGGGCAAGTAGAAAATGGAAAGAAGAGAAGAAGGGCACAAACAATTTCTTTTTCCAATTTCAATGGTCTCCATCCTCCCAAGGCTCAAACCATTCCCAAACTCTCACCGTCCTCCCGAGGTAATCATAACGCTGAGAGTCAGCAGTATCGATCCCCCTATCTACCGCTGACGCCTACCCAGGTGGTGGATGTTCGATCCTTCTTTTTCGCTGGGTTGGTAATAATATAGATAGAAGAGATAGGAGAGGCGACCCCAGTATCTTAATTAGAGGTCCAGTTCCACAATTAGTAAACTGGTCTAGAGGTCCAGTTCCTCCCTATCGGTCGCTCCAATACAGGGAGGATCGAAGGAAAGCCTAATTCACCAGGGTGACCATAGGTGCAATTAATATATTGGGCCCAATCATAGTCCGACATCTGAGTTTGATCCTGGCTCAGAAGGAACACTAGCGTTATGCTTGCTTAACACATGCAAGTCGAATGTTGTTTTTGGTTCAATCCCCAGTATAAACATTGGCTAGCTACTTGATTTTCAGCCGTAATTTGGTTGAATCGGAATCATTAAGAACAAAGTGGTGAACGGGTGCGTAACACGTGGGAATCTACTGAGCAGTTCGGGCCAAATCCTAAAGAAAGCTCAAAAGCGCTGTTTGATGAGCCTGCGTAGTATTTGGTAGTTGGTCAGGTAAAAGCTGACCAAGCCAATGATGCTTAGCCGGTCTTTTCGAATGATCAGCCACATTGGGACTGAGACATGGCCCGGAATCCCATGGAGGGCAGTAGTGGGGAATCTTGGACAATGTGCGAAAGCCCGATCCAATAATATCGCGTGAGTGAAAAGGGAAATGTCGCTTATAAAGATCTTTCGTCGAGTGCGCAATCATGATAGGACTCGAGGAAGAAGCCCCGGCTAACTCCGTGCCAGAAGCCGCGGTAAGAACGGGGGGGAGGGGGAGAGGGGGGTGGGCAAGTGTTCTTCGGAATGATTGGGCGTAAAGGGCACGTAGGCAGTGAATCAGGTTGAAAGTGAAAGTCGCCTTAAACTGGCGGAATGCTCTTGATACCAATTCACTTGAGTGAGACAGAGGAGAGTGGAATTTCATGTGTAAGGGTGAAATCCATAGATCTATGAAGGAATTCCAAAAGCGAAGGCAGCATCTGGGTCTCTACCAACGCTAGGGTTCGAAAGCATAGGGAGCGAACAAGATTAAATACCCTGGTAGTCCATGTCGTAAACGCTGAGTGTTCGCCCTTGGTCTACGCGGATCAGGGGCCTATCTATCTCGTGAAACACTCCGCCTAAGGAGTACGGTCGCAAGACTGAAACTCAAAGGAATTGACGGGGGTCTGCACAAGCGGTGGAGCATGTGGTTTCATTCGATACAACGTGCAAAACCTTACCAACCCTTGACATATGAACAACAAAACCTGTCCTTAACGGGATGGTACTGACTTTCATACAGATGCTGCATGGCTGTTGTCAGCTCGTGTCTTGAGATGTTTGGTCTAGTCCTATAACAAGCAAAACCCTCATTTTGTGTTGCTGAGACATGCGCCTAAGGAGAAATACGAAGTGAGCCGGGGAACCGAGTGACGTGCTACTACTTGACTTGAGTGCCGACCAAGAATTTTAAGGGCTTTCAGCAAGAATTTCAGGGAGCCTTTCGAAGAACTTTCACGTGTGAACTAAAGTCATGTTGCTCGTTCTCCATGGAGACCTACCTATAGTGAAGTCAAACTACCAGTGACCATGACGGTTTGGTTAGGCTTGGTTACGACGACGTCGAGTTGGCGGCGGAGGAAGACTCGGCATTCAGGCGAGCCGCCTGGTGGTGTGGTACGTAGTGGTAATAGTACGCGCCCCACTCCAAAACAAAGAAAAAGGTGCATGCCGCACTCATGAGGGGCTGCCATTGAGATACTGGAGGAAGGTGGGGATGACGTCAAGTCCACATGGCCCTTAAGGGTTGGGCCACACACGTGCTACAATGGCAATGACAATGGGAAGAAAGGCTGTGAGGTTGACGCAGCGGATATTACAAAAACAATGTAGATCGTTGAGTGTAGTAATCGGTGGATTGGAAGATACTGAAATGCCCAAATTCGTTGATCCGAAGATACCGAATTCTAGCTATCCCGAACTCGTTGATCGCGCACGATACCGGGTTCAAAGATCTTCAATTCTTCAAGCGTTGATCAAGCGCACTTGATTCCGCGAATCGGCTTCTACAATCATTGAATTGAGCGCACTCGATTAGCGAAAGAGGAGATAGGAGATTACACTCAACTACCAATTTAGATGAAAGCACACAGCAATCAAAAGAGAATTTTATTCAAAAATCAACAACCTTTACAAATGACTCACACGGCCTATTTATAGGCGTTACAATTTTTCAACAGAAATTTCAAAAAATTACAAGTACTTAGGTCGTGAACGACCTACGACCTATAATGGTGCGACCTATAAAACCCAGCGACTTAGTATAGGTCGTTAACGACCTAACAGTTCACATTACAATACAATCGCATATTACAACCAACACACAAAACAACATACGACTTACACCACTTAGGTCGTACACGACTTATAACCTTCGACCTAAAAATACAATACAACAAACAACAGACGACTCAACTTAAGTCGGTAACGAGTTATACACATATCCCGGCAGCATCTTCACACGGTTTAAGAATCAATGGCTCAGATCTAAGTGGCATAACAATCTACGGCTACAAGCTTCAGCGACTTAAGAACATACGGCATTCCAGATCAACGACTTGAGGAAATCAATGGCAGAGATTAACTCGCAGAAGAATCAACGGCATCCAGAGCTTTGCGACCTAAAAGATAAGTTGTTCCAGAAACTTCGCGACCTAAGTCCCCAGATCACCCCGCGACCTATCTTAAGTCGTGAATGTTTCCTGCGACCTAGCATAGGTCGTGATTTGTTAGGTCGTAGCACTTTGTTAGCTCGTTCCAGCGACCTATTTTCCAACTCGTTAAGTCGTACACGAGTTGACTTGTTAAGTCCTTCTTGCGACCTATCTTCTAACTCGCTAAGTCGTATACGAGTTAAAAACATGTTAGGTCGTTCTAGTATCTCGTTAGTTTGCAAATATTCGGTAGGTCGTTGGAGCGACCTAAAGGCCTCGTTAGGTCGTATGCGACCTAACACTTCACCAACTTGGACTGTGCCGCTCTTTAGCTCGCTTAGCGACTTATCATAGGTCGCTAAACCACTCTTCCCAGCATCACTCGCTCCCTCCTCTAACTCCTTAGGTCGTGAGCAACCTACAAACTCCTTAGGTCGTGAGCGACCTATGCCTTTAACATTCTGCGCTGCATCAGAGGTGGAGCGAATCCGGAAAGATTGCCTCAGTTCGGGTTGTTCTCTACAAATCGGGAACATGAAGTTGGAATCGCTAGTAATCGCGGATCAGCATGCCACAGTGAATATGTACCCGGGCCCTATACACACCGCCCGTCACACCCTAGAAATGGGTTTACCAATGATCACCCATGACTTATGTGTACCACTAGTGCCACAAAGGCTTTTGGTGGTCTTATTGGCGCATACCACGGTGAGGTCTTTGACTGAGGTGAAGTCGTAACAAGGTAACCATAGGGGAACCTGTGGCTGGATTGAATCTGAACATGCAAAGCTAGTGAAGTGAGAACTACAAGGATCTAGTGGAGAACGAGAGAGAGAGAGAGAGAGATAATAAGAAGCCTGAGAGCCCTAAATATTCTCGGAGGAGCCAATATATTAATTAGGGAGGCGGGACCCAGTATAGTAATTTAATGGCACTTGGAGAAGAAAACAGGCAATAGGCGCCCGAAGAAAGGAACGTGAGTGGACGTAGGAGGAGCCAGTATATTAATTGCGGCAGGTAGGATGTTGCTGTTGCTAATGTAGTTGTTGTTGCTTTCCCACATATTGATTGATGTTAGGTTCACTATGGATACTTCTCTTTACAAGTAAAGGCAGAACAAATATGCTTTGACATAGGAGACTATAAGAGCTGAGAGAGGGTTTCGAGACAGACAGCATAAAATTAGCTTGCTATACTCGAGATGAAAGGATAACGATTTGTCACAACTATTCTACTTCGCTTATGCAAGATGCAAAAATGAGGGCCCAAAGATCAATCAAACAAAAGCGATAGGTAAGAGGCCATCGTTGTGCTATTTATATGCAGGATTCGCTGCGATGCTGGACCTTATAGAGAGATGCCCTTTCAGTTTACACATTGGTAAGAGGCTTTCACCTATCAATATTGAGAAAAAGGGTCTAATGTCAGGGACCCAGTATATTAGGGGCCAAGGTAGCCATCATGGTGTAGACAATTATCCCATGCAAAAACGTAAGGAGAACTATTCTATTTGTCTAGAGCATAGACGAAAAAGCAATCGGATCAGAGCATGTTATGCTTTGCTTGTCAGTTTAAACAGTGGTTATCAAACTTAGTGCTTATACTAAGGAGACTAATCCTAGCTCCTTCTTTTTATTAACTAGATGTACTTTAGTGGGGGATGCTTGCTATCATTCCAGTGCCAACTGTCCAATCAGTGAGTCAAGCCTATCTACTCATTCGAAGTCAAAAGGCTTAACAAATTCAGACTTAGGAAGAATATTCACTTGGCCCTCCCAATGAATATACTGGGAATTTCTTTTATAGATGAGGGGAAGCCTTTAAGAGATAAGGGTGGCATGTCAGTAAGCCGCTGTAGTTGGACTAGCTTTCAGACCGCTGACTAGCCTTTGGGATAAACACTAAAGGAACTACTATAATGATGCTATAAGCGGCCCGAATTAATATACTAGTGCTTAGTGGAGTGTCTTTGGGAAGGTTATCAACTTGTTGGCTGGGCAGGATAGACTCATGCCCTATGTGAGTAAGTTGGTGCGCAAGTTCGGATTCTTATTAATATGACTCCGAAAACGAGGTTCTGTAACACCTATCTATTGTAGTGGCAGGCAAACTTGGAAGAAAGCAATTAACAGAATTGTTGATGATGAAGGCGACCAATGGGAGGGCAAGAAAGATCAAGTCAAGACTATGAGCATTGTCTCACTAGTCTGCAGAAAGAATATTGATCTTGAATATGAGAAGAGAATCACTAGTCTTACGTCAGAACTTTCCCAAGTCAAAGAGCTTGACAAAGACTGGGATTATATTATAGGATTCTGGTATTGGTTCTCATAAGAGACGTATCTGTTGAGTCAACCTAAGCTCTGGTTACTCTTTATTTCTTCCATGGGCAGCTGTTCCCGACTCATATCTAGCCCAGAACGGTTATTAGTTGAACAGGTTGAACCAGGCGCCTATGTTTATACTTGGACGACTAACGCAACCAACAGGGAAGAAGATGACAACCAACAAGGGACCAGGCAACTGACTATTGGAACTGAATTGCTAAAGAAGCCTTATCTGGTACCCGCAAAAATGGACTGATCTTGTTTTTTGCTCTCTTAGAACTTCGGTAAGGCTACCAGTTTTGATAAATGAGTTCTATCTTTGAGAACAGTGCCCTAAGAATTGAGAACAATTGGTCTATGGACCAGGAACCCATACTCCTGGCCTATCCACAACGAAAGAGTAAAAGAAGCAAGCTTTGTCCCATAAGACTGCAAGAAGAAAGGTGCATAGCTAGCGGTTTAACCCGAACTAGTTACATGCCTTTTCTCCTTGGCAGACACGTAGTTAGTAAGCTCTCTTCCCGGATCAGGCCACTCTACTTATTCCTTCCAATCAAAAGAATGTTGGGTTTAATCCTCCAAACTCCATACCAATTTACCTCTCTCTATGTTCGAGCTTCGAGCATCCTCTCTCTATTCTATGTTCGAAAACCTGGCATAGTTTGCTTTGTGCGGCTAAGGCGACCCCGATCAATTGAGGGAGGAGCAAGATGAAAAAGAAAGTAAAAGGTCTTATCCTAGCTCAAGAATGAAATAATGGTGAATTCGTGAACTCATTTGGAATGGATTAAGGATTGAGGCAGGGTACCTTGGTTCAGCAATAAACAAAGTCAGATGAATACGTCGATGATGGAAACCCACTATTGTTATTCCTCCCTAATTAGAACATTAAGTATAAGTGTATGGGTTAGGTGGCTATTTCCTTAATCGAACAAACAAATAACGACAAGCAATTGGCGGAAGGCTATAAGAAATGAACATAGCACGTTAGCAAATTGACTAGAAAGAAATCGACATGTAGAAAACAAAAATCTTGCTGAGCGATAGCAGATTCGTAGTTTGATTTATAGTCAACAGATCGCCCCATAACAACATGAAATAACGCACTCGAGAGTCATTCGTTTAGTGCTGACACCATGTTGACTCTGTTCATACGGTAATCATATAGCAAATCGTAATTGACGACATATTCGCAAATCCTGACCCCCGTAGCGAATCTTACTGGCTTCCACATACGTGCAATAACTGGAAATGGCTATTGGACCTAACCCTATGTTGTTTGCACTGTGAGTTCACTTCTACCAATTTCTACCTAATGAGCTAGCTAGAAATAATGGAAAAGCCCATATCGGTGATTTGGACTCTATGCGGACTACCTTTCGTTGAATCCAACCAACTCCAATCTTCCTCAAATGGAAAGAAAATAATGAAATGGAAACCATAATTGTAAATAGAGCTGGCTGATGAAATCAATGAATGATCTTAGGCAAATCTATGGCAATTAATCTGAGGGTCGATGAACTGGCTATGACGCCCTATCAGACTCATGAGTTCGTGAATTCACCATTAGCGAGCTGGTCATTGCCAGTTTGTATTCATTGCTAACTTGACATCAGTTGTTATAACGCTTAGCTGCACCCCTAGTATACTGGCACTCGTTCAGCATAGGGAAAGATGTTGTAAGATTTTTGGTATTTCGAACATATAGAGAGTTGGAGGAAATTGGTACTAGAAGAAGTTCACACTGTAGTGAGTTAACGTAATTGAGCTACCGTGAGCTAAGAAAGAACAGAACTAACCGCAGGTGTGGCAGCGAACTCCTTCTTGCAAGAGATCCAATTAATATACTGGACGTTGGAGCTACACTACCTCGGTAGCCACATAGGAGCAAGAGACCAGGGGGCAGTGATTAGTGATTAATTGCATATGTGAGGTAGTAGGTTACGTACCTTTGTTCTAGATCAATGAATGCGGAATAAATAGAAGCAGATTCCTATTCATTATAACTTGCTTATCCACTCACCATGCCATCTAGATTGCTTTGTTTAAAAGAAACTTGGTCGTCAACTCGCAATTCAAAGCGTGATTTAGCAGTCTTGTTGGTAACAAGATTCTCAGGCGGTCGAAGCAGGTTGAGTGGTTCCAGGGCTACGCACCTATCCGCTCTCTCAAGTCTAATACGCTCTGCCCAATTAATATATTGGACTTGGTATACTAGGCACCTAGTCATTTCTATCAAATGTATCTCCCAGGTGGCTTTATCGTACACTCTATGAGCAGCAGACTCATTCCACACTCTATCATCCATAAGACCAGGCAATATATTAATTGGGCTTCGTAGCTCTATGGTGAACAAAGTCGTTTCTTCCCGAGTGTGAAATACCAGTGGGTCTTACTTCGCTTTAGAGGTTGCTAGCTAGCAACAGGGGAAGCCGCTGGTGTCTCTGTCACATCCTATGGATGAGAAAAGCTTCGATCAGATCAGAAGAGTAAGACAAAAACCAGGTCTCGGGCCGTTACGGCACTACCGCTACGCTCCCTCAGAATACTCTTTGGAGCACTCCTCCCTATGCGCTCTTTGGAGCATGGCTTCGCTACCTTTGCTCGAGCCTTGACTATGTGGAACAGATTACGCCTATAGCTATGGATAGTATAGGTTCCGGTAGGATGGTTCGAGATGACATACGTAAAGATCAATACGTAAATGGTAGATAATGGAGTGGTCCGTAGGAGTGACTTTAGGAGTGACTGGGAGAGAACAATAGAGTTTATCGCCAGTATAAATAGAAATAGATCTAAGGGCATTTACTTGTCTTGTGCTTCGGTATTGGAAATGTGTTCAGTTCTTTGATCCATTCCGTGGCTAGAAATCCATCATTGGAAAAACAATCATTTGGTTATGCTTCGCACCTTACTCAAATCAAACATGCCTAGCCTAGTCTTTACAACACCATTGGGTTACTTGCCAAGCTTTGCTTAGCCCAAGCAACGCCTCTCTACTCCCATGCCTTTCTTGGTTGGAGCAACCCAACCGGTGATTTCCGACAAGTCTTTCTACTAGAGAAAGAAGCCGAAATCGACGCTTTCTTCATATTTTTGGATAACCAATCCATTTTCAAATATAGTTGGGGGACTTTCTCTTAGAAATAGGTACGTAAAATGGAAAGATCAGAACATGGGAACAGATCTTATACCAATACTGACTACCCATTTCTAGTGTTGTGCTTTCTAAAATTGCATACCTATACATGGGTTCAAGTTTCGATCGATATTTGCAGAGTTGATCATCCCTCTTGAAAATGAAGATTTGAAGTTGTCCATAATTTACTGAGTACTCGGTATAATTCGTGTACAAACAAGTGCAGACAAAGTAACATGAATATCTCCGGTAGTCAGTCTATTTCCATCAGCCGGCCGATGGGAGCGAGAAGTATGGGATATGTTTGGTGTTTTTTCCATCAATCATCCGGATTTATGCCGTATATCAACAGATCATAGTTTCGAGGGTCATTCATTACACAAAGACTTTCCTCTGAGTGGATATGTGGAAGTATGCTATGATGATCCAAAGAAAGGTATGGTTTTTGAACCCATTGAGATAACCTAAGAATTTTTCTATTTTGATTCTGTTAGTTCTTGGGAACTTTGATATTAATAGGGGTGACAGATAATTCAGAATCAACATAGGATAGGTCTAGTCCTAGGGACAAATCAATTGGAAATGCTATTTTCTTATAGTTCCCCTTTTGACTTCTATGAAACGAAAGAGAGAGTAAGTTATACTGGGGGTGTTAGATATCAGAAAGAAGTGTTCTCGAACGATTTCCTTCCATTCTTCCTAGTATGGAATAAGGGCTATACATAGTCTCGATCTATACGAAAGGGCATAGATTTTCTTTCGGTTTCATTGATAGCAGAGCAGAAGATTACGCTAGCTAGCCAGCGGAGCCTGAAAACGCTTGCTAGCTAGCGCGTCCCAGCCCTATGGACACTATTGCCTACCCTTGCTTCTCGCTCAGTGTCATTCAAAGGCCAACGTTTATACTGGGCGAACACGGGACCGAATTAATATACCGGTAAAGACCTCACCAAAAATGAAAGGCATGTGTGATTGAGGGCTTTCGCTTCCAATTAATATATTGGGACTCCTGGGTCCTAGGGTAATGGTTAAAGACCCAAGTCCTTGTTAAAATTATTATACGACTAAAATGAAACAAACTGGGAGATCAACGAAATCCACTATATTAATTCATAGATTCGAGAACGACTCTAATGAGTAGGACGGCAAGACCCTATAAATGCCCGAGTAGTTCTATGGGTTCGTAGGTGCGTAACGAAAGTGAGTTGCCTTGAAGAAAGATTGGATCTTGTACTGCTTGCTTTCGTTTCCGGTCGATCTCTTCCTACTGCTGATAGTCGGCATAGGCTTCTCACTTGTAGTCAACCGAAGAAGCAACTCATTTCGGGCAATAATCCACTCGTCCACATCTTCCAACTTCAAAGCATTTGGCCTATGGGGACGCTTCGATAGAAAGGGCCTTAGTGCTGGCTCCCGATCCTGGATAAGCTCCAGTTTTAAAGGTGATTACGTAAGCAGACTTTAGGTCTTTTCGGGGGTTGACTCATAGAAGACTTGGGATTTCAAGTTGGAAAGTGTTAAGGGGTTGTAGGTAGTAGGTACCAGCTTTGGAAAGAGATTTGAATCAGCTACGCTACATCCCATTGGTCGTCTTTTCTTTGGGGGAAGGTTTATGGAAATGAGAGGGCTCAAGACTTAATCGAACTCGGCTTTAGCTGTTTTATTTGAAACAACAATCCATTTTGGAGCTGTATGTAGTAGCATCACTTGCTCTGTCGCCTTTTTCTCGAAAACCTTGAACTATCAAGAGATGCGCTAACTTACCTGACGTTATTTCGACGATCAGAGAATAGGGAGACCTAAAGTCTGCTTGCTTTTTTGCTGAATGAATTGTCCGAAGCAGAATCGGTATGCACCATCTCTCGCTCACTTCGCTCAAAGTATATTGGATTGGTCGCCTCACCCGAAAACCTACTGGCGCCTGGCTCCCCCAGTTGATCGGGGTCGCCTCCTTTTGCACTGAGGACATAATTCACCACTATCCTTCTCACAAGAGTCGTGCGCCCTGGCCCTGGATCAGAGGGGGCTGAATCTTCTTTTGCATTCAGACGATAGACCCGAGAAAGTGGTTCAGGTGACTGACGGAGTCATTGATGAAGCAAGTCAAATAGGCTTAGTAGGGCTCGAACCTACAATATCACCGTTATGAGCGGTACGTTTCAACCAATTAAACTATAAGCCCCAATTACTTACTACCTCTACATGAAATTCCAGAGAAGACAGAAAGAGAAGGCCTTTACTCTATCTGCTTCTTCGAAATTCCGAGGAGGCCGCAATTAATATACTGGGGCAAGCCTTAATTAATATACTGGGGTGCAAGCCATACTAAAGAAGCTAAGTGACTTTCGTCATCCAAGTAGTGAGTTTGAGAGTGACCGGTAGGGTGACTACTTATACTTCTAGGTGTTGGCGACCTATAGTCTTGTCTTGTTATGCAAGAGGCTTCACTCGATTCAGTATTTCAATAGAACAAACAAGCCCACTAATAGCTTAGATAGTGGTACTTCCACTTTAGTGTAGTCGACCCTACCTATTGACTCAAATCAAGGCTAGGCGACCAACGGGAGGCTCCCTCTTATTCAAGGCTCATAGGAATAGGGAACCCTTACGTGGTGGGATGTAGGCTTCAATTATTTTGTTTTTCACCACATCTTATTCTTTTTAGTAACCGGCTGTTTAGGCGTTAATCCATTTGGCCTTTTAGATAGAAGGCGAAAAAAAGTTCTCCGCGGGCGCTATGCTATGTTGTTCGCTTTTGTCAATTGAAGTGCGCCAACTCACTTGATAGCAAATAGAGTGCAGAGCCCCATTTGAGTCGTCGCAAGCAGAGGTTGGCATTTCTTTTACTACCCAAAGAAAAAGAGTATAGCGAACGACATTCTGTTGTATAGCTAGCTACTTTTGTATAGTGAACCTACCGTTACTTTGGAATCGACAGTAGTGACGAAAGGGGGCTAGGGATCGAAGATTAAATTATTGGCCCAGTACTAGATGTTGTTTTTCCTCGAAGCCTAATATTTGTAATGCTTTGGTAGTGAAAGGTCGAGATACTACGGGTCAGCAAATGTTTGTGACTTGTGAGGTACAACAATTATTAGGAAATAATCAAGTGTGAGCTGTAGCTATGAGTGCTACAGATGGTCCGTCGAGAGGAATGGAAGTGATTGACATAGAAGCTGCTCTAAGTGTTCCAGGAGCGGGCGAATTTTGTTCTTGGAGAGCCTATTGATAATTTAGGTCCTGTAGATACTCGTACAACATCGCCTATTCATAGATCCGCGCTTGCCTTTATTTGTTACAGTCAGATACATACTTCTCAATCTTTGAAACAAGGATGAAAGTGGTGGATCTTTTAGCTCCGTATCGCCGTGGAGGAAAAATTAGACTATTTAAGGGAGTGGGTAAAACAGTACTTATCATAGCATGGAATTGATCAACAACATTGCCAAAGCTCATGGGGCATATCCGTATTTGATGGAGTAGGTGAACGTACTCGAATTCTACATGGGGGGGGGGTAATTAATGACAAAAATATTGCAGAATCAAAGATCTAGTCTTTTTGCAAAGTTAAGCTTAAATTTGTTCCTTAAAATAACATTTTTTGTATGAATACGTTGTATATGTTAGAAACTTCAAGGATGACTGACTCTTCTTTAGGAAGCCGGAGGAGTAAAGTAGGCACTCGAAGAAGATGCCAAAGGAGCTAGTCACTATCATCGTGTATTAAGGAACAAGCCAAACTGTTGGGCTGCATGAGGAGCTCTACTCTTACTTTATTCAATTCAAAGATCCTAGATTCCTTGCTTACCTACTTGATACTTCTTCTAGCTGCTCTCTGATTGACTAGCTGAATGTAATCATCGATGTCGTCTTGCATCGGGCCCATTCCAGTGTGAACATTGAGTGGGAGTTCGGTTACATTGCTAAGAGAATCCCCTGTCACTACACCAAACAATCCATTTTGTTACACTTTTCTGCTTTCAATTTGTAACGATTATAACCGTTACATATTTCTAACGGTTATTTCCATTACTAACATTTATCTCGGTTATTATAGTTACCAAATCTGGTAATTTCATAAATAATTAAATGCAATATGGATAGGATGGTAATTTTATCTTTTGTTATTACTTAACCTATTTCTAACGAAGAACATTTCATTCTTTCAATGTTTTTCCTCTTTCGTTTAGGGGTGTAAATCGGTCGGACCGGACCGGACGGAGGTGTGTTCAGTTTCTGTCCTAAATGAAATCGGACCGGACACGGATCGAACGAGATTTATGATCGGACAAATTTTGTTGTCCTAATTCATGCCCTAAATAAAATCGGACGGACACGGACGGACATTTTTCGATCACGGACTCGGACGAACACGGACGAACATTGCTATTTACTTCATATTTTATATTTTTAATATAGTTTCTATCGATTATATTATTTTTATCAGTATATATACTGAAGAAAAAGCATTTTAATGATATTTACTTAATCAACCAACCAAACAGTTGTCATAAATATTTTGAAGAACATAATGGATATACCGACTTATAAGAAATTCGAACGAATTCGGACGAATTCGAACGAACATCGGTCGAACAAGGTTTTTTCTCGTACAAATTTTGTTGTCCTAATTCATGTCCTAAATGAAAATCGAACCAACTCGGACCGACGTACTTCGGCCTTCGGCCACGGACGCGAATGGACATCGAACAGTGAACAAAATTTACAGCCCTACTTTCGTTCGTTTTAGGGTTATCGCCAACCGCCTCCACCGTCTACCACCTTCTCCACCGTCTTCCACCGCCTCCGCCGCCTGCCAATGCCTTTCCCCTTTGTTTTACCAATTTGATGAAGATGAAGGAGGATTAGGGTTGCATTCCATTTCGGCAATCGACTGCAACTAAATTTTCAAATTCAAATCAGGTAATCACTTCAACTTTGATTTATTTTTTGAAATTAGGTATTTGTGCTAAATTAGGATTTTTGCTAGAGTTTTTGACTGAAAGTTTTTAATTGTGCACCGTAGGTAATTTCTGAATTATGCCCTGAAAATTCTGGAATTGTAGATGATGACAATGTTCTTGTTATTATGCGATATATCTAACTTAATGTGTTAGACACTTGATCCAACAACATTCATTCATTAATTATACATAAGATTTAACACAGTCAAATTTTTGCAACTCAGTCAACTTCAGTCTAAAATTTCATAGTTAGAGTTAATTTTATTTTTATACCAAAGGTAGTATCAACAGTTTCAATAGGTTTGATGCATTGGCAAGTGCAAGTGGAACCAAACAAGCAGACGGAGATGATGATAGAGGAAGCAAAAAGCTATCTAGAGAATTTTGTGAAAACAAATGGCCTATATGTGATGTTCCCTTTCTTCATTTGGCTAATGGTAGAAATGATATTATTGAAAATAACCTGAGCTTGAGCTCAGGAGATTTAAAACTTGCAAGTACAAATTTATTTGAGTGGGTGTACTTAATCTCCTTATTTGGCTGACGTTACTAACACCATAGTTAGTGTGCAGCTGAAAGTAATGAAATTCTTTTGTCAAAGTACGTTTGATTGGTAAATTTTTATTACGTCGAATTGACAATTTTGAAAATTATTATTCTCGAGTAATTAAGGAGACCAAACTTCATGCATCTTAGTGAATTCATGTTGGCAAAATAAACACATGTGCACAACATACGATAGTTAAATAGTACCGTTGTAAGTATCAAAGGTTATTCTTACCTTAATGATCTACAAGCATTTAATCCATATCCACTAGCATGTGACTAATCATAGCATACATAAATTTCGATATTAAACCTATTAAGGGGCTAGTGCCTCTTTTATGAGTTCCATGATCATATTTTCAGTAATTAAAATACCAAATTAAGTATGATTATTATGTGGGTTTAAAAGAGTGAACTAGTAATGAAAGTAATTATTTATTGAAGTACAAATGTCATTAAAACTACTAGTTGTTTCAAAACATTGTAACAAAAATTAAACATGTCTAAACTCTCAATCTATCCTAATTGTGTAAAACGGTTTGGAAAGTAAGTATGGAATGACCCGATGTGGAATAGAGGAGAGAAATGAGAGGAGTGAGAATGGCTATTTAACAGGTTGAGAAGATGCAAATGATAATCCATGTGACCTTTCTCCACCGGATTTAATGTTAGTGATTTTATTTGAATTAACATATGAGGAGCTGTTTTACATCTTAGTATTCAAAAGAAGTTAACGTATTTGAAAATACCATGGATTGGATTCAAGATAATGTATTAGTTATTTATAGTGTATTAGATGTAACATTTGAATTTGGTGGTGTAGATTCATATAACAATTATATCTTGATGATGTGCATATTTATTGAGATTTGGAATGTACATAATTCCCTAATACCATTATTTATGCTGCTATATATGAATTGGAATATCCTTCCTAAAATACACCGGTTATAGATGGTACATGCATCAAATAAAAGGATAATGGTAGGACTTCTAATTATAAGCAAGCAAAAATTTATGTAGTAATAAATAGTAATGAAAATTTGGGCACATAGATCTTTCAAAATCTGCCAACTATTTTATCACTCTGCTATGCAATATCTTGCTGATTTGAATAAAAAGAAAAACCATAAATAAATAATTAAGATTGTTAATGCGAGGGATCACCGACCTTTCACAATTTTAAGAAAGCATAGTATGAGAGTCACAATTTCCACATCATCCTACAACCATTGTCCACAAAAACAATTTAATCCTGTATAGTTTCACATATAGCCAATGTACGTCCACAACAACAAATAAGTGAGCAATTTGCTAAAATTAAATATCACTCTTGCTATTAAAAACACTCATAACAACAAACATGAATGCAAATGTGAATTGATTTGGTTTAACAGTGAGATTTTACTAGCTAAGTATCAACTCTAGTGTTAATTATATTGTCAGCCAATATCTATTTACTTTTTTTTGGTCACATCCATATGCTAAATGTAATAAAAGATAGTAGGAACCAATACTAGAAAAATAGAAAATGCAAAGTTTTTCCAAAGCACACACCTGAAGAGAAACTATGCAAACAAACTTACCATGTGCCAAATTTGTACTTTTGAAGCCAATATCTTTCTTACATCTAGAATTTTTTGGCTAAGAATCCCTAATTAGAAAAGCTGTATCAAGTTAGATGCATGATAATTAGTACCAATGGTTAAAAAAGTGAACATTTATCATATTTCATATACACTTTGGAAAAGAGTACAAGCTACATAATATTATGAGATACTTTGTTATATTGGTATACTGTCAATAATGTCTAGTGCAACTGTCCACATTGTGAGAGGATTTAGGGTATATTTTAAAAAGATAACCATAAAAGAGGATTATAAATTTTTGGCTACTTTACCATATTAAGCCAAGTAATACCGAAGGAAGAAATTCTTTTGTATCAAAGGCCATGCAGGACCTTTTAGCTTAAACTATAGTTTTATTTTTCGTGTGAAAGGGGGTGGGGGTGTGTATATATCCAGATGGTATATGATAATATTGATACAAACAGATCAGTAATGTATAATTCCCCTCTTTTAGAACATTGATTTAGGTTCCATCATCATTTAAGATAACTTTGATGTCTAACACCTCAGTTTTGTTTGTTAGTGTTGCAACTTATTTCAAGCAACATACATGAATTCAACAATCATTTTCTACAGTGTTAGGTTAGTGACTTACCTAACTAACTCTAGTTAAAAGCAGTAATAATTCTTTTTCCTTCTGAGTGGCAGATAAAATCAAATCATCCTAAGTATATTTCTTTACCTGCGTAAATTTTCAAGGTTAACCAAGGATCACATATGTTTATAGACGTATTAGATTTAAATTTGTATCATATTATTACTTGACATTATAAAAAAGGAAATTATATAAAACCTATTTAAATAGAATTATTTTTGTATTGGTCTAGTGCAATTCATGATAGTTCAAGCATCCTAGTTTCAAGGTTGACTTTTACTCATTAACGATTTCCACATAACATTTTGTGTACTTTTACTCATTAACGATTGACACATAACATTTTGTGTACTTTTACTCATTAACGATTGCCAATATCTAAGTTTGTTTTCAGGAACCTAGGCTGATATACTCAAAGTCAATGCCATAAATAAGCTTGACCATAATATTTGTAGTTGACTATAGTGTATTTTCAGTTGTCTTTTTGAAAACTGATACATTTTACTTTTATGGTTGCAGCTTTACGGATTTTGGAGGTTAGCCCTATATATATTTGCATTGTATACCTTTTGCATTTGTGATGAATCTATGATCTCTCAGGTAAGGTCTCCATACACAAAAAGAGATTTTGAGTGGGATAACCTGCAGAAACTAGCCTTTAAGGTCAGATTTGTACTTCATATTTTAAAATGTGATGATTTGATCCCTTGCACTATACGTTCATTAATTCATAATCATCATATCATATGGTCGATGAATCTAATACTAAGCTTATAAGAGAGTACATATTGGAGACAAGTAGCTTAGAGAACTCTGGAAATGAAGATAATGTTTAAAATGCACGCTAGAAGCTAGAAGTGTAAATGCATATGATGTTATACAACATGAACTTCTTATACAAACTTTACGTGTAAATGCATGTGAAGTTATAGTAGTATATGAAATTGTCAAACGGCTATTGTTTCATCTTATCAAAGTCCAGGGCATTCTATAGTGTTTTATTTATTCCTTGTAGTAGAGAAACAAACAGTTTCTGACATTGCTCTGGAGGCACGTTGTGAAATTTAGAACCTTTAAGGTGGGCTAAAACATATTTTTTTGCATGAAAACCAAAACGATAGGTAATTGCTGTAACTCCGGAGTTCTATAACTGACAGCGCCTGCCTTCAACACTATGAATTTTCATGTTTTAATCTTTTTGAATGTATGCTGAAAATTACCAGTTTAGTTGTGCAATTATTTCTACATCAGCGAGGGGCTATATGGAAACTATTAGGCAATTGTTGTCTTGCAGATTTATGTTTCTACATTCTTTTAGATTGTAAATAAAAAAGTCGACTCTTCATCTTGCCTTTAATGATAAGTAGGGTGTGTTTGAGAATTCAAAATATATATTGAAATAGGCTGTTTGAGTTAATCTGACCAAATTGTGGGGAAATTTTGGAAATTGATAGTTGTACCAAGATCAGGCACTATTAAGTTAAAATACTTGATACATATGATACTAATAGTAATGACACATGCTTAGTAAAAAAAATAAAATAATAAGCACAAGTCATACGCATTTTGCAAGTGCAAAACAGAGTAATTAGAGCTAATACTACACATTCTGCGTTTGAACTTAGTGAGAAAGGGCATATCTTAGGGCAAAAAGATATTCTAGGAAAGTAGGAAGTACCGAATACTGAAAAGTTAAGGTTACTGCAAGTTATAATTAAAGAACCCATAGCAAGTTTTATATGGCAGTTCTTTTTTAGTTACTTTTATTGAATTGTGATGCATGCATGTTAAAGTTATATTTAGTCAACCGTCCTATTTACTGTTCATTTTTACAATGTTATTGTTAAATTTACACAAGTTCATTTTTTTGTTTAATGAACTGATAAGAAGAGATAGAAGTTGTAACAATCCAAAATTTAACCCATAATAATTAATTCGTTAATTAATTAAATAATAAAATAACTTTGTGAAATTATCAGAATTGAGCCATGAGAGTCGCACCATTGTGATCGTGGTAATTTTCTGGTCAATTTCCATATATAGAACTTCAGAATCCGAGTTAATATGAGCAAGGAGCAAAATAATCAAAGAAACGAAAAATATATATATAAAAAATATATATATATGCCAGGTCGACCGGCCGGTCGACCCGCTTGCCTATTTTCGTGAACGAACGAACGTTCTTTCGAAAGTTGAACATGTAATTTTCATTGTTTAAACTGATCTGGTCCTTCTATTCTTGCATTTGATGGCTCCTATTCAGTCTATGACGTGGTTGCATCCTATTCAATCCTCAAATCCAACGGTCTGAGATCCACTTCTACACTTATAAATAGAACCCTAGGCCTAACATTTTTTCTCATTCTAGATTTTCTCCGCTTGGGTTCACCTTTTCAAGAAGGATCCTAAAAGGAATAATTTTCCAAGAAGAGAATCTTTTTAATAATTTTTTTTTAATACCCTCAAGTGGATCCGTGAAGGCCCAAAGGGAAGAGATAAGGACCAGATGTGAGTGATTGTAATTATTTTAAATTTCTTTAAGTAATTTAAAATAATAGGGTTTTCAATAGTTGTAGTTTAACTACGATTTTTGAAGTAACATTTTTAGTAATTTATTTACAGTTTTTAGAATTATTTTCAGTCTATTCCTTCTAGCTATTCTTTTCAGTTAATTTTAGTTTATTTCTCTTAATTATAGCTTTTTCCATTTAATTACAGTTTATTTACAGTATTTTAATTTATTTACTATTATTTATGCATTATTTACATCTTCTTCCTTGCCTTGGATTTCCTTCTATTTTCAGTTTTCCTTTATTCCTCCTTCTTCTTCTTCGCGTATGGATTATAATAGAATTAACGCAAAATTGGATTAAATTATAAGAAATCTGAAATAATGGAACATGAGATGTAAATCACAAAGACAGTAATATAATTGAAATATGACTGAAATTATGTCTAATTATGATACTAATTGGACTGAATTAAGAAGATTGGTCTAGTTATAACTTAGAATTATAATCAAAAAGCATAAAAGGAGAAAGAAGCTTATTTTCACACTTAAACCTTGGGTTAAGTAATAAGCATGATTATAATGTAAGTTATAAATTGATAAACTATGGAAACTATGGTAAACTATGGAAACTATGGCGCTTATTTTAAGACTTAGGATAAATTAATAAGCAATAATAGTAATTGATAAAAATAAAGGCTTATTTAAATAATTTATCTAAGTTAATAAGCAAAGATAAGAGTAGGACCTGTACCAAATAGCATTCCCCTAATATTTCTATGGTTACGGTGTTTCACATAATCTTGAAGTGAGACGAGGTGCTTCACATAATCCTGAAGTGAGGCGAGGGGTACGCTTATGCTTATAGTGGTAGTAAACGGTCAATCTATGGTAGTTCAAATCAAGGGGGTTTGAACAAGGGGTACAACTAGATTATTGTTTGATAGGGACCAGTACCAACAGCATTTTCCCTATTTTTCTATGCACACGGTGTTTCACATAACCCTGAAGTGAGACGAGGTGCTTCACATAATCTTGAAGTGAGGCGAGGGGCACGCTTATGCTGGCTAGGGTAAATAAAAGGTCAAAAGAGGGAGCAACGGGTATGGGATGATCTTGGGTATGGATGGGCTATCCACATATGGAGCTATATTTGACTGCGAGAGGAGAGTCGTTAGATTAGAGACAAGCAGTGGTAGGACTCTCGAGGTATCTTGCGACCCAAAAGGGTCAGTCATGTTGAGTTTTCTACATTCTCTCGATTCATCTTCAGTAGAGCTTGATTCGGTTCCTGTCGTCAGAGATTTTTCGGACGTCTTTGAGGAGGTTAGGGGACTACCCCTTGAGAGAGAGAGATTGGCTTCAGGATTTATTTGACCGAGAATGCTAAGCCAGTAGCATTAACAGTGAGGCACATGGCACCTAGGGAGAGGAAGGAATTGAGCAAGCAAATTTGGGAGCTTTTGGAGAAGGGATTCATAAGAAGGAGCATATCAGAATGAGAGCACCAGTCGTCTTTGCTACTAAGGCGGATGGTTGATTATAGAGAGTTAAATAAGCTCACAAAGAAGAACCAATATCCACTCCCTAGGATTAATGATCTTTTTGACCAGTTAGTTGGCTCTTCGGTATTCTCCCAGTTTGATTTAGTCATGGGATTCCATCAGCTTAGAGTCGTCGATGATAGCATAGATAAGACCGCGTTTAGGACTCCAGACGGACTTTATGAGTGGTTGATTATGCCTTTTGGGCTAACCAATTCCCCAACCTACTTTGTTGATTTGATGAGCCGTGTCGTTAGAGAAGTCCTAAATAAATTCGTAGTGGTATTCGTGGATGACATCTTGGTATTTTCCAAGAATATGGAGGAGCATGCTGTTCATTTAGAGGAAGTTCTTCGCACACTTCGTAGTCACCGTTTGAGGGCTAAGTTTTCGAAGTGTCACTTTTAGATAGAGAAAGTATATTTCTTGAGGCACGTGGTCTCGAAGGAAGGTTTGGCTGTTGACCCTGCTAAGGTTATTGCAGTACAAGATTGGAAGCTCCCCAAGAACGTCACCGAGGTTAGGAGCTTCCTAGGATTGGCTGGCTATTATAGGAAGTTCATTAGAGACTTTGCCAAGAATTCGGCACCACTTATGCGCCTTACTAAGAAGAATAAAGCTTTCGTGTGGGATGTGGATTGTGAGGATTCCTTCACAAAGCTTAAGGGAGCCCTTACTAGTGCACCGGTGTTAGTACTACCTGATGGAGCTAAGCATTTTACCGTATACACTGGTGCATGTGGGACAGGCCTAGGAGCGGTGTTGATGCAAGAAGTGAGGGTGGTATGTTATGCTAGTAGGTAGTTGAGGACGCGCAAGAAGAACTACCCCACCTCCGATTTGGAGTTGGTTGCTATAGTTTTTGCACTCAAGTCTTGGAGGCACTATTTGCTTGGAGAGAGGTTCGAGCTTTTCACCGACCACAAGTCACTGAAGTACCTATTCTCGCAGAAGGACTTGAACTTGAGGCACAAAGGTGGATGGAGTTTTTAGCCTCGTACGATTTTAAGATAGCTTATACCCCTGGCAAGGGTAATGTGGTTGCGGATGCATTGAGTAGAAAGAAAGCAACCCTTAGTCCTTTGTTCGTAGAGTGGAGGAGCTTGGAGTTCATTTCTACTTTTGATTTTAAGCCCTCTACGGACATTACTCCTGGATTATTAGCGGCATTAGAGGTGAGGCCTACCCTTATGGATCAGATTGGCTCGAGGCAGCGAGAGGATTCAGAGCTTATGGATGTGATGGATAGGAGCAGCGAAGGAGAGGTCTCAAGACATCTCAAACGTTATTCCATTGATAGCAAAGGGTGGCTTAGGAGAGATGGGAGGCTTTGTGTTCCCCACGCCAATGATTTGTTGAGAGCGGTTTTGGAGGAGGCACACTATCCCGTATGACTATTCATCTAGGCGGTGACAAAATGTATCGGGATATGAAGAGGATGTTCTATTGGAATGGCATGAAGAAGGACGTGGCGGAGTTTGTAGCTAAATGCCACATTTGCCAAAGGGTAAAAGCAGAGCAGCAAAAGTCTAGCGGTTCACTTCAGCCCTTAGATGTGCCAGGATGGAAGTGGGACAGTATTTCTATGGATTTTATAGATGGTTTACCCCATTCTAGGAAGGAATACTAGCATTTGGGTGATTGTTAATCGGTTGACCAAGAGTGCCCACTTCATCCCAGTTAAGAGTAAGCGCACGACATCATATTTGGCATCCCTTTATATTCGAGAGATGGTCCAACTTCACGGAGTCCCTTCTAGCGTGGTGAGTGATAGAGATCCTATTTTCACTAGTGAGTTTTGAAGAAGCTTACATGAGGTGTTAGGGACGCAACTTAGATTGAGTACGGTCTATCACCCACAGAAGGATGGCCAAACAGAGAGAGTGAATAGAGTGCTTGAGGATTTGCTACGGATGTGCATTTTGGACTTCGGAGGAACTTGGGAGGAGCATCTTCTGTTGGTTGAGTTAGCGTATAATAACAGTTACCAAACGAGCATAGAAATGGCACCATTTGAGGCTTTATATAGGAGACCATGCAAGTGCCCTTCATGTTGGGTGGAGTCTACGAAGAAGTTGCTACTTGGGCCTGACATGGTGAGGGAGACATCAGAGAGAGTGGATTTAATTCGGTGAAGGATGAAGACAGCCCAAGATAGGCAGATGTCTTATGCGGATAAGCAGAGGAGAGACATTGAGTTTGAGATTGGAGACTTAGTTTTTATCAAATATCCCCGCTTAGGAAGGTGGTAAGGTTCGAATCGGATGGAAAGTTAGCCTTTAAATTTGTCGAACCATTTCCTATCATAGAGAGAGTTGGGAAGATGGCTTACCGAGTGAAGTTACCAGATAGGCTCGCAGGAGTGCATGCCGTTTTCCATGTTTCGCACTTGCAAAAGTGCTTACATGACTTGGCGGAGGTTGTAGAGCCTAGTCAGTTAGAGGAGGTGGAGGTAAAAAGGGAAGCATCTGTTCGGCGTATCCCTACGAAGATTGTTGGAAGAGACATCAAGCGACTAAGGAATAAGGAGGTTCCACCAGTAAAGGTCTAATGGGGAGATGATGTTGCAGACGCCACTTGGGAAGCAGAAGAGAAGGTTCGTACTTCATATCCTCATCTTCTTGATAGTAAGTTTTTTAGAATTTCCTATTTCCATCTTTAGTTTTGAATAGGTTCTTTCCTTTATTATCCTTTGGGAGGGTAGAACTTAGGATTTAACCTATGGATGGTAGGATTTGATGTAAACATGTTATGAATGATGTATGCTAGTGGTTGCAAGTGTTTGCTAGTGGATGCTAATGGATGCATATAGGTATACTAGATACAATTATTCTTTAGGGATCGGCCTAACTAGGACACTAGAGCATATGCATATGGATGTGCGCGCATTTTTATTCTATTTTTCATGGTTGCTATAAATGGATGATTATCACATGATTGTTGCATTTGAATGATGCTTGTAGCACGCATATAGAACTATCAATTGTCATTAGGGAAATTTTGCATTCATTTGGATACATGGCACGGACATGATTGCATAAAAGGAGATCAACTGAATTAGTGGACCGCCTAATCTTTTGCATAAGTAGGAACATTTACACTACACTATATCATAAATTGCATTAGAAAAACTTAAGGACAATGGATGAATCGTCGATGATTGAGTAGTTGGTTGTAGAATTGGATGAAAACATTTAGTACATTCTTTTATCCTTAGAGATTTCAAGGACGAAATCC
The DNA here is from genome assembly GCA_030737815.1 of Allium fistulosum. Classification (NCBI taxonomy): domain Eukaryota; kingdom Viridiplantae; phylum Streptophyta; class Magnoliopsida; order Asparagales; family Amaryllidaceae; genus Allium; species Allium fistulosum. The sequence goes on along the minus strand of CM060903.1, from coordinate 342,825,257 downwards.
CTTAAGGAGGGGAGAATGTAACAACCCGAAATTTAACTCGTAATAATTAATTTGTTAATTAATTAAATAATAAAATAACTTTGTGAAATTATCAGAATTGAGCCCGGGAGTTGCACCATTGTGTCCGTGGTAAATTTATGGTCAATTTCCATATATAGAACGTCATAATCCGAGTTAATATGAACAAGGAGCAAAATAATCGAAGAAACGAAAAAAAATAAATAAAGGCCAGGCCGACCGGCCGGTCGACCTGGGCACAAAGGCGGTCGACCGCCCGGTCGACCCGCCTGCCTATTTTCGTGAACGAACGAACGTTCGTTCGTTCGAAAGTTAAACACGTAATTTGCATTGTTTAAACTGATCTGGTCCTTCTATTCTTGCATCTGATGGCTCCTATTCAGCCTATGATGCGGTTGCATCCTATTCAATCCTCAAATCCAACGGTCCGAGATCCACTTCTACACCTGTAAATAGAACATAGGCCTAACACTTTTTCTTATTATAGATTTTCTCCGCTTGGGTTCACTATTTCAGGATGGACCCTAAAAGGAATAATTTTTCAAGGAGAGAATCTTTTTAATAAAAATATTTTAGTACACTCAAGTGAATCCGTGAAGGCCAAAAGGGAAGTGCTAAGGACCAGAGGTGAGTGATTGTAATTATTTTAAATTTCTTTAAGTAATTTAAAATAATAGGGTTTCCAATGGTTGTAGTTTAACTACGATTTTTGGAGTAACTTTTTAGTAATTTATTTACAGTTTTTAGAATTATTTTTAGTCTACTCCTTCTAGCTATTCTTTTCAGTTAATTTTAGTTTATTTCTATTAATTATAGCTTTTCCCATTTAATTACAGTTTATTTACAACATTTTAATTTATTTACTGTTATTTATGCGTTATTTACATCTTCTTCCTACGCCTTGGATTTCCTTCTATTTTCAGTTTTCTTTTATTTCTCCTTCTTCTTCTTCGCGTATGGATTAGAATAGAATTAACGCGAAATTGGATTAAATTATAAGAAATCTGAAATAATGGAACATGAGATGTAAATCACAAAGACTGGAATATAATTGGAATAGGACTGAAATTATGCCTAATTATGATATTAATTGGACTGAATTAAGAAGATTAGCCTAGTTATAACTTAGAATTATAACTAAAAAGCATAAAAGGAGAAAGAAGCCTATTTTCACACTTAGACCTTGGGTTAAGTAATAAGCATGATTATAACGTAAGTTATAAATTGATAAACTATGGAAACTATGGTAAACTATGAAAACTATGGCGCTTATTTTAAGACTTAGGATAAATTAATAAACAATAATAGTAATTGATAAAAATAAAGGCTTATTTAAATAATTTATCTAAGTTAATAAGCAAAGATAAGAGTAGGACCTGTACCAAATAGCATTCCCCTAAGATTTATATGGTTACGGTGTTTCACATAACCCTGAAGTGAGACGAGGTGCTTCACATAATCCTGAAATGAGGCGAGGGGCACGATTATGCTGGCCAGGGTAAATAAAAGGTCAAAAGAGGAAGTAACGGGTAGCATGGACGTGGTGGCAGTTACGCGTGCGACTTCCATTTCGGTGCTCGGTAATCGCTATGAGTTCCAAGCGCTTAGTAAGTGTGACTTTCATAGACCCAAAGTCTACTGTGTAGGGAAACGTCCGGTCCACAGTAGATTCTATGGAGTAGCAGGTCAATCAAAGGGTAGAATTAGAAATTCAGCCTAATCAAAGCAGTTATCAAGGACAAGTGCAAACAATCAAAGTTAACCTATCTTACTAATTGAGCAATAGTTTATTCGTATTTATTTCCAGTTTCTCTCTTTTCTATTTCCTTTGTTTCCTTTTATATACTAGAACCGTTGTAAAGTCTATTGCTTTTACTTTGCTTAAAGATTCTAGTAATTACTATCATTCACCAGACTTTTAGTCTGACCCACTTCTCTATTTTCCCCTTTCCTCCCTAGGAAATCAAGGGAGAGAACAATAGATCGCGGTTACTTGGAGGGTTCTTGGAGAAGATTTCTACCATGTATTTCTTTTATTCTAGCTTTAGCTCTTTCTGTGTACTGGCTTATTATGAGGGATATTATGTACTCTGATTTTTGAGACTATGAGTTTTTATGAGACATCTTGGATTTTGAGACATGTATGTGTATTTGGTATTTGGCTTATTTGATTTATGAAACAATTATGAAGTCTTGTTTTAAATAAGTTATTATCTTAGTTTCTGCTGTTTTTATCTATTTTTGTCTTGTGAATCTTAGTCTCTGTTAGTTTCAGTTATACCTGTAACGCACCACACTTTTTAATGTGTCCTTTTGGGAATATTAAGGGATGTGAGGTATTTCAGAAGTTCTTGCTAATGTTGTTACCAATTTTGAGAGAGTGGATTAGATGTCGACGTAGAAACACCGATGAGTACATACAAGGGGTTCGACATTTTATAAACTTCGTAAAGCATCATTCACCGTCTGATTTTGAAATGTGCAGTTGTCCCTGCAAAAAGTATAGAAATTCAAAAAAACTATCCTTTAAAGCAGTCAAGAAACACTTGATCATTTATGGTATGGATCCAACATATGATGAGTGGTTTTTTCACGGTAAAGGAACGACACAGATGCAGTAGTCAATCCTACACCAAATGTTACCACCAATTAGGCTAGCATATCTCATCAAATTCGAGAGGAAAACCATGTAGAAGGTGCTCTTAGAAACCTTGTTGATAATGCATATGGTGTGTATGATAGCATACATGATATTGGTGATGGTCATCAGGGAAGAAAGTACACCGAGTACAAAAGAAAGTCAAATGAAAAACTATATTCTTCTTGTGAAGACGGTCTTACAGTGTTAAGTGTCCTTATAGAGCTATATAATTTGAAAAAGGAATTCAATTGGTCAGGAAACAGTGTGACCAAGTTGTTGAAGAGATTGAAAAAGTGGCTTTCGAAGGAAAATACACTACTGGATAAATACCGCACAATGAAACAAATGTTAAAGGATTTGGGAATGAATGTAGAGTCCATACATGATTGCGAAAATGATTGCATATTATTTTGGAGGGAGAATAAAGATGCCATTGAATGTCCTCGTTGCCATACATCGAGATTTAAAGTTAAAGATGAAGGTAAAATTGTAAAAGTTACAAAACAACCTAGAAAAGTTTTAAAATACTTTCCAATAATTCATAGATTAACTAGACTTCACACTATACCATGGATAGCTTAAAAAATATTATCACATAGTAAAGCAAAAATTATTGGAATTCCATGCGTCATCCTATCGACTCAGCTGAATGGAGATCGGTTAAGAATAAGTGGCCAGAGTTTGCTAATAATGCTTGAAATGTTTGGCTTGGAATTGCTACCGATGGGTTTAATCCTAATATAATTCAGTCAAACAATTATAGTTGTTGACCCATGTATATGGTTCCTTATAACTTACCTTCTTTGTTATGCATGAAATCAGAATTTCAAATGTTGTGTTTATTAATTCCTAGACCTAAAGCACCAAGTCAAGATATTGATGTATATTTAGAACCCCCTGTGGATGATTTGAATCAACTTTGGATGATAGGAGTGCTTGTATTTGACATGAACAAGAAAGAGTATTTCACAGTGGGAGCAATGCTATTGTGGGGAATTCATGATCTACCTACATTTGGGAATCTATCGGGTTGTGTGACTCGTGGTTATAAGGCATGCCCTATTTATGCTACAGAGACCGAGGCAAAACACGTTGGTAATAAGATTGTTTATACAAAGTACATAAGATTTCTGAAGAATGGTCATCCGTATAGAGCACCAAAACAGGATGGTATAAAGATATAGAGTATAAGGAATCTCCAACACGACTGACAAGATCGGCTCTTTTGGAGAAGATTGCTCATATCAAATACACACCCGGTAAATCGATTAGAAAAAAGAAGTGTATGGGAGATGATGTTGATCGTGATGAAGAACACCTTGTAAACGAGAATGACGATTGAATAAGACCAGCATGGTATAAAAAGTCGATTCCTTTTCCCTTAAAGTATTGGAGTGGTCATAAAGTGCGACATACAATAGACGTGATGCATACTGAGAAGAATGTGGCAGAGCATTTTATTAATTTGTTATTCGATAGAACCAAACAATCCTCTAAATTTGCATTTGATAAAGATTACAAGATCCAATGTTGTCAAGTTCTAAAAGATGTAAAACTTCCATCGTGCTTTGGAACTAAATTAGGCAACTTAGTAAGTATTCAGCTGCCTAGTTTGAATATTAGAAAGTCATATGATTATCATATTACTATCCAACATTTTCTACCTGTCATAGTTCAACATGCATTTCCAAAGTTTCGTGACTTGAGGTGTGCGATTTTACAAGTATGCTTGTACTTTAATATTATTTGTTCAAAAGTTTTGATTCGAAAGAATTTCCAAGCCGCCAAAGATATGATTGCTGAGGCGCTATATGTGTTGGTTCATTATATTCCCGATAAGTTTTTTGATATAAGTATACACCTAATGGTGCATTTAGCTGATCAAGCACTACCGTGCAGACCAATTAATTATACGTGGATGTATCCATTTGAAAGGCGAGACATTCTTTTTAATAATTAGTATGTGAATTATTTTTTACTGATAATATAAAAACATGCATTATTTTATGTTTTCTTAGAGCTATGAAGGAGTGTAAGGACATACCTAGCAATAAACGATATGTGGAAGGGTCGATTTCGAAAGCATATCTTGTTTCAAAATCTATTAGGTACGCAATGGAGTATATGCCAGATCCACCTGCTAGTAATCATAGCTCTAAACAAGCACCATTCTTGGATGAAAATGGTAATGATACATATGAAAGTTCCATTATTGAGGGTAAAACTATCAAGCTAAGTGGCGTACAACGCATACAAATTCGAAGGTGGATACTTTTAGAATGGACATACTAGATCTTGTTGATTATTATAGGTTTGTATTATTATTTTTTACAAATTATAAAATAACTTTCTATTTACTTAATATATAACATGTTTACTTTGTAGCGAGTATCGATTGTCATTTGAAGATGCTCACCGTAATAAAAAAAAGACTTCAAACAAAGGCAGAAGTTGTAGTACAATCTGAATCCATTGATTGTTTGCACAACATGGTTTGTTAGGCTTATACAAAAGAACAGTTTGATTATAAAAATACGACTTTATTTAATATATTTTAGTCGTTTTAACAATTAATGGAAGAAAAATGCATGAATTCACCGTTATGGTATTATGTTAGTGGGCCAACGTGGCAAGCCAAAACTCATCTCAAATATAAGATCAATGGCTATGTATTTTCTCCCCAACATTATGACAACACTCATTCAACACAAAATAGTGGTGTTTGCATGGATGCAATTACAACGTTTATCACAAGTGCAAAAGATTTAAATCCTATGGATAAGGATATACTTGGTATGGTATTATCAAAGAGATCATTGAGATTAATTATTATGATTTTCAACATGTGGTATTCTATTGCGACTGGGTAAATATTGCCGACAAAACACATGGGTGTAAGATTTTTGCAGACTCTAATTTACCGATGGTGAATCTAAAGAAGCTTAAAAGTAGCAACGGATAATATGATGAGCCAGTCATTCTTACGTTTGAAGCAAGCCAAATCTTTTACATAAAAGACATACAAAATCCTGATTGGTCCATTGTACGACGTTCGCCTAAGCGCTTGACTGATGACACAGATGATTATGAGATGCCAACAAACTTCCATTCCAATTTAAATGAGCAATACAACTTTACATTGTTGAAATGCATGGAATCTAAGTAGACAAATATGATAGTAACTAGTGATGTTTTGTTTATTTTTTGTTTGATGTATTGAATCTATGTTGACATCTGATTTATACAGGGGTAGTAAAACATGTTTTTAAGACTTTTATGTGGTTTAAATTTGTTTGGCAAGTTTACCCTCTATTTAATGCTTAATTCTTAGTTGTTTTCATACTAATTTTCATCTTTGCACTACAGGTAATCTGCTTGTTTATAGTTATATATTAAACACTACCCGTCCTTTTATGTTATGATTACTTGATTTTAAAGTAAGAACAATTGAAAGATCTGCCTTTATTCTAACTGTCGTTGTTCTAACTGAATTGGTTAAATTTGTATATTGCAGAATGTCAACTAGTAGCAACAGTGCATCACAACATCAAGAAAGCACTGAAGATGATGTTCCTCCTCTACCATCAAATAAAAAATACTCAATAATTGTTGACATGGAGGGTGCTAAAGGAAGAGATGCAAAAAATGGAGTTCTCGTTGCGGAGTTTTGATTTGCAGGTTCATTCCAGTTAGTTACAATGATTGGAGGAAAGTAGATGGCTTTTATAAGGATAATTTATGGAAAACACTCATGGTAATTTACTTTACTGTACATTTATAAAAACCACATTATATTGATGGAAATATTGCTAAATCCTCTTGGATTTCTATCAAATCCATTTAAATATCCACCTTGCGCATTTTTTGATGTTTTATTTGGTCCAATAGAGATCGGTCTTTTAATTGTAGTAAGTTTTGTTACTAAAAGTGGTAAAGTAATTCTATTGAAAGTTTGTGTTACTTTTAGTCTTCTGCTAGACACATGCTGATATTAATTATAGAATGGTTACTGGAGTCAAAGGAATATTTGAAACTCCATTAGTCTCTCTTTTTCTATGCTTCTCGAATGCAAAATTTTATCAAAGTTAGGTACATATATAGAGAATCAGATCACTCATCGATTTGGGATAGTAAATTTAAAATTCATGTAGGATATTAAATAAGATCACTCATCGATCAAAGTTAGGTACATATTTATAACTTGAGTGTTCTTATCAATAATTGTTTTGATTATTTTCTTTTTTTTTGTAGAAGGAGTTTGACATGAGTCTAGATCCAACTATTGCATGACCTATTTTGGAGAGAGGTTTTTCACAATATTTCAGAACAGTAAAATCAAAGCCATGAGACAAATTTTTGAAGAAAGATAAAGAGTTATTACCTAGACGTATTGCGATTGATAATCGTCCGAAAGATATTGATAAAGTCCAGTGGGAGAAATTTGTTGATATTGAGTACAGTGATAAGAAAAGAAAACAATGCAAAACGAACGCTGAAAATAAAGGAAAAAAAATACAATACCTCATACTTTGGGGAGAAAATCATATACTCGACTTTATAAAGAATTGGTATGTAGTAATCATTGTACATGTAAACTTAATTGCAATGCATAATTTACAAATTAATTCATATCTATTCATGTAGGAAGTGGAGAATCCGGAATGCAGGCTTACACGAGCAAAAGCATGGAAAGTAGCACACACAAGTAGGAAAACCGGAGAGGTGCTTCCATACACAGCAGAAAAATATGTAAGTCCGCCACTACAAACAAATTGTGAAGCATATTTTTAAACGGTTCACCCGAAATGAGCCTGGCTCAGTCGCCAGAACCGAGCTAGGCTCTGTCTGGCAGGAACTGAACCAGGCTCAGTTAGCAGGAATTGATCCACTGAGCCAGACTCAGTCCGCTAGGAACTGAGCAAGGCTCATTTCCAGCAACTGTGCACGGCTCAGTTCCAGCAATTAAGTCAGGCTCAGTTGTCAGAAACGAAGCCCGGCTCCATTCACCCGAACTGATCCTGACTCGGTTCGTCGAAGAAGCAACTGGGTTCGATTTCAAAACTGAGCATGACTAGTGTTTTTTTCCATTTGGTTTTTATATTAAGCATTGTTTTTGAATATTCAGGCTTTAATAGAAGCTGCGGAAGAAAAGCAAAAATCAGAAGCTACTATTAATGGTAATGAAGGAGTAATTAGTTTGAAAGATTTCAGAAGAGATGTCGTTGCTGAAGTTTTTGAAATGATAAAAATGGTCATGCAATTAGTTCTACATCTAATGTAGAGCACGTAAAAACTCACTTAAGCTTCAAAAGCAATTATCAATTACAAATAAAATAAAGATAAGTGATGGAAAATAGAGATGCAACACAAGATTGATCGAATGCATGAAGAAAGTAGAACAATGAATTCGACTCTAGCTGATTTGCAACATTATATAAGGCAACTTGTTAGTTAGATTGGAACAAATTCGATGACACCAAGAACAAATATTGATTTGCATATGAGCACCATCCCAACCCTAGTCCTGCTCCATCTACTGATGTTATTGGATCCTCTATGGTTGAAAGACAAGCAGTGCAATTATTGTCACGAAAATTGAAAGTGGTAGCTAAAGGACATCTAGGAATGCAAAAGATTTGTCATGGTAGGAAGGTTGTAGATGGAGAAAAGGTTATTTGGGTGGAGGATGTTCTCGATCCAAACGAGCCACTTTTTGATGCGTCTCAAAATGGTCATTATACATTATCCGAGTTGGTTGATGGTGGTTTTTTAATTTGGTCGGAGTGTCGCATTCGTTGTTTGTAAGCTTCAAAATATTTTGTATTAGTGAAATTTGAAATTGTCACAATGAACTTTGTAGAATTTGATATGAACTAATTAGTATGCTTGATGTTTTTTTTTTAAATTTGATGATATGTTAGTGTTGAAATTTAATTTCATGTTTGTTATTGCTATAAATTTGAATTTGTATAGTTGAAAGAAATAATATATGATTATACTATAAGATCCTGAATGGGATATGGTTCAACTATACCAGATCTACAACACTTATAAGTGTTGGTAATTTTGGTATTTACCTATGTGTGTAAGCAATTTCCAACGGTTATATGAAATAATATGTGATTATACTATAAGATCCTGAATGGGATATGGTTCAGCTATACCAAATCCACAACACTTATAAGTGTTGGTAATTTTGGTATTTACCTACATGTGTAAGCAATTTCCAATGGTTATAACCTTTGGAATGGTTATAACCGTTGGGAATTTCCTTATTTTCCAACGGTTATAACCATTGGGAATTTCTTTATTTCCAACGGTTATAATCGTTGGAATTAAGTACTTTTCTAACGGTTATAACCGTTGGAAATAAGAAATTCCGAACGGTTATAACTGTTGGAAAATGTGTTGCAAAATTTATCACGTACCTATTACCAACGGTTATAGCTGTTGGTAATTTGATTTGCAATGGTTATAACCGTTATGAAATGTCAATTCTGGTGTTGTGGTACTAGTTCCCCTTGATCAAATTGCAAGGGAAGTGGAAGTTTTTAGTTTCTTTTGATGTCGCTGCACTGAGAGTTCTCTTGTTATTTCCCCCCAAGCCATCGGGAAATATTCATATTGCTGCTTTTTACGTTTACAAAGATGAGGCAAGAGATGAGAGGATGAAGATAGCTGCTTTCGTATACGCAAGGGAAAAGGTGCTTCCTCCATATAGGACCGAGAATTCCAAAACAAAAGAGAAAGCGGCACATCTATCTTAGCCAACCAAGGAAGACATCTCGCATATCGCACATGAAAGGGAAGTTCATCTCGTCAAGTCAGTTCAGTGATATGAAGATAGGAAACTGTCAAAGGTAACTCTGGCTCTAAAAGCCAACCCATTTGAATGCTTGACTTTGACTCTGTTACTCTTTTACTTTTTTAGGACCACTATTTATCTTAGTTTTCTTTGATCCTCTCCCTACTCTAATTGGGCATTTCGTTAGGTGAGTCCGGTAGGTATGTTATTTAAGGAAGAACTGGTTGGTTATTTCTTTATAGAGAAAGGACAAAGACCATTGATCTCATTAAACTTTCCCTTCTGTCTGTGGTGAGGGTGACCTTGTTTAAAAATGGTTTGGTGTGCCCTTTCCTATGGTGTCTCTTCTATGTTAGCTAGTATAAGTTTTGGTGATTTTGTTTTAGTAAGGCCAGTAGGAGATGAGTTAGCTAGTAGAGTCGTGCAATCAGAATAATCCTTGAACCTTTTTCGGTCTCTTTTAGCGGCGAGGAGCTTTCTCTCTTAAAGAGGGTCTTCGTTGCGCTTTCCTCTGACAGCCTTACGAGGCAAGGGCGCCCTAGCTAGATTCAAGTTCTCCTCCTAGGTAAACGCATTCTTTTTAATGAATACCCGGTAGCTGTAGCAAAGGAAGAAAGCGTAGAGGATCTGCCTGATCCGATCACCGAAGATGGAACAACTTCTGACCCGGCTTAACCACGCATTTATTCAGTCTAATTGGAAGACTGCTATTGAATCAGCGCTTGAAATAGGGTCTTTTCGCGACTCCACCGCTATTGATTAGGGCTGCTAGCCTCTTGTTAGCTGCTTTTCCCGTCCAGGATTCAGTATTCTTGGATTATGCTTTACCGAGCTTCTCTCTTTAAGCTTTAAGGCAGGGCTAAGGCATTGGTTGACTTTCTTTCTATTCTTTAACTTGGGAGCGAAGGAACTAACGGTGGTTCTACTTTGCCTTTTGCTTCCCCAGTTTCCTTTCTTTTGTTAGTAGTCGATCTAGTTGCTTCTCTGGTCTTGGTGGGTTAGGTTAGTATGGGGAATTATATTCTGTTTCAGAAAGAACTTTGAGTGAACAAGACAAAAGCCTTGAATTTCTCAAGCTTGATTCTAAATAGCTATTAGTTCAAGCAGGAGAGTCCGTCTTTCTTTGTGAAATGGCCGAATTAGTCACACCCATAGAAAGAATCAATCCCACATTCGGCTAAAGAGAAGCAAAGGAAAGATCAGAGTTGGCATTAACCCCGTTGTTGGCTGAATATTGATTATAATGAAGGAATTCTTTTGGATTATTAATGGAAATATGGATTTTATTTGAAAAACTAAACAATATATCTTTAGACAAAATGAATATATAAGGTAGTCCTCAGATCTTTCATTGAAAATTTCCCATCAACTTTTTCCTATCCGATGTTGGATTGGACTAAATTTTTATACTCATGCCACTGTTATTATATACATCATTTATATAAAAAATTTGATCCTTTAAAAACTTTATCCTAAGCAATTTCTTTTTTAAGTCAACGGTGAATATGAATGATTTTGGTACTAACTCATGATTTTTAAGAGGCTACTGTTTTGAAATGATATCAAAGTTTCTAAAGTTGACCTATATTATAATAATTTGGCCTCAAAAAAAGTTAAATTCAAAAATGCATGAAATTTTATGCCGAGGGTGCAAATGGGATTGAAATGACGGGAGATGTGACCCCCCTCGTCAGTCGCATGCACGTGTGTGTATGTCTGTATGTGTGTGTTACTACATACATACATACATACATACATACATCTATATATATAAAGCTTCACTACATCCCTCTTAGTTACACCTAATTTAGATTTTAGAGCGACACAATTCGAAATAAAAAAATTGTAAATATTTTATTACATGAACATAAGTACTAAAGTTACACTGGTACCATATTAATGTAAAATCATCAGTCATAATGCATTAATGCAATTATTAACACATAATCCTATCATACATAACATCCACCAGTGCCACTCTAGTATATACAGTAGACAAAAAAGCACACTGCTATAAATATGGATGTCTAAAACAATTTGGGGTAGATATTTCTAATCTTATCTCTATCCCCCATTTACAATCATCCTTATCGTCTCCACTGGAAGCAAACAAGTTTAATAACTTTGTTTCTTAACTCCATCTTATCTCGACGACCTACTATCCCGGTCTTCTATCATACGTCAAATCTAGTTCTATAAATAAATCTAATAGAGTTAAGAATATGCCATAAGGGTAATTCTGTAATTTATTGTAAATAATTAACTCTATAATCAATTCTCCTTCATAATAAAAAGGTGTTTTCTTTCTGTTATATGTTTGTTACAATATGTTATAATTAATTATTTAATTTAAGTATGTTTAACATAAAATCCATAAATATTGTGTTTGTGATGTTAATTACAAATAATTGTAATCGTGTGTATTTTATCACAATATAATAAAAACATCATTTTAAATATTCCTTGTCAAGATATATCGAGATTATATATCGATGCATCCGTTGAGACTAGAATATGTAACGCTCTCCAAATATTGGGCTGTGTATTACTCATATTTGTTGGGGACCAAGGGGTTACGTACTGATGGTTAATGGATAACTATGTAGTGACCCACTTAATAGTTTTCTATTCGTTAATATAACTAAGGTCAAGCAGAAAATATCGATGTGACAATATTACACAGTTCTCTTGACTTGAGAATACTGTCGGTCTTCAATATGAAAGATCCACTTTGATTATAGTCAAATCGTGGCACGACATTAATCGAACGAGTGTACAGTTGCATTGAGTGAAAGTATTGGAAGTGAAACGGTATTCAAAAGAGGATTCTTCTCCTCAGTTTTATGAGGTCAGTATCACGGTCAACTAAAGTCAACTCAAAGTCAAAATCTCTAGTTAGAGTAGTTCGGTTAATAATAATTTTTATTCTAGAAATAAGGACTTTGTGTTTGGACTATAAAGTTGAATATGGATGATATTAGAACTTTGACCATTACCAAATTCCATAAGTTCTATGTGATATAGTTTTGATGAAGAGAATTGGTGTAAATGATTATCATGCCCGGGTAACACTTAAATAAAGTAAAATCGAATTTTACCGAAGCTAAGTAAGCGATAAATTTGGTCATAATGTCATACTATCTGTTAAGTGATGTATGAACGTTAATATTCGAATTATTTGATATTAATCGCTGACCGAATTTACATCTAAGGTCACACAACCGAAATGTTGAATCCTCCTAATTACCACCTGATTTAATTGATTATAATTGTTATAAATTAAAATTAATATTTATGAAATATTAATTATAAAATTTTATTTAATTTATGTTGATCAATATTAAATAGTGTGTATATTATAACTATAAACACATGTATCGATATACGATATCGATGTGCATTTGAATTAGATTTAAATGTATTTTTGTTGATTGAGCTTGAAGTAATTTTGAGGCCCATGGGGGAGCTTATCTTGGCCGGCCATATGAAGGGGATGGGGTTTTGAATTTTGGTTCAAAAAGGAGGTGAATGGGTAAGAGAGAGAGAGAGAGGAATCTTGATCCTTTTTTTCTCCTTAGATCTTCTATATATGTATTCATCTCCGACTCTTCTTTTTAACATACTTTTCTTTTTCTCCCCCTCTTCATACTTCTGGTCGAAAACTCCCACCTCCCTCTTTAAAATTTTAAAGTAATTTAAACACAAAATTAAATCAAATACAAAGGTTGATGTTTGCTGGATTCAGACTAGTAGCATACTAATATGGATTCTGAAATTATTTCAAGGAATTCTGATTCTACATTTCAAAGTATACTATCTGGGTATTATATGAAAGGTAAATTCTCTATTTACAATGGTATATTAATGTTTATTATATTATATATGTTATATATAGTAGTTGAAAATGTTAAGAATTAGTATAACATTGTGCTTTCTTCATTGGATGGAATATATGATTAAAAAAATTATATATATAATGCTCATGGCCAGATTAAAAACATGATAATTTAATTTCGAATTTGATCTATTATTATTAAATTGATTTTAATGTAAAGTTTAAGTTAATACAATATATAATTACATAATGCATATATTTTATTTTATTATATTTTTATATATGAATATAAAATTTATTTTTTAGCATTTTACTTATATATATTTAAATCCATATATATATTGTGTATATATAACTTAATTTAAAATTGAATTGAATTGTGTATATAATATATATGTATGTATGTATGTATATCATAAAACATGCTTGTAAATATTTTGATATAAAATGTATACCTTTAATTATTTTTCAAAAATTTAAAAAAAAAATAAAAGAAAATTTCCGTTTGGAAAATAATTTATGAAAAACAGTTTTCTGAAACAATTTAAAACCCAAAATAAAAAATCTTTATATGGCCGAGAGCATATTTATATGTACACACATACATACCTCCACACACACACACATATGCATATATATTTGTTTAATTGTTATTTTATTAAACATATTTATATGTATTTACATATACATATATACATATATGTAATATTCCAACATTATTCTATTACATGTATACACACACACACATTTTTATGTATATTTTTTTTTGATTTTGAATTATTTAATATATATATTTACTTATTTATTCAAAATTATTAATTAAATTACATTTTGAATCATGTAGATATAAATATAAAATATAAAATATAAACATTATGTTTGATTTTAAAATTATAAATCATTTGTATTAAAATTATTTTTAGAACTTTTACATTTTATAGGTATTGTTTTATAATACATAAATTATATATACATATACATACATACATACATACATATATATATATAATATACACACACATATTGATAGCACATATGTGTAAAGAGGGGTTAACATATCCGCTGCAGTGTAAATCCCAACAACTACACACGAACATGTCAAACCATGTACACTTTTATACTGCTCATGCATACATACACTTATGTGTATATGATACGCATATTATATTTATATAATACAAATTTAATAACAAATAAAGCTTAGTTGATATAATTAAATAAAATATTAATTTTATTTGAAACAAATTTAGATGAGATCTAAATAAAATTAGACTTCATAGGCCTAATAAGATCCAATGGAAGAATTATTTTTGAAATTTTCCCAACTGCATGCTAGCCTAGTTTCAACAAAATTCTCGATCGCCCATAGTTCCATTACCGTACTAGGGTCGATCATGCATTTTATCCAATGCGATATATGAAAAATATTATACACACCTACCAAACTATTAGGTTGACAAGCAAGTTTACCAATCCTCTCTATCACTGGAAATAGACCTATATACCTAAGAGCCAATTTTCTAGCCATCCTAAAGCACATAACGCCTCACATTGGTGAAACCTTTATGAACACTTGGTCGTCTGCTGTGAACTCAAGTTTGTTTCTCCTCTTATCGACATAACTCTTTTGGCTCCACTGCATAACTTTCATTCTTACACAATTCAAGTCTAACTTCTCAGTAGCATCTCTTACCAAGTCGGGTCGTAACATGAGTCTATCTCCTATGTCCAACCAATATATATGTGACTTGCAGGGTCTACCACAAAGCGTTTCAAATGTGTCATTACAATACTTGACTGGTAATTATCATTATAGGTAAATTCTACTTAATGCAAATGATATTCCCAATATCCTCCAAAATCTAGGACACATGCCCTCAGCAAATCCTCTAGAACTCGGTTCACCCTTTACTTTTGACCATTTGTCTATGGATGGTAAGCCATGCACAAGTTCAATTCTATGCCTAACGTACTCTACAAACTACTTCAGAACTCACTGGTAAACAACGGGTTCCCATCACAAACTATGCTACTCGAAATTTCGTGGAGCTTTACAACATTCTTCACATATAGCTTCACTAAGCTAGCTACCATCCTTGTCATCTTCACCAAGATGAAATGAGCGCTCTTAGTCAATGTATTGACTATTACATATATACTATCATTTTCTATTCTTGACCTTGGCAATCCATCTATAAATTCCATAGAAACTGAGTCCCACTTCTAATTCGACACTTCTTAGGGTTGAAATAAACCACTTGGTTTCTAATGCTCAACTTTCACTTGTCAACATGCGATACACTTCTTAACATATTCACCAACATATATCTTTATCCGTTCCCAAAAGAAGACACGCTTCATGTTATAGTATACCTCTGTTCGGGATGAATTGTATGATAGAGTTAAGGGTATGCCCGGGGGGAAATTCTGTAGTTTATTATAAATAAATTAACTCTATAATCAATCATCATTCGTAATAAAACCGTTTTTCTTTTTGTTACATATTTGCAATAAATTAAATATTTAATTAAAATATATTTAATAGAAAATCCAAAAATGGTGTGTTTGTGATAGTAATTACAAATAGTTGTAAACATGAGTATTGTATAGCAATATAATAAACACATCATTTTATATATTTCTAGTCAGGATACACTGAGACTGGATTTTGATATACCGTTGAAACTAGAGTATGTAACGCTCTTCAAATGTTGGGCAGTGTATTATTCATGACTGCTGGAGGCCCTAGGGGCTACGTACCGATAGTTATTGGATAACTATGGAATGGCCCACTTGATAGTTTTCTGGTGGCTAATATAACTAAGGTCAAACAAATAATATTGATGTGGCTAATTTACACGATTCTCTTGACTTGAGAATGTTGTGATCTTCAATATGAAAGCTCTACTTTGATTATAGTCAAATCATAGAATGATGTCCACCAAGTGACTATAGTTGGGTCGAGTGGAAGTATTGAAAGTAAAACATTATTCAAGAGAGGATTCATCTCTTTAGTTATACGGGTTGGTATCATGGTCAACTCAAGTCAACTTAAAGTTAAAATCTATGGCTAGAGTAGTTCAGTTAATAATAATAATAATTATTATTAAAGCAAGGACTTTGTTTTTAGACTATAGAGTTGAATATAGACAATGTTGGAATTTTGACCATTATCAAATTAAATAAGCAAAAAATGATATAGTTTTAATGAAGAGAATTGGTGTAAATAATAGTCACAATCGGGTAACGCTTAACAAAGTTAAACTAGATTTTGCCGAAATCAAGTAAGCGATAAATTTGGCTAAAATATCACACCACCTTCTAAGTAACGTGTGAATGTTAATATTCGAATAGTTCAATATTAATTGCTGACCAAATTTACACCTAACCGGTCAACCAACTAAAACGATGAATACTCCTTTGACCAAATGATTTAATTAATTTGTAATTATTATAAAGTGATTAAATTAATTAATATTTATGAAATATTAGTTATAAACTTTTATTTTAATTCGATGAACAAATATTATTAAATATATTTATAATATTTATAAATATGTGATCGATATACAATATCGATACGCGCTAAAATTGGATTTAAATGCAAAATATTTTGTTTGGCCTTTAAATGAGTCTGAAGCCCATATAAGGGGCTGATGTATTCGGCTATGATGAGGGCATCTAGGTACGGCCATTTGATGGTAAGTCGATGGCTAGATTTGTATAGATAAGGGATAGAGAATTGGTAAACATCTAGATCCTAACTTGTCTCAATTCCTCCTCTATATAAGCATCTCAACCCGCACTTATTAGATGACCTTTTGAAAGCCTCCTAACCCCTTATTTTTAGCCGAACCATACCCTCCCCTTTCTCTATTAGTACAAGTTCAAATGAAAGTAAAAATTATTATATTCGATAGGTGGTGGCTATGCAGTTAAAGTTCGACTAAAGCCCCGCAAAATCCATACTACAGCACGTAGCGTTCTTCGATTGATGCGCTATTTCAATTTAGCGCCGTTGAACAGTAGATCCACTTTAAGCCTCGCTATTTTCCATTGCACCCACCAAATTAAAGCTTTTTAGCACCCACTTTAGCAATATTAATATACAAAGGTTGATTTGACTAGTTATCTTTTAAACCAAATCAACAAAGTTAGGGTAAAAATCTAATTTTAAGGCAAAAGTGCACTATATAAGTCAAAAATCTATTGTAGCCGTCCAATCTAGTATACATAAATCAAGATATTCTTTGGTTTTGTTATATAAGATTAAATAATGTTTCTTTTTCCTATATATATGATCTGAGAATGAGAATAAATTAACTTCAAAATACTTATTTTTATATCTAATGAAGCTTTTTGCACCTAGGCTATTTTCTTCTATATCCCCGCTATAACATTTTGCACCTCCACCACTATAGAACCACTAAGCATTTTAACTGTACAGGTTGGTGAGCATCGATTCAAGAACAAGCACTCCACTGGATTGGAAATTAATTCGAGGAGTAGATCTCGTTAATTCAAGGTATACTTAGAGGCATTAGACATAAGGTAAGTTTCTAACCTATATATGAATATTAATGTGTGTGTATATAATGTTTATATCATGCTTATTATGTTATTAGTGAGGTAACGATTTTAATATATAAATATATTGTCACAATTAGATTGGTAGTAATTTTACACACACACACACTAAGATTGGTAGTATTTTTACACACACACACACATTTATATTTTTTCAGTCATGTATATGCCAATCGGTAGCACGACTTAATAAACAAACGATTTTTGTTTATTTTAAATAATTTAATTTATAATATATATATATATATAAATATATACACATATAGTTCATAATTTACTACCTTATATTTTATTCAAAATATAGTTATATAATTATATATATAAAGTTTTGTAGGTATGAGATTTTCGGTAGAAATAAAAATATTTTTACATATATGTATATTTGTATTTAAATAATAATTAATTAATTAATTACATAAATTAACTATACCAATATATATATACTTTGTATAAACTATGTTTTATATTTTATAAAATTAAATTAACACATAACATGCTCTTAGTACAAAAAGACATTTTTTATACATTTAAAAATATTGAATTATTGGTCGAGAATTAAAAATTGATTTTAAAATTGATTTTAAATTATAAAATTATATAATTAATATTCAAATTACAAAGTATCTCTTAGAATTTTACTAAAAATTTAAAATTCAAAATTATGTTGCAAAATTAATTTTTATTAATTTTTAAATTATATTCGTACAGATATTTATACTAATATATATTTTGTAAAATTTAAAAATTAGAAAAAAATCTAAGCCGTGCGAATGACCAGACACACACACACACATATATATATATATATATATATATTATATACACGCACATACATACATACATACATACATACATACATACATACATACATATATATATATATATATATTATACACAATAAGAAACAACAGTATTTCCGACGGCTTTAAACCGTCATAAGCCATCAAAAGCCGTCGAAAGCCGTCGAAATAAAGGTAGTTGAAGATCCGTCATTCCGACGGCTTTTCTACGGCTCTGTCATTCTACTTCCGACGGTTGTCGATGACTTTCCAATGGTTTTCGACGATCCATTATGCACTGTGGGAGGGTACAGTTTACCCAATTTTGGGTCGCAAGCCGTCCGAAGCCATCGGTTAGTTGGTATACAAAAGTCGTCGAAAATTTGGAGGTTTATTTTTTATTTCAGCAGCCTTTCAACTCCAAACAACACATATATATCAATATATATCACAGCTTAATTTTACACATATAAATCATATATATCAAATCCCAGATCACATATATAACATCAATAATAAAAAAACATCAATATTTATAATAAACCAGACTCAAACAACTCGCAATATACTCAAACATCCAACAATATACGATAAACCAAACTCAAATCAGTCAACATACCAAAATACATCCTAAAATGTAGCAAACATTCCAACAATATCTCAAAACAACTCAAATCAACCTCACACATCCGATATCTCAAAATGTATCAAACATATCAAATCACATCAACCTTACCCATCTCAAATAGTATATGCAACTCTCAAATACCATAGCAACAAAGTCAAACTACCTCACCCATCTCAAAGTGCATATATGTACAATGTCCTTGCACAAACAGAAAAAATCATACCTATCAATTCTAATCATCGCCTTCGGATCCTGCTAATGAAGGAAATGTGTCATGCTCCTACATATACGCAGCAATGCGATCGTCCGACAACTGGGTCATCTCCATAGACCGATGCTTATCTCGTTCCTCCAACCCAGTAATCCTATCTCTCAACTCTGCAATCTCTGCATTGTTCTGAGTTTTAATAGCCGCTTTGCCCGCGTCTAACCTGTAACATTGTTTACAAGGTGTATGAGTTTCATATAGTGTGATCAATAAAATCAATATATTATACGTTATTAATAAATATATTATACAAACATTACCTTTTAGTTCCCATAACCATAACGCCTATTCTGCATTGCTAGCTCCATGATAGCATCAAAGATTTGGTTCTCCTCGTCGGCGGTTAACTCTTCCCATCCCGCTCCCTTAAGCAGTTTCTCTCATTCTTACTTGAATTTTTCCCGTGATCCAAACAAAATTACAATTAAAATTCATACTATATTGTTTTAGTTATTTATAACTTATTATTTCAAGTGATTATTAATAATTTATAATTTAAAATATGTTTTCCATGGCCTGTTGTGATTTCGAGTCTTGCCATATGTATGTACTCTGCCATCTTCGTTTTCATGCTCGATGGCGTTAGTACGAGCAAGCATGTCCATGTAGAAGACGGGATAACCACACTCTCTTTTATGAAATAATCATTATGTATTATTATTACATATATAATTATATAATGTAATAACTATTTATAATCATAATTAATAAATTTTCCAGCACTTAACAGTAACGTCATAATGACTTCGAACCCTTGTGGTATGTGACTTGATTTTTATTTCTATTTGCAGAGTTTCTTTCCGACTATGCCTATCAATTTAAAATGAATAGTATATTTCCTATTTATAAATTGATGTAATTATTACACGAATTCTTCTAAATTTTTAATAACTATACGAGACTACAAACTTATAGGATCGATTTCACCCTAGAGGAGGGGGGGGGGTGAATAGGGTGGTACTAATAATTATAAAATTTAATGCGGAAGTATATAAAATAATCACAGCACTGATAATAGCAGAATAATAGAAACACAGATAATAGCAGAATAAAAAACAGAAATAGAACAACACAGATTTACCCAGCTTCGGCAAAACCCTACCTACGTGCTGCCCCCAAGGTTTCTACTAGAAATTAAAAAGTTAGACGCTTACACATGTAAACTCGGGACACCCTCTATCGACTAACCTAACTCTACACTCAAAACCCTGCCATCACTCAGCCATTGAGCTGCGAATTCTCGAACTACACCACCGTAGTTCGTCCCCTAATCACATGACTAGAATTTACAAAAGTTTAAAAGAGAAATACAAAATTTAAAAACAATTTAAAGAAATAAAACCCTAATTTAAATAAAGCCCAATTATAAAGTCGGCCCAAAGTAAAAACACTGTGATAACACTAAGTATATTTCTTTTCTCTTGTTTTTGACTTCGGCCCGTATTCTTTGCGTTGAAAAATGGCTGCTTCTTTCGTTCTTCTTTGTTCTAAATTAGGACTTCTGGAATTCAAGTAGCAGATTGATTGTTGATCGATTGAATTGATATTCTCGTGATTGCTTTGTCGATCGATTGTCTCTCTGATTTGCAAACGGTTGCTTTAATTCTTCGAGTTCGATTTGACTTAGTATGTGATTTCCTTTTTGCTTTTCTGGTTAATTTTCTTGAACTCGATTGATTCTTAATGCCAATGATGTTCATGGTATTTATAGGGTTTCATTCCCTAAATATTCGATCGAATATATTATTTGAATTCGTCTGATAATTTTAGTTTAGCCGTTCGATTTTGCTTGATTGTTGGTGATGATCCTGACCGGTTCAATTTCGTATATTTGCTGTTATGATTGCTTGGTCACCATGGCTTTGATTTTAGCTTGTTCGATTTTTTCTTGGTCATCACGGCTTTGATTTTTGGCTTGATATTGACTTTGTTTGAAGCACGACTACCCTGATTTTCGTAACTTCTGATATCATTCGAATTTGTTTCACTTGAGTCTCCATGCACCTGCTATGTCCTTGTTGCATTGCATTCATATTTGTGTGACATTGGTTTGGGTTGCATTTAGCTCTGTCCACTGTTCTACATGTTTTTATGATCTGGTTGCACTTGCTGTTGGTCTTCATGTATATTGATGTAGCATTGACTTGTTCATCTGTGTTACTCTCTGATCAATTCATTGTTGTGGTCTTTTTTTCAGTCATTGAAACTTGTACTTGTGATTACTGGTTTCATGTGCAGTTTGTATATTCCTTTGGGTCTGAGTATAGTTCATTTAAACTTGTGCTCGACCATTTGTATCTGGTTCCATATCTGATCATGCTTCATTGTTTTCTTTGACCATCATGTATACTTGTTTTTATCTTTATTCACGACATGGTGATTCATGTGTTCTTGTCATTTTTCAACCTGATGTGTTGATGTTCATCTCCACTTTTATACTATATGTGTGTGTGTTCACCTTAGCTGCATTCTTGATTGCTTTTGTGTGCCTGCACATGTGTACTCGAGTCTATCCTTGCTTGCATATTGAACTGCTCTGATTGTCTGTACTATTGCATAGTTGATGTGAATCTGTCTCACTCGAACTGTTTGCATTTCCATATGAACTGATATGGGCTTGTGTATATATGCACATATTCTGTTTGTCACTGCTGCTTTGAGTTAAATTTTGGTCTAAATGCATTAGTTATGTGTTCACTTGGTAGCTGGTTGAACCTGAACTGATTTGTTGTTTTGGTCGAGTCTGGAGCTTGTTTGTTGGACTGGGTTTACTTGTGAAGTCTTTACTTGTGCATGCTTATGTCTGTTGTACTTTGGTGTTGAGCCTGATCTCTGTGTTGATGTTCATGCAATTTATTGTTGCACATTTGGGTTTTAGCTTGTGGCTGGTCATTCATACTTGAGTTTTGAACTGATGCATGCTTTGTTGTTGGTTCATTCTTGAACTATTTCCAATTGAAGCTGATGTGTTTATGCCTTTGACCTTCTTGCTTCGGGTTGCATACATACTCATGTATATACATGCATTCACATGCATATATCTATATGTGTAATTGTGTAATACATGTGCGTATCCCATTTATACTCGATTTGTTCATGTGTGTATTTGCACCTGTGTTGAATCTAGCCTCGGCTCGGGTTTGACCTTGTGCTCACCTGTATCTGTAGTTTTAACAAGTGTATATCGGTGTGCACGGCCTTCTGGCATGTACAATGATACACTGTGCATGTCACAAGTTGTTCGTGTAGATGAGTTCAAAATAAATGATGACGAACAACCCAAATAACTGAGGCAAATAACATTTTCATACACACACTTTATTTTTCACCGCAAAATATTTTCTTTTCAATTTTACTGCGTTAGTATTTATTTTGCAGATAATTCAGATGCGGGATACAAATTGGAATCGAGCTGAAGATCAAATATGAGTGAATGAGTGATATGTTGTGAGGAAAGTTATGTAAATTGAAATGTATTGTAATTGAAATTTTGTATATATAGTGAGAGCACAAATTTGTACTATTCAAAATTGTAATATAATATTTGTTTGAATAAAATATCTGTTTGAATTTAAATTCTGTGTTATTTATTTTATTCCGCAAATATTTATTTAATTATGTGAAAATAAAATAGTACATTAACAAATACTTTTAATTGAATATATATATAGGTTTATTATCATCAAACAAAAATCATATACTTGCATATTCAACAATCTCCCCCTTTTGATGATAACAAACATATATTTAAGATTTTGAATTTGTTAAATGTATTTGATCATTCTATTTTCTCCCCCTATTTGAATGCTCCCTCTCTACAACAAAACTCCCTCTTCATATATGCATAAAAATAAATAAAAATATGAAAATGAACCTAGATGCAAATAGAAAATACAAAATAAATTATTTGACCTTTATTTGCCAAAATCTTAACTTTTCTCTCCCCCTTTTGTTATCAGCAAAAGAGTAATAGTGTTAGAAAAATAGAGATAGACATTAATACAACATTAATACTCAATCGAGTATAAATATTAAATTTCAATAAAAAATCAAACAAAAATCATAAATACTCTGTTAGGCACATATTCCACTTACTAATGATGGGGATGATGTAAAACCATATAGCTGGGTCTATTTGTGGTATATTTATATTAGAAATTTGAATATTTACTAACCATGCATAACCGTTAGGACTTATAAATGTGATTAGCAGTATTCCCATTTTTTTACAAAAAAATGAATTTCAAGCATCTTCTAACCACGAACCATGAGGACTTTTAAATGGGATTAGAATAGACTTGACTATTTAATAATCTATTTTGATATGTGTTCTATACATGCATAACCGTGAGGACTTTTAAATGAGCATGAAAGCACATAATCAAAAATTCCAAGTAATTCACCCATGCATAACCGCGAGGACTTTTAAATAAGAGTGAATACTTTGGATGTTTTTATTGCTAAAAAATAAAATAAAAGCGAATAATTTCCCATTTAAAATACCACATATTGACATACTATATTGGCTTTTAATGAGTGATGATCGATAGAAATATGATAGCAATAGAGACGGTCATGGAATTTTTACCAACAAAAGTTATTATAAATCTTGTTTAAATTTCTAAAGAAATTTACTAAATATATTGTCTCAAGTTATAATGTATGGTTAATATCAACACTCATCACATTTTAAATCACTATTTACCTTTTTGATAATCAATAGGGAGTCAGATTAGTTAATATAGTCATTTAAGATCAAATCCAAAAATAATTATAAAATCAAATTTTCTAATCTGAAACAAGGTCAACAAAAACGATTTCTGGAAGGGGTTTTATAAGAAAAATGTCTGCTATTTGAAAATTAGTTGAAATGAAAAATATGCAGATATTTTCTTTGAAAATGATGTAACTACTGAATAAGTCAACATAAATCACGTCCCACTAGTAATTTTTCTACCAACTAGATTACCAGTGTAATTTGCATCCGAATTTTCCTTTGACTCAAGATTATCATTAGTTGGATGTCATAGACTAGACCGTGAAGTGTGCAACAAAGTATCTTAAAAATAGCTTTTAAATGAAATTCTTTTGGATTTGAATTTAAACCGAGCAAATAAGCAAATAATGAACATAGTGTTAGAATAAGATAAACAAATATATCCAGGTGTATCTTGAGTAATCATCAACCAACATTGTTAGTCCAAGCAATTCTATATGAAATAGTTCAAAGATGATTGGTCAACATTTTTAAAATCAAAATCAACATTTATTTCATCATCACATAACTGGATGATTTAATTCAGATTATGGTGCAGATTATCACATTTAATATATCGTTCAAGGTAGATGTACCGTTACCTATTTTACATTTACGATAATTTTTCATTGTTGCCCATTGTGATTCTGCCACCTTTGTACTAGGCTAAGGAACTTTGATTTGTCGCTGTAACGACCCAGAATTTTGAACAAATTAAATTGAAAATATTTAATTAATTTTAAATATTTGAACGATGATTTAATTTGAATTCCCGATATAACTTTGAAATTTGCGATTAAACTTTAAAATTTAATCGATTGAAAGTTGAATAAAAATTTAAATCTTCAATTTAAAGTTGAAGAAAAATATTTCGAAAGCTTTTAAAATTTATATTGATGATACTGAAGATAATAGAAGCCTCAGAATCGAATTTGAAACTGCTTTGATCAGTTTTAAATTTATATCGTTTAAATCGAATTTAAAAAATAGACGTCCGAGGCACAGTCTCGGAATTCGACGAAACCAGTTCCATTGGGTCCGTAATATTGAATTATTATCGGATTTTAAATTTCGTATCGATCGGAGTTGTTATGTGAGCACACGATAGATAAACGCGTTGAAAGATTTAATCGAATTTCCATTTTAAATTTTAAAAATTTGTCAACATTTTTCCTCTAATCACACCTACAACCCTGCCTAAAATCACGCCGAAGAACACAGAAGAAAATCACGCAACCCATCCCCTCTCTTTTTAAATTTCGCGTTCTTCCCTCTTTCAATTAGTTCGAAGAAACAACCGAACGAAAATAATGGCCGCTCGTTCTAATTTCCTTACTTCCCTCTTCAGATTCAAACCAAAGAAGTCAAATAAATCGTTCCACCCCTCTCGTTCAAAAGCAAACGAACGAAGCTCTCCTTCGTTCCAAATTGATATCGATGGCCGAACCTTAAATCCTCTATCCCAGTTATTCTCCACTTCTAAAAAAATCACGATTCCCTTTTTCTCATCCCGTATTACATTCGCGAAAATAAAGGAGGCACGTGCGATCGATTCCAGGCGTACGCGATGGGTTCGTGATCAATCGTAGGCGAAGCTCGAATGGCGTGCGCTCGTGCACGCGAGGGGATGGCAGTCTCGAGCCGGTAGCGTAGTGATGGCCGTGAATCTATGGCTCGCGACGTTAGAGTTTCGTTCGAAGGGATGCGGCACGCTGGGAATGATAGCATGCGAATCTCATGAGCAGCTAGGGCAGTGGGTTTCGCACGCGAGGCGATGGCAAGGGGGCTTCGCGGTGGCTCGCTTTGACTGGAAGGGAGTTCGGCGATCTGGTGAGGTATTCGTATTTTCTTTCGTTTATATCGATTCAGGCATTCAGTGGAGTTGATTCAGCAAAGTTTAAACTTATTTTGTTTTGAGTTCAGTATGCGTATATGTACATATACAGTAAAAGGTCAAGCAAATCCAATTTTAATTGATGAACACATATATAGGTTAAGAAAAAATTATAAGCTTACAGTAAACAATAAATATATATATATATATATATAGATATATAGGGATTTTTTTCGATATTGTAGAGTTTATTTAAGTTAGATTTTTGAATCTATATTAGTTATTGTATATATATATAGGTGATTCAAAAGAAAAGAATAAATACTTATATATATTCCCACTCATTCTTTCAATTAAAATAAATATTAAGATGGTTAACTTATTCAACTGTTTAATTTATTTTGGTTACTAAGGATCTGAAAAGGAAAATTTATAATTAGTTAATTCAATCTATAAAAAAAAATGGAAATTGAATTATTTGATTTAAATTCGAATATTGATAAACTGTATAAATTGTTTTATACAAGGTCCAAAATTTGGAGAAAACAATCTGGAATAAAATTGGATGCTAATAAAGCAAAGGTGAGATTTTTTTCTCACTCAAAACAAAATTTGGTATTGCAGTTATTTATTGATTGATATGATTGCTGTTTGTATTAGATATAGTAGGATATATATCTATATATAGCAATATATACATATTGGCATATGTATATATTGGATTGATGATTTCCCGCCTCGTATAGCGGATGAGACCCTATTGCGCCGTTAGTAAGCGGATATTTTTATAAAACCCATATACCGCGATATTCCACCTCGAAGTGGAATTGGTATTGTGCTAACGTCTTTGGATGCAGGGAAACAGGTTGGAGGGATCCAACTGGACCCCTCATATTGATTGAATTTATTTATACTGTGATGTGATAATCTGTGAATGATTATTGATGTTATTGAATTGATGTCTGGAAATTGTTTGAAAGCTAAAATTTAGCTGAATGGATGTTTGATATCATTGGATTCCAAAAATAAATGAAATTGAATTTTTGAAATCAAAATAGAAATTTCTAAGTGAATTAATTTTAGAAATTGAATAAATTTTGAAGAAAGGAATTTTTAAAGTATAAAAAGTTAATTTTTATAATCTTATCGAATTAATTCCAGAATCAAGTGAAAATGTTAAATAAATGGATTTCGTAAAATAGTGATTATAATTTGAAGAATTTAATTTAAGAATTTGGATTTTTAAATAGATTGAAAGAAACGATTGAAATTTATTTCCTTAAAAAAGGAATTTATTAAAAGAAGATAAGCTGGAAATCCAACTAGAAATTAATTGGTAAATTGAAATAAATTGGGAAATCAATGTAAAATGATTTCAATTTGAAGAATCCATTTTAAAACAGAATATTGAATAATTTGAGAAAAAATGAGGAATTTACTTAGTAGTGATAAATAAATTTTTAAATCAATATCGAAATTGATTTGGGATTGAAGTTTTTTATAAATTGAATTGAAATTTATAAAAGTTGTTTATAAATCCGAAATCACTTATTTTGATAAGTAAAAATATAGAAGTTGATAAAAAGAAGATTTATAAGTCGAGGTTGTTATTAAAATAGAAATAGAATTTATAACCGTGTTTATAAATTCGAAATCGATTGAATTTGATAAATTAAATATAGAAGTTTATTAAAGAAGATATATTCGCAATTCTGGATAGCGAATTATCCTTGAAATAAATGTGTAGAAAAGATTGGAATTGGGTTAAGTGAATTATATTCACGATTTTGGACAGTGAATATATTATTAAATAAAATGGATTTATTTTTGAAGAAGTGATAAAAAAAATGAAGTTAAACATTTTAAAGATGTTTTAAAATGTATTATGATATCGAATACATAAATTTCAACATTTTTATTGTTGAAATAGACGTTTTCGAGAAAATAAGGAAATGGTGGACTATAACACTGTTGTTATAGTAAATGATTTCCGAAAGGAAATATTTTTGTGTAGTATTGAGATTTATATATCTATCTTAATTTCGAATCCCTATACTAGTGATTTTGAGTCGTCGTAACGATGTTTTACGTAACATTCGTTTTGACTCAAATAAATGTTGTTATAGTAAATGATTTCCTTAAAGAATGAATTTATACTTAAATTCGATTTAAGTATATTGAATATTTTCAAATATTGAAAATAAATGATTTGTGAATTACTTATTTTAAATAAGTACGGGATTGCTTTTCCAATATGAAACAAAAGGTTTGAAACTTTATCTTTTAAAGATAAATTGAAAAGTGAATATTTGAAATTGTTTTCAAACGGTTAAGTGTGGAAATTTTATATCTAGTAAAAGATATTTTGGAAGATAAAATAATTTGGGAAAATTATTTGGAATCTGATGATGTTGCGCATCTTTATTGATAGTTAAATAACCGACTATCAATAATTACCTTGAATTGGTATTTGTTGTGAATTGGATGAATTTGAATGCCACACTTATTTTTGAATAATCGCTCACTATTCGGGTTAGCCGGGAAAGGACCATGGGGTCGTATAACCCATTCCGAATATGTGATACGTCGTTATGAATTGCATTCGAAGACCGGTGTTGAAGACCGGATATTTTTGAAAACGGAAGGATTACCGTCGACTTACTCTACATCGGCTGATCTCCGGTTTAGAGGTTTTATCACCCTTAGTGACGGGAAGTCCGAACGTGATTAGAAATTTATCCGGATATGCAAGGGCTTCGTGAGAAGTGCCTTCGGTTCTGTTCGATCCCGGAACAGACTTGTATGGATTGTATGTCTGACGTTACAATTTGAGATATAAAGCTGATTTCTTTCAAATACATTTCTGTTGGTGGCGGAGAATTTATTCTCTTAGCTTAACACCCTTCTCTGAGACGTACGAGCTCAGAGGTTATGTAGTTGAAATTCATCAGCGATATATCCCAATTTGGTAACGTGGCATACTGAGTGTTGCTGTGAAATGATCAGTGTTTGATCATTTGCGATATGATCATTTGTTTGATCTTATATCTTTGTGATCATAGGTTGATCATTTTGTTTGACCCGAAGCATGGCTTTGTAGAAAGCGTAGCTTTGTGGACGAGACTTCGTCGAGCCTCACACCCCGGAAATGGTCAAAACAGGAAGGATGCGGCAAGGTTCTAGGGAGTAGCGCCCCTTAGTGTATGTCATTCCTTCTGGATAGAGGTGGTATCATGGTATGGAGCCCAGATACTTAACCTATGTGGTTGCTGCATTATTATTTATGTGGTTTGTTGGAAATCGGGGATCCTCGGGAAGATCGGTTACGATCGGGGAATGACATACGCATGTCAGTAGTTACCTACTTTTGCAGAGGTAACCCGACCTTGTGTTGGCAGAGATCTAACCGTAATGTTAGGTTATTTCTCGGGTCGTCTATTCCAGAGACGTACCCATCGTGGATAGGAAGTTCCTTAGCCTGACCATTTGTTGGAAATCCAAAGAAACAATACGAGCCTTGTACGGTTTTAGTTGTAGAACCTACCATTTAATATGGTAGCTATAGTAGGCATACTATAATGGTACCTATGTCGGCTAAGATTAATATTCTACTTTCGAAATGTTTTCTACACTATGCACTAATAATAATATCAAAAAGAATTTGATTTTTTGTGTAGTAAGCATCTTTGACTATCATAAGAAGAAATCTCCTCCAAGTCTGCGTTTGCATTGTGTGTGTGGCGGGAGGTCTTATGGTAGTTTCATTTTCCAAAAGCATTGCGAATTGACTTTAAAAATTTTCTGTTGTTTATTTTAAAGATAAATAACTGTTTTACGATCTCACACCAGTCACCATGACTGACTCGGAGTTTATTGTTTCCCTTCTAAACTCTGGGTTCCCACAAATTTCCACACGGGCAGTCTAGAGTTAGATTATTAGGTTATCAGGATATTCTGGAGCTTTGGAGATAAGCTGGATGACGAGACGTAGTATGTGTATCTGATAGTATTTATTCCGCTGTGTATTCTGTATGAGGACAAGTTTATATAACTGTAACGACCCCGGATTTTAATTTAATTTAAATTGATAATTAAATTAATTTTTGAATAAAATTTGTGAAATTAATTGATTTTAGTAGATTGCGAGTTTCCCCGGGTATTCGAATCGAAAATATGTTAAGTCATGGATTTGAAAATTTGTATATATTAAATTTGAATATTTAAGTCGTATTTAATAAATAAATGACTTACAAAATGTTGATAGTTAAAACTTTAAAACAAAATATCGTTATACAAAATAAATTTTTGTTAATAGTATTTTCTTTTAAAATAATGTGTATATGATAATAATAAGAAAGATAAAATATAAATATCTTTGGCTTACAAATTAAATAAAGTAGAAATAAAAATAGACACTTGTATTAAGAATAGAATTTAATCTATAAGTTGAAATTATAACAAATAACTAAAACTAAATATACAAGTATAAACAAATGAAGCTTGTAAAAGAAGCTTGTACACTTGGGAATGAAACCAGTAGATAAACAAATGTATATATATTCTTGAACACTTGAATAATAAAGAAATACAAATACACAAGGTATAGAAGCCATCATGTTTTCTCAAACATGTAACAGCCGAAAGAAGCAAATAAAATAAGGTTAATGGTACAAGGTAATAAATGTTTTCATCTTTAGTACACAAGACAAATCATCTCAGCCACCTAAAGGAAAAAATATCCCTGCCTATTTTTGTACAAACCAAAAATTATCACCTGTACAAATTGCATACCCAGTAACTCATTTCCATATACATCAACTTTCTCACCTCAGTCTCGATTATTCTGAGCTGTGAAAAAGAAATAAAAAAACCAAAGTATACCATCATCAAAACTCAAACAAAATATAACTTAAAACAACTATTTAATTTATACAAATCAGAGATCAACAAAAGGAAAAGAAAGATATCAACTTGCAAATGTTCAAGTCTGGTTCTTCATCAACTCGGTTCTTCTTCTCTGGAAAACAAAGTGAGCAATCTCCTCCCTGAATCTGTTTATTTTTGTTTGTGAGTAACTTTTAAAAATTTAAAATATTCAATAGCATGATAGTATGGCTAGAACAAGTAAATTGCTTGTATATTCAAGTGAAAGTCTGGTGTTGACATATTGTGTGAATGCTGTGTTGTGCTTTGTTCTTTCTGAATTATGTAACATCACTTTTAAAATTTAAGATTATGAGATAAGGATGCATGATTAATATCTGAAGCTCAATAGGGATGTGTGTATATAGAAGTGAAATTATGTGGATAATTAGATGAATAAGGAGGGTATGTTTGCATACTGCTGTTTCCAGTTTCAAAAATTTAGAATTGGATCTAAATGCTCTATCTCTTGATCTAGTGATTTTTAGGATTTAGTATCTGAACAAAATTTACTTGTTTTATCATTAACTAAAGTTTAAATTTTTATTTAAGTCAAAATAAATGGGAAATGTCTCTGGAACTAAAATAACAGACCAAGTTGAATATAAGTGAGAATTTAATTTTCTTAGTTCATGGTTTCAGAAATACAATCTAGAATCTTATACAAAATGATGATTTTTGAAACTAAAATCTGAATTTTTAGTGATGAAGTTAGTGTGCAATTATGGGTTGTCTGGAAATGGTGTTTTGGGTAAGTCCGGGTGATCTCGACGATCTGAGGGGTCGGGTTTCGCTGTGCTGGTAGTGGAGAGATCGAAGACGATGGGAAAAATACTGGATGGGTGGGCAGATGATCGTGGTGGCGACGGCAGGCACTTGAAGTCTGTAGCCCTAGTTTTGTCGAGGCTGAGCAAATGTGCTTTGTTCGACATCGTTGGTTGATCGAGTGCCGTGAGACCTTGGGTGATGGAAGCTTTGTTGCTGACGAAGGCTTGGTCGAAGCTATAGAGTCTCTGGTGGTCGGGAATGGGGGAAACGAGGCGTTTTCAGGTTTGGATAGGATGTGCCTATTGTTGTTCCAGGTTCTGTTGAAGCCTCGAATTTGACTTCGAGCTTTGGAGGGCAATCAGATGATCGTGGGATGGTGTTTGAGTAGTTGGTGATGTGTGGAGATCATCGACGATGACCTGAGATGGTCGGCGGCACCATGCACATGCACGGTGCACTGTCTTTGATCTGGGGTATTTTGATGGAGCAGGGTTTCGTCTCGAGTAATTCTCGAGTAAATGGGGTGTTTTTCTCGAAGTCGAGGTAATGTGAGGAATTCACGGGACTGTCTCGGGGAAATGATGGGTTAAGCTCGGGGTTTTCTCTTGTTATGATATCCAGTTTAAAATAAAGCAAAATAACAAGTTTAAATGAAAACATAAGTTGGTTAACAAGTTTTTAATGAATTTTAAAGTCATATGGGTTGAAATTTAATTTGTTTTGATTTGAAAATTTTATATTAGGTTAATTAATTGAATTTAATATGGAGTTGTTTTAATTAAGTGATTAATTAAGATAATGATTATCTTAAAGTTGATTAAGGTTTTGATGATTAATGATTTAATTAATAAAGGGATTAAAAGATTAATTACTTAATATAATCAAATTTTAAGGGGTTTATTAATTAAAGGAGATTAATTAATTAAAGATAATTACTTAATTAAAAGTAATTAATTTATGATCAAAGTGATTAATTAAAGCCTAATTGATTAATAGGGTTAATTAATTAAAGAGATTTAATTTGAGGGTAAGTAATTAATTAAGATTTATTAATTAAGGGAAGTAATTAAAGTTAATTAATTAAGGAAAATTAAAATCAGATATTAATTGATCTTACTCATGGATGTTTGGATTCTGTTGATTGATTTGATTGTTTGATATCCCTGATATATGATGCTTTGTGATATACCCTGATTTATGTTGTGATCTGAAATTTCTATATCTGTTTTTTTGATATATTACTGTGAATATGAAACCCTTGACCCATAGAATGACATTTGAATTTCGATGCGACAGGGAGTCGGATTCCGGTTGGATATCCGAAACCCACATCGAATTATAATTGTGAATCGTTATGGCTGATAAATTTATTTTATCTATGAATCTGTGAATGAAGATAAGCGTTATGGGTTATACCGCTTATCGATATATCTGTGATGATTGATGTTGCACTATTGTGTGTAAAATCCCTGGACTACACCATACACACACAAATATGGATTTCACGTGGAAATCGGTTAAGTCACAGATGATTTAAATTTGATGTTTTTGAAATTGAAATTTTAATTTCAATTGATTTTGAAATTGGAAATTTGGGTTTAAAGTGAAAAGCTTTTGAAATGGAATTTCAAAGATAAAAGTTATTTTGAATAACTTAATCGAGTTTTGAAAATTTAAATAATTGGATTTAAATTTGAATTCAAGTTTGAAATTGAATTCTATGATTTGAAACTAGGGATTAAAGATGCTGTACAAGTTATATATGAGTTAAATCATTTTAAAGGTATTGATTTGGGAATTTGAATTTAATTCAAGAGTTTTAACTCGTGTAAATATAACTGGATTTTTCTGAAACGAAACTATTTGTTTTCAAATAATAAAAGCTTTCACATAAGAAAGGATTTCCAATTTGTGTTGAAAGGTTTCAAGTTTGAAATGGAATTGAAATGTTTTGAAAACTATGAAATGAGTCTTTGATTTCAAAGACCGAACGAGTTAATCTAACTTGAAATGGAATTGTTTTGAAAGGCTATGAATGAATCTTTGGAAACGAGTTTTGAAAGCTATAAGTTAAATCTTGATTTAAAGATTTAACGAGTTAATCAGATTGAAATGGAAATCGATTTGAAAATCTATGAATGAATCTTTGTGAACGAGGTAAACTTTGTGAATTGAATCTTTTTGTTTAAAAGATTGGAAATGGTAATTTGTTTTACCATTCGAATGAAAAGTTTTTAGCTTTAAGCTGTGATTTAACTGAGACTCCAGTATCCATATGATTTTTAATTGCGCTCGTTATTCGGTTTAGCCGGGAGAGGACCTTTGTGTCGTATAACCCATTCCGAATAGTGATACGTCGATATGGATAGCATTTGAAGAACGGCGGTGAAGACCGGGTATTTGCGAGAATGATAGGATGACCTATCGATTGTCTCTGCACTGAGTCGCGCCGGTATAGAGATTTCTTAAGTGATGGGAAATCCGATCGGGATTGTGAATACCCGGATTTGCAAGGGCTTCTTCGGAAGTGCCTTCGGTTCTGTTCGAACCCGGAACAGACTTGTATGGATGTGTGTCTGACGTTACACTTTGAGATGTAAAGCTGGTTTCTATCAAATACATTTCTGTTGGTGGCGGAGAATTTATTCTCTTAGCTTAACACCCTTCTCTGAGACGTACGAGCTCAGAGGTTATGTAGTTGATGGTTACTAGTGATACATTCCCAATTTGGTAATGTGGCATACGAAGTGCTGATGATGCGTTGCTTTGTGAAAAAGCGTGGCTTTGTGAAAAAGCGTGGCTTTGTGGAAAAGCGTAGTTTTGTGGACGAGACTTCGTCGAGCCTCACAACCCGGTAATGGTCGAAACAGGAATGTTGCGACAAAGGTTTGTAGGGGTAGCACCCCTAGGGTATGTCATTTCCTTCTGGATAAAAGGTGATATCATGGTATGGAGCCCAGATATTTTACCTATGTGGATGCTGCACAGTTATTATACTTTGTGGTTGTTGCTTTATGATCGAGACGTCTCGGATAAAGGTCGGTGACGACCGGGGGATGACATGACTCGTGTGTTAGTTACCTAGTTACAGCTCGGTTAGAGCGTGAGGTAGCGTCGGCCTTTTGTTTGCAGAGATCCGGTTAGGTTCTCGGGGCGTCTTTCCAGAGGCGTTTCTATTTCGGTAAGGAAGTTCCTTAGCCTGATCATTTGTTGGAAATCCAAAGAAACAATACGAACCCTGTACGGTTTTTAGTTGTATTACCTGCTATGGAATGTGGCGGTAACCTGCTATTGAACGTAGTAGCTATAGTAGGCATACGATGATATGTTGTATGCTGGCTAAGATTTATATTATATTTTCGAAATGGTTTTCGACACTATGCACTAATGATAATAATATCGAATGATTTTGCGTAGTAAGCATTTTTGACTATCATAAGGAGAAATCTCCTCCAATTCTGCGATTGCATTGTGTGTGTGGCGGGAGGCCTTATGGTAGTTTCATTTTCGAAAAGCATTGCGGGTTTCAATGTTTAAAGTTCTTTTGTGTTGTTTTAAAGATAAACTGTTTTTGTTGCTCACACCAGTCCCATGACTGATCCGGAGTTTATTGTTCTCTTCCTAAACTCTGGGTGCCCACTATTTTCCACACGGGCAGTCTAGAGTTGGGTTTTTCAGCTATTCAGGTTGAGTAGATTATCTGGAGCTAGTTCAGTTCTTGGAGTTCATGGACTGACGTTGCTTATCTTGGAGCATTCTATTGGAGACATTCTATCCGCTGTTGGTGTTAT
The DNA here is from genome assembly GCA_030737815.1 of Allium fistulosum. Lineage (NCBI taxonomy): Eukaryota > Viridiplantae > Streptophyta > Magnoliopsida > Asparagales > Amaryllidaceae > Allium > Allium fistulosum. Next base: position 342,789,624 of record CM060903.1, on the reverse strand, counting down.
CTATTTTCTTTCCGCTGCTATTTCTTGTATCATATCTCTGATGTATATAGATATTCATTGTATCATCATTGTATCTGGATATTGTATTAGATGTTGTATATCTATATTCTTTTTTCTTTTCCGCTGTGTTGTTATACTTAATGTTGTTATAAGCTCCGGCGAATCGGATTTGAACGGTCGAATCTGCGGCATTCTAGTACAATGTGAAGTACGGATGTTGATTTTCGAACGCGAAAAATTCGAGTCGTTACAATAACTGTCCATTGTTGTATATTGACTCTGATGATTGATGTATGTATAAAATGATATAGTTCTTTGTTTTAAAGATTATTCATTTATCTATTATATATTGTTCCGTTGCGATGTGTAAGATTCTGATATTGTTTTCTGTTCTGATGTTGTTCTGTTGTTCTTCTCTATTTTCTTCTTTCTTCTTCCTTCCTCTTCTGTTTTCTTCTTCTTCTGCCTTTTTCTTCTTTCTTAAACCCTCACTATTGGAGTTTACGGCACTCGATTTCTCGGCAGTCGATAAAGTGAGTATCGATGTCGAATTTTCGAAAGTCGAAAATTCCCGTACGTGACAGTCGCCCATCGTGTGCTTGGAACAGCCAGAATCTAGGTAACACTGTTGTTGTTCCTTAGCCTACCACCACACCTACACGGGAAAAGATTTTTGTGACCTATTTGTTTTTATAGGTCCATGGTTGTTAGTGGCAAATGATTTTGAAAAATATGTTTGAGTAGACCCAAGACTATTTATATTTGTTCCTTTTGGCACCCAGATTTGTTTGACTTTAAGAGATTTTATATTTGTGCCTTTTGGAACTCAAATTGGAATGGTTTTCACATGTTTGGATCTATACCAACAATTGTTTTGATTATGTCCAATTTTTCTGCATATCGTGCACTCGGATTTGACTTGATTAATTTTGCTTCTAACAAGTTCAGATTGATTATATCTAAGTCCATGTCTAACAGTATTGACAGATTGTTTCCCTAATAACATATTTAGTGATTTTTCTCCTTTGGAAAATTTTCCTAAAGTTGTAAATAATTGTTGGGCTTGCATTTTGAGAGATTCATTTTCGTTCAATAATTGTGTGCACTTTTTAATAGAATTTTCTCTCCTCGTGTTTTCACTTTCTTTCAAAATCAGAATTTCATTTTCAAGTGATTTAATTTTAATTTCTGATTTTTTAATTTCTTCTTCAAGTAATGGACACTTATCACACTTAGAGCTCTTGGTTTTATTGTTTTTAACCAATTGATCAAGCTATTTATTTAAATCTATCAAAGTATCTCTTTGTGATTAAATTTTAGCATATTTCTCCCTAAGTCGTTCAAAACAGCCATTTACTCCGTAAAAATATATAAGTAGTTCAGAGTGAGTAAGTTTTGATACCTTCGCTTAGCTCGTCATCATCACTGTCAGTTATATCACCTCGAAGGCACAGATCTGCTTTTTCACTCTCACTACCAGTGCTTTTATCATCTTCATCAGTTTCATCCCAAGTGGATGCAAAACTTCTCCTTTTTGGTTTCTTTCCTTGGCTGAGTCAATTCTGAGGACAATTGGGCTTGATATGACCGGGTTTATTGCACTTGTGACAACTGATCTCCTGCTCTTCTAAGTTGTCTAGTACTTTGGCTATTCTACTTTTCAATTGTTGATTTGGAGATGGATTTCCGTATTGCGGTTCCACTTTTTGAATCTCTTTATTAGTAGCGCCAGCTCAGCTACTCCATCATCATCATCACTTTTCGTTGTTCCTTTGAGAGCTATTGATTTCTTTCGAGTATCACCTCCTTCTCGTTCTTCTTTGAATTTCATTTCTAGCTCATAGGTGGTGAGATTTCTGATGAGTTCTTCAACTTTGATTTGTTTCAAATCCTTCGATTCTTGAATAGCAGTGACTTTGGCTTCAAAATTCCATGGAAGGATTCTGAGGATTTTTCGAACTATTTCCAACTATGTGTATGATTTTCCGAGAGCTTTTGATTTGTATACGAGATTGGAAAGTCGTCTATAAATCTGTTTGACATTTTCTTCCTTGGCCATTGTGAAATTCTCGTATTCGCTACTCAGCATGGCAAGGCGAGATTCTTTGACTTGAGATGTTCCTTCGTGAGTCACTTCAAGTATGTGCCAGATTTTCTGCGCAGTTAGACAATGTGAGAAACGATTAAATTCAATTTGATCCAATGAACAAATAATATAATTCATAGCTTTGGCATTAGCATTCTGTAATTTATGTTCTAGATATGTCCATTGATCCATCGGTTTTTCAATTTCCTGATTATCTACAACTATAGTTGGTGTTTTATTATCCTGTCTCAACTATATTCCAAGCATCAATGGTTTTCAGAAAAAAATTTCATTCTATTTTTCTAGTAAGCATATTCACCATTGAACATTGGTGGTGTAACTATGGACTGACCCTCAGCAAAAGCATTATTAAAAGAAACCATTTTATAAATTCAATTTTTTTTTAAAAAAATTGGTTATTGAAAAATAAAAATTTTAAAACAAAAATTGACTTCTGTTCCTAGCACTGATATCACTTGTAGGATCGATTTTACCCTAGAGGGGGGTGAATAGGGTGATACTAATAATTATAAAAATTTAATGCAGAAGTATATAAAATAATCACAGCACTGATAATAGCAGAATAATAGCAACACAGATAATAGCAGAATAAAAAACAGAAATAGAACAACACTGATTTACCCAGCTTCGGCAAAACCCTGCCTACGTGCTGCCCCCAAGGTTTCTACTAGAAATTAAGTAGTCAGACGCTTACACACATAAACTCGCGACACCCGCTACCGACTAACCTAACTCTACACTCAAAACCCTGCCACGATTCAGCCACCGAGTTGCGAATTCTCGAACTACACCACCGTAGTTCGTCCCCTAGTCACACGACTAGAATTTACAAAAGTTTAAAAGAGAAATAAAAATTTTAAAAACAATTTAAAAAATAAAACCCTAATTTAAATAAAGCCCAATTATAAAGCCGGCCCAAAGTAAAAACACTGTGATAACACTAAGTATATTTCTTTTCTCTTGTTTTTGACTTCGGCCCGTATTCTTTGCGTTGAAAAATGGCTGCTTCTTTCGTTCGTTCTTTTTCGTTCTAAATTAGGGCTTCTGGAATTCATGTAGCCGATTGATTGTTGAACGATTGAATTGAAATTCTCGTGATTACTTTGTCGATCGATTGTCTCTCTGATTTGCAAATGGCTGCTTCAATTCTTCGAGTTCGATTTGACTTGGTATGTGATTTCCTTTTTGCTTTTCTGGTTAATTTGCTTGAACTCGATTGATTCTTAATGACGATGGTGTTCACGGTATTTATAGGGTTTCATTCCCTAAATATTCGATCGAATATATTATTTGAATTCGTCTGATAATTTTAGTTTAGCCGTTCGATTTTGCTTGATTGTTGGTGATGATCTTGACCGGTTCAATTTCGTATATTTGCTGTTATGGTTGCTAGGTCACCACGGCTTTGATTTTAGCTTGTTCGATTTTTTCTTGGTCATCACGGCTTTGATTTTTGGCTTGACATTGACTTTGTTTAAAGCATGGCTACCATGATTTTTGTAACTTCTGACAGCATTCGAATTTGTTTCACTTGAGTCTCCATGCACTTGCTATGTCCTTGTTGCATTGCATTCATATTTGTGTGACATTGGTCTGGGTTGCATTTAGCTCTGTCCACTGTTCTACATGTTTTTATGATCTGGTTGCACTTGATGTTGGTCTTCATGTATATTGATGTAGCATTGACTTGTTCATCTGTGTTACTCTCTGATCAATTCATTGTTGTGGTCTTTTTTTTCAGTCATTGAAACTTATACTTGTGATTACTGGTTTCATGTGCAGTTTGTATATTTCTTTGAGTCTGAGTACAATTCATTTAAACTTGTTCTCGACCATTTGTATCTAGTTCCATATCTGACCATGCTTCATTGTTTTCTTTGACCATCATATATACTTGTTTTTATCTTTATTCACTGCATGGTGATTCATGTGTGCTTGTCATTTTTCAATCTACCGTGTTGTTGTTCATCTCCACTTGTATACATATATACATAAATGTATGTATATATGTGTGTTTGTTCACCTCAGTTGCATTCTTGATTGCTTTTGTATGCCTGCACACGTGTACTCGAGTCTATCCTTGCTTGCATATTGAACTGCTCTAATTGTTTGTACTATTGCATAGTCGATGTGAATCTGTCTCACTCGATCTGTTTGCATTTCCATATGAACTGATATGGTCTTGTGTATATATGCACATGTTCTATTTGTCACTGCTGCTTTGAGTTAAATTTTGGTCTAAATGCTTTGAGTTATGTGTTCACTTGGTAGCTGGTTGAACCTGAACTGATTTGTTGTTTTGGTCGACTCTGGAGCTTGTTTGTTGGATTGGGTTTACTTGTGAAGTCTTTACTTGTGCATGCTCATGTCTGTTGTACTTTGGTGTTGAGCCTGATCTCTGTGTTGATGTTCATGGAATTTGTTGTTGCACATTTGAGTTTAAGCTTGTGCCAGGTCATTCATACTGGAGTTTTGAACCAATGCATGCTTTGTTGTTGGTTCATTCTTGAACTGTTTCCAATTGAAGCTGATGTGTTTGTGCCTTTGACCTTCTTGCTTCGGGTTGCATACATACTCATGTGTATACATGCATTCACATGCGCATATATATATATATGTGTGTGTGTGTGTGTAATTGTGTAATACATGTGCCGTATCCCATTTATACTCGATTTGTTTATGTGTGTATTTTCACCTGTGTTGAATCCAGCATTGGTTCGGGTTTGACCTTGTGCTCACCTGTACCTGTAGTTTTAACAAGTGTATATCGGTGTGCATAGCCTTGTGGCATGTACAGTGATACACTATGCACATCTCATGTAACGACCCACTATTTTGGACCATTCAAATCGACAATAATCCACACATGTCTGACTTGAATAATTCAAAATAACAGATTGTAATAAAATTTGGAGCAAATAAAATCAAATACATAATCACAGACACAGAATATTAGAATACTCGCAGCGGAAATAAAATACCATAGTAGTTCATGAAGCTACTATATACAAACTCTCAAAAACATATATAAAATCTCGTAGTCAAAATAGATACAATAGAAGTTAGGATACATAGATCAATAATACAGAGACGATACCAAATAGTAAATAATTGGATTAGAAGATAAGAAATAACAGATGGACAGATAAGCTCCAGCAAATCTCTAGCTCCAGAAGATAAATTCCAAAGCTGTGATTCTCAGGCTGACCCGAGCGTAAAGTAAAACACAAAACACTCGAGTCAGGACATATATACTTATACAATGTAAACCAACTCAAGTGAACTGTAATAGCAATGCATAATAACTTAGAGGATGCTTGGGATCGCCCATCCTTTAAGGATCCATAAAACCATCAATTAAACAGTAGTGACAATATCACAGAAATGTCCATATCGAAATAAACCTTGCAACTAACAGTGTTAATGTGCATCACAGCCATCATCAGGAAATCAAATGACATACAGAGAAGTATACCCGTGGTTATAGTATTACAAAATAATATTTTATATTTCAAAAAATTTATTATCATTTCAAATCTAAATCTATATAAAAATAAAGATTAAATCATTTACAAACCATTTCAATTTATCAAAATATCATATCTTTTCAAACTTTCTTTCAATCATTATTTGAATTCAAATCCAATTTATCAAATAAAATACCTTTTAAATTCCAAAATATCATTCATTTATTTTTCTATCAAATCACCCTTTTAAATAGTTTATATTCCAATTAAATTAATTCATTTAACCATTTAAAAGTGAAGTTATTATTCTTTCAAATCAAGTATTCAATTTCCAAAGTTTCAAACCATTCTGAGTTCATTTACGAAGTCAAAACCCATAAACATTGAAAATTTCAGCCTTTCACAGCATTTAGAAAAAAGCTGTTATAGGTTATACTTGAAAACATTTTAATTCAGCAAAGACAGCACTTTAAAAACTGCTGTTATATCTCATTTCAGTTGAAATTTAGTTTAAAACAGCAAAGACAGCATTTTCCAGAAATGCTGTATTAGCTTAAGTTCAAAATAAGGGTTTTATTAAATTTCAGCAAAGACAGCAGGAAGCTACAGCAGTTTACAGAACTGGTGTAATACCCCTTTATTAAGTTCTTTAGCCTTTTCATTTACTACAGCAACTACAGCATTTCAGAAATGCTGTAATATCCTCTTTTTACTAAGTTTTAGTTAAGTTCTGAAACCATAGCATTTCTGAATGCTATTAAAAGTCATTTCCAGATTTTTGTGTATTTCCAGCCAATAATAAAATTCATTTTAAACCCTTTTAACATTTTAAAAATCATGTTTTTATCATTCAAAAATGTTTAAATAATATATCATTTAACACATGATTTTTATTAAATAAATTCGTTATAGTTAAATCAAATTTCAATGAATTATTTAACAAATTCAAGTGTAAATTTCTTTTCTTCACATTTTTCATAAATAACTTAACACTTAAATTTTATTTCCATTTCACAAATTTAACTAAATTTTCAATTTTATTTAATTAACTTAAACCTTTAATAAAACCAAATTCACATTTTCAAGTCAAGTTATATTTTAAAATTACACTTTTAAGCATTCATTTATTTAACCATTTTAATACAAAGAAAAAATCAATAATACTTCATTAAATCATTTAAATTCAAATTTAAAACAAATTATCATATTTACCATTTTCCAAATATAATTAAATTTCCATTTTATTTATATAATTTAAATATCATTTTAAAACCAAAATTCCAAATTTCCAACTTAAGTTATATTTCAAAAATTCACTTTTCCCATTTATTTAAATTACATCTTTAACTTCTAGAAAAATCCAAATTTCTTTATTTAAACATTAAAAATCCAATTTAAATCAAATTTTCATAATTTATAGTTTTGAAAATATTTCAAATATTCAAAATACTTTATAAAAATAACCACGGGCCTGTATATAGTTTTCTAACCTAGGTCAAGTGATACGGATATGTATCATTTCAATCCACAGTTTAAAAAGCAAAAATCCGGGTTCTATCATTTCAAACCCGTAATCCCAAGTTAAAATAAATAAATAAAAACCGTTCAGGCCTATCATTTCAGCCCATAACGATTTTTCCCTATTCTAAAGTCCGTTCGGGTATGTATCATTTCAACCCATAGTGAATCTAATCTACAGGGAACTTGCAGTGTGATAAACAGGTATAAATGAACAGTTTAATAATAAATAACGGTAACAGATAATATGACAGGTAAAATAACAGGGTTAACATCATATAATTAATAATCACAGGCAGGTATAACATAATATAACATTTTACACATTCAATTGTTGTCAATTCACATTTGCATAGGTATAAATGTCAGGTGAGATTTACTCACCTCTTTTGCTGGAGATGCAAGTTCAAATAACACAACCCAAACTAGAACACAATGACAAAGCTATGAACTTGAGTGGAGAGTGAGATCCAAGTTATAGATCTTGTGTTACAACCCAAAAACAAAACCAAAACAATAGTTAAAAATCAATACAATTGAATTTGAATAACTTTGAAACAAAAAGCGATTTGAATACGAAACTTTTTGCCTTGCTTTCTCTACTTGTTTGCATGGCCTAGGGGATCAATTAGGTCAGGTTTGTACTTGGTTTGGATCAGGTATGGGTCTGGAAAAGGTAAGGCTACAAGGTAGAACATGATGGAGGAAGTTACAACATAGGGTAAGTGAAGGGTTTCTAGGCAAACTAGTGGAGATTTGGTCAAACTTTAGGCTCGACCATGGGTTGTTAGGCTCGGCCAGAGGGTGTACAACTCAGGTCAGAGGCTGGAGTGGTGAGGTAGGGTCTGGACAAGATGGTGGTGGCGGCCAAAGGTGGTGGTGGTGGTGGAAAATGGAGTGGTGATCAAGGGGGTGCTCGGCTATGGTTGTTTTAAGGTGTTGTTTGCATTTTGGTGGAGTTTTGTCATCATGGAGGGTTCGGCCATGGATGGATCTGAAGTGGTAGGTGGTGATGATGCCAAGGAGGAGTGGTAGGAGGTGGTGGCTATGACAAGCAAGGGGATGGCCGAGCAAAAGGCAAGAGAAACAAGGCAAAAATGACATAAAAATGAGAAGAAAAGTGAAAAGTAAGAAGATGTCATTACCACAATTGCTTTAGCCGTGAATAAGAATTTGAGAACTGAGTTTTGCTTGAGAAATGAGATGGTAATTCACAGCTAAAACTGAAAAGTAGACAGCCAAAAATGAATTAATGAGATGTTATGGCATGTGAAGAGTTTTTGGACAATGAAAGGACTTGAAATGAAAAGCCTTTAAACTCTTCATATTTCCATTTTCTTTAATTCAAATAAAATAAAATAAAAATCTTTAAATGAATTTAAAAACCGAAAAAAAGTAAAATAAATTGAAAATAAATAATTAATTTTAAAGAAAATAGCAAAAGAATGAAGAAATTGCTTAAAAATTCAAAACCGGGTCCAAAATTTACAAATAAATCATCACTAGCTTTAGAAAAATTTCTACTTCACTTTAAAACAAATAAAAGGTCAAATTAATAGAATAAATGAGGAAAAAAAAGTGGGAATGAGAATAAAATAAGATCTTATGGAAATAGAGAGATAAATAAAGAATTTCTTTAATTAATTGAAACTGGAGATTAAAAATTATAAACATAATACAACTGACACTGAAAAATGTAAATTACACACACAAAAAATGTTTTAAAACCAAACTATATACATAAAAGTTATTTTACCCAAATAAATATAACTTAGAACATTACATGACCAAATAAAATATTATTTATACAATTTAAAATAAACAATTTGCTAAATACATCAAATTACACACAATATTGAAAAAGGCATAACTTTCACATTATAAATCAGATTTCAACAAAACGCAAAGCAGTATTCTTAAAATTTTATTTACTTTCATAACATAAAGATAGATTTCAAAAATTAAAATTTTAAATTTTTAAATTAAAAGTCAAAGTTTGACTATATTGACCAAGATTCACATTTCTGGAAAATATCTTATTTAATCATGTTTGAAATTATAATTGACATAGAAATCAAAATTTATATTTAAAATAACAAAATTTATCCATTTTAATAAATAAAACAAAGTTTTCAAATTAGGAAATTTAATTTAAAATAATTAAAATAATCACAAAATACAGGGTTGTTACACTCTCCCCCACTCAAATCTTTTCGTCCTCGAAAAGGAATGAGGTATGGAAACACATAAAAAAATAGAATGAAATAGGATTAAGACAAGATGACACGAAGATTAAAATTATACCTGATAACTGTTGTTATAGGTAAGTTTAACAAGGTGGAGAATAGGAATAGCTAGAAGGGAAAATAGGTTGAAAGACAAGGATGAACCATTAATTAAAATTGTTGGTTAAAGAGGTAAACAATATTTAAAACCTTTTAAAATCCTTTAGAAAGGAAAATAACTGATCAAAATATCTTTTATGTAATATTTTATCAAAATACTTTTATAACTCGATGTCTTAACAAGTTTATCCTCGTTCCTGCAGACTCTGGCAGTGCGTTGATCAGGCGCAAAGCTAGAATTCTCCAGGTACTTAGTAGACTTGTTTCAACACCCAGTGAAAATACCGGAAAACTTTTAAAAACAGACATGGAAAGTACAATCCAAAAAAAAACAAAACATGTCGATCATGGATCGCGGATGCACAATGGTTACGCCTGGATCCCCTAGGAAACATCTGTACCCGTAGGCCGCCCCCCAACCTTGCGATTATGCCATGAAGACTGGTAGTACTGCAGATACACAATGGTTACACCTGGATGCCCCAGGAAACATCTGTACCCTAGGCTCTCGCAGCCCCTGCTGATTACGCTACCAAGCAACCCAATAGATCGCAGATACACAATGGTTACGCATGGATCTCCTAGGAAACATCTGTACCCGTAGGCCACCCCCAACCCTGCGATACGCCATGAAGTCGCGCTCGTAAGACCATGGAGATTGCCATGGAATTCTATGGAAACTCGAGTATCATATCCAGAAAACCAAAAATCAGAGAAAAATATCGATAGAATGAATCCACAATGTGGCCACAAAGCGGATATCAAGCAGAAGGCACTTTCCATATCTTTACTTCGAAAATATGTATCATATAGTACCTTTTCAAATCACTTTCAAATATCATACTTATATAAAGTCCATTATATATAAGATTTTATTTTCAAATCAAATACCTTTCCAAAATCAAAAGTATATCAAATCACACTTATATAGACTTCAATTATATAAGATTTCACTTTTCAAATAGAGTACCTTTTCAAATCCATAGTTTTCGAATCAACATCATACTTATACAAACCAAATTTTATATAGGTTCGATAACTCCCAAATCAAGTATTTAGTAACACAAGGTTCTCAAATTTCAATTTGTTTCAATATCAATACAATTTTCAAAATCATATACGCTTTCACCAAATTATTCTTCCAAATCAAATATCTTCAGTTCCAAAGTTTCCAAAATAATAGGTTTGGAGAATAATCCAAGTTTCTAAATAAATATAATTTAAGTCAAACAATTCATTTCCAAAATCAATGGTTTTCAAAATCATCTTATACTTACATAAAGTTCATCTTATATAAGGATCAAAAAATTTCAAAAATAATAAATTTCGCTGTATGAAGAGCCATATGGAATTGAACATCCTTGCTTTATAAAAGTTTTTTTTAAAAATAGTTTTGTATATAAAATAGTTTGTATGTAAAATAGAATAAAATAGTTTGTTTAAGAAGAACAAAAGAAAAATAGTTTCGAAAAATGGTTTTAAATTGATAGTAGTTTTTCATAAAAGAAAAATTCCAATTAAATTACAAAGATATCCAACCCAACAACTTCCAATTTCAACGTCAAGTGTATCAATGATATTAGAATATAAGATTTACATATGTCATCATTTTGCAACATTACATTCGATCGCTCGCTCAATCACACAAGTTCGCTTTCGAACTAGTATTGTCCATTCGACTTCCCTTATGCGGATTTCGATATGGTTTCTCGACTAGAAACCATCAGTCTCCTTGCATAGACATATATTATGATAGAGAATTCTAGAATCAAGCCCAAAATCCATATCAAATATTCGCCATCAAGAATCAAATGAAAAATCCTAACACGAAATGGTGTAATTCACCTCGAACTTGTGTACTCAAACTTGGATCAATCTAATTATGCGAATAAAACAGCATACGTACAACTTATGTATCTATTCCAACTTTTTAAATATATAGTTTCATAAAGATGTTACTAAGTTAAACATTTAAACTAAATTTTATTCAAAAATATTTTGAAGACCAAATTCTTTTCAAAACATTTCAAATCTAAATTTCATATTAGAAAAATTCAAAATAGCCTTATTCATTTACTTAACAAAACAGTTTCAACTTATTTAAATCATATTATTACATACTTTAAACATACATACCAAACTTATATACTTTATACTTTTCAAAATTACTTAGCTTTGAAAAGTTAACCTTGATTTGGAAGTGCTCGAACTTTCAAAATAGTCGAAGAAATCATATTTCAATCCAAGATTTAGAAATCACAAATAAATCAGTAATTCAATTCCAAAAATAGGGTTATATCAAATCAAATCCAAAACTCAAGGACTGAACACCGGCTCATTTCAAATTGTTCAAATATATATACATATATCTTTCAAATATCACATCACACTTTGGAATTTGAAATCAAAAATTGGTTTCACAAATCAATCGCATAGCAAAGCTACTGAAGTGGCCTCTCCCCCACTCTGAAACTCGAAAATCAATGTCGATGATGCATGCATTCACCACCAAAATTATTTTCCAGCGACATAAATGGGTTCTGGACTTCTATTTTCTCAACTTCTTTTGAAATTTCTTCGAAATCATTTGAAACTCATTAAAATCATTTGAAACATTTCATATTGGGAAATACTTTCAAATCATATTATTTATTATTTCAAAATCTTAAAACCAGTTTCAAAAATTCCAGAGTTCAATCACTCAAATTTAGATTCAAAACCTTCAGTTATAAATTATTTTATATGAAACCCTTTCCTTATAAAATTTTCAAAATTTCAAATCCTTTCAGAACTTCAAATTCTCATTTCAAAAGGGTATATAATCCTTATCGAAAACATTTCACCTTTATATATAAAATATGGCCATCCTTATCAAAATAACGATTTTGATGTATACACAATTTCAAATTACAATCAACCACAAATTTTCCAAGGGATGATTCAAGGATGGATTTCAAAGCAAAACAGAGATTCAAATTTAGAGGAACTCTAATCAAACAGAATTCTGATTCAAAGATAAGCTCAAACGAAGATAAGATAATTAAATTACCAAATAGAAGATGGATAGGCCCACATAGATCGTGAGCGACCTTAACAGAGTCAACCGTGACTTTAGGAATATAATCGATGCGAAAATCTAAGGCAAATCGACCTTCGATCGCCGGTAATAGAATCTAAATATAGCAGAAGATAGAAAACATTGTAAACCGAGGATACAGCAGTCTCCGGTGAATCAATGCCAATTATAAGGGAGTTTCACCCTTTTACAAATCATTCAAAGATTGGCGGAATCACTGATCTTTATAGAGGTCATTCAAAGTGGAGTTATGGAATGCTCCAAAAATCAAAAGAATACAATTAGGGGAGACAGGAATGGATTTCAAAACAAGTGGGAGCATTCCAAAATTCAAAGGAATCCTAATCGAAGAAATCCCAACTAAGATAGAAGTTCAGAATTTTAAGGAAATCCTAATCAAAGAAATTACTAACAAGGTGGATATGAAAGGGATATAGTCCAGAAAATTTTCTTTCAAAACAAGAAAATTTTATATCAAAATAATCCTTTAAAATCATTTGAAAATCATTTTATACTTCGAAAATACGTCCTCTCACAAAGAAATGATTCTGAGATTGATTTCACTCATTCTAGGGTATTTCTACCCTATCTCTAATGAGTTTTTGCTCCGCAGGCTAAGGTTTGCCTAAAACCAAAGCTCTGATACCAAACGTAACGACCCACTATTTTGGACCATTCAAATCGACAATAATCCACACATGTCTGACTTGAATAATTCAAAATAACAGATTGTAATAAAATTTGGAGCAAATAAAATCAAATACAGAATCACAGACACATAATATCAGAATAACTCGCAGCGGAAATAAAATACCATAGTAGTTCATGAAGCTACTATATAAAAACTCTCAAAAACATATATAAAATCTCATAGTCAAAATAGATACAATAGAAGTTAGGATACATAAATCAATAATACAGAGACGATACCGAATAGTAAATAATTGGATTAGAAGATAAGAAATAACAGATGGACAGATAAGCTCCAGCAAATCTGTAACAACCCGCATATCTATCGATTTTATATTTAAATATTTTATTTAAATATTTTATCGTTAGTCGGATGTTAGTCCGAAAAGCTACTTTTTGCATACGGTCAAATTAGGACTCGAGACCACTTCCATTGAGTTCAAAATGACGTTTGCGATCTTTTTGAGTGTAAACTTCGATATGTTTGGAGATAGTGAAATTTTCAACATTCTTTCCCGCCTTTGACTTTGGTTTGGACTGCACCCCTTTAGTTCAGCCCAACCATCTTCCTCACTCTATCAAAACACTTCAAGCTTTGTCAAAAATGGTGGTGGGAAGTGGAAATTAAAACTCCAAACACAAATTCTATTGCAAATCCGAGATTCAACATCAAATTCACGTGAAGACGATTGATTCAAGCTTGTTGGTGTTCTTGCTTTGCTCTCAAATCTCCATCTTCATCAAATTCCGTGAAAATGTGAGATTTTTGATCTCACATCTTGCCTATGATTGTCATTGGACTGTTGGGAATGATTCCCTATCACTCTAGCATCAACATTTGCATTTGGTTTGGATTGGATTGGCGAAAAACTCCAAAATTTAGTGATTTTGGTGAAAAACTGCTACTAGGTCGTTCTGGCCATTTTTAGCTCGTTCGGAGTTAGGTCGCTCGTCCATAGGTCATAGGTCGAATTCGCCCTTAAGTCGTAGGTCGTTGCCGACCTATAATCTCCAGGCAAAAGGCTTAAGTCGTTTGCAGTTAGCTCGTATTTGAGCTTAAGTCCTAGGTCGTTAGCTCTTAAATCCTAGGTCGTATCGAACTTAAGTCGCTAGGTCGTACGCGAGTTAAGGCATTAGGTCGCTGCATTGAAGAGTCACCGCCTTCTTAGGTCGTTCACGAGTTAAAGACTTAGGTCGTATCGACCTTAGGTCGTTAGGTCGTGCACCTTTAGGTCGAAGCAATTTAGGTCGCTTCCCTTGGACCTCGTTAGGTCGTTCACCTCTAGGTCGTAGGACCTTTTAACTGTTAGGTCGTAAGACTTTTTTTCCTTAGGTCGCACCTTGTTAGGTCGCAAACCCAGTTAGGTCGTTCGCCTACCTTAGGTCGCGAACCCTGTTAGGTCGCGCATTCTCTTAGGTCGTGAACCCTATAGGTCGCGCACCCTGTTCCTTCGTTAAGTCGCGTATCTTCTTAGGTCGCGCATCCCACTTAGGTCGCAGAACCCTCTTAAGTCGTAAGTCGTTCGCGAGTTAGCACTTAGGTCGTTTGACCTGTTTTTCCCTAGGTCGTTCGACCTGTTCTTCTGCTAGGTCGCGTGGCATTCTTCCCTTAGGTCGTTTGGCTTCTCGAGACCGCTTGCCTTCACTAGGTCGTACCGTGATGGGGCGCTGCGTATTACTCTGCGTAGGCAATCTTATCTGAAAAGCATTCATCAGAACTTCCACTTTGATGCATTTTGAGCTGATTTCCTTGGATTTTATTCACGTCTCCGAATGTGAATTTTTGTGATAGATTGTTCCAACAATCATTTTATGACTTGTCACTTTAAAGATATGAAGGTTTTAATACTAGTAGTAAATATCAAAACTCTTTCATCAAATCGATTTCAACACTATTTTTAATATCAAAAGCTCGTTTTCTCAAACCGATTTTCAATCTACTAATATATATAAGCCTTTACTTCACTCGAATGAGAAATCGACTTAAACGACTTAGTAAAACGAGTGGTATGAAACGCTTGCGTTCACTTCGTCGGTTAGCTCTTGGACTTGTTCGATTGAACCCTTTTCGTGACAATTTCCTAGTGAAGATTTACAGCTTGTTCGTAAATATTTAAGTTAAGCAAGTGGTTATGGGACATGAAGCTAAACTCATATATTTACTAGCTTGGTGTGATTGACACTTCTCGCTGATCATGATGATCATTTTATGATTTAGACTAGCAATTGTGCGATGTCTCTTTGTTTGCAAGGTTAGACTAGACCACAGTAGTGTGATTCCGACTCACACATATCTCTTTGTCCGCAAGGTTAGTCTAGACCGCAGTAGTGTGATTCCGACTCACACATATCTTTTTGTTTGCGAGGTTAGGCTAGACACCACTTGTGTGATTCCATTCACACATACCTTTTTGCTTTTTGGTTAGCCTAGGCCTCAATCAGTGTGATTCCGACTCACACATATGGGGTAGCGCCCCATGGTCTTCGGACCATCATGTGATAGGCCTCTTTCTCTTTTTATGATTTCTGGATTTCTTGTTTGATTTCTGGATTTTTATGTCATTGACTTGTTATGAGTACAAGTTTAGGGTATGATGCCCTCTTTGGATCTTTGAGAAGATTCTCGTGATATTGATCATTTCTCATCGGTTGATCTCCTGTTGATCATCATTTTCATACTTATAGTAGTATGTCAGTATGGATATTCTATGTTTATGCCATGTCTTTTATTATATATCATGTCATCTGATATTTATAGTTAGACTGATCCGTTTATTATTTTCTTAAATAATAATCGGGTCAAACCGAGATGTTACAGGTGCTTCTGCTTGACTTCCTTCCGGGATTTGCTACTCTGACTTTTGGCTGACTATTTAGTTTAGCAGTTTTTGTTGTATACACTTGAGATATGGACTCATAGTTGTATTCTTTTGGTATAGCACGTGTTGCCATTCTTTTGTATTATTGTGGAACTTTTTGACCACTACTCTGATGTACACTTTCATGTGTTAATTATATATTCATATCTTCTTCCGCCTTTGTGATATGGATGTCTGTGACTGCTATGTGTTATGTTTATTTCTATTTTTGTTTCCGAAGATTATTTTATAGCCACCATGTGATAATCAATTACATGGATGGTCGCTCCTCAACAGCCTTATTCTCCGTGCTAGTTGACAGCACTACATCGTAGTGTCCTTGGCTAGCGTGGGTATTGAGGTGGGGCGTCACAGAATCTCTAACTCCAGAAGATAAATTCCAAAGCTGTGATTCTCAGGCTGACCCGAGCGTAAAGTAAAACACAAAACACTCGAGTCAGGACATATATACTTATACAATGTAAACCAACTCAAGTGAACTGTAATAGCAATGCATAATAACTTAGAGGATGCTTGGGATCGCCCATCCTTTAAGGATCCATAAAACCATCAATTAAACAGTAGTGACAATATCACAGAAATGTCTATATCGAAATAAACCATGCAACTAACAGTGTTAATGTGCATCATAACCATCATCAGGAAATCAAATGACATACAGAGAAGTATACCCGTAGTTATAGTATTTCAAAATAATATTTTATATTTCAAAAAATTTATTATCATTTCAAATCTAAATCTTTATCAAAATAAAGATTAAATCATTTACAAACCATTTCAATTTATCAAAATATCATATCTTTTCAAACTTTCTTTCAATCATTATTTGAATTCAAATCCAATTTATCAAATAAAATACCTTTTAAATTCCAAAATATCATTCATTTATTTTTCTATCAAATCACCCTTTTAAATAGTTTATATTCCAATTAAATTAATTCATTTAACCATTTAAAAGTGAAGTTATTATTCTTTCAAGTCAAGTATTCAATTTCCAAAGTTCCAAACCATTCTGAGTTCATTTACTAATCAAAACCCATAAACATTGAAAATTTCAGCCTTTTACAGCTTCTAGGAAAAAGCTGTTATAGGTTATACTTGAAAATCAGCAAAGACAGCACTTTAAAAACTGCTGTTATATCTCATTTTAGTTGAAATTTAGTTTAAAACAGCAAAGACAGCATTTTCCAGAAATGTTGTAATAGCTTAAGTTCAAAATAAGGGTTTTATTAAATTTCAGCAAAGACAGCAGGTAGCTACAGCAGTTTACAGAACTGCTGTAATAGCCCTTTATTAAGTTCTTTAGCCTTTTCATTTACTACAGCAACTACAGCATTTCAGAAATGCTGTAATAGCCTCTTTTTACTAAGTTTTAGTTAAGTTCTGAAACCATAGCATTTCTGAATGCTATTAAAAGTCATTTCCAGATTTTTGTGTATTTCCAGCCAATAATAAAATTCATTTTAAACCCTTTTAACATTTTAAAAATCATGTTTTTATCATTAAAAAATGTTTATATAATATATCATTTAACACATGATTTTTATTAAATAAATCTGTTATAGTTAAATCAAATTTCAATGAATTATTTAACAAATTCAAGTGTAAATTTCTTTTCTTCACATTTTTAATAAATAAACTTAACACTTAAATTTTATTTCCATTTCTTAAATTTAACTAAATTTTCAATTTTATTTAATTAACTTAAACCTTTAATAAAACCAAATTCACATTTTCAAGTCAAGTTATATTTTAAAATTAACACTTTTAAGCATTCATTTATTTAACCATTTTAATACATAGAAAAAATCAATAATACTTCATTAAATCATTTAAATTCAAATTTAAAACAAATTATCATATTTACCATTTTCCAAATATAATTAAATTTCCATTTTATTTATATAACTTAAATATCATTTTAAAACCAAAATTCCAAATTTCCAACTTAAGTTATATTTCAAAAATTCACTTTTCCCATTTATTTAAATTACATTTTTAACTTCTAGAAAAATCCAAATTTCTTTATTTAAACATTAAAAATCCAATTTAAATCAAATTTTCATAATTTATAGTTTTGAAAATATTTAAAATATTCAAAATACTTTATAAAAATAACCACGGGCTTGTATATAGTTTTCTAACCTAGGTCAAGTGATACGGATATGTATCATTTCAATCCGCAGTTTAAAAAGCAAAAATCCGGGCTTTATCATTTCAAACCCGCAATCCCAAGTTAAAATAAATAAATAAAAACCATTTAGGCCTATCATTTCAGCCCATAATGATTTTTCTCTATTCTAAAGTCCGTTCGGGTATGTATCATTTCAACCCATAGTGAATCTAATCTACAGGGAACTTGCAGTGTGATAAACAAGTATAAATGAACAGTTTAACAATAAATAACAGCAACAGATAATATGACAGGTAAAATAACAGGGTTAACATCATATAATTAATAATCACAGGCATGTATAACATAATATAACATTCTACACATTCAATTGTTGTCAATTCACATTTGCATAAGTATAAATGTCAGGTGAGATTTACTCACCTCTTTTGCTGGAGATGCAAGTTCAAATGACACAACCCAAACTAGAACACAATGACAAAGCTATGAACTTGAGTAGAGAGTGAGGTCCAAGTTATAGATCTTGTGTTACAACCCAAAAACAAAACCAAAACAATAGTTAAAAATCAATACGATTGAATTTGAATAACTTTGAAACAAAAAGCGATCTGAATACGAAACTTTTTGCCTTGATTTCTCTACTTGTTTGCATGGCCTAGGGGATCAATTAGGTCAGGTTTGTACTTGGTTTGGATTAGGTATGGGTCTGGAAAAGGTAAGGCTACAAGGTAGAACATGATGGAGGAAGTTACAACATAGGGTAAGTGAAGGGTTTCTAGGCAAACTAGTGGAGATTTGGTCAAACTTTAGGCTCGACCATGGGTGGTTAGGCTCGGCCAGAGGGTGTACAACTCAGGTCAGAGGCTGGAGTGGTGAGGTAGGGTCTGGACAAGATGGTGGTGGCGGCCAAAGGTGGTGGTGGTGGTGGAAAATGGAGTGGTGATCAAGGGGGTGCTCAGCTATGGTTGTTTTAAGGTGTTGTTTGCATTTTGGTGGAGTTTTGTCATCATGGAGGGTTCAGCCATGGATGGATCTGAAGTGGTAGGTGGTGATGATGCCAAGGAGGAGTGGTAGGAGGTGGTGGCCATGACAAGCAAGGGGATGGCCGAGCAAAAGGCAAGAGAAACAAGGCAAAAATGACATAAAAATGAGAAGAAAAGTGAAAAGTAAGAAGATGCCATTACCACAATTGCTTTAGCCGTGAATAAGAATTTGAGAAATGAGTTTTGCGTGATAAATGAGATGATAATTCACAGCTAAAACTGAAAAGTAGACAGCCAAAAATGAATTAATGAGATGTTATGGCATGTGAAGAGTTTTTGGACAATGAAAGGACTTGAAATGAAAAGCCTTTAAACTCTTCATATTTCCATTTTCTTTAATTCAAATAAAACAAAATAAAAATCAGTAAATGAATTTAAAAACCTAAACAAAGTAAAATAAATTGAAAATAATTAATTAATTTTAAAGAAAATAGCAAAAGAATGAAGAAATTGCTTAAAAATTCAAAACCGGGTACAAAATTTACAAATAAATCATCACTAGCTTTAGAAAAATTTCTACTTCACTTTAAAACAAATAAAAGGTCAAATTAATAGAATAAATGAGGAACAAAATAAGTGGGAATGAGAATAAAATAAGATCTTAAGGAAATAGAGAGATAAATAAAGAATTTCTTTAATTAATTGAAACTGGAGATTAAAAATTATAAACATAATACAACTGACACTGAAAAATGTAAATTACATACAAAAAAATGTTTTAAAATCAAAATATATACATAAAAGTTATTTTACCCAAATAAATATAACTTATAACATTACGTGACCAAATAAAATATTATTTATACAATTTAAAATAAACAATTTGCTAAATACAGCAAAGTACACACAATATTGAAAAAGGCATAACTTTCACATTATAAATCAGATTTCAACAAAACAAAAAGCAGTATTCTTAAAATTTTATTTACTTTCATAAAATAAAGATAGATTTCAAAAATTCAAATTTTAAAATTTTAAATTAAAAGTCAAAGTTTTACCATATTAACCAAGATTCACATTTCTGGAAAATATCTTATTTAATCATGTTTGAAATTATAATTCACATAGAAATCAAAATTTATATTTAAAATAACAAAATTTATCCATTTTAATAAATAAAATAAAGTTTTCAAATCAGAAAATTTAATTTAAAATAATTAAAATAATCACAAAATACAGGGTTGTTACATCACAAGTTGTTCATGTAGATGAGTTCAAAATAAATGATGACGAACAACCCAAGTAACCGAGGCAAATAACATTTTCAAACACACACTTTATTTTTCACTGCAAAATATTTTCTTTTCAATTTTACTGCGTTAGTGTTTATTTTGCAGATAATTCAGATGCGGGACACAAATTGAAATCGAGCTGAAGCTCAAATATGAGTGAATGAGTGATATGTAGTGAGGAAAGTTATGTGAATTGAAATGTATTGTAATTGAAATTTTGTATATATAGTGAGAGCACAAATTTGTACTATTCAAAATTGTAATAAAATATTTATTTGAATAAAATATCTGTTTGAATTTAAATTCTGTGTTGTTTATTTTATTCAGCAAATATTTATTTAATTATGTGAAAATAAAATAGTACATTAACAAATACATTTAATTGAATATATATATATATATATGTTTACTATCATCAAACAAAAATCATATACTTGCATATTCAACAAAACTTACCTTCGCTTTGTCGCTTTTTCAAAAAGCAACCTAATCTTGCCATTTGCATCCACTCATCTAGTCGGGCTTTCCCCCTCCCCCTCCTTTTTTATGGTTGACGTCATATCGTGGTATTTTTTCCTCATCCTAAGATTGATGTCCTCTTTTCGAAAGAACATGCAATCATTTAAACATATACCTATCTTTTGGTATGACAAATCGAAAGCAAACATAAGTTTTTTCACTTCATAATGATTTTCGCACATTAAATTATCAAATGGCATATGTCATTTTGCAGCTTGTACAACAGATGTAAATCCAGCTTCTGTGAAGTTGAATTTAGATTCATAGCAATGTATTATGTAGTTACTGATAATTGGATGTCACTTTTACAGCCATCCTAAAAGGGTTTCTTAGCAGCATCCAATAAATCATAGATTTTCTTCGCTCTAATATTTGATTCTTCTTCAACATTTACATCCTCATCATCAACTTCAACCGTTGAGACCATTGGTCATGCTGCATCTTCAATCATATCTTCTATGGGATTCGTCGTAACATTGTCATTACCCACCTCCTCCTCTGACACTACAAGATTAGGTGCAACAAGTTCTCTATGATGATTCCATATAAAATAATCTGGCATAAAACCATTTTGACACAAATGAAATTTAACTATATCTAGTTTCAAATGCTTCAAATGTTTGCAGTTACTACACGGGCAACGAATTTCTTCGTCGTTTCCATTATTAGTTAAAGAATTCAATAAATACGTGTACACCACTATAAAAATGTTCCTTTATTGAGCCTTTCATTCCCTTTCGTTGATACATCCAGCTCCTCCGATCAACAAAATTATTGACCATTTTTTCTATTTCAAAAAATATGATAGAAATTCATAAATTTATCGATCATTTTATGGATTGACATTTTATTTTTCAGTACATTTATACATTTTTAATATTTTATTAACTATGTAATATGTTATCATTATACACTAATTTGTTTATATTTTTATGTTTTGCTAAATATATAATATAATATTCTTTTAACCTTTTTTTATAAAATCTTATATATTTTCAATTTTAACAAATTATGAATATAATATTATACTTCCACTTAATTATTTTCTACTTTGATGGTCGGTCATCGTACTTTCCATTACAAACACCATAATAATTACATTTTGTAAATCATTTTATTTTAAACGATTCAACAAAATTTTGGTAGCACTTCCCCTTTGTTCCCTGTATCATACACAAATGCATATACATAGGAAACAAAAAGGAACCGCTGTCGAAATTTTATGAATCGTTTAAGATGAAATGATTTACAAAGTGTAATTACTTTATTGTGTTTGTAACTTGTCCATTACGGGGACAAATCCGACAAATATTGTATCAAACGAATATTGATGTCTATTTTGTAATAAAATAAATATTTATATAACGATCATATACTTATCAAACGGGACCAAAAAATCTCTAAGAGATTTAAAAAAATAAGTACATCATACAGTAATTTATTTATATCGCCATTATACATTTTAATGTTATATTAATTATATAATATATTGGCATTATACACTAATTTTGTTTATATTTTAATGTTTATTAATTATATAATATATTATTCTTTTTTACTTTTTTATAAAATCTTATATATTTTCAATTTTAACAAATTATGAATATAATATTATATTTAAAAAATAAAGTACTTTATACGCTAATTTTTTTATGTTAGCATTATACACACTAATTCATTATTTGAATTCATAATAATTGAAAGGTAAATAAAAAAATGTTTTTTCAACGTTTAGCTAAAACTAGTTTGAATTTAAACACTAAGTTGTTTATTTTACCACTTACCACATAAACGGAAACCAGATTTATATATAATCAAGGGTATAAACTAATTAAGGATTATGTAAATAAATTATTTTTCTCAACATTTTAGTTAACACATACACTAATTAACACGAAATTATGTTACACCAATAAACACATATGCTAATCAACCCAAATTAGGTATAATTATAATTTAATTTTCGGATTTAAACACTAATAACCGTAATTAACATATCTCAATTAACCAATATACAATTGTAAACAATCAATGAGATATTATCAATAAATACAATCACAGATTAACACTAATTTCAGCATAATTCAGATTAATTAGTTTAGGAGAATAATATACCCGATTTTTGTTGAATTAAAGGCGTAGAGGGTTGGGTTTGCAAGTTGGTGGAGATTCCGATGGATGGGGACGGGGTGGAGCAGTCGGTGATGGAGGTGGTTGAATTTTAGGGAGAAATTAGGTTTTATGGGGAGAAAGAAGATAATGAAAATGTTTCGGTCTGGGCTGTTGTATAATCGTGATTTTCCGATTACTTCCAACGGCCATGTCAACTATTATTAGTGACGGCTTCCGATGACTGCCGATGGTTTATTTATATATTTAATTAAAATTGTACCCGTTTTAAAATAAATTCAATTCAAATTACTTTGTTAGAAAATTTTAATTTGTTGTAAAAATTGAATAGTTTATATTAGTTATCAATGAATATGAAATCAATATTAATGATTACGACCTATTACTGGACGTTTCAAGTAAATTTAAATTTTTTTAATTATAGTACATGGGAAAAAATATATTTAAATTTATAAAACTATTGCGTACATAAATTTCACCGAAGTTATATAATTTACAGGCTAAAAGTTGCATAAAATGATTGTTTATATTCAATTTTCAATAAAGTTAAATATCGAATATAATTATACAATAAAAGGTTATCGACAACACTAATTTAATTAATCACAAATCATCATAAATTTGAATAATTGAATAGAACTATCTTTTGTAATTTTTAGGATTTAAATTTATATTTTTAAACAAATTATAAACTTATATAACTACTAGATTATAATAATGTAATAAATTTCATTAAATAAAATAAGCAACTGCCGAAAGCTGTCGAAAATTGAATGAAGGAGCCGTCAAAGGCCAATGAAATCCTCCGTCGAAAATAGCCCCCTTTTTAGTAGTGATATATATATATATATATATATTTAGGCATTTTATGAGTTTTAATATATATATATATATTAGTTATATATATAAAAGTATTTAATATATATATATATATTTATGTGTGTGTGTATGTTTTATTTATATATATATAGTGCTCTCGGCCTTGCAAAATTTCCTTTTAATATAATTTATAAATGTTTTGGAGATATTTATATAGTTATAAATATATACAATATTGAAATTTCATACATATGTTTATATATATATAATTTTTAAATTAAATATAGTGTATATATATGTATATGTATTTATAACATTATATATATATATATAAATTAAAGTATATAAACATACATTTGGACAATATATTTGTATATTGGATGAGCTAACGTGCCCATTGCAGTGTAAATCCCAGCATCTATATAGGGACATGTTATACCTTACACGGATTGATATGTTATGCATGCAAACACATACATGTGTATATGATACACGTGCATATATATATATAATATCATTAGTTAAATAATTAAATAATACTATAAATTTAAATAAAATAATGATTTTATTTAAAAGAAATTTAGAAATGTATTAAGTAAATTAGACTTCATATGTCTAATATAGATCCAAAACAGTAAAAAAAATTAAAATTCATCCACTACTTCTGCTGCGGGTTGACTTAGTTCCAACAATGGTATTAGAGCCTAATAGCTTATGTATTCTAAATTAGTCCTCTTATGATTAACTAATTAAGCTGACAATCCAAATATTAAGGTGTCTATAAAGGTAGCATAGAAGGATTGTGTTTGGGTAATCAAGGACTCTGCCCTACTTGGTTACCAACCTGATCTGAATAGATATGTAAGCCCAAAGGTTTCCTCTAATATAAAAGGTCCAATTTGAATTGGGCCTTGGGCTGATTTTCAAATTTGTTTAAAAATAAAAAATATAAGATTTTAAGTTTAAACCTTAAATTGAAAATAAAATATATACATATTATAAATGTTATAATGTAATCAAATTTTGCACGATGTTTGAAAATTAATATGAATTCATTTTGAAGTTAATAAAAATTATTAAAATATATTAATTAAATAAGTTAATTAATTAATAAATATATACAGTATTATGTATTATAATATATGTTATGTTGTTTTAAAGTGTTAAAATAATATAAATTTACATGTATGTATATGAAATGAATTTTGAAATTAATATAATTTAATTAAAATTGTTTAAATAAATAAATTAATAAAAGGTTAATTAATTAAATAATATACAGACATATATGATATATGTGTTATACTATAAAGGTTATAATATATATAATAAATTTCAATATAAATGTTATATGAAGATAATTTAAAATTAATTAAAATGTTAATTGATTAAAATTTATTAAATAAGATTTAATTAAATATAATATTATACATAAGGCTATTATATAAGTTATATGAAATATAAAAGTTATATAATAACAAAATTTATATAATATGAATGTATAAATTAAAGGTGGAATATTAAAAAATCCTAAATAGACTTAAGCAATAAATAGATACGTAAATGTATGTATACCGTGATTTCTGATCTATCCGAAACTTGAATCACGAGAGTTATTCATAAAAATTACATAATTTCATAAATCAATATCACTAAATATAAAATATTGAAGATTATGAATCTTCAATAAAATGTTGTCGTCTACCGTATATATATATATATTAATAAATTACATGCATACTTCTTATTATAAAGAAAACTCAAGCTAGAGAATTATGCATAGTATTATTAATATATTAAATAGATGAGGTAAGATAACTATATTTATTTGTTGAGAAAACTCAAAGTACATAAACTATACTTAGGCTGTCATGATATGGTAGTTACGAGTAAATAATTTTGTTTTGATTTGTTGAGCCAATTCAAGGTCGAAGTGAAATTAGCACAAGGTACCAAGGGTTAGGAGTTGTATGCGATATGACCGATAAGGAGTTATCCTTACTAGTGAAAACTCAAGGTCAGAATTCCAAGATGGACGAGTCCTAACACCTACTAGTGAAATTGAAAGGCTTCTATTTTTAAACTTAGGGTTTGTTGAAACATAAAAGACTAGTGAGAGCTTATTATTAAAATGAAACATGAAGTTTAACCTTACTAATATTATAAGAATATCTAATATGATTTGTCCTAATGATCTACCACTTAAACTTACAGAAAATGACATCTCCGGAATTGTTTTCTAAAAATGACAAGCTTACTAGACCAAACTATACTGATTGGCTAAGAGAAATTAAAATAGCATTGACCTACAAGCACCTATGGTCGGCTGTTACATGCAAACCTAAAGAACAACCCGCTGTTGATGCGGATCCTAAACTAAGACTTGCTTATGAAAAATGGATGTCAGACCTAGAGGTCGCCCAAATATTCGTGTTGCCTATGTTAGACAAGTTGTTGCAGAGGCAGTACAAAAACATGTCTGTCCATGAGATAATTGATGGTCTCAAGGCCCTATTTGGGGAATAGTCATGTTTCGTGAGGTACAAGTTTATGAAGAAGCTGTTTAAATAAAAAATGACCAAAGGACAAAAGGTGGAAGATTACATACCAATGATGAAGGGCTATATTGATAGGCTTTTGTAGTTGGATGTACAAATAAGTAATGAATTGCAAGTTGATTTGATATTTGGTTCTATTACTCCTTAGTATGAACCACTTGAATTATAATATGAACCAATTAAATGTGAGTCTCATGGAGCTCCTCAATATGTTAAGGTTAGCCAAGTCTGCACCTAAGGATTAAGGGATTGTGCTTGCTGTGAAGGGTAGTGCATCGTCTTCGAAGAGTTCGAAGAAGTGGAAAAGAGAAAGTAAGAAAAATAAGAAAAGTAAGAAGACTGATAACAAGGATGAATGTCACAATTGCCACCAGAAAGGTCACTGGAAAAGGAATTGTCCCGACTACTTGAAGATTGTTAGAGAAAGGAAACAGAATGGTTCTGCGGTTCCATCAGGTACATTTATGATTCAAAATTATTTGTATTGATAAAATGCCTTGGGTTTTAGATATTGGATTTGGAACATATATTCGTAATTCATTACAGGTGCTTAGGAACGAGAATCGCATGGCGAAAGGAGAGATGAGGCTCCAAGTTGCTATTGGATCCATCATAGATGCAACGACAGTAGGAGACTATCATTATGTTTACCTAGTGGAGTAGTTTTGATCAAATAAGTGCTATTTTGTAAAAGACTTTATTTATGGAATTAAATCTATTTCTAGATTGTCTAAGACTGGATATATATTTCATTGTGAAAATAATGCTATAAACCTTAGTTTAAATGGAAAAATATGTGATGGTATTCTTGAAAATGGCATTTATGTGATTGATGCTAATTATTTGTGTTCTGTGAACAATAATTTAACAATATAAATGATAGTTATCTTTGGTATTGTAGGCTAGGTCATATTAGTGAGAAACAACTACACAAACTGAAAACAGAAGGTTTTCTCCCATCACTCGATTCTGAATCATTTGACACATGTCAGTTATGCCTCAAAGGTAAAATAACCATGCACCCCTTTAGTGGGAGCAATGAAAGAGTTGATGAACTCTTAGGGTTAGTACATAGTGATGTATGTGGCTCAATGTCTGTAATCACCAAAGATATGAGTTCTTATTTTGTTACTTTCACTAATGATTTCCCGAGACTAGGATATGTGTATCTTATGTAGAACAAATTTGACGTTTGTGAGAAATTTGTCGAATATAAAAATGTAGTAGAAAAAAAGGGCGGTAAGACTAAAATTCTTTGATCAGATCGAGGAGGTGAGTATGTTGGATAGGAATTCCAACAGTGCTTAAAAGATAATGGGATTGTCTCTCGGGTTAGTCCATCCTATACTCCACAACACAATGGTGTATCAGAGCGAATGAACCGAACCTTATTAGATATGGTTCATTCCATGATGAGTAAGGATGAGTTACCTCTGTCCTATTAGGGATATGGGCTAGAAACCGTAGCGCATATGTTGAACTTGTTGCCAACTAAATCTATGCCTAAAATGTCATATGAGATGTGGCATGGTAAGAAACCCCAGCTCAAATATTTGAAGGTGTGGTGTTGTCTCGCATATGTTAAGAATATTGGTCCGAATAAACTAGAGGCGAGATCGGTACTGTGTATATTTCTAGGATACTACAAAAATTCAATGGGATATATATTATACAATACCGAGGAACAAAAGGTTATTGTTTCTCGACATGATATCTTTTTAGAAAAGGAATTTCTGTTAAAAAATTAACATCAAGGTTGTAGACTTGGATGAGGTCCAAGAAGTTAACACTAAGGCCAAACCAGTGGGAGAACCGAGTTCACCCGTATACGAAAACACATAATCTAATAGAAGGTCTAGAAGGGAATCTCACGCACCAGAGAGATATAATAGTTTTCTCATGGATGGCAAGAAGGGGGATCGTGTCTTGGATGATGACATTCCTCTATCTTTTCAACAAGCGCTATATAGTAAAGATTCTGCACTCTGGCTTGGAGCAATGATATCTGAAATTGATTCTCTGTACAAAAACAAAGTATGGACTTTGTCAAACGTACCCGAAGGGATAAAATCCATCGGCTGTAAATGGATTTTTAAGAAAAAGCTAAATGAAGATGGAGAAGTAAGGACTTACAAAGTTATGTTAGTTGCGAAATAATTTCGTCAAATACAATGTGTTGATTACGACGAGACCTTTTCACCCTTAGCCATGCTTAAGTCCATTCGGATTATTCTAGCTATTGCAGCATTCTATGATTATGAAATATGGAAAATGGATGTAAAAACAACATTTCTAAATGGTGATTTAGAAGAAACAGTCTATATGTCGCAGTCTGAGAGTTTTGTGGTCAGTGGAAGTAAGGGCAAGGCTTGCAAGTTGTTAAAGTCCATTTATGGACTTAAACAAGATTCAAGGAGTTGGAATAAGTGTTTTGGTAAGATAATCAAACAATTTGGTTTTTATCAGAACATAGGTGAAGCATGTGTATACAGAATGGAATAGGGCAATGCTACCATATTCTTAGTGCTTTATGTTAGGAACGGGAGATAGTGGTTTTGATGACAACAACCATTGTAACTTATTTTATTATAACTTATATACTAACACTATTGTCTAGATATATATATGAATGTTATTATGCAGGATATATATAAGGCAGGTACTGATTATTGAAGACTGTACAGTATAAAGATCAAGGATGAAGAAATCAAGTTTGAAGACTCATGAGTATCAAGATCAAGATTTCAAGATAAGTGTCTAGTTTATTGTTAAAACTTCATAATATCACGGAAATCTTCATTCCATATTTCATTTGGGATGGAACCCATTTCTATCTTCTTAGTGGCTTACAAACCCACGACAAGTAGCTTACAAACCTACGACAAGTGGCTAACAAACCCACGAACATCCTGGTTTTGTAAAACTTCTCGAGTCCTGATGTCATGAGATATTCTGCAAGAAGAAGCTTGCAAAACTACTTCAAAATGGTTTTTCAAAATGATTTTCAAAACTGCTTTTCAAATTATTTTAGCCTTAAAATATTCTTTGTTTTTGTTTTAAATAAACTCTTGTTTCAAACTTCGTTTGTTTTTAAAAACTATCTTCTGATTTTTTTAAATATTCTTTTATAATATATATATTTGAGATTTAAAATCAAATTTATATATACATTCTAAAATATATTTTTCTACTCTTCTTTATTTTAAAACATAGGAAAATTAGTTTATTTTACTCCAGAATCCTTTCATCTTGTTTTCCTTTCAATACCATTTTCAAAACAATTTTTACATTATTTTTAACTTAGGGATGTCGACATCATGGGATACTCCATGTAGACATGGTGGCCGTTAAATTCAAAAGTTTCAATTTTCAAAAGAAGTGTCTATTCGTTAAATCTCTTCACGAATGGTTATGACCGTTACTGGTCTATAAATAGCCTTCACAAACGAATTTTTTAACTAACTATTTTCTTATTTTCTTCACTCCTTCTTCTCCACAAATCCATATTCTAAAATTTTCATATTTTTAAGATCGTGCCGAAATTCTACCTAATTCTCAAGTGAATCAAATTAGAATCTCATTCTTGTTTGGTTCTCTACCCTCTCTCGAAGATCAAAGTGCTATTCAAAGTTATAGGATCAATTTATAATCAAAAGTTTATCGAGTCTCTCTATAAGGTGTGGCTGTGCCTAGAAATCAATTCGGTAATCTTGTGGCCCGTAAATCAAGAGAGTTTGCCTCGGACTCGTGAGACAGGAGGGTACCTCAAGGCCTTTAGAAACCGAGGATTGTAATCTCGACTTTGGTATAATAAAAATCTGTATGAGGTGTTCTGCCTTGGTACAGGACTGGATGTAGGGTAACTCCGAACTAGTATAAAATCCGGTGTGTTCTTTCCTTTTACTGCTTTTTATTTACTTTCCGCATCTGTGTTTGATTCTGTGATTGTTCTGTGATTAAGTTCTGCATTTGTTTTTGTCATAATTTTAATTTAGTCCATATAAGTCTTAGAATCCATTAAACACTATCCACCCCCCTCTAGTGTTAAATTAGCCTTAAGATCCTTAATTCGCACTCCCTTTCAATTAGTATCAGAGCATAGGTTTTCATAGTCTGAAACTTGAAAAGTTGAAAATGGCATTTTTAGAAAATTTTGTTAATACTAGTTTGAATGTATGCATTTAATCAAAGTATCATAAGTCTGCATATAGTTTTTATGAAAAATCAAGTTATCTACCGAAATGGTTTGTTTTGCAGGAACAGACATGTTACATGGCTTTTGAAGAATCAACAACCAATGGACAAATTGTGCAAATTGAGAAAGATAAATGGATACTTGATAGTGGCTGTTCAAGGCATATGACTGGAAATCCTGTGATACTCAATGACATTATATATCATGATGGTGGATTGGTCAATTTTGGAGACAATTCAAAAGCATATGTGATTGGCATCGGCAATGTCGATAATTCTAGAACTTCTCTTATTTCTGATATTTTGCTAGTTAGAAATTTAAAACATAATCTGCTTAGTATAAGTCAACTATGTGATAAAGGATTTAAAATTAAATTTGGAAAAGATAAGTGTCATATCGAAGATAATAAGTCAAATATTATCTTTGAAGGAATTAGGAAGAAAAACATTTACATCCTTAGTAAGAAAGTTTCAAATGATAACTTATGTCTTTTGGATAATACAAGTGACCCTTGGATTTGGCATAAAAGATTTGGTCATTTAAATTTCAAACTGTTATCTAGGTTATCAAAACTTGATTTAGTTAGAGGTCTTCCCAAGTTAAACTTTAAAGTAGATAGTATATGTGATGCTTGCCAATTAGGAAAACTTAAGAAAAGTTCATTTAAACTAAAAGATATGATTTCTACTTCTAAACCTCTAGAATTACTTCATTTAGATTTATTTGATCCATCTCAAGTTCAATCAATTAATCACAATAAATATGTTTTGTAATTGTAGATGATTATTCTAGATATACTTGGATAATTTTTCTTAAAATTAAAAGTGATGCTTTTGAATTATTTAAGAATTTTGCTAAAAGAATTCAAAATCAATTTTCTTTAAAAATAAAAACTATTCGTAGTGATCACGGTGGAGAATTTGAAAATGAAAATTTTGAGAATTTCTGTAATAAAATAAGAATCACTCATAATTTCTCTTTTCCAAAAAATCCACAACAAAACGGAGTGGTAGAACGTAAGAATAAAATGATTCAAGAGTGTGCTAGAACAATACTTTCTCATAGTAACTTACCTAAAAACTTTTGGGCTGAAGCAGTCGCTGCAGCTTGTTATATATTAAATAGGATTTTAATTAGACCATTAACAAATAAAACACCATATGAATTACTTTACAATAAGAAACCCATAGTATTTTATTTTAAAGTTTTTGGTAGTAAGTGTTTTATTCTTAATACAAAAGATAATTTAGATAAATTTGAACCTAAATCCGACAAAGGTATCTTTATCGGATATTCTAATAGAAGTAAAGCATTTACAGTTTATAATTTAAGAACTAACACTATTGAAGAAACAATGCATGTATCTTTTGATGAAAATTTTAAAGATACCATGCAAATAGAAAATGAAGAAAATTTTGTAACTTTAAATAATGAACCTAATGAAACTAATTGTGAAATCATTCAACCTAATAAAAGAATTAGACTATTAAAAGATCATTCTGTAGAAAATATACTAGGAAATATTGAATCTATAGTTAAAACAAGAAATCAACTAAATAGTATGAGTAATGTAGCTTTTATATCAACTATTGAACCTAAAAATCCAAAGGAAGCATCATCTGATGATTCATGGATTCTTGCTATGCAAGAAGAATTGAATCAGTTCACCAGAAATGATGTTTGGCAACTTGTTCCTAGACCTGAGGATAAAAGTATAATTGGAACAAAATGGGTTTATAAAATTAAAATGAATGAACTTGGTGAGGTAGTGAGAAATAAAGCTCGTTTAGTCGCGCAAGGTTATTATCAAGAAGAAGGAATTGATTATGACGAAACCTTTGCACCCGTAGCAAGACTAGAAGCTATCAGGATTCTACTTGCTTTCGCAAACTACAATAATTTCAAGTTATATCAAATGGATGTTAAAGTGCTTTTCTAAATGGTTTTGTAAAAGAAGATGTTATGTTGAACAACCTCCACTTTTTGAAAATAATGAATTTCCAAATCATGTACAAAAATTAAAGAAAGCTTTATATGATCTGAAACAAGCTGCTAGAGCCTGGTATGAAAGACTAAGATCTTATTTACTACAATCTGGTTTTGAAATTGGTAAAATAGATATAACTCTTTTTATTAAAAGAAACAAAAATGATATTCAATTAATACAAATATATGTAGATGACATAATATTTGGGTCAACTAATAACATAATGAATAAAGAATTTTCAGATATAATGACTAAAGAATTTGAAATGAGTCATATGGGAGAACTAAGCTTCTTCTTAGGACTTCAAATCAAACAATTAGATAAAGAAATTTTCATTAGTTAAGAAAAATATGCTAAGGATTTAATTAATAAAATTTGATTGACCACTTCTAGCGGGAAACCAACTCCAATGACAACTAATGTAGTTTTAAGTAAAGAAGATAAATCAAAAGATGTTGATCAAAAATTATATAGGGGAATGATTGGTTCGCTGCTTTATATAACAGCAAGTCATCCTGACATCATGCATAGTGTCTGTCTCTGTGCAAGATACCAATCTCAACCTAAAGAAACTCACTTAAAAGCTGTTAAAAGAATTTTAAGATATGTAAAACATACTTTAAATTATGGTTTATTTTACCCTAAAAATGATGTATTTGATTTAATTTCATATTGTGATGCTGATTACGCTGGTTGTAAATTAGACCGAAAAAGTATAAGTGGAACCTGTCACTTTCTAGGACATTCTCTGGTTTCCTGGTTTAGTAAGAAGCGAAACACTGTATCCTTTACAACAACTGAAGCAGAATATATTTATGCTGCTTTGGCTTGTTCTCAAGTTATATATATGCAACAAACTTTAAAAGATTTTGGATTAACTATAACTAAATCACCAATTTATTGTGATAATACTAGTGCAATAAACTTATCTCAAAATCCAACTCATCATGCTAGAACAAAACATATTGATATTAAACATCATTTAGAGATAATATAAGTAAAGAAGTCATAACTCTTGAATAATATTAATACTGAAAAACAAATTGCTGATATATTAACCAAACCATTAAATGAACAAAACTTTACTAAACTTAGAAGAGAATTAGGTATATGTTCATTAACTGAAATATAAATTATAAATAATACAAGTATAGTTAATAATTAATATTAAAAAAAATTCAAAAATTGAACTAGGCATGTCGACATGACCCATCCCCCTATGTCGACATACAGGCCGAGATTTTCAAATTTAAATTTCCCTCTAAAATTAGTTATTAGGTTATATATTTCGACTTTTACTCCTTTTCTCTGTAATAAACTTCTAAAACAGTAAATTAATGGCTTCCTCTTCTAATAATGAACCTTCTTCATTCACTTCTCCTCATTCTGGTCCTTTTCAACGTTCCACACACATACGAGTCATTGAATTACAAGAGAAGATGAAAGATTTGCTTCAAATGATGATGGAAATTCAAGTGAGTCAACTGCGAATGGCTAGAGAACAAGATAGACAAGGCAGAATCCTTAGAAATTTACAAAAATTCCTTATGGATAACCATGCCAATCCCATTTTCATCGAAGAATCATCACAAGCCATGGACTCTGAAGAAGAAGAGCCTCTAGAAGAACCATAAGAGGATCAAGAAGAAGAACATCCTCTGCCGAATCCAGATGTTCATATGGACGAAGACGATGGCGTGATTTGCATTGGAGAGGTCCTTTTTGACCCTAATGGGAACCTGGTCGAACAACTTGGAAACTTTTGTCTCCACTATCCAAATTGTTCGGTCCATAAATCACCAATAGTTAAGATCCTCGTTAAGTGTTTTTCATTTCTGTTTTTCTCTTTCTTGATTATATATTGGTTTGTTAATTTGTATATAAAGTGTTATCTTAATGTTCTTCTAAAAACAATCTTTGGTGTATAAAATCTTGAATTCCATTTAACTTAGGATGCTATATTTCACTCATACATGGTTATTATTCTTATATCATATGTTTGTTTATCTCATTTTCTATTAAGTTCAAGGTTTATAGGTTATTGTTTTGTTGATGACAAAGGAGGAGAAGTTATATAAAATAGTAGGCTTGGAGTAAGTGGGTGTTGTTGGTGTAAGGGGGAGTTATGGTATGATCGAAGTGGTAAGTATATTTTATAAGGTTGTCATCATCAAAAAGGGGGAGATTGTTGGGAACTAGAGATAGTGGTTTTGATGACAATAACCTTTATCACTTATTTTATTATAACTTATATACTAACACTATTGTCTAGATATATATGAATGTTATTATGCAGGATATATATAAGGCAGGTACTGATTATTGAAGACTATACAGTATAAAGATCAAGGATGAAGAAATCAAGTTTGAAGACTCATGAGTATCAAGATCAAGATTTCAAGATAAGTGTCTAGTTTATTGTTAAAACTTCATAATAGCACAAAAATCTTCATTCCATATTTCATTTGGGATGGAACCCATTTCTATCTTCTTAGTGGCTAACAAACCCACGACAAGTAGCTTACAAACCTACGACAAGTGGCTTACAAATCCACAAACATCCTTGTTTTGTACAAGTTCTCGAGTCTTGATGTGATGAGATATTCTGCAGGAAGAAGCTTGCAAAACTACTTCAAAATGGTTTTTCAAAATGATTTTCAAAACTGCTTTTCAAATTATTTTAGCCTTAAAATATTCTTTGTTTATGTTTCAAATAAAATCTTGTTTCAAACTTCGTTTGTTTTTAAAAACTATCTTCTGATTTTTTTAAATATTCTTTTATAATATATATATATTTGAGATTTAAAATCAAATTTATATATACATTCTAAAAATATATTTTTCTACTCTTCTTTATTTTAAAACATAGGAAAATTAGTTTATTTTACTCCAGAATCATTTCATCTTGTTTTCCTTTCAATACCATTTTCAAAACAAAATTTACATTATTTTTAGCTTAGGGATGTCGACATCATGGGATACCCCATGTCGACAAGGTGGCCGTTAAATTCAAAGTTCCAATTTTCAAAAGAAGTGTCTATTCATTTAAATCTCTTCACGAATGGTTATGATCGTTACTAGTCTATAAATAGCCTTCACAAACGAATTTTTTAACTAACTATTTTCTTATTTTCTTCACTCCTTCTTCTCCACAAATCCATATTCTAAAATTTTCATATTTTTAAGATCGTGCCGAAATTCTGCCGAATTCTCAAGTGAATCAAATTAGAATCATTCTTGTTTGGTTCTCTACCCTCTCTCGAAGATCAAAGTGCTACTCAGAGTTATAGGATCAATTTGTAATCAAAAGTTTATCGAGTCTCTCTATAAGGTGTGGTTGTGACTGGAAATCAATTGGGTAATCTTATGGCCAGTAAATCAAGAAAGTTTGCCCCAGACTCTGAGACAGGAGGGTACCTCAAGGCCTTTAGAAACTGAGGATTGTAATCTCGACTTTGGTATAATAAAAATATGTATGAGGTGTTCTGCCTTGGTACAGGACTGGATGTAGGGTAACTTCGAACCAGTATAAAATCCGGTTTGTTCTTTCCTTTTACTGCTTTTTCTTTACTTTCTGCATCTGTGTTTGATTCTGTGATTGTTCTGTGATTAAGTTCTGCATTTGTTTGTGTCATAATTTTAATTTAGTCCATATAAGTCTTAGAATCCATTAAACACTATTCACCCCCTCTAGTGTTAAATTAGCCTTAAGATCCTTAATCCGCACTCCCTTTCACTTTATGTCGATGATCTATCATTGATTGGCAATGACACTTCGTTGTTGCAGTTAGTGAAAGCTTGGTTTTTCAAAAACTTCTCCATAAAGGATTTCAGAGAAGTAGCTTATATACTAGGTATAAAGATCTATAAAGATAGATCTAAAAGGTTGTTGGGATTGTCCTAATCCCTACACATAGATACCATCTAAAAAAGGTTCAGTATGGAAAATTCCAAACGTTGCAACGCAGTCTAGAATTTTCCTTTCTAAGAAGGACACCCCTCATACTAACGAGGAGGAAGAGCATAGAGGATTCCCTATGCTTTAGCCATAAGATCCATAATATACGTTGCACTATGTACTAAATCGAATGTGGCATATGCATTAGGATGCGTAAGCCGATACCAGCCTAATCCTAGAGAGAAACACTGGACGACCATAAATTGTATACTAAAGTATTTAAGGAATATGAAGGACTTATTCCTCATATACGGGAATGCAGACCTCCTTATGAAGGGGTATACAGACTCTAGCTTTCAGTGTGATATAGATGATAGTAAGTCAGTATTTGGTTATGTTTTTACACTTAACGGCGAAGCCATCAGTTGAAAAGGTTCCAAATAAGAGACAGCCGATTCGACAATAGAGGCCGAGTACATCGCCCTCAATGAAGCAGCTAAAGAGGAAGCCCGGATGCACAAGTTTTTGAGTGAGCTTGGAGTGATTCCCAACATAGAGAATCCTATGGCATTGTTCTGTGATAACAATGTAGTGATTCAGATGCAAAGGAACCTAGAGTACACAAGAAGTCATGGTATATTCTTTGAAAGTTCCAACTATCTCCGGCCTTTCAATCAATTTAGATTTCTCCAAAGCCTTCGACACGGTACACTGGGACTTCATCTTGGACCTTATGAAGCATAGTGGTTTTCCGACAAAATGGTGTGGGTGGATTGAAGCGATACTCAACACAAGTACCTCATCCATCTCAATCAATGGCTCCACTGGTGGTCACATTAAATCAGCTAGGGGTCTGAGACAAGGAGACCCGCTCTCTCCCCTAATCTTTGTCCTGATAGCGGATGTGCTCAACCAGATGATCAAGCTTGCCTCAACCAATAATCTTTTTAAAGGTATCCAGCTCCAAAACTCCGATTTAGCTGTGTCTAACCTTCAATTTGCAGATGACACGATCCTATTCGCCTCGACCGACATCAACCACATCCATTGCCTCAAGGTTGCGTTATATGTTCTCGAAACAATCTCTGGCCTTTCAATCAATTTCAACAAAAGCTCCGTCATCATGCTAGGCAACTCCGCTAACCTCGGTCCCACAATCTCATCCCTGCTCAATTACAACCTAGCCTCATTCCCCATTTCCTATCTAGGCATCCCTATCCGCCCATCCAATCTCCACCGCGCAGACTGGCTTCCCCTCATTTCCAGAATTGAATCCAAACTCTCAACCTGGAAGGCACACTCGTTATCCTCTGCAGGTCGTCTCGTCCTAGTCAAATCGGTCCTATCAGCTATACCCTCATACTGGATGTCCTTCCTCAAGCTTCCATCCTGGGTTATCAAGAAAATTGACTCAATCAGACGCACATTCCTTTGGAACGGAGGCAAAGCAAAATGCTTGGTCAACTGGAAGACGGTGTGTTTGCACCGCAATCATGGTGGACTGGGGATTACTGACCTTCGCTCCCTCAATCAGGCGCTGCTGACCAAATGGCTTTGGAGATTACTTACACCTGGAAATTTCATCTGGAAATCGTGGATCTTAGGTCAGCACTATCAATCAAACCCTCACTTGGCACTCCACCTCACCACCCGGTCCCACCCTTCCCCTTTCTGGTCGGGGGTCCTCCAAACCTTACCTCGAGTCAAAGCACTGTTCCAGGTTAAAATCGAAAGTGGCAACAGGTGCCTATTCTGGTTAGATACCTGGTTTGGACAACTGCCCCTCGCAAAACTACTTCCCAACCTCTTTTCACACACCGCCCTCCCCAATGCAACAGTTGAAGACTATCTCACCCTAGGTCCCGATCACCTTTGCCCTCCTTCCATCTTCGATGCAGACCTAATTCCTGAACTTCTCTCTGCCACAAATATCCTCCTGTCGACACGTCCATCCAACAGTCAAGACCTCTTTCTCTGGGCCCTTGCACCTTCCAAAGGATTCTCAGTCGCCTCTTGTTATCAATATCTAATCCACCCCGGTCGCCTGTTCTCCTTCCCCAGGG
This sequence comes from Allium fistulosum, assembly GCA_030737815.1. NCBI lineage: Eukaryota > Viridiplantae > Streptophyta > Magnoliopsida > Asparagales > Amaryllidaceae > Allium > Allium fistulosum. The sequence continues at coordinate 342,750,964 of CM060903.1, read as the reverse complement.
TTTGGCAATGCAACCTTCCACCTCGAATAGCCTTCTTCCAATGGTGCTTAATTTCTGGCAGAATCAATACCAAAGACAGACTCAACAGACTCAAAATCCCTATTGATCCGCGCTGCGTCTTTTGTTCAACCCAGAACGAATCAGTAACCCACCTTTTCTTCGAATGTGATTTCTCCTATTCAATTTGGGCAGCAACTAGTGCCTATCTTCTGGGGTTTATTCCCTGCGTGACCTCGCACTTCGAATATTGGCAGTTTAATCAGCAGAATCTGCTGATGGACACCTTCATATCAACCTTTAGCTGGTGCATTTGGAAAGAAAGGAATTCCATTGTATTTGGAAAACCAACACGACATTTCGAGGGAACCTATAGAAGTATCACTCACATTTTCTCCTTTATAACAGGTCAATATCACTCTGCGCCTTTCCGCCTGAGCCTCCCACAGTGCAGCGTCCAGCCAGTAGAATCCCAGGGAAGCACCACTGCATCTCCGGAGAGATAGTCTTAGCCTGCAGGGGGATATCACGTACTACAGTTAATATATAATAGTCTATGATACTCTCGTATTTCTACTACAGTTTGTTGCCTCACACCTATTTTTTGGCCATCGATCGGGCTTGTCGATCGACCTCTTCAGTACTATATAATATAAATATTTAACCGGCTGTGTAGTTTCACGCTACACACCCGTCACTCTCAAAAAAAAGTTCCAACTATCAGAGAATTCGTTGAGAAAAAAGACGTCCCGATACAATGGGTAAGTACCAAAGACAACATAACGGATCCATTCCTTAAGTGTCTAGCTTAGTTTGCTCTCACGAAGCTAATTAAAGGAATGGGAATAAGATTCCATAATTAGCCTCTAATGCAACTGGGAGATAAATAGAGTTAGGCGTATGTCCATGGGTAAATTCTGTAATTTATTGTAAATTAATTATTTCTGAAATCAATTCCCGTTCGTAATTAAAGTGTTTTTCTTTTTGCTATATATTTGTTATAATGGATTATAAATAATTAAATATTTAATTATAATATATTTAATATGTGATAGTAATTACAAACAATTGTAATCATGAGTATTATATCACAATTTAATAAACACGTCATTTTAAATATCCCTAGTCAAGATGCATCGAGACTGGATATCGATGTAACCGTTGAAACTAGAGTACGTAACGCTGTCCAAATATTGGACAGTGTATTACTCATGACTGCTATGGGTACCTCAGAGTTACGTACCGATAGTTATTGGATAACTATAAAATGACTCACTCGATAGTTTTTTATTGGTTAATATAACTAAGGTCAAATAGAAAATATCGATGTAAGTAATTTACACATTTCTATCAACTTGAGAATACTAATGATCTTCAATATGAAAGTTCTGCTTTGATTATGGTCAAATCATGGCACAATATCCATCGAGTAACTATTGTTGGGTCCAGTGGAAGTATTGGAAGTGAAATACTATTCAAGAGAGGATTCTCTCCTTAGTTATGTGGGATTAGTGTCATGGTCAACTCAAGTCGACTCAAAGTCAAAACCTCTGTCCATAGTAGTTCGGTTAATACTAATTGTTATTATTGAACCAATGACTTTGTATTTGGACTATATAGTTGAATATAGACGATATTGGGATTTTGACCGTTACCAAATTCCATAAGTCCAAAGTGATATAGTTTTGACGGAGATAATTGGTGAAAATAATAGTCACAATCAGGTAACGCTTAACAAAGTAAAATTAGATTTTACCGAAACCATGTAGTTGGTAAATTTGGCTAAATGCCACACCACCTATTATGTGATGCATGAACATTAATATTCGAATATTTCAATATTAATCACTGACAAAATTTACACCTAATGGGTCATATAACCGAAACCGTGAATACTCCTTTAACCAAACAATTTAATTAATTTGTAGCTGTTATAAATTAATTAATATTTATGAAATATTAGTTATAAGAGTTTATTTTTGATTTGATGAACAAATATTATTAAATATATTTATAATGGTTATAAATATATTAATCAATATACGATATCGATACGCATTTAAAATTGGATTTAAATGCAAAATATTTTGTTCGGGCTTTAAATGGGTTTGAAGCCCATATAAGGGGCTAATGAGTTTAGCTATGATGAGAACACATAGGTATAGCCATTTGATGACAAATAGACGGGATAGATTTGTATATGTAAGGGAGAGAGAATTGGTAAAGATCTAGATCCTAACTTGTCTCAATTCCTCCTATATATAAGCATCTCAACCCATGTCTATTAGATGACGTTTTGAAAGTGTAACATCCCTAAATTTTTGATAACATTATTCATGAAATTTAATTAGATAAATTAAATATAATAATGATGATAAGGGGATTGAGAGTTGAATAAATCATATAAGGGGTCGTGCTTAAAAATAAAATAAATGGGCTTTAAATTGGTTTAAAGGTTAATTAATTTATACAAGGGCATATTAGTAAGTAGTCATTTCATTTTACACGGCTATACTCTTTTTTAATTGTCCATTCACATTTCATTTCTCACTTTTACAAACGAAAACCATAAACCTAAACTAGAGCCGCCATTAACAAGGAGGAAAAGAGAAAAATTCAATCTAAAGCTAAGGATCAAAGCTAAGAAGGATTGATCAACAACAAATCTCAAATTCCTTATCGTATTTAAGGTGAATAATAATTCCATACCATCTCTATTTTATCCTATGTTTATATGTTTTCGGATTTACGATTAAATTCGTTTTTATGATGCTATGGATGATGATATTCTTGAGCTATATTATGGTTGATTTATTTTAGTTCAATTATATATGAATTAGCATGGTTTTAGGGTAAAACTGAGGTTTTATGATTTTAGAATGCTATGGAAAAATTTTATGTTGTGTAAAACATGAATTTAGAGATGGATTTTAATTTTTAGAATTTTTCGAGCTATAGAAAATTTTTAATGAATTTCTAAAGGAAAATATGACATAATTGGGTTTAAAATGTATTTCGAGTATTTCAGGAAGAAACTGGGTCTGAAATTCTAATTTGTTTGATTACATTATAAAGTTGAATTTCTGTGATTTTTGGGGATTTTTCCCAATTAGTTTACTAGGAAAAATAAATTATTACAAGAGAAGGACTTATTTGCAAATATTGGTTTTGTTAATAAAAGGGCTTAAACGTTATAATTTCTTTGATTTGTGTTCTCCCGCCTTTTGTCAAGGCCGTGACACCAAGGACTCGACTAGAGACTGAAGACAGTCCGCCCTGGAGACTGGTTTTCTACAGGTCCACGATGGATACAGGCAAACTTGGTCCGAGTCTGGATCGAGCTACAATTAGCATGGTATGGCAGGCAAAGCTATGAAAGGCAACATTTCAAATTTCAGGTCAATCGTACTTCGTATGCTCAAGTTATGGACCGATCAAGATCCATGAAGAACAAATCCATTTGTATCCATCAACCCACATCCATCATTTTGTATCCATCCAGATCGATACGAAATGAGCACAAGTCCATCACTTAGCACCATCCACTTCATATCCATCAAGCGATAGGGCCTCTCAGATCAATCATAGTTCATTTGCTCAACAACTACCCATTTCGTATCGATCACACTTCTGCATATTTCATATCGATCAACCAATCGATCGATACAAAGCAAGGGGCCAAGCATCGATACGAACCACAGACGAGCATCGATACGAAGAGCATGGACTCAGATAGATATGAAGGAATACGTCAAACCAAAGAAAATGGTCTATAAGCATGAAATGTGGATCTCCAACGCCACATCATCGACACGTAATTGATCGATACGCATTGTATCGATACGAAGACCATCGATACGAATTCTTTAGCCTCCTTAGCAACTTCAATAATGGATCGATCATATCTCTCAAACTACAAGTCCAAATGCTATGAAATTTTCACAAGAGCTTGCATATTAACTAAAGAACGTCCATGATCGATCGCAACTCAATTAGAGCCAATCTTGATCGATACGAAGACAACAGGGATCGATCCCAAACAACCCCAGATCGATCTGGTGGGCCCACCTACACATGATAAAGGGTATTCCGAGTTTTGGGGTAGATATTTTCAGATCTACTCCTATAAATAGCACTCCTACGCCAACAAAAAAGGACTTTTGGGACTTCTAGGCTGTTACTCTTCTGAAACTCCATTGTAACTTGAGTGTTAGCTATCATACTGTTGTAACTCAGTTGAGAATCATCAATAAACAGCAAACTATTCAAAGTGGACGTAGGCTACAACACCGAGCCACTATAAATTCTCGTCCTTTTCTATTACTGCTTACTTTTCTTGGTGTGATTGTTAGATTATCCTCTTTTTTCCATTTAATTTCTTCATTCTAATCTCTTCAATTACATCCAAAGAGTGTTGTGCCCAATTTTAGTACAAACACTTTGGATTTGACTAAATGTGGCAGTTTCTTTGTAAAGCATTTGAAAAGTCATACAGCAACTAATCAAAGGTTTACAAATAAGAAAGCGGTAATTAAGTAATTACTAAAAGTTGCTACATTTCAACCTTTAATTTAGAAAAGTAGGCTTCGCCTTAAATAGCAGTACCTTTCGACTCCTTTACCTCTGCACCATCTCTATCGAAACCATCTCAATCGAAACCCACATAGTCAAAACCAATGCACATGGTATCAATGGTATTGGTACGAAGTGAATTGGTGGGTAGCGGAAGGTAGGGTGTCAAAAGTAATGCTTTCATTAGGGTCGAAACCATATTCTGCTTTCAAAAGCTAAGTTCTTGCTTTGTTTTACTTAAAGCTTTCAGCACAGTCGAAACGCATGCATTCAAAAAGGTTTATATAAATAGCTTTTGGGGAAGGTTGCTTTATTATGTCGAAGTATTAGCTTACGAAGGGGTACCTTTCTCCTTAAATAAGAGCTTTCGAAAGGATTGGTTTCGACCAAGTCGAAACCCATCTGCTAGTCTCTCTTTCGACTGTATTGAACTCATCTATGTTGTCGAAGGGTTACCTCTATTTAACTTAAACTAAGCCTTTTCATGAATGCTTTCGAAGGGGGTTGAGGGTTTTGAAGGCAATGGAGTCGAAAGGGGGTTTCGACTATATCCTTTGATGTTTTAATTTAAAAGGTTGCTGCTTTTGACTAGATAGTTCTAACACCATCAACTTTTTACCAAAACAATTTTATAATAGGTTTCGAAAGAGATACTTTCGTACATAACCATTTTTGACCTAAATGATGTTTTTAAAATGTAAACCCAATGCTTTTGAATGGGGTATTTCATTTATTTCGAAAACTATGTTTATTATGTTTTGAAAAGAAGTTTTTTCTTTCGTCAGGGGTCATCTAGAGGTTTCGAAATAGATGTTTTTAAGATTTCAAAACATAAACCCAATCTCAATTTAAAGGAATAACCATGGCATAAGCAAACAAAGGGTTTTGAAATGAAGAAGTTTTCCTTGATTAAATAGGTTAAAGGATTTAACCAGGATATATATATATATATATATATATATATAAGATGATTTCAAGAATAATAAACCATAGGTATTGGTATTAATTGTTGTTATGTATACTTCTTCATATATCTAATCACATTGCCATTAACCTATAACTGTATTTTTGGGGAAGGGCAGAATAACCAGTTAGGATGACCCAGTAGTGAATATAAATTAAGGAATGTTAAAACCTTAAAACTAAAGATATTGGCAGGGACAAATAGGTTTACAGTAAGCCCATAAAAACTATGCATAATAAATGATATTGGCAGGGGCTAATAGGTTCATAATCAGCCCATGAAAACTATGACTTGATACTGGCAGGGGCCAGTAGGTTTGTAGTTAGCCAATGAAAACTATATCCGGATTATGATATTGACAGTTAGTCAATAGGTTCCTAGTTAGCCCATGAAAACTAGGATAAGAGAAAAGATATTGGAGTTACCAATAGGTTCTCACTATGAAATCAGATAGATAGTCCATCATCATTTAACAGGTTAATAGTAACCCTTAAAACTATAATTGAGACAGATAGTATGAATGAATGGGGTGGTTAATCCAGATTTGATTTACTTGTTTTGCATATCATCATAATATTTTGAAATACTATGTTTTTAACCATTGTGGATGCAGGAGCACAATATATGTTTTATAAATGTTTTAGAATGCTAGTGAGGGGAAAACCCGTTCCGTTAAGCGGCGTGGTCTCATTAGATATCCAAATGGTTTGAGATGGTAGATTAGTATTCATACCATGCTTTCTGTCTGACTCGAAGTTTTTGTTTTCCCCTTAAACTCTCAGGTACTCAATTGAATTTGAATAGGTTGAGAGTTAAGGTTTCCATGTGTTCTTTTAGACGAATAAAGCTTCCAAGGACGTGTAGGAGGCAAGCTTGTTATTAGAGTTCTTTTATTTCCGCTGTGTGTTTTGATTGTAAAGGCAAATTTGTTTTCTTGCCTTATTATATACTCTGTTTAACCAATGGGGAATCTTCATATGTCGCTCTTGGCGTATTTTGTAATAATTATATGTTATCTGAACCTGGTCTGCGAACTGGTATTATGTAATCAATTTGGACTATTTTGAAATGGAACGTGGAATTTGTTTGTTGTTTAAATTTTTTCCATATTCTTATGTTTCTGTGTATCAATGTATGTAATATCACCGTATTTGGTTGTCGAGGATTAATAACTATGGATGACTGCAGCATCCGTAGCCGTTAGTTTTGGGCCTCCAAGTAGGGGGATGTTACAAGTTGGTATCAGAGCATAGGTTTATGAGACTTCAAAAGAAACTTAAACTTAAAAGATTTTCCAAACATAATCTAATGAATCAGATAATAAGATCGGGGTTCGGGTTAACGCTATAGTAATGTACTTGTATTATATATATATATGTAGTTATATATATTAGTGCGCATTCCCCGCTCTCTTAGACCGTTCTTCTGTATCTTACTAAGGCTCGTTTGCATATTTACAAGAAAGGATATGGAAGCAGGAAATGGAAAAGGAAATCTCGGTGGAGGAAGCACCACAACTAATGGAAATGCTCGACCCACTTCAAGGAGGAACCCAGGTCGACCGGCTATTGCTAGTAATCAATTGCTGATGGAAATGTAGGTGCTGGAAATCCACTAGTAGATATGGGGGCGATGTATCGGTTCTTTGTTGGTTTGATGCAAGCAGAAGCTGCTGCTGGTGTTGCAGGAAATGTAGGGGGAGCTAATCTTGTGGCTCTAGTTGGGAATAATTATGCTTTGCTGAATAGAGATTACACCAGTTTGGGTAGTAAGCCATTCTTGGGAACAGAGAGTTCCATAGAGGTTCAGAATTGCCTATTGCATTATAAGCGTATATTTACTAATTTGGGTCTAAATGATGAGCAAAAGAGAAGGATGGCCTAGGCAGTTGCAGGGGTCGGCACTACATTAGTGGAATAGTGTTACCGCCGGAGTGCCGGAAGAGCGGTTAACTTGGGCTGATCTTAAAATGAGATTTGAGCAGAAGTTTGTATCTGAGTTTGCTAAGTCTAGGCTGATGAGGAAGTTTATGGATTTAGTTCAAGGAGAGATGTCAGTAGTCGAGTATACTACTAAGTTTGAAGAGCTGTCTCGATATGGTTATGCTATTATAGATACATACATCAGAAGGAATGAGAGGTTTATTCGGGAGTTTTGGTCCGAGCTTGCTAGAATGACCATGACACAATTTCGTGATCCCTGTATGTGGTGGTGGAGATGGCCATTCGCCATAAGGAGTTACTTGCTAATCAGGCTAAGGAGAAGTCAGTGGAAGCTCAAGGTTCTCAAGGGAAGAAGAGGAAGTTCTTTAAAAAGAAAGGAGCTCAGAAGGGAGATACTGCAAAAAAGCCAAAGGCTGAGATAGTTTGCTATAAATATGACAAAAAGGACCACTTTGCGAATGAGTGTCGGTCAGGAAATGGGAAGAAAGTTGCAACCAAGAAGAATGTGAAGTGCTTCAACTGTGATCGAGTTGGGCATTACAAGAATCAGTGTCCAGAGCCATTTAGGGAGGATAAAGGAAAGGTCTTTACTATTGGAATAGCTAGGCCTACTACAGCTGATAAAGGAAAGACTGTGATGGAAGGTACATTTTTGATTTAGAATATACCAGTTAGGGCACTTTTTGATACCGGTGCATCACATTCATTTATATCTCAGTGTTTGGTTGATAGATTATGTTTAGAACCCACCTACCTTGTTACTTCCTTAAGGGTTGCAAATCCAATAGGAGGGTATGCAACTCTAGGGATAAGGTGTGTTCAGTTAGAACTTGATTTGTTAGGTCATAAGTTTGCATGTAGTTTATATGTTATTGATTTCGTAGATTTCGGGATCATCTTGGGTATGGATTGGTTTGGTAGGTATGAGGCTAGAATATTTTGCCAAGATAGAGAGATATTGCTGAGACACCCTGATAGTCATAACCGAGTGATACTCTTAGTAGAGAATACTGACCAGAGTGTTAGTGCTTTGCTTAGTGCTATGAAAATGAGAGATGAGTTAAGTCAGGTTCGGGTAGCAAGAGAGTTTGAGATGTCTTTGAGCTAGTCACTGGACTACCACTTAAAAGAGCTATTTAGTTTAGAATAGATCTTGTGCCCAGAGCTGAACCTGTGAGTAGACCACCTAGCAGGATGACATCCACTGAGATGAAGGAATTGAAGGTGCAACTAGTGGATCTTGAAGGAAGGAATTTTATTAGACCAAACAGTTCGTCTTGGAGAACGACCACGGTATTTGTAAAGAAACCAGATGGGTCGTTGAGGATGTGTATCAACTATCGTAAGTTGAATGAAAGGACGATTAAGAATAAGTATCCTTTGTCGAGAATAGACGATTAGTTCGATCAATTGAATGAAGCCAGAGTGTTCTCCCAGTTGGATTTGGCGACAGGTTTCCATCAGTTAAGAGTGGAGGAGGACAGTATTTCTTTGACAACATTTCGGACTAGATATGGTTCATATGAGTGGTTAGTGATGCCATTTGGATTGACGATGCACCTGCATTCTTCGTAGATTTGATGAACCGAGTTTTCCTAGAGTACTTGGATAGGTTCGTACTAGTGTTTATAAATGACATTCTAGTATACTCTAAGGATGAAAGAGAGCATGAAGTTCATCTTAGAGTGGTACTTGAGACGCCAAGGCAGAATCAGCCAAAGGTGAAATTTACCAAGTGTCATTTTTGGACGAAAGAGGTTAAGTTTCTTGGTCACGTATTTTCAGAGAAAGGTTTGTCAGTCGATCCAGATAAGGTCGAAGTTGTGAATAATTGGAAAAGACCAGAGTCAGTGACTGAGATCAGAAGTTTTCTTGGACTTGCTGGCTACTACCGGAGATTCATTAAGGATTTCTCGCAGATAGCAGCACCTTTGACTAAGTTGACCAGGAAGTAGGTGAAGTTTATTTGGTCTGACAAATGTGAGGAAGCCTTCCTTAAGTTAAAGCTTTTATTGACTAACGCACCAGTGTTAGTAGTTCCAAATGGAAACCTAGGATTGGTGGTGTATACTGATGCATGTGGAACTGAATTAGGAGCAGTTTTAATGCAGAATGGTAAAGTTATTGCCTACGCATCCAGGCAGCTTAGACCGCATGAAGTTAGATACCCTACTCATGATTTGGAGTTGGTGGTAGTGATCTTCGCATTGAAGATATGGAGACATTATCTCCTAGATGAGAGGTTTGAGCTTTATACCAATCATAAGTCTTTACGGTATTTATTCTCTCAGAAGGAGTTGAATATGAGGTAGCGGAGATGGCTGGAGTTTTTGGCTGCATATGATTTTGGTATAGAGTATACACCAAGAAAAGATAATAAGGTAGCAGATGCTCTTAGCAGAAAACATCAAAATGTGGTGTTAGCTATGTTGGCGGGGTGGAAAGATTTAGAAGCTTTAGTCAATTGTGATGTGCAGTTAAGATCGACTACTGGTTCTAGTTAGAGTTCTGCCAGGTTGTCTTGTTTAGAAGTTCGACCAGTATTGATTGAGAAAATTGCTTCTAGGCAGAAGGAGGATCCAATGTTGGCTGAGAGAATCAGAAGGCTTGAGGTTGGAACTGAGATCGATGATCTAAAGAATTTTAGCCTTGACCAGAGAGGATAGTTGAGAATGAAGGGACGATTGTGTGTTCCGAATATTGAGGACTTGAGGAAAGAAGTTCTTGGAGAATGTCATCGATCCAAGTTTACGATTCATCCTAGAGGGACCAAGATATATCAGGATATGAAGAGGAGCTTCTATTGGGAAGGTATGAAGAGGGATGTTGGCTTGTCGGTTAAGCAGTGTGCAAACTGTCAACAAGTGAAAACCGAATATCAGAAGCCGAGTTGGTTGCTTCAGCCTTTAGAGATTCCAGTTTGGAAATGGGATTCGATATCCATGGATTTTATAGACGGGTTACCAAGGACAAATAAGGGGTAATGAAAGTATATGGGTTATAGTGGACACATTGACCAAGAGTGTCAATTTCATTCGAGTTAGGTCAACCAGGACAGCACCTGTTTTAGCTAAGTTGTTCCTGAAGAACTAGTTAGACTGCATGGAGTTCCTAGTAGTATATTTAGTGACAGAGATGCTTTGTTCACTAGTGAATTCTGGAAGAGTCTACAGGAAGTGATGGGTAGCAAGCTTAATATGAGTACTGCGTATCACGCTCAAACAGATGGGCAGACAGAGAGAGTCAACAAAGTACTCTAGGTTCTACCGAGAGCTTGTGTAATGGACTATGGTGGATCTTCAGAGGATCACCAACATTTGGTTGAGTTTTCCTATAATAATAGTTATCAAACTAGTATAGGAATGATGCCTTTTGAGGCTTTGTAAGGAAGACTATGCAAATCACCAGCATGTTGGTTGGAGACTGGAGACAGACTAGTCTTAGGTCCAGATTTGGTCAGAGAGGTGTCATAGAAGATTGAGTTAACCCGAGGAAGGATGAAGGAAGCTCGGTCAAGATAGAAGATTTATGCAGATAAGAGGCGTACGGACCTAGAATTTTCAGTTGGGGATAAGATTTTCATTAAGGTATCATCAATAAAGGGTGTGATATGATTTGGAAAGTCAAGGAAGTTAGCCCCAAGATATGTAGGTCCATTCTAGATTATAGAGAGGATTGGAAAGCTCGCATACGGAGTGTAGTTGCCAAGTAGTATGGCAGGTGTCCATAATGTATTTCATGTGTCTCATCTTCGCAAGTATGTGCATGATCCAGAGACTACCATTCCTCCGGCAGGGTTGGAAGACTTAGTAGTAGAGCCTAATTTGACTTTTGTTAAACAACTAGTTCAGATTGTAGTAGAGATGAGAAAAGATTAAGGAATAAGACAGTCAGGTTGGTGAAAGTTCAGTGGAGCAACAATGAGAAGGACTGTACTTGGGAGACAGAAGACATGATTAGATACTTATCCAAATCTCCTTTAAGGATATTTCTATAGATAGTTGCTAGTCAGTTAGACTAGTATGGTTGTTAGAAGTTGTTACAGATGATTTCTATGTTTATTATTTAGTCCTTACTGAATTTCGAGGATGAAATTCTTTAAGGGGGGAGCTTGTAACATCCCTAAATTTTTGATAACATCCATCGGCTATAAATGGACTTTGTCAGACGTACCCGAAGTGATAAAATCCATCGGCTGTAAATGGATTTTTAAGAAAAAGCTAAATGAAGATGGAGAAGTAGAGACTTACAAAGTTATGTTAGTTGCAAAATAATTTCGTCAAATTCAATGTATTGATTACGACGAGACCTTTTCACCCTTAGCCATGCTTGAGTCCATTCGGATTATTCTAGCTATTGCAGCATTCTATGACTATGAAATATGGAAAATGGATGTAAAAACAACATTTCTAAATGGTGATTTAGAAGAAACAGTCTATATGTCGCAGCCCGAGAGTTTTGTGGTCAGTGGAAGTGAGGGCAAGGCTTGCAAGTTGTTAAAGTCCATTTATGGACTTAAACAAGATTCAAGGGTTGGAATAAGTGTTTTGGTAAGATAATCAAACAATTTGGTTTTTATAAGAACATAGGAGAAGCATGTGTATACAGAATGGAATAGGGCAATGCTACCATATTCTTAGTGCTTTACGTCGACGATCTATCATTGATTGGCAATGACACTTCGTTGTTGCAGTTAGTGAAATCTTGGCTTTTCAAGAACTTCTCCATAAAGGATTTCAGAGAAGCAACCTATATATATTAGGTATAAAGATCTATAAAGGTAGATCTAAAAGGTTGTTGGGATTTTCCTAATCCCTGTACATAGATACCATCTAAAAAAGATTCGGTATGGAAAATTCCAAACGTGGAAACGTTGCAACGCAGTCTAGAATTTTCCTTTCTAAGAAGGACACCCCTCATACTAACGAGGATGAAGAGCATAAAGGATTCCTTATGCTTCAGCCATAAGATCCATAATATACGTTGTGCTATGTACTAGACTGAATGTGGCATATGCATTAGGATGCGTAAGCCGATACCAGCCTAATCCTAGAGAGAAACATTGGACGGCCGTAAATTGTATACTAAAGTATTTAAGGAATATGAAGGACTTATTCCTCATATACAGGAATGCAGACCTCCTTATGAAGGGGTATACAAACTCTAGCTTTCAGTGTGATATGGATGATAGTAAGTCGGTGTTTGTTTATGTTTTTACACTTAACGGCGAAGCCGTCAGTTGAAAAAGTTCCAAATAAGAGACGGCTGATTTGACAATAGAGGCCGAGTACATCGCCCTCAATGAAGCAGCTAAAGAGGAAGCCCGGATGCGCAAGTTTTTGAGTGAGCTTGGAGTGATTCCCAACATAGAGAATCCTACGGCATTGTTCTGTGATAACAATGTAGTGATTCAGATGCAAAGGAACCTAGAGTACACAAGAAGTCATGGTATATTCTTTGAAAGTTCCAACTATCAAAGAATTCGTTCAGAAAAAATACGTCCCGATACAAAGGGTAAGTACCAAAGACAACATAACGGATCCATTCCTTAAGTGTCTAGCTTAGTTTGCTCCCACGAAGCTAATTAAAGGAATGAGATTAAGATTCCATAATTAGCCTCTAATGCAACTGGGAGATAAATAGAGTTAGGCGTATGTCCAAGGGGAAATTCTATAATTTATTGTAAATTAATTAACTCTGCAATCAATTCCCGTTCGTAATTAAAGTGTTTTTATTTTTGTTATATATTTGTTATAATGCATTATAAATAATTAAATATTTAATTATAATATATTTAATATGTGATAGTAATTACAAACAATTGTAATCATGAGTGTTATATCACAATTTAATAAACATGTCATTTTAAATATTCCTAGTCAAGATGCATCGAGATTGGATATCGATGTAACCGTTGAAACTAGAGTATGTAACGCTATCCAAATATTGGACAGTGTATTAATCATGACTGCTATGGGTACCTAAGAGTTACGTACCGATAGTTATTGGATAACTATAAAATGATTCACTCGATAGTTTTCTATTGGTTAATATAACTAAGGTCAAATAGAAAATATTGATGTAAGTAATTTACACATTTCTATCAACTTGAGAATACTATTGATCTTCAATATGAAAGTTCTGCTTTGATTATGGTCAAACCATGGCACGACATCCATCGAGTGACTATAGTTGGGTCCAGTGGAAGTATTGGAAGTGAAACACTATTCAAGAGAGCATTCTCTCCTTAGTTATGTGGGATTAGTGTCATGGTCAACTCAAGTCAACTCAAAGTCAAAACCTCTGTCTATATTAGTTCGGTTAATAATAATTGTTATTTTTGAACCAATGACTTTGTATTTGGACTATAGAGTTAAATATGGACGATATTGGGATTTTGACCGTTACCAGATTCCATAAGTCCAAAGTGATATAGTTTTGACGAAGATAATTGGTGCAAATAATAGTCACAATCAGGTAACACTTAATAAAGTAAAATTAGATTTTACCGAAACCATGTAGGTGTTAAATTTGGCTAAAATGCCACACCACCTATTAAGTGACGCTGAACATTAATATTAGAATACGATATTAATCACTGACAAAATTTACACCTAATAGGTCATATACAACCGAAATCGTGAATACTCCTTTAACCAAATGATTTAATTAATTTGTAACTATTATAAATTAATTATTATTTATGAAATATTAGTTATAAGAGTTTATTTTTGATTTGATGAACAAATATTATTAAATATATTTATAAAGGTTATAAATATATTAATCAATATACGATATCGATACGCATTTAAATTGGATTTAAATGCAAAATATTTTGTTCGGGCTTTAAATGGGTTTGAAGCCCATTTAAGGGGCTGATTGTTAGTCCCTGAGGAGTTGGTTTTGATGACAACAACCTTAGAATAGATTATAAAATATAAATACTAACATTACAAGTTTATATATATATATATGTATATGCAGGATCTAACCATGCAGGTATCATGAATGAAGACTGTACAGTATAGAGATTCAAGATATAGAGGTAGAAGACTCATGAGTATCAAGATTATCAAGATTATCAAGAGTTCAAGATTTCAAGGTTAAGTTTGTTTTATTAGGAATATTTGTTAAAACTCATAGAAAGGCACTGACATCTTAATATCCAATTTATTCGTGGAATGGAATCCACTTCGAGCCCGTTAAAGGGATGGAACCCTATGTAGGATGGAACCTACGAAAATCTAGTGGGACATTGTTTTGTATCCACTAATTTTAATTCAAATGATTTTTTCAAAATTATCTTGTTTTCAAAATGATTTCAAAACTTTCCTTTTAAAAAGATTCAAAATCCTCGATTTCGTTTTTAAATAATTTTAGCCTCAAAAACATCTTTATTTTCAGAGTCAAAATTACTCCTGATTTTAAACTATCTTTTCAAATAATATATTTAACTTTTAAATATTTATACTTAGATTTAAATATAAAATTATAGTTAAATTATGTATATATTGTTCTTTATATTTACTTATGTATTTCAACTATATTCAAGTATATTTATAAAGTTTAAAATAATTTTAATATAAAATAGAGGTTATTTTCAAAGAAAATCAAAACACCAAAAATCCCTTTGGGATGTCGACATACCCATATACCCCATGTCGACATAGTGTCAGTTGGCTTCAAAATTCAAATTTCAAAAGAAGTGTCTATTCGCCATAACTCTTCACGAATGGACATGACTGTTGGTCTTCTATAAATAGAGGTCAGTTTCAACGAATTTTCAATCATATTTTTCTGGTTTTCACTCCTCTTCTTCTTCCACATTTCTTAATACAAAATCATACCATTACTCTGCCGAAATCAACATCGAATCATACTCGATTATTTCTAGTGTGATTCTCCATCACTATCTCTACAAGATCCAAGTGCTAATCTGAGTTATAGACTTCTTTGTAATCAATCGAGCGAGAAAAGGTGTGATTGTAGCCTTGGAAATCAATTAAGCGAGAAAAGGTGTGATTGTAGCCTTGGAAATCAATTGGGTGAACTTGTTGCTCCGGAAATCAAGTATCTCTACCCAGAGGATTTTTATTCTGGAGGGTGTACCTCGTAGCCTTGAAACCGAGGGTTGTAATTGTTGAATTGGCTTTGAAAGGAAATCCGTACTTAGTTGTGCGGGACTGGATGTAGGGTAACTCCGAACCAGTATATAATCCGGTGTGTTCTTTCCTTTACTGCTTTTACTTTATATTTGCATCTGTGTTTGATTCTGTGTTCATATCTATGTCTGATTAGTGCATACATCGTTAACAAATTAAGATAAACTCAAAAAGATTAACAGATTTCTTAAAACACTATTCACCCCCCTCTAGTGTTAATTCTAGCCTTAAGATCCTTAATCCGCATTTCTCACATTTGGTATCGGAGCTTTGTTTTCAAAAGTTTTATAATCTGAATTTTGAAAAGTTTTAAAATGGCTACTAACACTAGTACTGCTATTTTCACCAACACTAGTTCATTTGTAGAAGGTCAGTCTACTGCCAGACCACCACTTTTTAATGGCAGTAACTATGCATATTGGGCATGTAGGATGAAAATATATTTACAATCTGTAGGATTATATACTTGGAATATCACACAAATTGAATATTTTGAACCCACAACTAATTTTGCACAGTAGACCACTGAGCAAAAGACTGTTGCACAAAATAATTCTAAAGCAATGAATATTCTGTTTTGTTCACTTGAAAGAAATGAATTTAATAGAGTGTCAGTTTGTAAGTCTGCATATGAAATCTGGAAAACTTTGCAAGTAACTCACGAAGGAACAAGCAAAGTTAAACAGACCAAAATTTCCATGCTCACAAATCAGTTTCAATTATTTAAAATGAATACTAATGAGTCTATTTCAGATATGTATAGTCGATTTCAAGATATTGTGCATTCTTTAATATCTTTGGGAAAGGAATTTTTGGAAGAAGATCAAGTCAGAAAATTTTTGAATTCTCTCACTCCAGAATGGGATCAAAAGACACTTGCGATTGAAGAGGCATATGACATCAGTACTTTAAAGATAGAAGAATTGATTGGAAATCTAATGTCATTTGAAGTTCAAATGATCGGGAGAAGAGAAAGCAAAGCATCTGAGAAGAAATCAATGGCATTCAATGCATTAACCGATGGATCAGATTCAAACAGTGATAATGATGAAGAGATAGCATTTATGACCAGGAATTTTCGGAAATTTCTGAAATACAGAAAGATGAATAATCTCAAGAGAAACAACTTTAAGAATTCCGGTAATCAGACTACAATACCAAACTTTGTCAAATGCTTCAATTGTGACGAAGCAGGTCATATCAAAAGAGACTGTCCATATCCAGATAGGCAGAATCCTCCTATGAACAATGATCCAGCAAAGAAACGAAAGCATGCATTTACTGCTACTCTAGATGACTCAGACTCGTCCTCAAGTGATGATGATCAAAAGACGGATAATTCGAATTTGTGTTTCACTGCAGTTCATGACTCCGACGAATTCAAAGAAATGGATTCAGAAAAAGGTACATGTTTACAATACAATTGGTTGAAATTGCTTGCATAG
Source organism: Allium fistulosum (assembly GCA_030737815.1). Taxonomy (NCBI): domain Eukaryota; kingdom Viridiplantae; phylum Streptophyta; class Magnoliopsida; order Asparagales; family Amaryllidaceae; genus Allium; species Allium fistulosum. The sequence continues at coordinate 342,733,878 of CM060903.1, read as the reverse complement.
AATTAGTTGCTTGATTGATTTTGAATTGATATGTTGTTTGAATTTTTAAAATTTATTTTCTATTTTTACTATTATTTTATTATTATTTTTGACACATTCTGAAATATATTATAAGTATAATAATATTTCAGAAATATAGACATTAATAATAATATTTATATATATATGTATATTAGATAACTTAGGAAAATCATAAAAATTCAAAGGCACATGTCGACATGGCCCCTACCACGATGTCGACATGCCTACCTGAATTTGAATTTCAAATTTTGAATTCAAATGTTTGAATTTCCCTCCACCTTTTCACTTCATTTATTTCTCTGAAAAGATACCTTTTGACCAGAGAATATGTCCTTTGAAAGTCTATTTATTCACTATCTTTTCACTTTCATTTTCAAATTCAAACTCTCTCTTCATATCCTCAAGGTCTCTACTCTCTACTCTAATGGATTCTTCAAGCAACCCCTCAACCATGAGAATTTCAGAAAAATCAAAGAGCAATTACTCAATGATCCGGAGCCAATTAAAGCATACATCAATTATGCTAATTATGCCAAAGTCCATCCCGAAACATTTGCTATTTTTCAAGATTTTTCTTCTTATGAAATTGATTCTCTTTTTGCAAACAATGGTGTATTAAGTCTTATTGACTCATCTCAAAATGATTTTGTTTGCTATCCCAATCTTGTCAAAATATTCTATGCTAATTTAAACCGTGGTTTTTATAATGGAAATGAGAATGAAATTTGGAGTAGTGTCAAAGGCACTCAAATTGTTTTGAATTGTGATCTTTTGGGTACCATTCTTAATTGCAAAAGCACGGGAAAGGATCTTTCTAGTTTTAAAATCGATGAACATGATCGTGAGACATTTCATCATATTTTTGAAGGAGATGAAAACTTTGAATTTAAAAACCGAAACTTTCGTCCTAAAGCAAGGATTGTCAATCTTCTCTTACAACATACTTTGACCCCAAGATCGGGAAATTTTAACAATCCTACCTCAAAAGTGTGCAAAGCACTTTTTGCTATTTTCGGAAACTATGATATCAATTGGGCGCAAGTTATTTTGGATGAACTTCGTCCTAAAAATTTTGAAATGGGAGAAAACACTTTATATCATGGAATTTACCTTACTCGGATTTTCAACTATTTTGGAGTGGATTTCAAAGGTGAAGAATTTGTCTCTAGAAAAGTTTTTAATATTTCAAACATTTCTCTCATGAAAATCCCATATGTTTTTTAACCTTATGAGACTCTTACCGAAAAGGAAGAGCGTTTGGCTCATGAAGAAATGGAAGAGGAAGAAGAAGAAGAAAGGGATGAAATGGAAATAGAAGAAGAAGAAGGTGAAACATCCTTAGAAAGTATTGAATATCCTTCCAATCCATCCAACAAAACCCTTCTCAAAAACCAAAAGATAATTGTGGAGAATCAACGGATTTTAAAACGATCCGTTAGTAAGAAGTTGGATAACATGTCTTCAAAGATGAACAAGTTCTTTTCAAAAGTCAGCAAGAAACTTGGATTATCTTCATCATCTTCATCCTATAACTAGTTTTATCTTTTAGTATCTTATTGTATTTGTCTTAGTTTGTTTTATTTCGAATGTTCGTGTAGTTCTTTATGTTTAATCATTGTATTATCCTATTATGCAATGAAATTGAATTTCATTCCTGTCATCCAACTTATTTTATATCTTGAATAAAAATGTTAGTATAGTATAGAAATATATATACATCATTATTCACAAAATAAAATTATCATCAAAATTAACTATAGTATGTCGACATACCCCTCTAGACCATGTCGACATGTACTGGTCAGAAGTGATTATTGATTTTGAATTTGAAATTGGAATAACTACCAAATGTCTATTCATTTCAAACGAATTTCTACATCTATATATACCCTTTTCTTCCAGAAATCTTCACTGAAATTTATTTTTCATTCTCTATATCCTTCATTTCTTTCTCTAATTCAATTATGGCCAATCCTATTCACAATCTATCTGAAAATCTTGAAGAAACACTCAATTCATTCAAGAATATTCTCTCTATCATTCTCCGTAATCAACGTCACTTAGAATTGAGTCAAATGCAGATGATCAAGGAACAAGAGAGACACTTCGATGCAATTCGTTGGATGATCTCCTCCCTGCACAAGGATGATAATGAAGCACATCCTTCCATTTCTCTATCTGTTGATAATGAGAATTGGGATGCCATCAAACAAGACCCTATCTTTGGAGAAGAAGGATGGGTTGATGTTCCTCGTAACGTTTAATTTTCTTTATTTGATTGATTTGTCTGAATTAATTTGTTTGATTTAATTTAGTTTGATTTGATACTTTGTGTGGATTGATTTTATTTGGTTTGAAGATTGGTGTGTGAAACATATACATATATATATACACTGAAATGAATATAGTCTTTAATTAAGTTATTATGCTCATAAGTATCATTATTTCTTAATCTATATGTTATATATTCCATTGTATAGTTTATCAATGCAGGTACTAAAGTCCAAGAGTAAGGGGGAGTAAATTTTTGTTGATGACCAAGGGGGAGAAATATAAAATAGGGTAGTTAGGCATAGATTAAGGGGGAGTTGTTAGTTTTAGGGGGAGTTATTAAGATAGAAGGAATATTTTATAAACAAAGGTTGTCATCATCAAAAAGGGGGAGATTGTTAGTCCCTGAGGAGTTGGTTTTGATGACAAAAACCTTAGAATAGATTATAAAATATAAATACTAACATTACAAGTTTATATATATACATGTATATGCAGGATCTAACCATGTAGGTATCATGAATGAAGACTGTACAGTATAGAGATTCAAGATATAGAGGTAGAAGACTCATGAGTATCAAGATTATCAAGATTATCAAGAGTTCAAGATTTCAAGGTTAAGTTTGTTTTATTAGGAATATTTGTTAAAACTCGTAGAAAGGCACTGACATCTTAATATCCAATTTATTCGTGGAATGGAATCCACTTCGAGCCCGTTAAAGGGATGGAACCCTAAGTAGGATGGAACCTACGAAAATCTAGTGGGACATTGTTTTGTATCCACTAATTTTAATTCAAATGATTTTTTCAAAATTATCTTGTTTTCAAAATGATTTCAAAACTTTCCTTTTAAAAAGATTCAAAATCCTCGATTTCGTTTTTAAATAATTTTAGCCTCAAAAACATCTTTATTTTCAGAGTCAAAATTACTCCTGATTTTAAACTATCTTTTCAAATAATATATTTAACTTTTAAATATTTATACTTAGATTTAAATATAAAATTATAGTTAAATTATGTATATATTGTTCTTTATATTTACTTATGTATTTCAACTATATTCAAGTATATTTATAAAGTTTAAAATAATTTTAATATAAAATAGAGGTTATTTTCAAAGAAAATCAAAACACCAAAAATCCCTTTGGGATGTCGACATACCCATATACCCCATGTCGACATAGTGTCAGTTGGCTTCAAAATTCAAATTTCAAAAGAAGTGTCTATTCGCCATAACTCTTCACGAATGGACATGACTGTTGGTCTTCTATAAATAGAGGTCAGTTTCAACGAATTTTCAATCATATTTTTCTGGTTTTCACTCCTCTTCTTCTTCCACATTTCTTAATACAAAATCATACCATTACTCTGCCGAAATCAACATCGAATCATACTCGATTATTTCTAGTGTGATTCTCCATCACTATCTCTACAAGATCCAAGTGCTAATCTGAGTTATAGACTTCTTTGTAATCAATCGAGCGAGAAAAGGTGTGATTGTAGCCTTGGAAATCAATTAAGCGAGAAAAGGTGTGATTGTAGCCTTGGAAATCAATTGGGTGAACTTGTTGCTCCGGAAATCAAGTATCTCTACCCAGAGGATTTTTATTCTGGAGGGTGTACCTCGTAGCCTTGAAACCGAGGGTTGTAATTGTTGAATTGGCTTTGAAAGGAAATCCGTACTTAGTTGTGCGGGACTGGATGTAGGGTAACTCCGAACCAGTATATAATCCGGTGTGTTCTTTCCTTTACTGCTTTTACTTTATATTTGCATCTGTGTTTGATTCTGTGTTCATATCTATGTCTGATTAGTGCATACATCGTTAACAAATTAAGATAAACTCAAAAAGATTAACAGATTTCTTAAAACACTATTCACCCCCCCTCTAATGTTAATTCTAGCCTTAAGATCCTTAATCCGCATTTCTCACACTGATGAGTTTAGTTATGATGAGGACATATAGGTATAGCCATTTGATGACAAATAGATGGGATAGATTTTTATATGTAAGGGAGAGAGAATTGGTAAAGATCTAGATCCTAACTTGTCTCAATTCCTCCTCTATATAAGCATCTCAACCCATGTCTATTAGATGACGTTTTGAAAGTGTAACATCCCTAAATTTTTGATAACATTATTCAGGAAATTTAATTAGATAAATTAAATATAATAATGATGATAAGGGGATTGAGATTTGAATAAATCATATAAGGAGCTGTGCTTAAAAATAAAATAAATGGGCTTTAAATTGGTTTAAAGGTTAATTAATTATACATGGGCATATTAGTAAGTAGCCATTTCATTTTACACGGCTATACTCTTTTGTAATTGTCCATTCACATTTCATTTCTCACTTTTACAAACGAAAACCATAAACCTAAATTAGAGCCGCCATTAACAAGGAGGAAAAGAGAAAAATTCAATCTAAAGCTAAGGATCAAAGCTAGGAAGGATTAATCAACAACAAATCTCAAATTCCTTATCGTATTTAAGGTGAATAATAATTCCATACCATCTCTATTTTATCCTATGATTATATGTTTTCAGATTTATGATTAAATTCGTTTTTATGATGTTATGGATGATGATATGCTTGAGCTATATTATGGTTGATTTATTTTAGTTCAATTATATATGAATTAGCATGGTTTTAGGGTAAAACTGAGGTTTTATGATTTTAGAATGCCATGGAAAAAATTTATGTTGTGTAAAACATGAATTTGGAGATGGGTTTTAATTTTCAGAATTTTCCAAGCAGTAGAAAATTTATTATGAATTTCTAAAGGAAAATATGATATAATTGGGTTTAAATTGTATTTCGAGTATTTCAGGAAGAAATTGGGTCTGAAATTCTAATATGTTTGATTACACGATAAAGTTGAATTTCTGTGGTTTTTGGAGATTTTTTCCAATTAATTTACTATGGAAAATAAATTATTTCAAGAGAAGGACTTATTTGCAAATATTGGTTTTGTTAATAGAAGGGCTTAAACGTTATAATTTCTTTGATTTGGATCTGATTAAATGCAGCAGTTATCTTTGTAAAGTATTTGAAAAGTTATACAGCAACCAATCAAACGCTTACAAATAAGCACGCGGTTATAAAGTAATTACTAAACGTTGCTACATTTCAGCCTTTAATTCAGAAAAGTAGGTTTCGCCTCAAATAGCAGTACCTTTCGACTCCTTTACCTCCACACCATCTCAGTTGAAACTATCTCAGTCGAAACCTATATAGTCGGAACCAATGCACATGGTATCAATGGTATTGGTACGAAGTGAATTGGTGGGTAGCGGAAGGTAGGGTGTCGAAAGTAATGCTTTCGTTAGGGTCGAAACCATATTTTGCTTTCAAAAGCTAAGTTCTTTCTTTGTTTTACTTAAAGCTTTCGACACAGTCGAAGCATATGCTTTCGAAAAAGTTTATATAAATAGCTTTTGGGGAAGGTTGTTTTATTATGTCGAAGTATTAGCTTACGAAGGGGTTCCTTTCTCCTTAAATAAGAGCTTTCGAAAGCATTGTTTTTGACCAAGTCGAAACCCAACTGCTAATCTCTACTTTCGACTGTATTGAAGTCATTTATGCTATGTAAGGGTTCCTTTTGTTTTAACTTAAACTAAGCCTTTTCCTGGATGCTTTCGAAGGTGGTTGAGGGTTTCGAAGGCAACGGAGTCGAAAGGAGGTTTTGACTCTATCCTTCGATGTTTTAATTTAAAAGGTTGTTGCTTTTGACTAGATGGTTCTGACACCATCAACTTTTTCCCCAAAACAATTTTATAGTAGGTTTCGAAAGAGGTACTTTCGCCCATAACCATTTTGGACCCAAATAATGTTTTTAAAAAGTAAACCCAATACTTTCGAAAGGGGTATTTTCATTGATTTCGAAAGCTATGTTTATTATGTTTTGAAAAGAAGTTTTTGCTTTCGACAGGGGTCATCTAGAGGTTTCGAAAGAGATGTTTTTAAGATTTCAAAACGTAAACCCAATCTCAATTTAAAGGAATAACCATCACATAAACAAATAAAGGGTTTTGAAATGAAGAAGTTTTCCTTGATTAAATAGGTTAAAGGGTTTAACCAGGATATATATATATATATATATATAAGATGATTTCAAGGATAATAAACCATAGGTGTTGGTATTAATTGTTGTTATGTATACTTCTTCATATATCTAATCACATTGCCTGTAACGACCCGCCTTTTTGACCATCGAAAGTCTACACCGAACACTACCACTATGTTTAAATGTCGTGCATCCAATCGAAAAAAGGGCAGATTGTTAGGGTAAATAAAAAGAAAAGAACAGATAATATAGAAAAACATAATCTCACAGCGGCATCGACAACATATAATATAACAAGGACAGTAGAAACTGTCATTTAAAAAAATACAAAGTATATCAGAGTTGAAAACAAACCTTATCAGCTAGACAGTTATAAAATCCTTACCTTACAAATGTGATTGGTATACTATATAATACAGCTAAAAATAAAGTATTGCAATGAATGTATCTTCAGCTCCCCTTCAAGACCTCCATAACCATGGACAACCTGGGAAAATATTCGGTCTAACCCGAGTATTATAAATAAATAACACCCGGATCCGTCTGGAAATACCAACGTGAGATAACTCGAATAATGGGGAAACGTGTATAAAAAGTTCTATGAGACTATGCCGTTGACGCGGAACGGGTTTTGACCTCATAAGAATATCATCCAAATAGGCAAGAGCAGAATTAAATATAAAAAACAAATCCAAATATGAATGAGCATAAATTATATTTAACCAGACTTGAAAGAATGGAAATAAACTGAGTAAAATCCAAACTGGACAGAATGGATAAAACAAGGAGAACAATCCAAATTGATAAAATGGACTAAATAAGGTAACAGTTCAAACTTGATAGAATGGACCGATTAAGGTAACAGTCCAACTTGATAGAATGGACTAAATAAATCCTTAAATGCCGTGATGAGGAGTGGGCTCTACTCGTGGAAATTTAAAGCTAAAATAGATTCAGGGTTTTGAATCAAAATAAGAAAACGAAATTTTCTAACAAAACCTAAAGTCATCTCACGTTCCCCTTCCAGTTTACCTACTACTCCCTAAGATTTCGAATAGCTGTCCCGAATTCACAAATGACTAGGAAAGTGCACCATCCTTGAAGTATACCTCTAGTAATATACTTCTGAGAAGCTCATTTACTCTATGACACTTCTCGGACAATACCAAGCCGGACCCCACCAGACCTTACCGAGTATCCGAATCTTTCCACATCTAAGTGCATAACGGAATCCAGACTACATGAGATGTGGAAATACCCTGATGGGAGCAACCCCACATAGCTTAGATTCCTCTCGCGCTTTTGGTTTAGTCATTTCCGACAAAGGATAGATACGCTCAACGTAGCAATAAATCGTCTTAGAATGACGATAATAAAGTAGCTGAAGTAACTGATAGCAGATATACCAACTATCGAGGATATAAAATGATCGTATATGGAAATTAAGTCTTATATACTTATCACCACTTAATGAACTCAATCTTGTACCATTTCTTGGTTTACAATAATAATGGAACAAGTCAAGTTAGTGTTACCTCAAAGTCATGTTACACGATTATTCTTAACTTTCGAAATAACGACAAGTCCACTTCTTCTATGTTTAGTGCTAATTAAACAAATAAATCATTTCCATATAAGTGATTCGCTTTATGGAAATAATTCATTTCCATAAATGAATCAACGTTTTTCTTTTTAAAACCAAACTGAACTTGTCCTTGATTTCCATATAAGAATTAGTTCCTGATTGGAAAATGTTACGAGAATAATCTTCCAAGTGCTCGACCCCGAAGGCCTAAACCAACATTAGATCGACACCTAAGAGATTATCCAAAAGGATAATAAAACAATTTAAATACCTTTATTAGAATTTAAAAACAATATTAATTATCCCAAAGATAATTAATCACATTTAAAATCTCTTTTAAATAAACAAATCCATTACCTTTAATAAAGTAGATATGTGACGACCCAAAATTGACACCCTCTGAATCCGACAATAAACCACACATGTCCGACCCAAAGTGCATCGATTGCAGATGATCATGAGAAAGAAAAGAGAGGGTGAGAAGAAAGAGAGAAGAAAGAAGAGAAGAAGAAGAGAGAAGTAGAACAAAAAAAATACAGAATCTCACATCGCAGCGGAATAACATATAATAGAGATCAATAATCTTTTCAAAGAGAAACTGTAATATACATAAATCAATATCAAAATACACAATAAATAATCATCAGCTTGGACAGTTATAATAACCTGTCCTCACAAATGCTGATGATTTACAACAACAACAATAATGTAATGTAATGCAGCGGAATAATAAACAGATACGTGTATACGACATGAAGATCTCCAGCTCACCTGGTGAAGCTCCAAAAGCACCAAAACTGAACCTGTAAATATACTCGGTCTAACCCGAGCATTGAAAAGGAAGAACGCCCAGATCAATCTAGTAAACCAGCGTGAGAAAACACACCTCAACTAAATTTATAAAGTTACCAAAAACTTTTCCTTTATCAAAACAATAGGTATCTCGTAAGACCGAGTCGCAATAAATACTGACAAGGTTTTTACCTTACGATAACCAAAACATCTCATATCAAATTCTCGTTATATTATAATAGTGTCTATTGCACACAAATAATATTAAAATAGCTGAAATTGTTACATTATTAAATTCCAGCATACACCTTGTAATACAAGGCTTTCTACAATAGAAAATGGCAGGCACGTATTGGATTTTGGATTTCCATACAAATGACTAGGTAAAGGGACCACCTTCTCGAACCAACACAGTACACCTCTAGAGGGATGTACCTAGGGGGCAGATACTGACCGCCTAAACCAACACAAGATCGGCATATCCATACCTGGATAGTACTGAATATGTCATCACTCCGTTCGTTACCGACCTAAAATCCATGGCCACAAGCATACACAACAATAGTCGGGTACACGACATCATAGCGTGTAAAGATATATCTAGAAGAGTGATGACATCTCCTAATGGGAGCGAACCATTTTAACCTTGCTGCTTCTATCCCTGTTTTAGTCATTTTCCAAGGAATGAGGCCAAAAAGTTATCAATTACCTTTCGCATATCACATATCACATCATCTTTGAATGCGACATTGCCATTTCCGCTGACTACTAATTGCCTTTCACAAAAATACAACCCTTGAGCTCGTACATCTCAAGGAAGGGTGTTAAGCTAAGAGTTTCCTTCTTCGCCACCAAACAGATGTACGTTTGTAAAAGCCAATGTACGTAATCATTAGAAATGCACTGTCAAACATTCGTCCATTCAAGTTATCCAGGAACAGGACAAACCGAAGATACTTTCCTACCACGTCCTATCGGAAAATACCTAGGATTAGTAGTGTAGTCCTTGCATTGGATATTTCATAACGAAGAGACTACTACTACTATATGTATGTTGGGATTTTAACCCCAAATGATCAACAAGCAGTCCTTCACTATGAAAATCCTAAATATCAATATCATCGACCAGCCTGCACAATCGTCGTATAAATGTTGGTCCGAAGTGGTTTTTAGATAATCTAGTCTCGGTCTCTTTGTACCAACAACGCAAAAGCGTTTCTCAACCTCACACAGAAACAAATTCTCATAGACTTATCACGTTTCCAACTTTCAACTTGCTATCCTTCGGCCAAGAAGGAAGCTCGATAGATTGGAGTAATCACTCTACATTATACGAATCAACATTATCAACACAAACGATAATCAAGCCTACATAGTCAGTTACGTACTTAGTGTACGACTAATTAGTTTCTACATCAAGTTAAGAAACTAAAATGGCCAAATTTTGATAGTCGGTTATTTAACTATCAAAGCAACAAACAAAATCTAGCACTTAAGTAATCATTGGGCCTGATTTCATTAATAGTTTATAATTCAAAACACTTCCCAATTATTCACTTTAAAATATCTTTAAAAAGATAATATTTAAAACCATTTCCCTTATTAGATATTTGGAAAACATTTCCATATACTTATTTTAATAATAAGTAATTTCACTACTTATTTTATTTTCAAACCATTTAAATTCCCATTTATAATATCACATTGCAAAACATCCATTTTATTTAAAGGATTATTCACTGTCCACAATCGTGAATAATTCTCTTACCAAATTCATTCTTCTACACATTTTATTTAAAAGATTATTCACTATCCAAAATCGTGAATACAACACCTTATCGAATTCATTACTTCTACGCATTTAATTTAAAGGATTATTCACTGTCCAAAATCGTGAATATAATTCCTTTAATAAACTTTCATATTTAACTTATCAAATTAAATTGATTTCACCATTATAAAACAGTGTTTATAATTCTATTTATAAGTCAAAATCCAATTATAAGTTAATTTACTTATAAATCTCTCATTTACAAATTCATTCCTTTCAAATCTTATTATTTATAAAATCCATTATAAATTCATTTCTAAATTTCAATTTCAAATCCATATATAAATTTGATTACTATCCCATTTCTAATATTTATAAAAATTTCAATTTTATAAATCTTATATATAAACCATTTACAATAAGTTCAAAATTCTCAATTTAACCTATTTTACAAAATAGTTATCTCCATATTTCAAAAATCATATTTTGATTATATTTCACAAAGCCATAATTTTTATAACATAAAAATTATAACTTTTTATTTATTTAAAATAAATCCATTCCTTTAACAATTAAAAAATCATATGCTTTCAAAATCACTTTGAAATCCTTATTAAATTGAAATCATCAATTTAATATTTTAAATTTTCAAAATAAGGCCCAATGCTTCAACAGCACTAGATAAAGGCATTCACATCAATCATATCAATCATCACATTCAACCATCTATATCACATGATAACAGCATATATAATAATATCTATAACAAAATCAACAATGGTGAGGAATCCAGTTGGATCCCTCCAACCTGTCACCTGCAACAAATATACATATTAGAAAATATGTATAATGTCCGCTTCGAGGTAGACGCGTGTACAAAGGTCATCCGCTCATACACGGGAACGTATAGGGTCGCATCCGCTAAAATATGTGGGAATATATCCAAACCAATCAATATATATATAATATATCATATATCACCCAAAAAATCATCATCATCATAAATAAATTTTATTTTCACTTATATAAAAATATAAGCGAGTCAGAAAGAGTGAGGTTATACTCACTTTGCTTGCAGTCGTCGCTATATCAATTTATTCCGATTAAAATTAAACAAGCGTTTTATACCCAAAATTTTCACTAGCTTAAAATCAATACAAACTAGCTCTAAAATTTAGTGCTCGTCAATACGAACCCAACGCAACTTGTTTCGTCCGATTTCGACCTTGTATGAACAAGTTACACAATTTTAAACATCACACGATTTTTATATAAATTAATTTACAATTTATATTTATATTTTTATTTATTTAATAAACCTTAATCAATCATGGCTGTTCGTTTTGAAACACCAGATCGTGGCTGCATGATTTTCTTTTCTTCTTCGTTCATTTCAAATCGTGAAACCCATAGCCGCCCTTTATTAGTTGATTGTCACGCCTCCTACATCGATCTAGACGATGATCGAGCTCCACCATGACGAGGCCCCCTTCCCCACGCACCTTCGACCAGAGACCGGTTGCCTAACTCCACGCCATTGCCTCATATTTCTGCCTTGACCTGGGCACGAACGCGAGCCCCTAGCCATCGATCCACTTCGCCATATCAGATCATAGCCGTTGGATTTGTCGAGCTCGACGAGCTCTACGATGTTGTAGTTGAAAGTTTCGGCTAATTATGCGTGGATGTGGAGATAATTGAGGAAGAACGAGGTCAATTTATGGCCTTCGGTTTTTAGGTGGTGGCTAGCCCTAGGGGAATTAGGGTTTTGGCAAAAGTGAAGAGCAAGGGTCCTTTTACAAAAAAATATCCAAACACTATTCACTCGAAAAATTTTCGAACTCCAATCGAAACGTGCCGCCTGGCATTTACAATGTTTACCCCTATTCTGAACGCAATGGAATATATATCGAGAGCCAATTCTATCGTAGTTGGAAGATAAGTTTTCAAATCGACTTATTTTAATTAAAATTACTAAATAAATTTTTACGCGTTTCAGCTTCCCACGACCAAACCATAAGTCCGATCGACACGAAATTTGAAACCCTACAATAATATAACATTACAGATCCAATGAAACATGTCTTGTCGAAATCCGAGACTATGTCAAAAATGACTATTTTTATACGTTAATTAAATACTAAAATTTCTAATTTCTATAAATTAGTTTTTAATTCAATTTTAAAAGATTACTATCTCTATTCTAACTCAAATAGAATTTAAAACAATATTATAATTCATTTTTATTCATATTAGATTTAATATTCAATTATTTACACAATTCAAATATTAAATTAAACGATTTAGTTATCCAAATAAATCACTATATTTTAAATATAAGTTATTCAACTTATAAAATTTACTTTTCAATATTTAAATTCAATTAAATATTCTAAATTCAGGCGACTAAAAAACTGGGTCGTTACAAGATAATTATTACCAAACACTTTTATAAAGTTGGTAAATTAACTTTAAAATCTATATTAAATTGGTTTATTATCATTAAATCAGTTGATTAAAGCAATTTTATTATATTAGTTAATTTACTTTAATTATTTTTATTTAATCGATTAATTAACTTTAAATATCATTAAAATACAAAGATTAATTAAGTTAATATAATCATTAGTTAAAAATGAATAAGTCATCTCAAACATCACTTATTAAAATGATAAGTAATTTTAAATTTTATTAATTAAAACAATTAATTAAGTTCAAACAATCATAAATTAATTGGACTAATTAAATTCAAGCCTCATTTATTAAAATGATTAATCAAAATATCATTTGTTAAAATGATTTATTTAATTATAAAACATCATCAAATAAAATGATTTAACTAAATTCCAAATATCATTAGTTAAAACAGTTAATTAAATTTTAAACAATCATTAATTAAAATGATTAATAAATTTCAAATATCATTATTTAAAATGACCAATTACTTTTAAATATCATTAATAAAAATGATTATTAATTTCAATTATCATTAATTGAAATAATTAATTTAATTTCATCAACATCAATTAAAATAATTAATTAAGTTTAATAAATTAATTAAACTTCATTATCATTCATCAAAAGAATTAATTAAACTCAAATAATCATGAGTTAAAACGATCAATTAAGTATAAATCATCATTATCAAAAATGATTAATTAAATCTAAAGATAAACCAATTTTTAATCATCATTTATGAAATTGGTTAATTAATCTCAAATTAATTAATTTAAATTATCATTAATCAAAATGATTAATAAATTTTCAATATTCCTTTTAGCTGAACACAAGCTCAAGTTCATATGACAAGGTTTTGGAAATGAAATTGAATAAACGACGGTATAGCGAAAATCGCTATAACGACATTTAAACTATTAGATGGAATATCAGGATTTTATTCAATTATCATCAATATAACAGCATATGGATGTATATAAATAATTTATTAGTGAGAAATGCCCTTTGGGTCTCTCTACATATTTTCCCTGCTAAACAATGGTTATGGATAATATATAGATAATCATATGGGTTTATAACGATTAAATTAATACGTCATCCATTTTCCAAACGGAAATTCAACCAAACAAGCAAATCAAATAATTTGACTAACATCCAAACAATCAATAAACGTTTATAACATCATTGGTATGATATAATAACATTAAATGTGAGTTAAACTCACATTGATTTTTGTTTTCGCCGAAACGTCCCGATTTTGGACTAAAACTGAATGGCCGTCCGATTTTAGCCTAAATTTTCACTTGCTCCAAATCCAACCAAATCAATTCCATCACTAAGATCTTGACGACACGAGTCCAACGCAAAAAACGACGTTTGAATCCGACCTCGTATGAGCGAGATATACAATTTAGAAGTTATTGATAATTTAAATAAAAATCAATTTTTTTTTAAATAATTTACAATTTTACCCTTCCCCGCTATCTTCATCTTCCTAACTAAAAACGTGCATGGATATGATATCAAACCCAAAACCATGCATGAGAAATCGATGATACGGAGCTTCGATGCTCCGTTTGGCGAGCCGTCTTCGCCGTTGCGCTCTTCTTCAAAATCTCTATGCATCCATCACCTCTACGATGAACCTGCCTCTTCTTAAGGAAATGCGATTTCTTCCCTAAAACATGCTACAGGCGATTGTCGCCTCCTCCAAGACACAATCGGACCAAGCCAAACTCCCCCAAATCGAAGCACTCCCTGCGACTAAACCCAAGAACAGGACTCTAAGGACCATCTCTGACCAAATCAGCCTGGAACCTGAACCCTAGCTTGCCTCTCAAATAATGACTACGGCCCAACATACTTTGCACACCTCAATCTTGGTATAAAATTTTAGATCTCACACTCACAATCTCAATAAACCAAATTTTATGATTTATAGATATGTATTTGGCTCGAATTTTGATTTTAGAAGAGCACGGTCATTTCCATTTACTGGAATGAAATCGAAAAAGGAGAGAGGAGGGAAATAGTATATTGAAGTGTAAAGATGGATCAAGTCTGAATTCTTTTGATTTATAACCAAATTAAAAAAACAAAATGATTTTGTTTGCTTTTTCAGTGACAAAAAATTTCTCGAGCCGCCAAAATGTCCCTGACGCCAAATCGTTCTTTAAAAATTGAATTTTGATTTGTGACGCCCCATCTCTATACTCACAGTAGCCAAGGACACTACGAGGTAATGTCGTCGACTAGCATGAAGAATGAGGCTGTTGAGGAGCGACCATCTGTGTAATTGCTTTGTGCGAGTACCGATATGTCAAATAGTATGACCAAGAGGAAATCCGACATATCAAATACAAACTCAAAGCTACCACACAATGGTTATATGGCCTTCGGAAACAAATATAGAAATAAGCATAACACAAATCAGTCATAGATATTCATATCACAAAGGCGAAAATAGATATGAATATAACACATAGAAGTGTACATCAAAATAGTGGTCATACAAGATCCACTACATCACAAAAGAATAAGTATACATCAAGGAGTCTCTATCTCGAATGTATAATAACAAAAACTACTAAGCTAAAGTAGTTAACCAATAGTCAGATGACGGACCCTGATAAGAAGTCAAGCAGAAGCACCTGAAATACCTCGGTCTGACCCGAGTATTATTTAAGAAGAAAATAATAAACGGATCAGTCTAGCTATAAATATCATATAAGATGAGATAGGATAAGAGATATGGCAAACGTATGATAACAAAAATGCCATACTGTGACAAGTATACATAAGGTAACAACAAAAATCATACAATATCTCAAATATTCTCAAACACCAAAAGAATTTAATATTCTTTAAATTATTCACCAAAACACAAATATTGACAAAACATATCAATGCCAATCGCAAAAATCGGTGAAACACAAATTCTAGAAATCATCAACTAGAAATCCAGAAATCAAAAAAAGGGGAAGGCCTATCACAAACGGGAGCATGAAAACTCACCAACACGTGTATCACAAATGGGTAGCTATCCCATAAAATGAGCTGGAGCTCCTCCAAACAGGGTATAGTCCCCCCTTGCGAACTATGAGCCAAAGCTCCTCCTATGAGCCAAAACTCCTCCAAACGGGGTACAGTCCCTCACGCGGACAAAGAGACATCGCACATTGCTAGTCTAAATCACCAAAGGATCATCATTGATCGATAAGTGTAAATTACACTAAGCTAGTAAATAAATGAGTTTAGCTTCATGTCCCATAACCACTGGCTTAACTTAAATATTTATGAACAGATTATAGATATCCACTCAAAAATTGTCACGAGAGTTCAATCAAACAAGTCCAAGAATTATCCGACGAAGTAAACGCAAGTGTTTCATACCACTTGTTTTGCTAAGCCGTTTAATTAGATTTCTCATACGAATGAGTTAAAGGTTTGTATATACTAATAGATTGGAAAACGGATTTAAAAACGAGTTTTGTATTAAAAATGGTATTGAAATCATCTTTGTAAAAGCGTTTGAATATTTACTGCTAGTATAGAAAGCTTTGTATTTTTAAAAGTGATAAATCACAGAAAACGATAGTAGAAACAATTGACCAACCAAAAATTCACATTCGACGACGTGAATCAAAACCATAGAAATCGATATCAAATCCATCAAATGGATATTCCCAAAAATCCAAAGAAAGAAGTCATCAAAGTCGATAATAAGTGATAACAACTAACCGGATCAACAAAAGTCGATTAAAATTGGAAATCCAATCAAAAACAGCCCAAAATTGGCAATTCCAAACGTCTGAGGTTTAATCCAGACGTCTGGATTTGGTTTCTGGAAGTATTCTTGAAAACCCCCCAGACGTCTGAAATTTCAAAGCAGGCGTCTGAGACCTAACCAGACGTCTGAACCTATAAGTCATACGTCTAGAATTGATCTCTGCCATTTTATTTTCTGCGTGCGTATTTTTTTCCTCCAGGTCTATAACCAGACGTCTGGACTTGATACCCAGACGTATGGTCACCTAGCCTGGGCAACAGTTTGCCTAGGCCATGATGGCCAAAATGAATCAGAAGCGATCGGACGAGCAACGACGACTATGGATTTATGCCAAGCGACAACCCAGCCTTATAGGCTCTTCGATACAGCCCAAATATCATGTCCAAACATCCATAGTAGGATTTTCATAAAATTGGACTTCAAAACCAAAAATTGGAAAATTCACCAAATCAATTCAAATCAAAAGCAAATGAACATGAATAAATGTTAGGAATTCATACCTAACAATAATGAAAGTTATAGACGTAGATGTGAGTTAAAGAACTCACCTTTAAACCCAAAAGCAACGAATGAGAAGCTCAAAAACAAAGGAAAGATCAACTACTCTTCAACTTCAACTCTAGAAGCTCCAATCTAAGATCATAAGCAAATATTTCCTAAGTTAGGTTATAGGAAATTTCTGAAATTGGAGAGAGATTGAGATGGAGAAGAAGAAGAGGATACTTACCTAAGCTTCTCTTTGATTTTGGAGCTAGAATCTTGAATTTTCTAGTAATCTAGGGTTTAGGAATTTTGATTTCCCTTTCTTTCCCCCATTTTTACTTTAGCTTGAGAGTGTTAGGAAATGAAATGAATGAAGAGGAGAGGGGGTGGAGTTAGGGTATTATGTTGGTTTCTCTTGTTAGGTTATTGGGCTGAAACCCAAACCCAAAGCCCTAAATGAAAATATCAAAATTCTAATCAACTCCAAACTTATCGATGTTTATACTCAAAAAGGTCGCAAACGCCGTTTTGGACTCAATGGAAGTGGTCTCGAGTCCTAATTCGACTGTTTACAAAAAGTAGCATTTCGGACTTTAATCCGACTAACGATGCTATATATAAATAAAATATTTAAATATATAGTCGTAAAATATGCGGGTTGTTACATGATTTTTAAATGAAATATTTACGGTACCCAGCCACACAATATTTCGCACGAGTACGAACCATGGGTGACCATAATAAAAATATAAGCGTGCACTAATATACGACACGATCATAAATCAACAGTGAATTACACGGATTATTTTATTTTATGAAATTTTCTAAATATCATCGTTTGCCGATAAATCGTCAAACGAATAATTTCAATATTTTCCAAACTAAAAATTATGGAAAAAAACAAATATATTAAATTAAAAATAAGTCAGTGGAAATCGAATCATAAAACTAAAAATAAATTTTCTGATAAATTATTACCAAACACTTTTATAAAGTTGGTAAATTAACTTTAGATTCTTTATTAAATTGGTTTATTATCATTAAATCAGTTGATTAAAGAAATTTTATTAATTAGTTAATTTACTTTAATTATTTTTATTTAATCGATTAATTGACTTTAAATATCATTAAATACTAAGATTAATTAAATTCAAATAATCATTGGTTAAAAATGAATAAGTCATCTCAAACATCATTTATTAAAATGATAAGTAATTTTAAATTTCATTAATTAAGACAATTAATTAAGTTCAAACAATCATAAATTAATTGGATTAATTAAATCAAGCCTCATTTGTTAAAATGATTTATTTAATTATATTCCAAATATCATTAGCTAAAACAGTTATAAATTTTAAACAATCATTAATTAAAATGAACAATAAAATTCAAATATCATTATTTAAAATGATTATTAATTTCAATTATCATTAATCGAAATAATTAATTTAATTCCATCACCATCAATTAAAATAATTAATTAAGTTCAATAAATTAATTAAACTTCATTATCATTCATTAAAAGTATTAATTAAACTCAAATAATCATGAGTTAAAATGATCAATTAAGTATAAATCATCATTATCAAAAATGATTAATTAAATCTAAAGATAAACCAATTTTTAATCATCATTTATGAAATTAGTTAATTAATCTCAAATTAATTAATTAAAATGATTAATTAATTTAAATTATCATTAATCAAAATGATTAATAAATTTTCAATATTATTTTTAGTGGAAACACTAGCTCCAGTTTATATGACAAGGTTTTGGAAATGAAATTGAATAAACGACGGTACAACGAAAATCACTATAACGACATTTAAACTATTAGATATAATATCAGGATTTTATTCAATTATCATCAATATAACAACATATGGATGTATATAAATAATTTATGGGCGAGAAACGCTCTTTGGGTCTCTCTACATATTTTGCCTGCAAAACAATGGTTATGGATAATATATAGATAATCATATGGGTTTATAACGGTCTAATTAATACGTCGTCCATTTTCCAAACGGAAATTCAACCAAACAAGCAAATTAAATAATTTAACTAACATCCAAACAATCAATAAACGTTTATAACATCATTGATATGATATAATAAAATTAAATGTGAGTTAAACTCACACTGATTTTCGTTTTCCCCTAAACGTCCCGGTATTGGACTGAAACCGAACGACCGTCCAATTTTAGCGCAAATTAATTCCATCATGATGATCTCAAGGACACGAGTCCAACGCAAAAAAGGCATTCAAATCCGACCTCGTATGAGTGAGATATACAATTTAGATGTTATCAATAATTTAAATAAATATCAAAACAACTTTAAATAATTTACAGTTTTACCCTTCCTCATTATCTTCATCTTCCTAACTAAAAACGTGCACAGCCATGATATCAAACCCAAAACTGTGCATGACAAATTAATGATATGGAGCTTCGATGCTCCGTTTGGCGAACCGTCTTTGCCTTTGCGCTCCCCTTCAAAAGCTTTACGCGTCCATTACCTCTACGACGAACCCGCCTCTCCCTAGGGAAACGCGATTTCTACCCTAAAATGTGCTACAAGCGATTGTCGCCTCCTCCAAGACGCGATTGAACCAAGCCAAACTCCCCTAAATCGAAGCACTCCCTGCGACTAAACCCAAGAACACGACTCTAAGGACCATCTCTGACCAAATCAGCCTAGAACCTGAACCCTAGATTGCCTCTCAAATACTGACTACGGCCAAACATAGTTCACACACCTCAATCTTGGTATAGAATTTAAGATCTCACACTCACAATCTCAACAAACCAAATTTTATGATTTATAGATATGTATTTGGCTCGATTTTTTATTTTAGAAGAGCACGACCATTTTCAATTTACTGGAATGAAATCGAAAAAGGAGAGAGGAGGGAAATAGTATATTGAAGTGTAAAGATGGATTAAGTGTGAATTCTTTTGATTTATAGCCAAATAAAAAAACAAAATGATTGTGTTTGCTTTTTCAATGACAGAAAATTTCTTGAGCCGCCAAAATGTCCCTGACATCAAATTGTTATTTAAAAATTGAATTTTGGTTTGATTTTATAATGATTTTTAAATGAAATATTTATGGTACCCAGCCATGAAATATTTCGTTGGAGTACGAACCACGGGTGACCGAAATAAAAATATAATCGTGCACTAATATGTGACACGATCATAAATCAACAGTGAATTACACAGATTGTTTTATTTTGTGAAATTTTCCAAATATCTTCGTTTGCTGATAAATCGTCAAACAAATAATTTCAATATTTTCCAAACTAAAAATTATGGAAAAACAAATAAATTAAATTACAAATACGTCGATGGAAATCGAATCATAAAACTAAAAATAAATTTTTTGATTAATTATTCGAACTATTTACTACTGTAAATAAATTCGAATTTGTGAAAAATTAAATTCTCCATCAATATTTATTAATTTTAAGTGAAGTTGAATAAAATTATTAAATCCATTTAATCAACACTCAATTTCATAGTTCAGATATTTTAATCATTCCCTATATTTGAATTCAAGTTATTAAATTCCAAAAATCCAATTATTTAAATATTTAAAATTAATTATACATTTAAAACCAAATGATCAAAATTTTGGGTTGTTACATTGTCATTAACCCATAACTTGTATTTTTGGGGAAGGGTAGAATAACCAGTTAGGCTGACCCAGTAGTGAATATAAATTAAGGAATGTTAAAACCTTAAAACTAAAGATATTAGCATGGGCCAATAGGTTTATAGTAAGCCCATAAAAATTGTGTATAATAAATGATATTGGTAGGGGCTAATAGGTTCATAGTTAGCCTATGAAAACTATGATTTTATACTGGCAGGGACCAAGTAGGTTTGTAGTTAACCCATGAAAGCTATATCTGGATTAAGATATTGACAGTTAGTCTATAGGTTCCTAGTTAGCCCATGAAAACTAGGATAAGAGAAAAGATATTGGAGTTACCAATAGGTTCTTAGTAATCCCATGAAAACTATAAAATCAGATAGATAATCCATAAGCATTTAACAGGTTAATAGTAACCCTTAAAACTATAATTGAGATAGATAGTCAGAATGAATAGGGATGGGTAATCCAAATTTGATTTACTTGTTTTGCATATCATCAAAATATTTTGAAATACTATATTTTTAACCATGGTGGATGCAGGAGCACGGTATATGGTTTTATAAATGTTTTAGGATGCTAGTAAGGGGGAAACCCGTTCCGCTAAGCGACGTGGTCTCACTAGATATCCAAATGGTTTGAGATGGTAGATTATTATTCATACCAGGCTTTATGTCTGACTCAAAGTTTTTGTTTTCCCCTTAAACTCTCAGGTACTCAATTGAATTTGAGTAGGTTGAGAGTTAAGGTTTTTAGGTGTTCTTTTAGACGAATAAAGCTTCCGAGGACATGCGGGAGGCAATCTTGTTATTAGAGTTCTTTTATTTCCGTTGTGTGTTTTGATTGTGTTAGCACCAAAATTGGTCACTAACACCCTTGAATAGAATTGTGTTGAGAGATTAATGAAGAAATTAAATTAAAGTAGAGAAGTAACGCAATTGAGTGCAAAATGAACAACAAAAAAGAGAACACCAGATTTATAGTTCAGCCTAATTGCCTACGTCCACTTTGAATATGATCTTTATTACTTTTCCAATCACTTGAGTACAAATACAATCTATAAACAAACAACTTGAATACAAGTTTGAATAGAAAAGAAGCGAATACAGAAAATGGCAGAGTCTCCCTGGAGTTCTCGAAAAAAAGTCCCTTCAACAATACCCCTGCCTCTCTATTTATAGACGAAGACAGGCTAGATCCTCTGCGCAAGACCATGACCAAGACAACTCGACCCACAAATGATGCTTCAGGATAACCAACCCAGGTACACCGAGCCACTCTGGTCGAACCAGGGGTCCCCTGTGGATGACTCAAAATGAGCTATCACATGACTCGGAGTAGCTAGATATATGACTCGAAGCATGGAAATACCGACTGTATCCTCCAGTTGGTACTCTGTTGATCTCCCTGATGCACACCGACCCAAGCATGCCAAAGCATTGAGGCCAACCCACAAGTTCTGAGCCACATCTGACCGATCCACCTTTTCTTTTGCACCATGACCGAACGATATGTACCAATCCTCTTGGACCGATCCCCATACAATAGCGTCCCAGTAAGGCCGAGCCATTTTGACCGACCCATGATGACCTTCCCTCCTTGACCGAGCCACCCATAACGACCGATACGTGCCGAACCATGTATATGGGCCGAACCATTCATGAATGCCAACCCACACATACTCTTTCATAATAGCTACCTACCGATCCACATATATAAGTCGACCCAAACAAGTTACATCAATCCTTCATATTTCCAATCCTTTCTTGACTCGAGTCTCGTCTGAGTCCAACCATGTCTTCTGCAACTATCGTCTCGTAGCCCGGCCAAGTAGCCAGGTAACATTTGCCACCCAAAGTGTGTTTTGTGAATCAACATGACGCGCTTTGAATCAGCGAGTAATTTCCGCTTTCAGAAGCTAGCCCATTCCGAATGGTAACTGACTGCCACTTTTCATTGGCCTTTGACGAAGCTTCGTGTTGCCTGAACGCGTTAATTGAATTCCGAAGAAACTCGTAAATATCCTAATACAACTTTTTAAAAGCTGAATGTATACAACCTTTCAAAGGCTGAACCATGGTAGATCTTCCAAATCCATTCTCCTTCTGGTAATATCTGTCTCTTTTCCAGATCATCACCCTCAATCATTATTATATGTGTATGCATTCTTATACATACATCTTATTTTATTATCCATATTCTCTTTATTTTATTAAAAATAAATCTCTACCTATTATGGTTATTGTCTTTATTTATTATTTATTTATTTTATTATATTTAAAGCAAAAGGTGGATCAGCATACCAATACCGACCCACACAGGCGGTTCTTCTGGAAAAAGGTGGATCGGCATACCAATACCGACCCACATGGGCGGTTCTTCTAGAAAAAGGTGGATCGGCATACCAATACCGACCCACACGATCGGTTTGCCTAGGACCGAACGGACCCTTCCCTCAACGACCTACCAGAACGTGTCGACCGGTTCCACGGGATGGCGCCCGTTACTCTCCCCATCCTCATATATAAGCCCACGCCTTCATTCTTTTCCTCTTGCTTCTTATTTCATTTCCTTCCTTCTCCAACACAGCCTTAAGCCTTACCTCCTCTAATCCATCGAACTACCCTATGACGTCGTTCCACCATCTTCCATTCGTGCTTCCATCATCTCCCTCGACTCCAAGCCCCAAGAACTTCTCACCCCAACCTCGAATTAACACATAGGTAAGGATTTATATCTCCACATAGGATTTATCGTGTACATACAGACCTTTGTGAAGAGTGGGAGAGGAGAGAATTAGGGCGAGTAAGCACATTAGGGTGAAGGTAGTTTATGGCATGGATTCGTGCTAATTGGAGAGGAGTCGTCCTTGATGGGTTTAGGGAGGCTGCAATTTATAGGAGGAGAGAGTTAGTTGTGCGGGAAAAAGAAGGTTAGGTGCTTGAGAAGTAAGAAAGTCCGGTCGGCAATTCTTATATGTCGATCCCTCTTAGGGGAAGTCAGATAGAAACACACCAACAATGCTCGGTCGGTAGAGTGGCTTACAAGTTTGGATCGATGCTCTAAGAGAAAGAGTGGGTCGGTTGCTTAGGTTAACTGGTGGGTCAGTGGTCTAAAAGAGATAGTGGTTCGGTAGTTGACCAGATAAGTAGATCGGCATAGATCTAGAGGGTCGTTCGGTGATTAGAGAGTGAGAGAGAGGAGAGTGAGTGGATCGGTATAGATATAGAGGATTGTTTGGTAGTTTGGAGGAGAGTGGGTCGGTACCGAGTGAGACAGTGTGGTTCGGTATTTAGGTTTAGATAGACGATCGGTATTGGCTATTGGGATCGGCGTTGGCAACTAGAATCACCTCATCTTGAACATAGCATATATCAGGATCACACATTCTCTCGCCTGAGCATAAAACAATGAATAGTGACAAGAACCAAAGCATGTGAACACATGGAACTGATTCGGACTAATAATTCCACGGTTTTAACAACCGTAAATGTGAATTTAACCCAACAAAAGCAGTAATAGCCTTTGCAACATATGATGCCAATGTCTGATCCCAGGACTTCTGCTACCGATCATAGGACAAATTTCAGTGACGGTTAATGGTGACGGTCTCCAAAGATGATAACTTAAAGATCCATCACGCTATATTATTCTTAAGAACTTTAATTTATCTATACTCTTTGCTTGAATCGTCACATTAGTTCACACACGACACGGGGAAATTTTTGTTGTCATATCTAATTATTATTATCTTTTAAGTATAGCATAAACGGGTATCTATTAACACCAATCGCTCTCCGGAGATGTCTAAAAAATCAAGCTCCGCTAATGTTTCTGACAAGCTTGAACCAAGTTCTCGGTAGGAGGCAGCGGGGACTTTGAGTCCATCATCAACCCCCATACCTGGCATCCCAGACCCACCTGTTGTGGTTATAGGCCCGGCTCCCGATGCCGTAGATGGGGCCGTCATTCTGGATGACCCCATCGACTCTCAAGCCTCCAAAATCAATGAATCTTCTCTCCATCGATTGTGTTCTATCCACGGAATCCCCTTCATAGACATTCTGGTTCCTTCGGCACAAGATCGGCCTCACTTGCCCCCAGCCGGATATACTACGTGCAATAAATTTATGTGCTGGGCCGAAAGTGTGCCACCTTTCAATTCATTCATTCGTCAAGTGTTATGGTATATTGGGATTGCTCTTGCACAACTACACCCTAGTAGCCATGCATTTATTCACGGTACATGCGTTCTTTTCATGAGCGTCTTATTAAGACCCCTAACTCTCGAGGATATCCGTTACATCTACCACTTCAAGGGACGTACCGAAAGTCCATCTTACATATTCCTCGAGCCACATTCTAAATGTCAAATCCTGATGGGCGCATGGAACAAGTTTTCTCAGTTTAAACAAGAGTGGTTCTACGTATGCTGTCCTCCTGGCTTTGCGAGAAGATGGCTAGAAGGACGTAAGTCTCATCTTTACCCCAATCACTGTCCTAAGGCTTGGAGTGCACCTTTTCTAAACTTCTTTTAACCCTTACAGGTATCCTCCCACGACCCAAAGGCGCTAGGTATTTTAAGGCTGTCAAAGCCATTCGGGCTACTCTCGTGGGAGATCGAGACATTAAATCTGTAATTACCAATACTGTTCTTGAAGTTCAGATTACTAAGAGAGGGCCGCTGGACTGGCCTTCCAAGTGGTGCCACAATAGTAAGAACGACTGCGGAAACAAGCAAAGAACAAGCTGGACCTTCGGTGCTCCCTGCTGAAGAGGCTCGCGATACTACCGAGGAAGGCGAGATCGAAAAGACTGATGAGAATATAAGTCCTGGGCCAGCGCTGGTAGCCGACGCAGTTAGCGTTGATCAACCACTGCCTCCCTCGAAAAAGAAGAAGAGTCTAGCTTATAAGCTGAAAAAGAGGAAAATCGGCGGAACTTCAAAGGTCACGATAACTCCGATCGAGAAAAAGTCATCTTCCCAAAACTTAGAAGGCTCATTAAAGGGCCTATCTGACTTGACCATCCCCGATGATATACTGAATTATGGATTCAATAACCCTGAGGCTATGGGATTTAATTTGCCTGCAAGAAGCGATGAAGGCGCTCAGACTCTTTATCAGGGAAACAAAACTCTAATGAGTAAAGCGAAAACACTGGTCCATCGGGGGGATGCACTAGGACACACACAAACACTCACACTCCACCATGCACTTGAATTTCATTCATCGTGCGACTTTTACTAACTCGTCCTCATTTGACTTTATGTGCAGGTGAAATGGAGGGTACACATGGCATTGACCGCCTTCGCGGATCCTCCATCTTTTATCATTTCGGTCGAGACTCAGGATCGGGCAAACAACGAGACAGGGATGAAAGCGGTGATAGAGACTATCGCTCTAGAGAGTCGTCGTCGTCTTCCAGAAGAAGAACCCACGGCCATTCTTTATATCCAAACGATCCTCCCCATCATCTGGCACGTAGTGGGGAGAAGTCTACTCAGAAGGGCTCCCAGTCCGAAGTCCCTCACGACCAACATTCTAGCTCCTCGAGTACTAAGCAATCCCGTGATCCCTATAAAAAATCTGTGACTCCGGTTAGGCATACTTCTCCAGCCTCCGCTCACGATCCGTCGATGGCGAAAAAATTAGCTGAGCTCAAAGCTTTATTTCCGAAGATATGTTTCGACGGACTGAAATTTCTCCATGCAATCCATCATATCCCTATACATGTCAAACAGAGCGCCATTGCCTGCAATAACGATGTATATTTTCAGCATGATGCGTTCGTACACTGGAGAAAGTTTCAGAGGTCTCTATTGAATGCCAACATGAGATTGATCGCCTCAAACTCAAAGCTATTCATGACAGAGACATCATTAAGACCCAGGATGAAGAGCTATCCTCATACAAATCTCAGCTCGAGACTGCCCAGAAAAATGCTAAGGAGACAGCTGAGGTAGTTAGCCGCTTGGAGGCCACTCACAAGAAAAAACTCAACGAGGCAATCCATCGCAGCGGCGCTCTAGCTTTAGAGAAAGACTCTATCCAAAAAGAGAAAGACATTCTCGCTCGACGGGTCAAGGAATTAGAGGAGCTGCTCTTTAAAGAGAGAGAAGAGAAAATTGTAGCATAGGAAGAGTCACAAAGATACCGCGATGAAATCGTCCAAACACGGCTTCTAAAGACAAAACTCGACGAAGAGCTATCCAGGGTTGAAGCGCTAAAAGAAGCAGCTCATGAGGAAGGCAAGAAGATAGCGCTCACAGAGGCCGACTCTCGACTCGAGGCAGCTACCGAGGCCGGTAGAGAAGAAATCAAATGTTTATTTGACCCGCTCAGTGCCAAGTTCAATGCAAGAGTCCTCATGCACCGTGACTTGTCTTTCTTGGGCAAGAAGTATCTCGAGTCACTCCCTGAAGCATGGGATACTTTGATTAGGATTAAAAAAGTGGAGCTGGGTGTCGAATAGATTGATGAAGAGGCTCTGGTGAGGGAAGTGCTTCGAGGCAATGAACCCTCAGATTTATCTGCGGCGAAAGCCCTCTCTGGGGGAGGCACCCCTACATCAAAGGACAAAGAGGATGTCGTTGGCTCGTCTGGCTCGGAGCCCCATATTCCTCCTCCTGTTGACTTGACCAAAACTCTATCGCTTAATCCTCCCGAGCAATATGTGGGTTATGATCCGGAGAAGCATGGACTTGGCATCCACATTCTATCCCCAATTCCGAAGGGTGATACTCCCAAGACAACTGAGAGCCAAATGGAAGCTGGTCTGTGACCCTACCTTCTAAAGTTCATAGAGTTATCGCTTTTAGCGAATAACCATCGTATCTTAACATTCACTTTTCATGAATTCGTACAGGTCATTCTGGCACTGAACCGACTCCAAGGAGCGACGTCGCCACGGAGCGGGAAGAAAAAGAGACTGAAGTACTCCACACCGGCGACACCCCTGGTCCTAACGCTCAAGTAATAGGGGCGCTAGAGGAAGATAAGCCCGAAGATCCTTCACCCGTAGAGGGGCACGATGATGTCGAAATCACAGGCGCTTCCGTGCATACTTCCCAGCTTAGCATGAAGGAGTAACTCGAGGAGGAGGAGAAAGAGAGAACCAAAGTTAAAACAGAATCCCAGGTGCTGGAACTCGACGATCCCCTAAATAGGCCATTGAAGGTCATTCTCCCCGATGGGACCACACCTTTGGAAGTTCCCCATCCTTCCTCGGATACCACGTTGCTTGGAAGCAAGGGGTCCAAGAGAAAACGCTCAGCTGAGGAGACTTCGGAGAAGCCGAAGAAGGAAAGAAAGCCGAGGAAGTAGCTATCGTCCGGTCATGCCTCGCTTAGCATAAATAAGTCAAAATCGTGTAGCCATTTCCCATCCCCCCCCCCCTTTTTATTTTGTCAGTAGTCGTTGTAGATAGACTTGGTCTCCGCACTTTTTGGAGAAGTTGTAAGGAAAATACTTTTTCTTGAGAAGTAAATAAAATCTTGTTTCTTTGCATTCACAGACTCTCATCGCTTAGCTTATAATTTAATCTGTAATTGAATTTCAAAGTCTTGCGGGTCGTGTAAACTCCAGTCCGCTTTCACAGGACTTGGAGATTTTTGAATCATTTATACTCTAGTCCGCACTTTGGGGACTTTGAGATTTTTGAATCGTTTAAAATCTAGTCCGCGCTCTGAGGACTCAGAGTACTCTAGTTCGTGCTCTGGGGACTAAGAGATTTTTTGAATCGTTTATACTCTAGTTCGGATTCTGGGGACTCAGGGTACTCTAGTCCACGCTCTGGGGACTTATGAATCGTTTATAACCTAGTCTGCACTTTGGGGATTCAGAGTACTCAAGTCCGCACTCTATGGACTTAGAGATTTTTTGAATCGTTTATACTCTAATCCACACTCTTGGGACATAGATATTTTTTGAATCATTTATACTCTAATCTGCACTCTGGGGACTCAGAGTACTCAAGTTCGCACTCTGAGGACTTAGAGATTTTTTGAACCATTTATACTCTAGTCCGCATTCTGGGGACTCAGAGTACTCGAGTCCGCACTCTGGAGGCTTAGAGATTTTCTGAATCACTAGTTGATCGACTTTTAGTTTGTGTGTGCGTTCATACGCCAAACAGATTAATGCAATTTAATTTTGTCATGAAATTATAAAACATGAAACACCAATAGTTCATAGAAAAACAGCTTCAAGCCTTTATTCATTGTAGAAAATTGGGACAAACTGAATTGTCTTATTACATATCGGAAACAAAGAACAACAAAAGAAACATATACTGGAAACAATAGCTACTAAAATGCAAAAGAAATAAACTAAGTATAATAACGACACAAATGCTCGCTATTCCATGCTTTGGGGAGTGTCACACCATCAACAATCTCTAGCTTGAAGGTTCCTTCTCCAAGCCTCTGTTCGATGACGTAGGGACCTTCCCATATGGGATTCATATGTGACGGGACCGGAAAAACTCGCTTTAAAACAAGGTCACCCACATCAAAAGTTCTTGGTCGAACTTTTTCATTATAATATCGGGCGACTCGGTGCCGATATGCGGTCGCCCTTAAATCAGTTTCTTCACGTTTCTCGTCGACAAAGTCCAACGACTCCAGTAAAAGATCTCGGTTTGTTCTAGGATCATAATGAGTCACCCGGTGAGAAGGCACTTCAAGTTCCATGGGTATAAGAGCTTCAGTACTGTATGCCAAGGCGAAAGGAGTTTGCCCAGTCGCAGACTTGTGGGTGGTTCTGTAGGCCCAGAGTACTGTCGGAAGCTCATCCACCCACTTGCCTCTAGCCTTTTCCAAACGTTTTTTCAAGAGGGACTTAATTATCTTATTTACGGCTTCAACCTGCCAATTCACTTTAGGGCGAGCGACTGCTGCAAACCTTTTCTTAATGCAATATTTTTGGCAGAACTCTTTGAATTCTCTACTCTCAAATTGAGTTCCGTTGTCAGTAATGATAGTCTGTGGGAGACCAAAGCGGCATATAATGTTTCGCACAACAAAGTCAACGACCTTTTTGGTGGTGATCATAGCTAATGGCTCCGCTTCTGCCCACTTGGTGAAGTAATCGACCGCGACGATTGCGTATTTCGCACCACCTTTGGAGATTGGCAAGGAGTCGATTATATCGATCCCCCATATTGCAAACGGCCATATCGATCCCCCATATTGCAAACGGCCATGGACTAACCATTTGCGTGAGTTCCGTTGGCGGTGCTCTCAGGATCTTTGCGTACTTTTGACATTTGTCGCATCTCCTTACATAGTCCGTGGCGTCCGGGTTTATGGTTGGCTATCCATAGTGGAGTATCTTCTTGGCTAGTGTCTGCCCCCTTGTATGGTCGCTACATTCTCCTTCATGGACTTCTATTAAAACCTGCTTTATCTCGTCGTGGGCGATGCACCTAAGTAAGGGAACGGAGGATCCCTTCCGATACATCATTCCATCTTGCATTATATACCGTGAGGCCTTGCAAACGACTTGTTGTCTCTCATTCTTTCTCTCGGGCAAGGTTCTGTGTAGCAAGTATTCTTTGAACAGGGTCATCCATGACTCCCTTTCAGTTTCCGTCTCTGACACAAAATCTACCTCCATCTCATTTATACTCGAGGCATGTAAAGTTTCAATGGGAACCAAGCCCATCTGCTGTGCATCACCAGTGCTTGCAAATTTTGCCAAGGAATCGGCTTCCCCATTTTGTTCGCGCGGAATATGCGAAATAACATAGTATTCGAGGTCCGCAAAAAATTCTTGAACCCGAGCGAGGTATGGGGCAAGCCTTTGCCCCTTTGCCTGATAGTCTCCCTGTACTTGGTACACCACCAACTGTGAGTCACAAAAGATTTCAACCGATTTCACTCCAAGTTCTTGGATAAGCTTCAGTCCAGCGATCAACGCTTCATACTCGGCTTCGTTGTTTGTAGCGGGGAAATTAAGTTTCAAAGCATAACAAATCGATCGATTCTCGGAAGTTACAAGAATAACACTAGCCCCAGAACAATGGTCGTTGGATGCCCCATCGGTATATAGCTTCCATCGAACAGCGGGAATCACATCACTTCCACTTGGCTCATCTGATATGGTGAACTCTAAAATTAAATCTGCTAGCGCTTGCCCCTGGATAGCCCTCCATGGCAGGTAGGTGATGTCGAACTGACTCAGCTCAATGTTCCATTTGAGTAGCCTTCCAGAAGTCTTCGGTCTTTGGAGCACCTGCCGCAAAGGTTGATCGGTATAAATACCGACCGGATGTGCCTGGAAATATGGGCGGAGATTGCATGACGCGATCACCAAACAGTAAGCCATCTTCTCAATCTTAGGATAATTTCTCTCTGCCCTCATTAAATGCTTACTAACATAGTACACTAGCTTTTGGATTCGGTCCTCCTCACGAACCCAAGCTACACTGATGGCATGCTGGGATACGGCGAAGTAAATATACAACTCCTCATGGTCTACGGGCTTTGACAGAACATGGGGCCTCTCCAAGTGTCTCACCAGAGCTCGGAATGCGTCCTCACAATCCGACATCCATTCAAAATTTCTTTTCCCTTTCCTTATCACATGAAAGAAGGGAATACACTTGTCAGTTGCTCTGGATATAAATCGACTTAATGCAGCGACTTTCCCATTCAGGCTTTGTACTTGCTTTATAGTTCTGGGAACTTGTAAGTCTCGAATAGCTTGAATCTTTTCTGGGTTGGCTTCGATTTCCCGTGCGTTGACAATGAACCTCAAATACTTCCCCGACGCAACGCCAAAGGAACATTTCAATGGATTGATTTTCATTCCGTAAAATCTGAGTATATCAAACATCTATGCTAAGTCTCGAATGTGGTCGTTTGACTGTCGTGACTTCATGAGCATATCATCCACATAGACCTCCATCGTTCTACCAATCCGGTCTTTAAACATCTGATTCACCAAACGCTGATAAGTTGCCCTTGCGTTCTTCAACCCAAAAGGCATCACTACATAATAGTACGGTCCAACGTCCGTGACAAAACTGGTATGCTCTTGATCCAGAATGTGCATCGGGATTTGATTGTATACTGAATACGCATCCATAAATGACAACAACTCGTGTCCTGCTATCGAGTCGACCAGCTGATCAATTTTGGGCAATGGAAAAATATCCTTAGGGCATGCCTTGTTCAGGTCCGCGTAATCAACACAGGTCCTCCACTTCCCGTTTGTCTTCCTCACCAGTACAAGATTAGATATCCATTCAGGATAGAGGGCGTTGCGGACGAACCCATTGGCTTTGAGTTTATCCACCTCCTCTTTGAGAGCAACGGACCCCTCTGAGTCCATGCCTCTCCTCTTTTGTTTCACTGGCACATACTTCGGGTCAACGTTCAACATATAACTTGCGAGTTGAGCTGTGATCGGTAAGATCCCCTATCATCTAGATTCGCTCGGAGGAAATCAGTAAGATCCCCTATCATCTAGGATTTGAGCTGTGATCCAATCTTAAGCACTCGTGACGGGTCATCATGGCTGACTGGAATGTCAATCGTTAGTTCAGCCGGTGCCGCCTTGGCCTCCTTGGGTTCTTTTCGTCATCTCTTGAATCTATGTCTCTATAGATCCCACTGTGTTGCCCAAGCCAAGGCTCAGGCGCTACTTGTCAATTTTCAGCAACATGGATGCGGACAGGGTTGTCCACACCCTTTCCCTTCTCTCTTCGTTGGGCCTCTCTCGGCTCAGCCACATAACAAGCACGACCAGTCGCTTGATCGCCGTGCACTACACCAACTCCACTATCCTTTGGAAATTTCAAGGCCAAAAACCATGGGGCCAAAGCTACCCTAAACTCCGCCAGGGCCGGTCGGCCAAGAAAAACATTATGCAGGGAATCAACATCTAAAACAATGAACGGTAGAATCTATACCCTCCTACGTTCACCTTCCCCTAGTTCAACTGGAAATTCAACGTAGCCTATTGCATCAGTAGCTGCACCATTCAAGTCGTGAATGCGGGCTTTAGATGGTTTCAGATCCTTCGCCTCCATCTTCATTTGGTCATACACCTTTTTGAAGATAATATTAACAGAATTCCCACAATCAATTAGTATTCTTCTCACAAGCGCCGATCCGATCGTAGCTGAGATAACCATCGGGTCAATGGTAGGTGCCACCACCTGATCGGCATCCCTACTCCTGAATACTACATCATCGGTCATCATTCGCTGCTGTTTCGCTGGGGTCCCGTCTTCCGTGTTCTAGTAGCATTCGAAGCCTGCATGCTTCAAGGAACTAGCATAGCGTTCCATTTCTTGCCAACTCTTGTTTGTCGGATGAGGTTCACCGATTATCGTGTTTATGACCAGCCTTCCTCCGGTCCGAGCAAACTCCTCAGGTCGATGTGAAGCTTGCCCGTGATTGGGGTCGGGTGTCCCCTGTCCGCCTTCCTGCGGATTCTTAACAAATTACTGTAACTTCTTCTGGCGAATCAGCTTTTCTATAGAATCATGGAGGTGTCTGCACTCTTCAGTATTGTGCCCGTAGGTCTTGTGAAACCGACAATACTTTCCAGTCTGCTTTTGTTCCTCAGTTGATTCCTTTGGGCACGGCTTTCTATACTGGAATGTATTACAAGTTGATAGATAAATATTCTCCAAAGATGTATTCAGAGGCGTATATTCGCTATAGGTTGGGATTCTTAGAGTTATCCGTAGGAACTCTGAGTAGAATCTATGAACTCTTAAGAATGAACCTGGATCTCCTTCGGGGGATTTCCTCAATCCAGTAGCAACAAAGTAGATCCTAACAGCCTGAGAATGTTCTTTCTCAGTGAAAGCACCAAAATGTTAGCACCCAAAATTGGTCACTAACACCCTTGAATAGAATTGTGTAGAGAGATTAATGAAGAAAGTAAATTAAAGCAAAGAAGTAACGTAATTGAGTGCAAAATGACCAAAAAAAAGAGAACACTAGATTTATAATGGTTCAGCGTAATTGCCTATGTCCACATTGAATATGATCTTTATTACTTTTCCAATTACTTGAGTACAGATACAATCCGTAAACAAACAACTTGAATGCAAATTTGAATAGGAAAGAAGCGAGTACAGAGTATGGCAGAGTCTCCCTAGAGTTCTCGAAAAAAGGTCCCTTCAACTATACCTCTGTCCCTCTATTTATAGACGAAGACAGGCTAGATCCTCTACGCAAGCTCATGACTAAGACAACTCGGCCCACAAATGATGCTTCAGGATAACCGACCCACGTACACCGAGCCACTCTGGCCGAACCAGGGGTCCCCTATGGATGACTCGAAGCGAGCTATCACATGACTCGGAGCAGCTAGATACACGACTCGAAGCATGGAAATACCAACTGTATCCCCTAGTTGGTACTCTATTGATCTCCCTGATGCACACCGACCCAAGCATGCCAAAGCATTAAGGCCAACCCACAAGTGCTGAGCCACATCTGACCGATCCACCTTTGCTTTTGCACCATGACCGAACGATATGTACCGACCCTCTTGGACCGATCCCCATACAATAGCGTCCCAGTAAGGCCGAGCCATCTTGACCGACCCATGCATGACCTTCCCTCCTTGACCGAGCCACCCATACCGACCCATACGTGCCGAACCATGTATATGGGCCGAACCATTCATGAATGCCAACCCACACATACTCTTCCATAATAGCTACCTACCGATCCACATATATAAGCCGACCCAAACAAGTTACATCAATCCTTCATATTTCCAATCCTTTCTTGACTCGAGTCTCGTCTGAGTCCAACCATGTTTTCTGCAACTATCGTCTCGTAGCCCGGCCAAGTAGCTGGGTAACAGATTGTAAAGGCAAATTTGTTTTCTTGCCTTATTATATACTCTGTTCAACCAAGGGGACATCTTCGTATGTCGCTCTTGGCGTATTTTGTAATAATTAAATGTTATCTGAACGTGGTCTGCGAACTGGGATTATGTAATCAATTTGGACTATTTTGAAATGGAATGTGGAATTTGTTTGCTGTTTAATTTTTTTTCATATTCTTGTGTTTCTGTTTATCAATGTATCTAATATCGCCGTATTTGGTCGCCGAGGATTAATAACTATGGATGACTGCAGCATCCGTAGCCGTTATTTTGGGCCTTCAAGTAGGGGGATGTTACAGAAAGCCTCCAAACCCTCATATTTCTGGTCGAACCATACTCTCTTTTTTCTCCATTAGTAAAAGTTCAAATCAAAGTAAAAACTATTATATTCGATAGTTGGTTGTCATCGGTTTAGGGACTAGCACTCTGCTGGATTGGAAATTAGTTCAAGGAGTAGATTTCATCATTTCAAGGTGTACTTACAGGCATTGGATATAAGGTAAGTTTCTAGCCTATATATAAATATTAATGTATGTGTGCATATATAATATTTCTATCACGTTTATTATATTGTTAGTTAGGTGACGATTCTGATATATAAATATGTTGTCACAATTAGATTGGTTACATGTTTATATATATACATTCATATCTAAAAAAGCTTGGTCATGTATATGCCTATTAGTAGCACGACTCAATATAAAAACAATTTTTTGCATTTTAAATAGTTTAATATATAATATTTAAATATATACACATAGTTTATAATTTAAATACTACATCATACTTTATTCAACATATGGTTATATAATTTTATATATAAAGTTCCATAATTATGATATTTTCGTCAGAAATAAAAATATTTTTAGATATATGTATATTTATATTTAATTAGTATTTAATCAATTAATTACATAAATTAACTATACAATATATATATATATACACACACTTTATATAAATTATGTTTTATATTTTATAAAATTAAATTAACACACAACATGCTCTTGGTAGAAAAATAAAAAACCATGTTTTTATATAGTTAAAAATATTTAAGTATTATCCTAGAATTAAATATAGATTTTAAAATTGTTTTTAAATTATAAAATTATATAATAAATATTCAAATTATAAAATATCACTTTCCATTTTACTAAAAATTCAAAATTCAAAATTAAGTTATGAAAATAATTTCCATTAATTTTTAAATTATATTCATACTGATATTTATATTAATACACATATTTCAAAATTAAAAAAATCTGAGCCGTGCGCATGAGCGAGTGTGTATATATATTTAATACACATATAGATATATTAATATATTATATTATTTATATATATATTTATATAAGTATTTAATATATATATATGTTTAAAAAAATTAATATATATACTGTTTTCGGCCTTACGAAAAAAATTAGTATAATCTATAAATGTTTTGGATATATTTATATAGTTATAAATATATAAAATGTTGAAATTTCATGCGTATGTTTATATATATATAATTATTTAAATAAAATATAGTTTATGTATGTATATATATGCGTATTCATAACATTATATATACATAAATTGAAGTTTATAAACATATATAAGGACAATATATTTGTATATTAGACGAGCTAACATGCACGTTACGGTGTAAATCCCAATATCTATACACGGACATATTATACCTTATACGGATTAATATGTTACACATGCACACACATATATATGTGCATATGATACACGTATATGTAAATATATTATATATCAGTAGTTAAATAATACAAACTAATATTATAGATTTAAATAAAATAATGATTTTATTTAAAAGAAATTTAGAAATGTTTCAAATAAATTAGAATTCGTAGGCCCAATAAAGATCCAAAATGGGAAAAAATTTGAAATTCACCCTGTGGGATGGCCCAGTTCTAACATCGTAAACATTAACCAATGACTTTCTACCAAGACTTCCTTCCGAAGATCTCCCACATTCGGGACACACAATATTCCCTTCTTTCTTAGCCATCCTTACGAGTCTATCTCAAATCCTCTTAGGTCTTCAACATCCACATCCATCTCTAATCGCCTAATTCTTTTAGCTAACAATGGGTCATCTCTTTGCCCTGTAGCAATTCTATCCACAAGAGTTGGGCGAACTTCCAAACTTTTTATTGCACTAGGATCCTAAGTTAATCCCGCATTTGGCCTAAAATGAACTCCACAAGAAGCCAAGGCCTTTATTGCCTTTCATTCTTTAATCACGGATAACACTTCATTCTGTTGCTTCTTACTTAAAGCGTCAGCAATCTTGTTCTCCTTTCCCAGTGTATACTTGATATTAAAGTCGTATGCTGTCAAGTACTCTAACTACCTTTGTTGCCTCATATTCAACTCCTATTGAGAGAATAAATACTTAAGAGATATATGGTCTTTATACAACTCGAACTATTCTCATAATAGATAATGTCTCCAAATCATCAGTGCAAAGCTGACACCTGCCAACTCTAAGTCATGACTTGGATAACGAACTTCGTGTGGCCTCAGTTTCTTAGATGCACAGGCTATTACTCTTTCCTTCTGCATCAAACTACACCCAATCCAATTCCATAAGCATCAGTACAAACAACTAAACTTTGATTCTCTTCAGGTATGATCAAGACATGAGCAATAGTTTAACCTCTTTAACTCCTGAAATGGCCCTTCACAATTATCAATCCACTCGAACTTCTCATTCCTCCTAATCAACTTAGTCAAGGTTGTTACTATACGTAACAAATCCTTAACAAACCTACAATAATTGCTAGCTAAACCTAAGAAATTTCTCATCTCTGTGACCATCTCTAGCCTCTCCTAATCATTAATGATCTCTGTCTTCGATGTACCTATCGTTAGTTCATTCTTTGAAACAACATGACCTTAAAACTTAACTTCCCATTTCTAAAAGTGACACTTGGAAAATTTAGCCTTCAACTTATGTTGTCTTAAGGTTTCCAGCACTAGTCTAAGACGAACTTCGTGGTCCGGATCATTCTTAGAATATACTAAGATATCATCAATGAAGACCAACACAAATCTAACCAAATGATCGTAAAATATCATGTTCATAAGATCTAAAAAGAATGCATAGCTAGTCCGAAGGACATGACTAACCATTCATATGAACCATATCTAGTTCCAAACATGGTTAAAGGAAGACTATCTTCTTCTACCCTCAATTAATGGAATCTTGTTGCCAAATCTGGCTGTAAGTATACTCTGGCTCCACTCAACTGATCAAACAACACATCTATCCTAGGCAATGAATAGTGAGTCTTCATAATCGACTTATTCAACTTTCTATAGTTGATACACATCTGAAGTGATATGTCTGACTTCTTTACAAATACCATGGATACTCCAGACGATGAACTACTCGACCTATTGAAACTTTTATGCTCAAATTCCACTTGGTGCTTCTTCAATTCCTCAATCTTCTTGGGTGGCATTCTACTAGGCTGTCTACTAAAAGATTGTGCCCCAAGTATCAAGTGTATCAAGAATTCAATCACTCTTTTTGGTGGTAATCCTGTAACTAGTTTGAAAACATCTGCAAATTCTTGAACTGCTCACATAAATCATTTATCCCATCATCTTTAGTCTCAAATGTAGATAAGAAAACTTCAAACTTCCCCTTAAACATATCTAATGCCACCATAATCCTTTCACCACTTCGAGGATTTCATTAAGCGATAACTCTATTAGCACAATAAATATAGGAAATGCGGATTACGGATCTTAAGGCAGAATTAACACTAGAGTGAGGTGAATAGTATTTAATTAATTCTATGAATCATTTTGAAATCTTTTAAAATTAAATTCAAACAGATGCAATTCACAAACACAGAAACAATCATAGAATCAGACACAGATGCAAGTAGTAAATAAAAGCAGTAAAGGAAAGAACACACCGGATTTTTATACTGGTTTGGAGTTACACTACATCCAGTCCCATATAATTTCTTGTGCATATTTCTTTTCAAATATAATGTCGATATTACAACCTCAATTTCAAGGCCACGAGATACACCCTCCTGTCTCCGAGTCCAGGGCAAACTCTCTTGATTTAACCAAGCTACAAGATCACCTAATTGATTTACGGGCTACAATCACACCCAATTGATTTACGGGCCATAATCACACCATTTCCAATCACACTTTGATAGAGAGAAACTCAATACACTTTGATCTTTCGATATTTGATTACAAATGATCCTATAACTCTGAATAGCACTGAGATCTTTGAGAGAGTGGTAAAGAATCAAACTAGAGATGATTGAGTTTGATTCACTTAGAATTTCAGTAGAGTTTTGTTAAAGCATTTGAAATATAAGAGAATATTTGAGTAGAGAAGAAGGAGTGAAGAAATGAAGAAAAAGTAACTTAAAATTCGTTGAAAACAACTGGTATTTATAGGAGAACAACGATCATGTCCATTCGCGAAAGGTTATGACGAATAAACACTTCTTTTGAAAAATTAAATTTTAAATTCTACGGCTACCATGTCGACATGGGGGATGAGGGATGTTGACATGCCTATGTTATTTTAGAAAATAGATTTTGATTTAAAATTATTTCTATTCTAAAACTTATCAAAACAATTTCTAAACTTTGTAAACCATTTTGAATATAGTTTAAACTTATAAAAGAGTTTTAGAAAGTAATCTTAAAATATATAATCTATAATATAAAAGTAATATTAAAAACTAAATATAGATTTCTTTAAAATATATTAAAGATAAAATATTAAAATCAAGAGATAGATTAAAAAACAAGAGATGATTTTGAAATTAATCTTGATAATCTTGATAATATTGATAATCTTGATACTCATGAGTCTTCAGTCTTGACTTCTTCAATTTTGAATTCGTCGGTCTTGAATCTCTATACTCGGTCTTGAATCTTTATACTGTACAGTCTTCATTCTTAATACCTGCATATATATATATATATATCCTGCATATACATATATATCTAGACAAGAATATTAGTATTTATATTTTATAACAAGTCCTAAGATTGTTGTCATCAAAACCATCATATCAAGAACTAACAATCTCCTCCCTTTTGATGATGACAACCTTTGTTTATAAAATCTACTCCAACAAATTTCGATTCTACTCCGACTCCCCCTTATTCCAACAACTCCCCTTTAATCTACTAACCCCCCCTTAATCTAAGCCTATCTAACCTACTTTATAATTCTCCCCATTTGTCATTAACAAAAAACTAATCCTAAACTATATAACTCCCCCTTAAACTAATACTATGGTACTAAATGCTAATAACGAAGTATAATAAACGAAACATAAATCTAATTTTATTATATATGATGTTACATTACACATATATATGAAACATAGACACAAATATATACAAGTACACAAAATATAAAATCATTAATATAATAACAATCTAACGAGAGTCCTTGACAATTGGTGACTTGTGAATCGAACAAATAGGGTAATGGAGACAAAAGTTTCCATGTTGTTTGACCAAATTACCATTTTTGTCAAAACAGACTTCTCCAACGCAAATAACTTTATCGTCTTCGTCCATTTGTGCCTCTTCCTCTTCTTCTTCTTCTTCGTCGTCCTCTAATGGATTATGAATACCTATGTTAGAGGAATCATCTTCAATCACAATAGGGTCTGCATGATTATCCATTAGAATTTTTTGCAAATTTCTAAGAATCTTGCCATGTTTCTCTTGTTCCTTTGCCATCCTTATTTGAGTGACTTGTAATTCAGTCAACATTTGCAGAGAATCCTTCATGATTTCCTTGATCTTCATTACTCGAGCCAATGTAGTTCGTTGAAATGGACCAGAATTAGGAGAAGGGAAGGAAAAGGTTGCATTTTGGTTTGATTTAGAAGAGGAGGCCATTATTTTATATTTTTAGAAGTTTATTACAGAGAAAATGAAGCGAGAAGACAGAAAAATTCGAAATGTTGTGATTATATAACTACCAAACTGGTTTTAGAGTGAAAATCAAAATTTCAAATTTTACCATTGTATGTCGACATGAGGGGTACAGGCTTGTCGACATCCCTTTGAAAATTTTGACAATTTTGTTTTTCTTTATTTATTTAAATATATATTACTATATTTATATTCTATATCTCAGTTATAGAACAAATACCTAGTTCTCTTCTTAATTTAATGAAGGATGATTGATTCAAGGGTTTGGTCAGAATATTAGCTATTTGATTCTCAATGTTGATAAATTCAAGAGAAATAATCTCTTTACTTATATTATCTCTGAGAAAATGATGTCTGATATCAATATGTTTTGTTCTGGCATGATGAGTAGGATTTTTGGATAGATTTATTGCACTTGTATTGTCACAATAAATGATTTTGAAATATTTAATCCAAAATACTTTAGGGTCTGTTGCATATAGATAACTTGAGAATAAGCCAAAGCAGCAGAGATATATTATGCTTCGGTTGTTGATAGTGAGACAGTATTTTTCTTTTTACTAAACCAGGAAACCGGAGAATGTCCTAAAAAGTGACAAGTTCCACTTGTACTTTTTTGGTCTGATTTACAATCAGCATAGTCAGCATCACAATATGAGATTAAATCAAATGAATAATTTTTAGGGTAAAATAGGCCATATTCTAAAGTGTGTTTAACATATCTTAGGATATGTTTAACAGCTTTTAAATGGGTTTGTTTGGGTT
Source organism: Allium fistulosum (assembly GCA_030737815.1). Lineage (NCBI taxonomy): Eukaryota > Viridiplantae > Streptophyta > Magnoliopsida > Asparagales > Amaryllidaceae > Allium > Allium fistulosum. The sequence continues at coordinate 342,692,404 of CM060903.1, read as the reverse complement.
GAGATTGGTATCTTGCACAGAGACAGACACTATGCATGATATCAAGCCCACTCGCAGTTATATAGAGTAGTGATCCAATCATTCCCCTGTATAGTTTTTTATCAACATCTTTTGACATGTCTTCTTTATTTAAGGCTTCGTCATTGGTTGCTATAGGAGTGGGTTTTCCACTCGCAGTGGTCACACCAAACTTACTAACTAGATCCCTAGCATACTTTTCTTAACTAATGAAAATACCACTATCTAATTGTTTTATTTGCAATCCTAAAAGGAAGGTTAGTTCACTATATTACTCATCTCAAACTCTTTTGTCATTATTTCAGAAAACTCTTTGTTTATTTCATTGTTTGTTGATCCAAAATGTATATCATCTACATAAATCTGTACTAATTAGATATCATTTTTGTTTCTTTTAATAAAAAGAGTATTATCTACTTTACCAATTTAAAATTTTATTTGTAATAGGTAAGATCTTAGTCTGTTATACCAGGCTCTAGGAGCTTGTTTCAGACCATATAAAGCTTTCTTTAATTTGTAAACATGATTTGGAAACTTTTCTTCTTCAAAAAGTGGAGGTTGTTCAACATAAACATCCTTTTTAACAAAACCATTTAAAAAGGCACTTTTGACATCCATTTGAAATAATTTGAAATTGTTGTGGTTTGCGAAAGCAAGTAGAATTCTAATGGCTTCTAATCTTGCCACGGGTGCAAAGGTTTCATCAAAGTCTATTCCTTTTTCTTGACAATAACCTTGCACGACTAACCGAGCTTTATTTCAAACGACATCACCTTGTTCATTTATTTTATTTTTATAAACCCATTTAGTACCTATTATTCTTTTGTCCTCGGGTCTAGGAACAAGTTCCCATACATCATTTCTGGTGAATTGATTCAGTTCTTCTTGCATAGCAAGAATCCATGAATCATCAGATGATGCTTCCTTTGGATTTTTGGGTTCAATAGTTGATATAAAAGCTACATTACTCATCTTTTTTAGTTAATTTCTAGTTCTAACAGCAGATTCAATATTTCCTAGTATATTTTCTATAGGATGATATTTTAAAATCCTAATCCTTTTATTAGGATAAACAGTTTCACAATTTGTTTCATTTGATTCATTTTAAAGTAAAAAAATCATCTTCATCATTTATTTGAACAAAATCTTTGAAATTTTCATCAAAAGATACATGCATTGTTTCTTCAATGGTGTTAGTTTTTAAATTAAAAACTCTATATGCTTTACTTCAATTAGAATATCCGAAAAAGATTCCTTTGTCGGATTTAGGATCAAATTTATCCAAATTGTCCTTTGTATTTAGAATAAAGCATTTACTTCCAAAAACTTTAAAATAAGATACCTTTGGTTTCTTATTGAAAAGAAGTTCATATGGTGTTTTATTGGTTAGAGGTCTAATTAAAATTCTATTCAAAATGTAACAAACTGTAGCAACTACTTCAGCCCAAAAATTTCTTGGTAATTTACTATCTGAAAGCATAGTTTTTGCACACTTTTGAATCGTCCTATTTTTAGGCTCTACTACTCCATTTTGTTGTGGAGTTCCTGGAAAAGTAAAATTATGAGTTATTCCTTTTTTATTACAGAAATTCTCAAAATTTTCATTTTCAAATTCTCCACCGTGATCATTACGAATAGTTTTGATTTTTAAAGAAAGTTGATTTTGAATTCTTTTTGCAAAAGTTTTAAATAAATCAAAAGCGTCGCTTTTATGTTTCAGAAAAATTATCCATGTAAATCTAGAATAATCATCTACAATTACAAAAACATATTTACTGTGATTTATTGACTGAATTTGAGAAGGACCAAATAGATCTAAATGAAGTAACTTAAGAGGTTTTGAAGTTGAAATCATATCTTTCAATTTGAATGAACTCTTCCTAAGTTTTTCTAATTGACAAGCATCACATATACTATCTACTTTAAAATCCATTTTAAGGAGACCTCTTACTAGATCAAGTTTTGAAAGTCTAGATAAGAGTTTGAAATTCAAATGCCCAAATCTTTTATGCCAAATCCAAGGGTCACTTGTATTAGCCAAAAGACAGATTATCATTTGAGATTTTCATACTGAGAATATAAATATTTTTCTTCCTAATTCCTTCAAAGATAATATTTGATTTATTATCTTCGATGTGACACTTATCATTTTCAAACTTAATTTTGTAGCCCTTGTCACATAATTGACTTATGCTAAGTAAGTTGTGTTTTAGATTCCTAACTAACAGAACAGCAGAAATAGTAGGAATTTTAGAGTTACCGACATTGCCGATGCCAATCGCATATCCTTTTGAATTATCTCCAAAGTTGACCATTCCTCTATCTTCATAAATTATGTCATCCAGTATCTCTGGATTACCAGTCATGTGTCTTGAACATCCACTATCAAATATCCATTTGTTTTTCTTGATTTGCACCATTTGTCCATTGAGTGTTGATTCTTCAAAAGCCATATAACATATTTGTTCCTGCACAACACACCAATTCGGTAGATAACTTGATTTTCTATAATAACAATATGCAGACTTATGAGACAATGATGATTTGGACAGTTTTGAACTAGTGTTAACAGAATCTCCAAAAATTTCCATTTTAAAATTTTTCAAAATTCAGATTATGATAACTTTGAAAACCAATGCTCTGATACTAAAGGTAGAAAATGCGGATTATGGATCTTAAGGCAGAATTAACACTATAGGGGGGGTGAATAGTGTTTAATTAATTTTATGAATCTTTTTGAAATCTTTTCAAAATAAATCCAAACAGATGCAATTCAAAAACATAGAAACAATCATAGAATCAGTTACAGATGCAAATAGTAAATAAAAGCAGTAAAGGAAAGAACACACCGGAATTTTATACTGGTTCGGAGTTACCCTACATCCAGTCCCACACAATTTCCTATGCAGATTTCTTTTCAAATATAATGTCGATATTACAACCTCGATTTCAAGGCCACGAGATACACCCTCCTGTCTCTGAGTCCAGGGCAAACTCTCTTGATTTAACCAGGCTACAAGATCACCTAATTGATTTACGGGCTACAATCACACCCAATTGATTTACGGGCCACAATCACACCGTTTCTAATCATACTTTGATAGTGAGAGACTCGATACACATTGATCTTTCGATATTTGATTACAAATGATCCTATAACTTTGAATAGCACTGGGATCTTTGAGAGTGTTTGCACAAAAAATGGACAAACACCTCAAAGTTGTATGATTTAGTAGATCTTATGTTGTTCTTAGTAATTTGAGTGATTTATGCAAATATATGAAAAGCAGGGGCTAAACTGTAAAAAGACACGCAGATTTATAGTGGTTCAGCCTGAATGTGCCTACGTCCACTTTATATGTTATTTCTCTTTTCTTCTTTAGATTACAAGTACAAAACTTTGATACAAGTAAAAGAAAGTTGTTTGAAAGCTCTCTCCGTGCTTGAGCTCTCAAAACTTGTCCTCCATTGTTGTACCCGTGCCCCTCTATTTATAGAGTGAGGCTGGAGGTAGGGGTCTTGGATGTATACAGCTGCTGATGGGCCCGGGCTGATACAATCTGGCCTGGCAAATCTGGTTCTGCATCGTCTTGGTCCGGTGGTAAGTATGGTTCGGTAGGAAGCTTGGTTCGGTGGGAAGTGTGGTTCGGTAGGAAGCTTGGTTCGGTGGGAAGCTTGGTTCGGTGGGAAGTGTGGTTCGGTAGGAAGCTTGATTCGGTGGGAAGTGGTGGTTCGGTAGGAAGCTTGATTCGGTGGGAAGTGGTGGTTCGGTAGTTGATTCGGTGGGAAGTGGTGGTTCGGTAGGAAGCTTGATTCGGTGGGAAGTGGTGGTTCGGTAGGAAGCTTGATTCGGTGGAGGCGAGTGTCTCTCGTTCGGTGGTGGCTGGTTCGGATGTGGTGAGGATGCTGAATGAAGTTTAGCTTTCCATGGTCTTGAGATCTTCTGGGTGAGAAATTTACCCAACATTTGCCCCCCAAAGTAGGATGTGCGTGCGCGCATGTCCTGCTTTGTTTGAGTTTGAGCAATCTCATCCGGCTCCAGGAACGAACCATGTGGTTCGATGATTCAACCTCCTCCTATAAATGGGAGGCTTAGGCCATTGCATTTCTTCACCGAACATTGCTTGTAGCCGAATCACTTGCAGCCGAATCAACGTGCGCCGAATCATTGTAGCCGAATCACTTGCAGCCGAATCAACGTGCGCCGAACCATTGTAGCCGAATCACGTGTGCCGAATCACGTGTGCCGAATCACTTGTAGCCGAATCACTTGTAGCCGAATCACGTGAGTTGCTTTACCACCGAATGAAAGCTTATACTACATATTACCGAATGGGCTACTGATGTTTATTTGTTTACATCCTCCGTTCTAACAGCATGTTTTTCTGGTGTTGCAGATAATGTCTCGTAAAGTGGAAACTCGATCAAACAAAAAGAAATCCGGGGGTGAAGGAGGTTCCTCTGCCGTGCCCCCAGCTCAGCCGAATCCAGAACGTCACGGATCTTCCCCGAGATCACTAGTGGACGGGTACGGCCCTCAGGAGCTCCTGGACTCCCCGCCCGATTGCTTTCCTAGCTCCCTCAAGGAGGAGCAGCTCGATGTAATTTCCCGATCCTTTGGAATCGATAGGGCGCGCTTGCTATTGCCTGGGAGAGACGTTATGCCGTATGATCCTCCTGAAGGGTACTTTGCCTACAGCAGATACCACTGCATGTGTGGTGCCATCCCTCCTCTGAACGCTTGGATAGTTAGCTTCCTCACATACCTTAAGGTGGCCCTGTTCCAGCTTCAACCCAACTCCTATGCTATACTGGTGAGCCTCTTCGTCATTTTCCGGAGGAAGTATGGTCGTGCTCCTTCCAACCGAGAGATCCGATATCTATATAACCTAAGGGGCTATAAGAAGGGGTCCCCATACATTAGCTTGGAGTCAGCTGTGACCTTCAAGCCGGTCTTGGATCTGTATTCCAAATTCAGCATGTTCAAGAAGGAATGGTTCTTTGTTAAGGATGACTCTGATTCAATTCGGCGCTTTACTTCGGGATGTAAGTTGATGCTTTTACTTATAATTTCCATTACGATTGCGATGCTTCTTCTCATACTTCCTCATTTTTGCTAGCGACAGGTGGCTTTGCGGTTGTGGAGACTGACCGCCTGGTTCAGATGGCGGCTGAGATAGAAGCTATTCTCGGGAAATATAGATCATCTGCCTTCTTGATCAGAAATGCGATTCTTCTGGAGTATAACTTAATCCTTCCACAGCAGTCAGTAGTTAAGCTGAGGGAAACGGCGGAGGAGAGGGCGGCTTCTCAGACCAAGGAAGGTGTTACGGTAGAGAGTAGCAAGAGGAAACCTTTCACGAAACCTCCAGCCGTCGGAGGTAAGAAACTCAAGAAGTCGGATGGTCCCTCCCCCAGCAACTGTCCACTTACCCAGGAGGAGGAAGATATAGAGGAGGAAAGAGGTGAGGGTGGAGATGGTCGGGAAGGTGATAAAGGTGGTGATGGCATCGGGGCCTTGCTTCCTGGGCAAGCGGGCGAGATTCAGGAGTGGACGGATGATGTATTCCACCAGGCTTTCGAGGGGCTGGACGAAGATCCGGCTTTGGTAGAGAAAACCGGGAAAGCGGACAAGGCCGGGACCGGTGCAAGCGAGCCTTCTCAGACCATTCCAGCCAAGGCGGCTCCGACGACTCAAGGTGAACTCTTGACTCCTGCATGCTTCATTAATGATGGGGACTTAGGAATATTTTATGACCCGCTCCCGTCCTGGAATGAAATCCAGGACTTATTGCAGTATCCTACTCCTCCCCAGGGTTTGTACAACCACAGATGTGTTTCTTTTCTTTTTATCTTTTAATTTGCCGTGTTTTCTCGAATCATAGATCAATGCATGCTTATGACACTTTTTCTTTACATCGGGAGCAGGTAAGACATCCAAGGCCTCGGATCTTCGACATAGGCTCGAGCAATACAAGCTTTCAAAAACTTCCGCCAAGCCAAAGCCTTCGACCCACCGCTCCGGGGATGTAGTCGGCTACCGTCCTCTTCTCGGGGTTATCGAAGAGGGTATTCATCAGAGAAAGAGGAGTCGTTCTTTATCCGAACCTTCGCCCGGTCCTCAGCTCCCGGCTCAGCCTCTTCATGATATCACGGAGGAGGATAGCGAGTTTGCACCTTCTCCGCACCCGTCCGGAAATCCTTCTGTTACTCATATTGACCGTCCTGACTTGGCTCGTAATCCATTTGCGGGTCATCCTGATCTGGATCCAAGCTCCCATGATGTTACTTTTGATGAGGTTACTGGCGAGCACCTTCTTCCCCGCAATCCCATGGTACGGGTGCTCGATGAGGCTAAGTCTTTAGATCTTGATCTTCTTACTACTCGGATAGTCACCATGGGAAACGAGGCCAAGGCTAATATTGATCGGGTGGCGGAGGAGACTAAGAAGCTGATGGGGCATCATGCCCGGCTGGTTAAGGCTGGAGAGGAAATTGGGAGTGCCAACATCCGATTACGGTTGATGGTTTCGGACCAGGCGAAACAGCTTGCTGATCAAGCCATTCAGATTTCCCAGCATGAGGCTGCCTCCGGGCGGCTGAGGAAGGCTATGGAGGAGGCTAGTAAGGCGGAACTACGGAAGATGGAGGCCGCCTGCAAGGAACAGATAAATATGGCCATCTCGACAGTGGATGAGGTTCGGAGGGCGGATCTTGAGCGGGTAGAGGAGCTGTCGGGGAAACTTGAAGCCGTAGAGCTCGCTCAGGTTAGGCTGAAGGAGGAGATGGAGGCGATGCGGAAATCCCTTCAGGCTGACTGCTCGAGATACCGTTTGGAGAGAGACGCTGCTGTGGGAAGGTTGTCGGCTTTCGAGGCCCGGATGAGGGAGTTTGAGGAGAATGAGGGGATAATGGATGAAATGCTTCAGGACATGTACTTTCGAACTTGGAAGCAGGGTAACCTATCTTGGATGGATGATTATCCTAGGGTCATGGCTAAGATCTATCTTCGGGCTTTGGAGGAGGCTAAGGCCGATGCGGATAAAGATGGTGGCGGGGTCTTCAGCATGGATGCGGTCACTGCTCAGTTTGCCAAGGAGGAGAAGGTGGCAGTGAAGGAAGGTATGCGGTTGCTTGCCGCTGAGGAGGTAGGCGTGCAGGTAGAGGATGACGATCAGGATAGTCAGAAAGCAGGCGCTGGTAAGTCTCCCTTTTTAGTTTCTCCATCAACTTGGTAGCTTATTGCTAATGAATCCTTTTTCTGACTGGACAGGGGGTCAACAGGACAAGGATAAAGCTCCACTGCAGCCGGCCCCTTGATTATACCTGGAAAAACTCTTTTTGTGGATTTGACAGTGTCGTATATGTTAGTCGAAAAATAGTAAAGTAGCCTTTGGGTTGTAATATTTTGCTACTTGTAATAAATAGTCTTATTTTTGACGTGTAATTCTTTAACTTAAGCTAATTTTGTTGCTTTTTGAATGTTTGCTGTTATTTTGGCATGTTGTATGAGAAATATAGCTATGTATATTCTTGTAATTAAATTGTGTTTGATGTCGGGTTCTGGTTTAAGACATAATTCCATGACTTGCAATATTAGCGTGTGGTGTGAACAAATTATAGTCATGTATTTGTACATAAAAGAAGAAAATACCGCCTTTTATGTTTTAATCGTAGATGGCAGTCTTGAATATCTTGTATGACCGAGCATGGAATGTAGTCGAATGTCCTGACACTGTGAGTCCCTACATCCATTGGCGAGTATCTCCTACTCTGTATCCTGTACTTTAGGGATTGTTATAGAGGATAGGGAAAAAGCTTTTTAAGTAAAATTGAAATACGCGAAAAGGTAAAACTTCCAATCACGGAAGGCCTTCGATGTGCTTAAGTTCGTGGCAAACGGGTTTTGTAGTCACTTTCCCTAGCTGTGGGTCTTGGAGACATTCGTCACCCATCTTACGCCTCCGCGGGGAGTTAATTCTTTTTTACCACAGCCGCACTTAAAACACATCGGAGCCGAGATCGCGCACAGTAACTACCCGGGCCATTATGGCCCGTAATCGTGGGTATTATTCGATTTACTGTGGCCGGCTAGCGTGGGTGCCGATCGTCAACTGTGAACTGCCCCTGGCTGGCCACACCTTATGTTGGGGCTTATAGTCGGTTCACAGTTGCCGGCGAGCCTAACACCGTAATGAGCTGCCTCGGCTATAGTCGGCCTTCTCGGTGGCTTATAATCGGCTCATTACAGTTGGCTTTAAGGGCCGTCGCGAGCAATGAGTTAACCCGCAGCAGAGGGATGCTGGAGCGAAAGTGTCTCATTGGCGAGGGCATAGATTCGCATAGTACCTGTTAGGTCTTGTCCAGGTGAAGTTGCGTTGTGGAGTGCTTTGAATAGAAATGCTATATACTCAGGATTGTGTTCAACAGAAAAGGATAAAGTTAACAAGCAGCCAAGATACAAAGGAACAAGTTAAAAAAGAGACAAGGTTTTTTAAAGTGGTTCGGCACGAAAATGCCTACGTCCACTGATTCTCTCTGTTAATTCACTTCATATGGGCAATACAAGTTAAGAAAAGTATCGACGGAGGTGTTGGATGTTCCATGCCCTCTGGAACACCTCTCCGTCCACTGTTGACAAAATATAGGCTCCGTTGTGGAGATCTTTATGAATTACATATGGTCCATCCCAGATTGGGTCTAGTGCTCCGGGGCGAGGGAAGATTCGTTTGAGGACAAGATCCCCTTCCTACAAGGTACGATGCTTGACTTTGGAGTTGTATTGTGCTGCCACTTTTTGCTTGTGGGCTGCTGTTTTGAGGACTGCATCGTTTCTTCTCTCCTCGATTAGATCCAAAGACATGTGAAGGAGTTCTTCGTTCTCTTCTGGGTTATAGTGGATCCGACGGTGGGAAGGCATAATAGTTTCTACTGGGAGCATAGCCTCCGATCCGTATGCCAAAGAGAAAGGGGTGTGCCCTGTCGATGTTCTGAAAGATGTGCGGTAGGCCCATAGTGCCGTAGGGAGTTCATCCACCCAAGCGCCCTTTGATTTTTCGAGCTTCTTTTTTATCAGAGTTTTCAGAATTTTGTTGACTGCTTCGACTTGTCCGTTTGCCTGAGGATATGCTACGGATGAGAAGCTTTTATGAATTCTGTGTTCTTGGCACCAGTTGGCGAATTCCTCGCTGTCAAACTGAAGTCCATTGTCTGATATGATTTTGAGTGGGACTCCGTACCTGCATAGAACATTTTTGATCAAGAAGTTAATAACTTTTGCTGAAGATACTTTATTTAGAGGTTCCGCTTCCACCCATTTGGTGAAATAATCAACTGCCACTATAGCATATTTGGCCCCGCCTCGGCCCATTGGTAGCTCGCCGATTAAGTCAATTCCCCATATTGCGAAGGGCCAAGGGCTGGTCATCTGAGTAATCTCGGTTGTTGGTAGCCGAGGGATCTTAGCAAATTTTTGGCATCTGTCACACTTCTTGACAAAATCTAAGGCGTCCTTGCTTAAGGTGGGCCAGAAATATCCGTATCGGAGTATCTTTTTTGCTAACGTTTGCTCTCCGGTGTGATCTCCACAGCTCCCCTGATGGATGTTAGATAAGATCTCCTTGGCTTCTCTCCCAGCGACACACCTTAATAACGGGTTAGAGAATCCACGCCGATAGAGGATGTCTTCTTGTATTGTGTAGCGGGATGCTCTCCTCAAGATTTTCTTGACTTCGTTACGCCCGTTGGGTAGAGTGCCACTTTGTAGGTAGTCTCGAATGGGAATCATCCAAGTTGCTTCTTCGATTGCAGCTATCAGATTCACTTGCTCAAAACTCGGGGCCAGTTGCTTTGAGATGGTTACTGCCCCGAAGATGGTGATGTCTCTCACACTTGCTTGCTTTGCTAATTCGTCGGCCTCTCGGTTCTCCTCCCGAGGGATGTGTTTGACTAAGTAGTGGTCCAATCGGCTGAGAAGTAACTTGGTCTTCTTTAGATATGCTATGAGTCGTTCTTCTCGAGCTTGGAATTCTCCTAGTATTTGATTAACAATAAGCTGAGAATCGCTGTGAAGACACAAAGAATTGGCTCCGATTTCTATGGCAATTTCTAGTCCAGCTATCACTGCTTCATATTCTGCATCGTTATTGGTGGCAGCGAATTCCAACCTTATAGCATAGTGCAGTTTGTTTCCCCTGGGAGTGATTATTACCACACCTGCCCCCGAGCCTTGTTCGTTTGATGCACCATCCACAAAGAGATTCCACTTGATATCTTCTGTTATTTCCAATTGCTCCCTATCCTCGTTGGTAGTGAATTCTGCAATGAAATCAGCCATGGCTTGTCCCTTGATGGCGGTGCGAGGGTGATAGGTGATATCATACTGACTCAGTTCAATGCACCATTTGAGTAATCGCCCAGAAGTGTCGGGACGATGGAGTACCTGCCTCAGTGGTTGATCGGTCAGAACTTTGATGGAATGGGACTGGAAGTAGTGACGCAATTTCCGTGATGTGATTAGTAAACAGTATGCTAACTTCTCAAGTTTAGGATATCTGACTTCTACCCCAGTAAACCTTTTGCTGACGAAGTAAACTGGTCGTTGTGTGCGGTTGTCTTCCCTTACCAAGGCAGCGCTTAGAGCGTGAGATGACACAGCAAGGTATAGGTATAATTCTTCGCCTTCGCTTGGAGTCGAGAGTATGGGTGGTTTCTGGAGGTGTTCGATTAGGTTAAGGAAAGCGGTTAAGCATTCGTCCGTCCATTCGAACTTTCCTTTATCTTTCTTTAGAGCTTCGAAAAAGGGGACGCACTTGTCCGTTGCCTTGGAGATGAATCGGCTTAGGGCGGCCACTTTTCCATTTAGGCTTTGCATTTCCTTTCGGGTGGAAGGTATCTTGATATCCCTTAGCGCTCGGACTTGTTCAGGGTTTGTTTCAATCCCTCGGGCATGGACGATGAACCCTAAGAATTTTCCCGATGATACTCCGAAGGAGCACTTTAGTGGATTCAACTTCATTCCATATTGTCGAAGTACCTGGAACATTTCGCCTAGGTGGCTTACGTGATCTTTGGCTTTCCGTGATTTCACCAGCATGTCATCCACATATACTTCCATAGTTTGTCCTATTAGCCCTGCAAACATCTTGTTGACGAGGCGCTGGTAGGTGGCTCCTGCATTTTTAAGTCCGAAAGGCATCACTTTGTAGCAGTATAAACCCCGGTCGGTGATGAAACTAGTGTGGTCTTGGTCGGGAGCATGCATAGGAATTTGGTTATATCCTGAGTATGCATCCATAAAAGATAGGAGTTCGTGCCCGGCTGTGCTGTCTACAAGTTGGTCGATTCTGGGAAGCGGGAAGCAATCCTTTGGGCAGGCGTCGTTTAGGTTGGAGAAGTCAATGCAGGTCCGCCACTTCCCATTAGCCTTCTTTACTAGTACCGGGTTGGCGATCCATTCTGGGTAAACAGCTTCTCGTATGAAGTCATTGGCGAGTAGATTCTTTACTTCTTCATCGAGGGCTGCTGATCGCTCTGCCCCCATACTTCTCTTTTTTTGTTTTACAGGCGCCTTGGTAGGATCAATGTTTAATACGTGGCATGCTATGTCGGGGGAGATTCCGGTCATGTCAGCATGTGACCAAGCGAATACATCCAAGTTGTGGCGGAGAAAATCAATGAGTTGTTCCTTCAATTCAGCTTTCAGCTGGGACCCAATTTTCAGTAGCCTACTTAAGTCATGCTTGTCTACAGATATAAACTCCATAGCCTCTGCAGGCTCGGCGGTGGCCTCCTCCTCTTTGTCCCTAGGGTCTAATTCATTGAAAGGGTCGCTGGTGTATCGAAGAGGAGGGGCTTTCTTTAGTTGCTATGCTTCAAGGCTTTTTGTGCAGAGGGCAATCTCTACACCTTTCCCTTTATCTTTCCTGTGGTTGTTGCGAAGTTCGGTTACATAGCAGTCTCGTGCAATATCCTGGTCTCCTTCCACTTCCCCTACCCCATTGTCTGTTGGAAATTTCATTTTCAGGCACCATGGGGCTAGGACAATCTGGAAGTCAGACAAGGCTGGTCTTCCTAAGAAGGCGTTGTAGGCCGAATGGTTTTCTATCAGCACAAACGTCTGTTTCCTTACCACGGAGCGGGGATGGCTTCCAATCTCAACAAAGAGGTCCAGCTGCTCGAGGGGCATCTTCGCATCTCCAGTGAAACCGTGTAGTGGTTTATCGCAGGGAGATACATCCTTCATTGATAGCTTCATTTTGTCGAATGCGTGTTTGAACAGGATATTTACAGAGCTTCCAGTGTCTACCAGGATTCGGTAAACTTCGGCGGGACCGAGTCGGGCAGAGATAACCATGGGATCCATGTGAGGGTACTGTCTTCCTTCTAGGTCACGCTTACTGAATGTGATGTCATCACTTTCTTTCCGCTTTGGGTGGCGCTCTTCTATAACCGTATTGACACAGTCTTTATTGTCTCTAAGCGACTCCCCATATCTTTCCATCTCTCTCCAACTTCTGTCTGTGATGTGCGGACCTCCTGAGATGGTATGGACCACTATCTTCTCTTGACTAGAGCTGCTAGCGTTACGGTTTCCTCTGTCGGTCCCTGGTGAGGGTAGCCTTGGGTTTTCATTGGCAGGAGCTGGAGTCCTGTCTTGACTTTTTACATAACGTTCCAGTTTCTTCCTTCTGATGTGTTCCTCAATCAGATCTCGGAGATGATGGCATTCGTTGGTATCATGTCCGTGAGATTCGTGGAAGCGGCAGAATTTTCCAGACTTCTGTGAGTTATCTGATTCTTTCTTATATGGTGGGCGTTTGTATCTAACTTCGCCTTGGGTGGCAAGGAAGATATTTTCGACGGTCTCGTTCAAAGGGGTGTAAGTGTCGAATCTTAGTCCTGGCCGATATAGGCGCTTTTCTACCTTCTTGCCCCCAGCATTGTCTCTGGAATCATTTCTTCGAACGTCCCTTGCCACAGCAGGGGCATTGCCATGGGTCGTCTTATTTTGCTGTCCGGACTGCCCCTCAACGGTAGCATCCTCAAGCCTCATGTATTTTCCGGCTTCATGGAAGAAATCGGGTAAAGTAGTTGGTTTTTCTTTTGTCAATCTTCTAGCAAATTTAGTGTCTGGATGCACACCACTGCAGAGGGCCATTAGGATAAGCTTCTCATCGGCATCTTGAACTGCGGCTACTGCGGCGTTGAATCTGGTTAGGTATTGCTGCAGCTTTTCTCCAGGTTTCTGTTTGACGCTGGATAAGGAATAAGCGTCCTTAGGTTGCTCCACATGAATGCGGAATTGACTGATAAATTTTTCTTTCAACATTTCCCACGAGCTGATGGATCCTTGGGGTAGATGACAGAACCAGGAGGTAGCAAGATCAGCCAAGAAGAGCGGGAAGCATTTGCATAGTACTCCCTCTGTTGCTCCACTCATGAGCATATGCTGCGTGTACCTTTGTAAGTGTACAACGGGATCGGAGGTTCCTTTGTAGGGTTCCATTGTTGGCATCTTCCATTCTCGGGGGGTGATAGCAATTTCGATATTGCGGGCGAAAGGGCTGGTTACCCTAGCGCCTATCCCTCGATCTCTTTGCTCCCGTTGGACACACTCTCTGAATAAGCGTGCCATCCTTTCATCAGAACTTGGAGCAGATAGAAATGAGTTTGGTTCTGTTCTGTGGGATTGATTCCGTCCAGATGACCTGTAGGGATGGTATCGTCTATCATTCCTCATATTTTCCAGTGGCTGCCTTTGATCTTCTGGGAGCATGCTTGGGTCAGCTACAGTTGGCCCTTGCCTTGATCTCCCCCTGTTGGATTCTGATCTAAGCACTTCCTCGGGTCCAACTTCGGGCTGGACTCTAGCTCGGCCCCGTTCACTGGCGTTTCTGTGGTTAGGCAGCATGACAGGCTCAGCTACAGTTGACCTTCGCCCGGTACCTTCCCCGTTGGGTTCGGTACCAAACGCTTCCTCAGGCCTAACTTCGGGCTGTGCTCGGTCTCGGCTCCTACCACGGCTACTTCTGCCGTTAGCTCCTTCGAAGAAGGAAGATCTTTGTTGTCTCTGAGATCCTCCAGACTGGGATTCGCCCCATGATTCAGTGTTGCGGTTGGATTCTTCAGCATCCCTTAAGCGTGACGTGAGATGGTCCACCAAGGCTTCCTGCTGGGACGTGAAGCGGTTAGTTACTTCAACCACAACTCTGTCCAGATCTGCTCTAGTAATTGCTGCAGCCTGTTCTGTGGCAGGAGTGGTTGGGCTAGCATGTCCTTCATTTGTTACTGCTGTCGGAGGAGGACGATTTACTTGATTCGTGACAGCTGGATCTGGAAGACTGCTGGATGCGATGTTTTTTCCTTTGTTAACATCTTTTCTCTGTTTGGGAGGCATGTTTTCCAAGTAGCGAACGATGCTGTTAGGAAAACTGTTAAGTGGATGAAGCTGAAGCTTCGAGCTTCTAGTTCTCAGTGAAAGCACCAAAAATGTTTGCATAAAAAATGGACAAACACCTCAAAGTTGTATGATTTAGTAGATCTTATGTTGTTCTTAGTAATTTGAGTGATTTATGCAAATATATGAAAAGCAGGGGCTAAACTGTAAAAAGACACGCAGATTTATAGTGGTTCAGCCTGAATGTGCCTACGTCCACTTTATATGTTATTTCTCTTTTCTTCTTTAGATTACAAGTACAAAACTTTGATACAAGTAAAAGAAAGTTGTTTGAAAGCTCTCTCCGTGCTTGAGCTCTCAAAGCTTGTCCCCCATTGTTGTACCCGTGCCCCTCTATTTATAGAGTGAGGCTGGAGGTAGGGGTCTTGGATGTATACAGCTGCTGATGGGCCCGGGCTGATACAATCTGGCCTGGCAAATCTGGTTCTACATCGTCTTGGTCCGGTGGTAAGTATGGTTCGGTAGGAAGCTTGGTTCGGTGGGAAGTGTGGTTCGGTAGGAAGCTTGGTTCGGTGGGAAGCTTGGTTCGGTGGGAAGCTTGGTTCGGTGGGAAGTGTGGTTCGGTAGGAAGCTTGATTCGGTGGGAAGTGGTGGTTCGGTAGGAAGCTTGATTCGGTGGGAAGTGGTGGTTCGGTAGGAAGCTTGATTCGGTGGGAAGTGGTGGTTCGGTAGGAAGCTTGATTCGGTGGGAAGTGGTGGTTCGGTAGGAAGCTTGATTCGGTGGAGGCGAGTGTCTCTCGTTCGGTGGTGGCTGGTTCGGATGTGGTGAGGATGCCGAATGAAGTTTAGCTTTCCATGGTCTTGAGATCTTCTGGGTGAGAAATTTACCCAACAGAGAGAGTGGTAGAGAATCAAACTAGAGATGATCGAGTTTGATTCACTTAGAATTTCGGCAGAGTTTTGTTAAAGCATTTGAAATATAAGAGAATATTTGAGTAGAGAATAAGGAGTGAAGAAATGAAGAAAAAGTAACTTAAAATTCGTTGAAAACAACTGGTATTTATAGGAGAACAACGATTATGTCCATTCGCAAAAGGTTATGACGAATAAACGCTTCTTTTGAAATTTTGAATTTTAAATTCTACGGCTACCATGTCGACATGGGGGGATGAGGGATGTCGGCATGCCTATGTTATTTTTGAAAATAGATTTTGCTTTAAAATGATTTCTATTCTAAAACTTGTCAAAACAATTTCTAAACTTTGTAAACCATTTTGAATATACTTTAAACTTATAAAAGAGTTTTAGAAAGTAATCTTAAAATATATAATCTATAATATAAAAGTAATATTAAAAACTAAATATAGATTTCTTTAAAATATATTAAAACTAAAATATTAAAATCAAGAGATAGTTTAAAAAACAAGAGATGATTTTGAAATTAATATGATTAAAAATAGTTTTTGAATTAAGGCTAAAATATTTAAATTGATAGAGATGACTTTAAAAAGATAGTTTTGAAAAAATAAATCATTTTGAAAATTTTGTGGATTCCATTTCACTAGAGAAGGTCGTGGGTTCCATCCCACTATTAAAGCAAGAAGGTGGATTCCATTCCATAATTAAAATCCGAATAAAGATTTTAGTGCTATTATGAAGTTTTAACATAAATCTAGACTCTATTACTTATCTTGATATCTTGAACTCTTGATAATCTTGATACACATGAGTTATCAGTCTCGATTTCTTCAATCTTGAATTCGTCGGTCTTGAATCTCTATACTCAGCCTTGAATCTTTATACTGTACAATCTTCATTCTCAGTACCTACATATATATATATCCTACATATACATATATATCTAGATAAGAATATTAGTATTTATATTTTATAACAAGTCTTAAGGTTGTTGTCATCAAAACCATCATATCAGGAACTAACAATAAATTCTAGCAACATTGCATCCTAACAATTCCATACCCAAAACTACCTCGTACCCCACAAAGTCAAACACATAATGGTTGCAAACAAATAAATAGCTGCATAAAACAAACTAAACATTAGTGCACCTTAACCCGAAAGTGGCATAGCCATCGATGGGATTTACCACACGCAAAGACATAACCAAATATGTAGTATATTACTCTAACCTATAAGCCAAATCTTTCAATATAAAGTGTATGTAGCCCTAATATAAAAAAAACTCTAAGGAAATACTAGAAATTGAAATTGTACCTCTAAGCACTATACCCTTCCCTTTCTCCTCTGCTGTCGGTCTAGATGATGATCCTTCCAAAGCAAAAAACTTTGCCTACCTTAATTCTGGATAATCGTTCTTCTTTTGGCTAGGCTTGTCGCAGTTAAAGCACTTGGCCTTCCCCTTATTTTACGGCTAGGTACACTTTGTCTAGTTGTGATACTTCTGAGAGAGTTATGGGTATGCCCTAGGAGCAACTAGTAATTTGTTACATATATCCGACTCTAATCTTGTTCATAATAATAGTACTTGATTTCTCTAATATATTTCATTTATAGTGATATAATTAATTAAATATATAAATTTAAAGTGTATTTAAATACAAATTACTTAAATGATATGTTATGTAATAATAATTACAAGGAGCTATAATCATGAGAAAATTATCACAATTATAAATAACATATTATTTTAAATATTCGTGGTTAAGATGTTTCGAGAAAGGATATCGATACATCCATTGAGACCATGGTACATAATGCTCACCAAATGTAATGCTTATTTATAAATAAGTCTATTAGTGGATACCCAAAAATTCAGAATCGGTCGGCATCCATATACGAAAAGCGGATAAATGTTTGATATCCAAAAATACATATACGGATGCAGGTATAAAGGAATCCGTATTCGAAAATTATCCATCCATTTTTTATCAAGATTATAGCTTATTTTACATTTATTTTAGTACGATTAAAGATATGTATTTATTGTTTTATTAAGTTAGTAGTTTATATTATATGGATTAAATGCATATTAATTGCTCAAAACTATTCATTTTCATCATATTTGATGATTTTGCACTCTTTTATAATTGATGGGATTACTAAAAGACTATGTTTAACCAAAATTTTATGTTTATGTTTCTTGATTTATCGGTCATTAGCGGATAGGATAATTATCTAATATCTGTCCATATCCGCAGATGTGGTATCCGAAAATGATTTCCGATGCAGACATAGCACCATCCACATCTGAAAGTATACGTTGACATGCCTATTTGCAATTACACATGTGGTATTAAGATTATTATAACAAATTTGTATATTTATTGATTATCTTATCAACATTGTAAATATTTTAGATCATGTTATTCAATTGTGTCATAAATTGTTTTTATCGATTCGTGGTTAAAAAAACTTACAAACATTTTTTAATTCGGCCATATATATTCTTTACATATGTTCTATAATTTTCTAGTAAATGTTTTTAAATCATTGCTTATCATTTTAAAACAAATGATAGTTAAGAATATTTAAATCTTTATGGGTAATTATATACATATTAAAAATACTTTCGGCAACTAAAAATACATATTATTAATATTTTATTTTTCCAAACTATATTAATTATTAATATATACCTTTTGAACATTATTACTTTAAAACATTGTTTTTAGTTAAGGATGAAATTTATATTTTTATTAAGTTATTCACAGGTTGGTAAATAAAAATTTATTATTAATTTATTATTTTTATTGAATTATATTAATTATTAATATATAGCTTTCTAAACATTATCACTTTAAAGCATTGTTTTTTATTTAATGGTAAAATTTATATATTAAATTACTCATGGTTTAATATAAAAATATTATGGTCGAACTAATATATTTATCTATTTATATTGTTAAATATTTTAAAATATCATATGTGTGTGTATATATATTATTGATTTAAACATTTTAAATAGCTTTCTGTATATATAATTGCTTATAACAAAATAATTCAAAAAAAATTATTTCATATTTAACTTTACTAATCCAAAATATTAAATTAGCTACTTTAGATTTAAATTTGAATTTAGAATGTTTTATCAAGTATTGAAAAGATATTTTAAATATAATTTTGAATTCAAAATTTGTTGACTTAGTCAAAATTGATTTTGAATTTTATTTTCTTATATATGTGTGTGTGTGTATTATTTTCGAAATCGCTTATACATTTTACATAAATAAATAATAAGCACCCATAGATATATGTATATGTGTGTGTGTATATATATATATATATGTATGTATGTTGTATGTGTATAGACACACACTTCATAAACACTAAATAATTTTGAGACAATCAAAACATATACAAATGGCAAATGTATTATGTATAAGTTATGGATATAAATCCCAATTTTTATATACGTATAATTTAACTATGCACTATGCTATATTGCATATGCACGTTATACACATATGAGCATATAATGACATACTCATAAACTATATAAAATATTTTTAATTAAATTCATTAATTATAACGACCCGTAAACTTTAATGATTTAAATAACGTAATTAACTAAAATTTTCATGAAAATAAACAATAAAAATTTTGCAATGAAAATTTGATATTTGGAATACGTCTATCTAAACATAGCAAGAGGCAAATTTTATCGAAAAAATATGTAAATTTGTTCAGTTGTGAAATTTTAATTTAAAATCAGTTAAAATTTGCTGGAAATAAAATATTTTTGAAATCTGAATATTTTATATAAGAAAAATGTATACCCTTTTTTAAGTGAGACTTCATAATTCGTTTCGCTGAATTTGGACTTCTCTAACCCCGTTTATCTTATTTTCGGCGGTTTAGAAGCATTTTCGCCGGTTTAGTAGCATTTTCGGCAGCGAATATCGAGTTTTGATAGGTAGGTCTTGTCGCTTGTATCTGTATACCATCTTGTTCATCTCATCGCACTGATCTCGGCAGTATATTAATTTGTGCATTTCAGTGTCCAATATATGGCGAAATCTGCGAAACGTTTAGCCGTATCGGTACCCATTTTGGTCTTTTGGGTTTCCCTGTGTCCTTTCGTTTGTTCCCCGAGAGAAACCAATAGCCAATAGCTTTTAATATTCCCTAATATCCAACTCTTGACTTTCACTATTCCCTATTTCATTTTATACTTCTCTGGTTCGTGCCATTTTTTCTCTCTTCCTTTTCTCATTTCATTCTGTTCTATTGAAAATATATATTACTAGGTTTATATATCAGAGAAAACTTACCTGCTCATCCTTCTTTACATTGCCGACCGCATCACCTACCTCTCCACCTTCAATCTCTCTGCGACTTCATCCACCATCCATCCCTCTTCTCGCTTTCGCAGCCAAGCCTCGCTCCGCCTCTCACCTCAACAACCGCCGCCTTTCCCCTCTGACTCTCTTTGTTTTCCTACCGCTCACAACCTCTGCTCGAGACCCCGCCTCCCTCCTTCTCCGCGTGCTATACGCCACACAAACCCCTTCTCCCCTGACAGCCCGCCTGTACCTTCCCCTGACAGCCGCAACCCATTGCATTTCAGCTCCCCAACCACAGCCATCTCCACGTAGCGCCCTCCACCAATAGCCGCAGTTCCCTTTCCCCACTGTAACTTCCTCTCCACCTGAACCCATCCCCGTCATTCGAGCACCGCCAGTCAGCCAAACCCGATCCGAACAGCCTATCCATTCCTCTATTGTACCACGCTCCACCCTAGCTTCCCACCGCAGCCACACCATCACCGAACGACCCAGCTTCCCTTACCGACCCAAATCTCTCCGCGACAACCCACCCATTACTGAACCATTCAGCACACCTTCCCTGGCCGAGCACAGCAGACCGCCTCCTCCTTTAAAATATATATATAAGTTTGTATATATATAATTGTGAAAGCCTGCACTTTCTTCTTCATTGCTCGTCAACTTTCCAGCTTTGCACCGGCAATCTCCGTTGTCCGGAATTTATCGCAGTGATTTTACCGTTTTGTCGCTGTCCGGTGTAGTTCCCCTGTCTCGATTAGTTGTACAGCTGTTGTTTGATTTGTTTCGCCGCTGTTCGGAAATTTCAGCAGCAATTTGCTAGCTTGTCGCTGTCCCGCTTGTCGATCTGTGCTTGTCCGTGTCCGTTTGCATCGTTCTTCGCTGTCATTGTTTTCTCTAGCCTTGAAAGGTGAGCGATCACTCATGATCGAAATTCTTATGTTTAGCAAATTTATATTCACATGCAATGACGATTGAAATAAGTTGTTAAATTTGAATTGATTAGTGATTAAATTGTTGAATATGATATGTTATCATTTTAAATTGTTTACCGATATTAATTGACATATGGCACTATAACATGTTAGTATATATATTATATTTAAATTGATAATTATGATCGTATTTGCCATTGATATGCTATGTCATCTTATGTTATTATTTTATTGTTCTCACACTGCAGGTTCCCTGTTAGTTTAGGAAATCCCTATGGGTTGAAATGATACATACCTGAGCGATCTTATAGATTAGGGAAAATCGTTATGGGTTGAAATGATAAACCCAAGTAATTTTATTGAATTTGAAATTTTGGGATTATGGGTTGAAATGATATATACCCGTAAATTTAAATTTTTTGCGGATTGAAATGATAAATACCTGTATCACTTGACCATAGGGTAGAAAATTATATATAGACACCATTGTTCTATTTTTAAATGATTCCCAAATTTTTAAGAAAAGAAAATATATGTGTTTTTATTTTAAATATAATATAAAGATTTTATTTTAAATTTTAATATGTGTATAAATTTAGATTTTTAAATTATATGTTTGAAAATTTTAAATTTATAAGTTAAGTTTTGAAAAATGAAAATTTTAAGATTTTATTTACAACTTTATTATAAGTTAAGTTTTGAAAAATGAAAATTTTAAGATTTCACTTATAACTTTATTATTTTTAAAATATAAAAAATAAGATTTAAAATAGATTTAATTTAATAAAAAATTAATTTAACTAATATATATATAAAATATGCTTAAAATATTTATTTAAAATTTATATATAATATTTTGAAAATAGATTTTGTGATAACTTTAATAAATAAAGGTTGGAAAGATAAATTAAATTGATTTGTAATTTAATTTGTTTAAGAATTGTATTGTATTTAAATAAAAAAATGATTTGAAACTAATTGATTCTAAGATTTTAAAGATATGACTTTATAACTTGATAACTTGATTTTGGTAAAGGTGGTTAAAATAGATATTTTCAAATTAAAATAAAATTGAAATTGAATATTTAATTTTGATTTAAATTTGTAATTTGGGATTTTATTTAAATGTTATAAAAAGTGATTAAATGAATATTTTCAAAATTAAATAAAATTGAAGTTAGATATTTAATTTTGATCTGATTTAAATTTTGTAATTTGAGATTTTATTTAAATTTTTATAAAATTTATTTTATAAAATGACCATGATGTGAAATAAGCGTTTGGTTATTAAAGAGACCGGGATCGGATATTGCCATACTCTCAGCCAATACCAAAAACCACTTTAACAACTGTGCACGTGGTGGAGAATCTAGAACAAAGTAGGTTGGTTTGGCGAACGTCTGTATGAGGTATAAATGCAACCCTGACCCTCTCGGGTCAGTTTGATATGACTAAAACAAGAGCTATACCTGGGCCAAGTGAGGTCGCACCTCCGATCGAGCATGCTTCTTCGAAACCATATCTATTACTTTGTGATTTGACTGGGTGCACTTTTGATTATGGGAGTGTGTCTTGAGGTGGGCAATAGTAGCTGCTATGCATTATCACCAGTCCGGTTCTGCAAAACGGTAGTATCCTACTTTGGGCATTGCCTCACGTGCCTTATCATATGACTTATCGTGCCCATCACGAGTTTGGTTTGTGTCGTACCTCTGGAGTGCTCCCTGATAACCCACCGGTTTGGTGGAGTTTATAGTACTGTATAGACTATGGCATTTATATAAAAATGTGTTAAGGGGGATATGGGTAACGCCTTAATGCTATTTTAATATTTTACTTTACTGTAGACATTATCTATGTAGCGTATTGTATTATGTATGTAGATAGTTTCATGGATCCTTAAAGGATGGAATCCCAAACATCATTTAAGTTATATTGCATTTCACTTGGACATTTCACTTGAGTTGGTTTACTTACATTAGAATGTTAATCCTGACTCGAGTATTTTGTGTTTTGCTTTATGCTCGGGTCAGCCTGAGTGTCACAGCATTTGAGACTCACGTTTGGAGCTTGGAGCTTTGCGTGGAGATCTATCTTTGTCTATTCAGCTTTTGAGTTATTTCAGCTTTTCCAGTTGTTTATGTTCAGACTTGTCATTTTCTTTTGTATTAGAGACTTCGGTGTATTTGGGATTTCTGTTGTATTTTGTTTTGGACTCTGTTGTTTCTGTAGTAGCTTCATGAACTGCTATTATCTATTCCGCTGCGTATTGTTGTATTACTCTGTGTCTATGATTCTGTGATTGATTTATTTTTTGTATATGCTAAGTTTTACCAAAATATAAATAACAATCTGTTGTTTTGAGCAATTCAAGTCTGACATGTGTGAATTATTGTCGATTTGAATAGTTCAAAATGGCGGGTCGTTACAGTTGGTACCAAAGCTCTTGTTTAGGAAAAACTTAGCTTATGGAGTAAAAACTCATTAGAGATAGGGTAGTAATACCCTAGAATGAGTAAAATTAATTACAGAATCATCTTCGTTCGAGCTTAAAATTCTTTGTTAGGATCCTCTTTGATTTGGATTTCTTTTGAATTTTGGAATTTTACCTTTGTTCTAAAATCCATTCTTATCTTTTCCTGTTCGTGTTCCTTTTGATACCGGAGCATCCCATAGCTTTATTTCTAATTATCTTTGTAAAAAACTTGAGCACATCTTGCAACCTCAATTGGCAACTTCATCATTATGTGTGATTAATCCCATCGACGGTCCCTCTAACCTTAGTATGATTTGTAAAGGGGTGAAACTCCTTTACAATAGGCGGCGATTCATTGGAGATTTCTATGTCCTCGGTTTTGATGCATTTGATACCTAACTTGGAGGTGATTGGTTAAAGCGTTATGATGCTGTTATTTCTTGTAAAGCCCGAACCGTTTCTTTAGTAGACGACTAGGGTAATTCTCTTGTGATCGAATGTCATATGCCTCAGGATTATGCAGGCAGTTTTATCTTTTCGCTTAATACTTAGCCTTGTGATCTTGACTCCACCCCGATAGTCAGGGATTTTCTTGGTGTTTTTGGTGAAGTCACTCCTCTACCTCCTAAGTGGGAAATTGAATTCTGCATCGACTTATTCCTGGAGTTCGACCTGTTGTTTTTCCTCCCAGACAAATGGCACCCAAAGAAAAAGTCGAGTTAAGGAAGCAGATTGAAGACCTATTCTCCAAGGGTTTGATCAGGTAGAGTTTTTCTGATGGGGAGCAACTGTGGTCTTTGTCACCAAATCTGATAGTTCTTTGAGGATGTGTTGATTACAGAGAGCTGGACAAGCTTACTCTTAAGAATAGATATCTTATGCCTCGTATCAATGATATGTTCGATTAGCTCTACGGAGCTAAAATATTCTCTCAGCTAGATCTTGCTACCGGTTTTCACCAGCTTCGTGTAGTCGAGGAGAGCATTCCCAAGACAGCTTTTCGAATAGAGAATGGTTTCTATGAATGGTTAGTCATGCCCTTTGGATTAACCAATGCTCTTGCTTTCTTCGTCGATCTCATGAATTGCGTTTTCAGCGATGTTCTTAACAAGTTTGACCTAGTTTTCGTTGATGATATTCTCGTCTTTTCTAAGTCTGAGAGGGAACATGAGTCACATTTGGGCTATGTGTTGGAAACTCTTAAGAGTCATCAGTTGAAAGCCAAATTTTCTTAATGCCATTTTTGGAGGGATGAAGTCCGATTCCTTGGGCACATTGCTTCTGAAAATGGAGTCTAGGTTGACCCGGTTAAGGCCATCGTGATTAATGTAAGTCTATCCATCTTTCCTCTTTTGTAATTTAATTATCTTATCTTTCTTTCGAGCCTATCTTCTTAGTTAGAATTCTCTTTGATTAGGGTCTCTCTAAATTTAAAGCTCTATCCTTGTTCTAAAATCCATTCTTGAATCATCCTATGAGGGAGTGTATATGTAATTGATATAGAAATGTTTTATATTGTGTTGTTTGAGTTGTTAAGTTTGAATTTTTGGTTTCGATCGACTCGTCTAGCAAACGTTATCGATAGGAATTCCAAACCACTTAAACAGAGCAAACTGACATAATATTGTTTTCGAAATTAATAAATGAAATAATTTTATGTATGATTATATTTTATATATAAAAGTATAATTTTATGAAATTAGATAGTTAAATGAATTGGTTGTTAGAAATGATAGTACTAGATTATCATTCATTGTTTTGTCATCATTCCTAAACCATTAAATATTGTTGTATGTTATAAGGAGATGAAAATTTTAAAACAAGGTTTATAAACTGATTTGCAAATGAAATGAATTTAAATTAAGGATTTGAGAAATTTAATTTTCAGTGCTTTTCAAAATTTAGTTTTCAAAGTTTTGAAAAATATATATTATTTGAAAGTATTTTTGAATGGAAATTGTTTCCAAAGAATTTTAAAAGAAGTAAGTCAGTACTCTCCTCTTATGTCGCTGAAAAATAAATTCAATGATGACTGCATCATCATCGACATTCATTTTCGAGTCTCAAAGTGAGGAGACCACTTAGTAGCTTCGCTACACTTTTGTTTTGGAAAATGGATTTGATTTTAATTTCTTGAGTATGATTTGATGTACAAAATATATATATGTGTATATATTTATTTCAAAATGGTTTGAAGTGAAACCGAAAATTTAACTCTTAAGTTTTATGTTAAGTGATGGTTTCCAACTATTGAAATGAAGCAAAAATTTTGAATAATTGGAGTGTCTAAAATGAGAAATGAAATTGAAACAACTTGAAACAGTTGAACTAGGATAAAATTAATTTGTATAATACTCAATTTCATTTTAAAACATATATAACTTACCTGGAATATTCAAAAAGTTAAAATGTTAATGTGAATATGTAATTGAAGGTTATACAAGAGAAAACTTAAGTAATAAAAATGTTCAAACTAAATTTTGCTTAATCGAAATGTTGTAAATAAAAGGTAAATTTGTATAGTGCTCAATTACATTCAGAAACATTAATAAAACTTACCTGGAAAAGTTTGAATGTAATGAGAACATGTAATTGAATAGTATACAATATAAAAGTAAGTGATAAGATGTCCAAAAATGAAATTTTGTTAAGGGAATTTATAAATAAAAATTGAGTGGTTATAATAAATTGTTTATACACTTAATCTATGTTGCAAGATATGTTAAGTGAAATAAATTGAATAATAAAAAGAGAATGCTATTTAAGTAAATAAATATGAACTTAAGAAACTAAACAGGTAATAAATAAATTCGTATCTTTGTAAACCGTTGTAATACAAAAGTAAATTACAAAGAATAGTTGAAATTGAATTATGAAGTGGAATTAACTTAAGTGAGTCAAATGAATTAAATAAATAAATGAAATAAAATTTGTTTTGAAAAAAAAATGAACTTAAGTTATAAAGAAAAGGGTGAATGTAAATAAATTATGAATGTTAATTAAATAGAGATGTAAGAAATTTGGAATATATAAGTTATATAACTTGAAACTTGAGAAAATCGAAAGTAAAAACCAAAATACGAATGGGGTTAAACATTTTGAATAAGCAAAAGAAAATATGGAATGTTAATATTAAACTTAAATAAATTTTTTGAAGGGTTAATTAAGTGATATTGACATTAAAAGAAATATAATATGTGAATGAAATAAAATAAATGAACATAAATAAAATTGAATATGAAAGTGGATAACAAATATGATTGTAAACGAATATAAAGAAATAGGGTGAACATAATGAACGTTAATAATTGAATGTAAGTTAATTGGGCATAATAGAATGGAAATTAATGGAATGAGAATTCACTGAATATGAATAAGTAAGTATGAAAAAAAAATTAACGTATGTTAATAAATTGAAAGTAAATCAATTGAATGTAAACCAATTAAATGTGGATGAAACAAATGTAAATAATGGAAACAAATCAATTGATTGAAAATACATTGAATTACAATCAACCAAATGTGAATAAAATGAATATTGATTGATTTAATAAAAATGGATTGAAACCGAATTAGTTGAATATAAATCAATTAAAAGCGAATGAATTGAATACAAATCCATTGAATGATTAACGAGATGAATAACAATAAGTAAATGTTAATCAATTAAGAAGTAAATAAGATGAATTGGATAAGAATGTAAATTAATTGAAAGTGAGCTAATTAGAATGATAATAATAAATGGATGTTAATCAGTAATGAGATGTATAATGTTAACACTCGAAAATGAAATTTAGATGGTTTTGAATTAATTGTTGTATCTAGTGCTATGTATTTCGAATCTATCTTTCCTTTCTGTTGCTTCTATTTTCCTATCTCGTTCCTTTTCGGGGACGAAAAGTTTTGAGTGGGGGAGAGTGTAACTACCCGTAAATTTTAATGATTTAAATAATGTAATTAACTAAAATTTTCATGAAAATAAACAATGAAAATTTGATATTTGGAATACGTCTATCTAAACATAGCAAGTGGTAGATTTTATCTGGAAAATATGTAAGTTTGTTCAGTTGTGAAATTTCAATTTAAAATCAGTTAAAATTTGCTGGAAATAAAATATTTTTGAAATCTGAATATTTTATATAATAAAAATGTATACCATTTTCTGAGTGAGACATCATAATTCATTTCGCTGAAATTAGACTGCGATAACTCCGTTTATCTTA
This sequence comes from Allium fistulosum, assembly GCA_030737815.1. Taxonomy (NCBI): domain Eukaryota; kingdom Viridiplantae; phylum Streptophyta; class Magnoliopsida; order Asparagales; family Amaryllidaceae; genus Allium; species Allium fistulosum. The sequence goes on along the minus strand of CM060903.1, from coordinate 342,665,090 downwards.
TTTTCGACGGTTTAGCAGCATTTTCGGCAGTGAAAATCGAGTTTTGATAGGAGGTCGTGTCGCTTGTATCTATTTACCATCTTGTTCGTCTCACCGTGCTGATCTCTGCGGTATATTCATTTGTGCATTTCGGTGTCTGGTATACGGTGAAATCTGCGAAACGGTTAGCCGCAACGGTACCCATTTTGGTCTTTTGGGTTTCCCTGTGTCCAATCGTCTGTTCCCTGAGAGAAACCAATAGCTAGTAGCTTTTAATATTCTCTGAAATCCAACTCTTGACTTTCACTATTCCCTATTTCAATTTATATTTCTCTGGTTCGTGCCATTTTTTTTCTCTCCCCTTTCTCTTTTCATTCTGTTCTATTGAAAATATATAACTAAGTTTATATATCAAAGAAAACTTACCTGCTCATCCTTCTTCACATTGCCGACCGCATCACCTACCTCTCCACCTTCAATCTCTCCGCGACCTCATCCGCCATCCATCCCTCTTCTCGCCTCTGCAGCCAAGCCTCGCTCCGCCTCTGACCTCAGCAACCGCCGCCTTTCCTCTTTGACTCTCTTTGTTTTCCTGCCGCCCACAACCTCTGCCCGAGACCCTGCCTCCCTCCTTCTCTGCGTGCCATATGCCTCATAAACCCCTCCTCACCAGACAGCCCACCTGCACCTTCCCCTAATAGCCGCAACTCGTCGCCTTCCAGCTCCCCAACCACAGTCATCTCCATGCAGCGCTCTCCACCTATAGTCGCAGTTCCCTTGCCCCACCGTAACTTCCTCTCAACCCGGACCCATCATCCGAGTGCCGCCAGTCAGCCAAACCCAATCCGAACAGCCTATCCACTCCTCTATCGCACCTCGCTCCACTCTAGCTTTCCACCGTAGCCACACCATCACCGAATGATCCAGCTTCCCTTGCCGACCCAAATCTCCTCACGACAATCCACCCACTGTCGGACCATTCAGCACACCCTCCTTGGCCGAGCACAGCAGACCGCCTCCTCCTTTAAAAAAAAGATATATATATAAGTGTTTATATATATAATTGTGAAAGCCTGCACTCTTCTTCTTTGCTCGTCAACATTCCAGCTTTGCACCGCCAATCTACGTTGTCCGGAATTTATCGCAACGATTTTACTATTTTGTCGTTGTCCAGTGTGGTTCCGCTATCCCGATTGGTTGTACAACTGTTATTTGCTTTGTTTCGCCGCTATCCGGAAATTTCAGCGGCACTTTTCTAGCTTGTCGTTGTCCCGCTGTCGATCTATGCTTGTCCGTGTCCGTTTGCATCATTCTTCACCGTCGTTGTTTTCTCTAGCCTCGAAAGGTGAACGATCACTCACGATTGACATTCTTATGTTTAGTAAATTTATATTCACATGCAATAACGATTGAAATATGTTGTTAAATTTGAATTGATTAGTGATTAAATTGTTTGAATATGATATGTTATCATTTTAAATTGTTTACCGATATTAATTGACATATTACACCATAACATGTTAGTATATACATTATATTTAAATTAATAATTATGATCGTATTTGCCATTGATATGCTATGTCATCTTATATTATTATTTTATTGTTCTCACACTGCAAGTTCTCTGTTAGTTTAGGAAATCCCCATGGATTGAAATGATACATACCCAAACGATCTTATAGATTAGGGAAAATCGTTATGGGTTGAAATGATAAACCCAAGCGATTTTATTGAATTTGAAATTTCGGGATTACGGGTTGAAATGAATATACCCGTAAATTTAAAATTTATGCGGATTGAAATGATAAATATCAGTATCACTTGGCCATAGGATAGAAAATTATATACGGACATCGTTGGTCTATTTTAAAATGATTTCCAAATTTTTGAGAAAAGAAAAATATATGTGTTTTGATTTTAAATATAATATAAAGATTTTATTTTAAATTTTAACATGTGTATAAATTTAGATTTTTAAATTATATGTTTGGAAATTTTAAATTTATAAGTTCAATTTTGAAAAATGAAAGTTTTAAGATTTTACTTATAACTTTATTATTTTTAAAATATATAAAATAAGATTTAAAATAGATTTAATAATAAGATTTAATTTAATAAAATTTAATAAAATTTTTGTTTAACTAATATATATATATATAATATGCTTAAAATATTTATTTAAAATTTATATATTAATATTTTGAAAATAGATTTTGTGATAACTTTAATAAATAAAGGTTGGAAAGATAAATTAAATTGATTTGTAATTTAATTTGTTTAAGAATTGTATTATATTTAAATAAAAAAATGATTTGAAACTTATTGATTCTGAGATTTTAAAGATACGACTTTATAACTTGATTTTGATAAAGGTGATTAAATGGATATTTTCAAATTTAAATAAAATTGAAATTGAATATTTAATTTTGATTTAAATTTGAAATTTAAGATTTTATTTAAATGTTATAAAAAGTGATTAAATGAATATTTTCAAAATTAAATAAAATTGAAGTTAGATATTTAATTTTGATCTGATTTAAATTTTGTAATTTGAGATTTTATTTATATATTTATAAAATTGATTTTATAAAATGACCACGGTGTGAAATAAGCGTTTGGTTGTTAAAGAGACCATGATCGGATATTGTCATATTCTCTGCCAATACCGAAAACCACTTTAACAACTGTGCACATGGTGGAGAATCCAGAACGAAGTAGGATGGTTTGGCGAACGTATGTATGAGATATGAATGTAGCCCTGACTCTCTCGGGTCATCTTGATATGACTAAAACAGGAGCTATACCTGGGCCAAGTGAGGTTGCACCTTCGATCGAGCATGCTTCTTCGAAACAATATCTATTACTTTGTGATTTGATTGTGTGCACCTTTGATTATGGGAGTGTGTCTCAAGCTGGGCGGTAGTAGATGCCATGCGTTACCACCAGCCCGGTTCTGCAAAACGGTAGTATCCTACCCTGGGCATTGCCTCGCATGCCTTGTCATATGCCTTATCGCACCCATTACGAGTTTGGTTTGTGTCGTACCTATAGAGTGCTCCCTGATAGCCCATCGGTTTGGTGGAGTTTACAGTACTGTATAGACTATGACATTTATATAAAAATGTGTTAAGGGGGATATGGGTAATGCCTTAATGCTATTTTAATATTTTACTTTACTGTAGACATTATCTATGTAGCGTATTACATTATGTATGTAGATAGTTTCACGGATCCTTAAAGGATGGAATCCCAAACATCCTTTAAGTTATATAGCATTTCACTTGGACATTTCACTTGAGTTGATTTACCTACATAAGAATGTTAATCCTGACTCGAGTGTTTTATGTTTTGTGTTTTTCTTTATGCTCGGGTCAGCCTAAGTGTCACAGCATTTGAGACTCACCTTTGGAGCTTGGAGCTTTGCGTGGAGATCTATCTTTATCTATGCAGCTTTTGAGTTATTTCAGTTTTTTTTAGTTGTTTATATTCAGACTTGTCATTTGCTTTTATATTAGAGACTTCTGTGTATTTGGGATTTCTGGTGTATTTTTTTTTGGACTCTATTATTTCTGTAGGTAGCTTCATGAACTAATATTATCTATTCCGCTGCGTATTGTTGTATTACTCCGTGTTTGTGATTTTGTGATTGATTTATTTACTGTATATGCTAAGTTTTGCCAAAATAAATAACAATCTGTTGTTTTGAGCAATTCAAGTCTGACATGTGTGGATTATTATCGATTGGAATGGTTCGAAATGGCGGGTCATTACATTAACTAAATTAATATGAATAATTAAATAAAATTGGATTTTATTTAAATAATCTAGATTGATCTAGTACCACCTAAGTCTAGGCCCAATTTTTTTAAAATTAATCCATTTCACTCGCTTTCGATTGGCCCTGTTCCGTCAATGGTATCAGAGCCCTAATGGTCTGCGTGGTTGAAATTAGCAATCTTATAGCCACTTAATAAAGCATACCTATTATTTAGGTGATTATAATAGTAATGTCTAGACTTGTGGTTGGATAGTTAAGTATATTTTCCTCCTTGGCTACTAGCCTGACTCAATAATGGAGTAAGTCTAAAAAGGTTAGACTAATTGCAAAGACTCAAAATTGATTCAGGCTTGAGTTAATTCTCCAAATTTAGTTAAAGTTAAAAATATATTATGAATTTAAAAGTTAAATTCAAAATATAAAATAATTTATATAAGAATTATAAAATATTATTCAAAATTGTTTTTCAAAATAAATTAATATTTTCGAAATTATTTCATAATTTAACTAATTGGATTAAATAATTAATTAATTAATCAAAAGTTAATTAATTAAAATACACATATACACTAATATATGTATGTATATGTGTGTATGTCTATAAATGTTATAGTTATATATATATATAATTGTTAAAAGTAAATTAAAAAAAATATTTTCATGTTTGTTAAATTATTTAATTAAAAATTATTTTAATTAAATAAAATAATTATTAAATATTAATTAATTAAATGTTAATTGAAAAAACACATACATATATATATATTGATATATGTGTAAAACTGACGTCTAAAAATAAAACTGGCGTTTGTTCTTCAGCCTAAATTTTTTTCAAAGTTTGTCCTTCAGCCTAAATTATAACTAACATTTTCCCTACAGCCTAAAAATAAAATTTGATGTCCTTCAGCCTAATTTTTTTTCAAAGTTTGTCATTTTTCCTTAATTGCCCCTTAAGTAAATATATATATATATATATATATATATATATATATATTAAATTGCTAACGGTAAATTAAAACAAATTTTTTCAAGTTTATTAAATTATTTTAATTAAATAAAAGAATTATTAAATATAAATTGATTAAATGTTAATTAATAAAACACACACACATATATTGATATATGTATATGAAACTACAAATGTTAAAGTTAATATTCATCTTTAATTATTTAGGATGAATGAAATAAAATTTTGAATTTTAAAAATAATTTAATTAATTAATTAAATTAATGAAATCTTATACTATAAACTATTATAAATGAATTAACTCATATAATATGAATGTATAAATTTTAAGTGGGATTGTAAGAACTCAACTTAGGTTTAAGGAACAATTACATATGCATTGTACTTATACGGTGATTTTAGATTTGTTTGACACTTCAATCATTAGGGTATTTCATAGGAAATACGTTGTTCCATAAAACGATATCACTCAATGTGTGTGTATCAAAGATTATGAATCATTAATATATAAGTTGTAACGACCCGCCTTTTCGATCCCCAAAAGTCGACATCAATACATTCGTGGTATTCACGTGCCAAACATCCAGGTGCCTTAAAGATAGATTGTTGGGGTGAAAGAAAGAAAGATAAACATAATCTCACATCATGATGAGTAACATATAATATACAACAGATCTTTACACAAATAAAAACTGTAATATACATACAACAACTAAACAAACCATTAGCCTGGACAGTTATAACAACCTGTCCTTATAAATGCCGATAAATATAAACCAATGTAGTGGAAAATAGAATATACATGAATACGACTTGGTGGCATCTAGTTCGTCTCTTAAAGCTTCAAGTATCCAAACTGAATCTGTAAATAGGCTCGCTTTAACCCGAGCATTATAAGAAAATAAAGCCCGGATCAGTCTGGTAAACCAACTTGAGAAAACACACCACAATTGAATTGTTAATGTTATTAAAACACTTTGAAAATAAAGGTATCCCGTAAGACCATGCCGTACATAAATACATAAGGTTTTTTACCTTACGATAACCAAAATATGAAATCCTCTGATATTATCATAGTGTCTAGGGTTTAAAATAAATATTGAATCATAGCCGAAATTGTTACATTAATTAAATTCCAGCATAATAGGTATACGACTAAGTCCGTAAACACTTATTGGAGAATGAATTTCCATACAATGACAAGGCACCAGGGTACCACCTACTACAATACACCTCTAGAAAAATGTACAAAGAGCCACACATGGATTCCCTGCCAACACAGGATTGGCCTATCCCTTATTGGATAGTACCGAATATTTTATCACCCCAGTTGCTTTTGCAACCTTTCCAAGAGCTCTCATGCACAACCAAATCCATATATTTATCTCAAAGGTATAAGTATATTCACAAACCATTTCTTTCAAACTTGGAAAATCCTTTTTCACATACTTATAAAATGGTATGAGTATATTCACTAAATAATTAGAAAGATTTTCTATTTTGAAATCATATTAAAATGATCAAACACAAATATCATTAAAACAGGTATATAAATAACCCGAAACACCATTCCATTCCATAAATATCTTTTATTTCACAAATACCTCCTTTATAAATTTCCAAAATCTATTTATAAAACTTCTTTATAGATCTCCAAGTTTTATTTTTAAAATTACCCTTTTATAAATTTCAGAAACCCATTTTAAAACTCGCATTTTCAAATCGTTGAACCATTCCTCGCTCTTTTTTCTAAAATCATTTAAAAAATCAACTTCTTCCCAATCCCATAATCTCTTTCAAATTATAAACTCCTTAAATAAATCCTTTCTATTATTGAAATATAAAAGATTGCATCTTTTTGAAATTACAAGGAATAATCATTCCTTTCTATTATTGAAATATAAAAGATTGCATCATTTGAAATTACAAGGAATAATCATTCCTTTCTATTATTGAAATACGCGGTATAAACTACAATGAATTCATACTTTACACATCTCTTTCTCTTTCTATTTGCATTTATTCCTTGTTAGATCAAACGCCGTATCTTTCTAAAAGGAAAAGAAATCAAACTAATTTACAAATATTAAACGGATCTAACTTCCAACAATTCCAAACGTAGAAAAGTTTACATTCTAACAAGATTAGGGTAATAATCCAAATTTATAACATTATTATATAACCTATTTTAGATCTGGGATAAATTTCATTCAAATTAATATTCTAAATTCATGCTTTTGGGACTGATGTCCAGATCAGGTTGTATACAATGCTAAATCAATTTATAAACAAGAATATGTAGGAGATATTTGTAATATTCAGATCGTATTCAATTCGTTGCCTACAACTCATATATAATTTCCAATTAGGCATAAAAATCAAATAAACACCAACGGTATAATTTTCATATCATAACAATCTATAAAAATTTCCCGCTCGCCTTTTAAAAGCTATCCAAATCTCCAAATTTGAAGTAGAACTTTTGATTCATCTCCAAATCCTTTTTAATTCAAGAGATATGTATAAAAGGGTATATACATACATTAGAATTATAGATCTGAGAAGAGATTTTGGATTAGAAGAGAAAATGGATACAAATATATATATATATATATATATATATATATATATATAATTTACCTCAAATACACATATGATTGATTCTCTTCTCTTCTCCCTTTTATTAGATTTCTACTCTTCTCTGATTTGTATGAATATAAATACAAATATCTTATCTTTTATAATTTAGAAAGAAAGCGGAGAAGAAGAAATGGCAAACCTTTGCTATTGCCTCCGTAAAAATACAAGAAGAGAAGGGAGGAGTTAGGCCTGAAATTATAGACTCTAGATCAACCAGAACCATTCGATCGAAATATATAAAATTTGGGCCATTACGGCCTAGGTTTACTAAGCCACCAGGTCGTCACCGATCGACCGCCCTTGGGTGACTGTTCAACCATTAGGGGTCGAACGTCCCCAGTGATGGGTTGACATGTGGGCCTGGTTAATTAATATAAAAACGTTAATTATTTCTTATTTAATTATTTTCGTTTCAATTTCGTTTTTCGTCCGTAACTCCTTCGTTTGGACTCCGATCGCAAAACTCCAAGTATGAAAGTTGCTCAGAATTTTTCCACGAACGTAATGGTGCAAGTTTCATGATCAAATTCCATCGTTTGCACAAATTGCATTTTTCGGAGCCTAATTAATTTATTAACTAACTAATTAAATAATTAACGCCAAATTACGGGGTGTTACATAGCCAGAATGTTCAACTAATTTAAATCTGTTTTAACTTACTATTTTCTCAAATTTATAAATTACAAAAACTTATCTTCTTATAATTTCTACAAAATACTTACCTTAAATTTCGATATCCATTCGAGAGTTTTCGACTATCCAAAATCATCGAAAATCCCATTTTACTTTCATAAATGAAGATTGCCAAACAACACCTCAAAACGAGATGCACAAACCAAATTATTCTAATGCATAGTATACTTAGGTCCATATAATATTTCTTAACTAAAAATTTAAGAATTACCCATCCGGTTTTTTTATTTCAAATTTATTTTGAAATAATTAGTATATACATATCTTCTTTGTATATCAGATCATACTTTTGGAATTCAAAACAGAATTTTTTTATCCAAACAACTCTATGGCAAAATACTGTGGTGGCAATTCCTCACTTAGAAACTCGAAAATGAACGTCGATGATGCCGCAGTCATCATCGAAATTATTTTCCAGCGATCGAAGTGAGCCCAGTGCTTTCTATCTCCTTCAAAATCCTTTAAAAATATTTCTATTCCAAAGTACTTCCAAATAATACTATTTTGTTTCTTCCAAATCTTTGAAAACCCATTTCCAAAACCCCCTGGATTTTAATTCTCAAATTCTCAGCTTAAATCCTTTTTCTTATGGACCACATTTATAAATTATACGTATATAATTTTCACTTTCTTGTATAAAACCATTTCACAAATATATAACTTTATTTAGATTATAGTAAACAACTTTTATTAAAGTTAAATTTTAACCCAACATTATCATTGAACGCCTTATATTCAAATTGTAAACTGAATTCATAAGTGTTCGTTTCAATGTTCCCACAATTACTACTTAACCAACCCATGCAGTGAAACGGATAAAACTGCTCCTAATCAACTACAATAGTCAATGCCCATAAACTAGTCGGGCACAACTACTAAATTAAAAAAAGTAGCCAATGCTCCTAATTGGGTGACCATGACTAATCAACCAATAAATGATAATCATTGAATATTATCATTCCCTAACAAACAACACATCATTAATAACTATACTTAGTTTATGAAAATTATTCATTTATATACAAATTATAAAATCTTGGTAAAATTACTTCATTTACCAATTTTCAAAAACAATACTATGTTGATTTGCCATTTTCAAGTGTTTATAAATCTCTATCGATACCGTGACATACCACATCTCGACCAAAATTCATAAGCCACTCAACATATAAATCAACACAATATAAAACATTTTTATAGCACTAACAAATACGCGCTTTTGTGTATATATACTCAACTCTTCCTAGAGTCTCGCTTACCCTATCTCAAATGAGTAGTCCATACTAAAGCCTAGGTGTTCGCTCAATCTAAGCTCTGATACCAACGACCTAACTTTTCAATCCTTAGAAGTCGACACTAATACATCCATGGTATTCACGTGCCAAACATCTAGGTGCCGGAAATACAGATTGCTGGGGTGAAAGAAAGAAAGACAGAACATAATCTCACATCTTGGTGAGTAACATAAAATATACAACAGATCTTTACAAAATAAAAACTATAATATAATACAACAATCAAAGTACACTAAACAAATGATCAGCCTGGACAATTATAACAACCTGTCCTCACAAATGCTGATAAATGTAATTAACCAATGCAGCGGAAAATAGAATATACATGAATACGACTTGGAGGCACCTAGCTTGTATCCTGAAGCTTCAAGTATCCAACTGAATATGTAAATATGCTCGGTCTGATCTAAGCAATATAAGAAAATAACACCTTGATCAGTCTGGTAAACCAGCATGAGAAAACACACCTCAATTGAATTGTTAATGTTATAAAAACCCTTTGAAAATAAAGGTATCTCATAAGACCACACCACACATAAACACGAACGGGTTTTTACCTTATGATAACCAAAACATTTCATAGGAAATCCGGTAATATTATCATAGTGTCTAGGGTTTAAAATAAATATTGAACCGTAGCCAAATTGTTACATTAATTAAATTCCAGCAAAATAGGTATACAACTAAGTTCGCAGGCACTTATTAGAGAATGAATTTCCATAAAATGACAAGGCACCGGGGTACCATCTACCACAGTACATCTCTAGAAATTGTACCGAGAGCCACACATGGACTCCCTGCCAACACGGTTTCAGCCTACCCCTTACGAGATAGTACCAAATATTACATCATCCCGTTTGCTTTTGCAACCTTTTCGAGAGCTCTCATGTACAACCAAATTCATAAATGAATATATCTAAAACGGTGATGACAATATCCTAATGGGTGCGACCCACTTAGCCATGCTACATCTTCCCTAATTTTAGTCATTCTCGGTTGATGAGGCTTGAGGCTATGATTTACCTTTTAATATAGCCATCCCACTTGGAATGCCAGCACTGCCCTCTAGGCAAAAATGCACATTCATCCATACAAGTTGTTCGGGATATGAACAAACCGAAGGCACTACTTCTACTACATCCATTTTGGAATCAACCATAGGATTAGTAGCTAGTAGCCCTTGCACTTCAAAGAGCTGTGTCTTCAATTATCTTCAAGATATTCCAATTCGAGATGTTAACGCCGACTCGAAGTGGTTTTCAAATAATATATCTGATCTCGGTCTCTTCGAAATGACAAGGATAGTTTAAAAACTGGCCAACTTTTGATAGTCGGTTATTTAACTATCAAATAAACAACAATCCAATCAGAGATTACATTTCCCATGAAAATCACTAAGCCTCTCAAAATTAATCTTTATTAATTTAAAATCGCTTTCAAATACTAGGAAATCACTTACACATACTTATCTCAACTAGATAAGTATATTCATAAAACACTATATTTTCGATACTTAGAAATTATAACCATATATTCATCACAACGGTATTAGTATATTCACAAATCATTTCTATCAAACTTGGAGAAACCTTTTCACATACTTATAAAATGTTATGAGTATATTCACTAAACAGTTACAAAGATTTTCTATTTCAAAATCATATTAAAATGATCAAACACAAATGTCATTAAAGCAGGGATATAAATAAATCGAAACACCATTCCTTTCCATAAATCTCTTTTATTTTATAAATATCTCCTTTATAAATTATCAAAATCTATTTATAAAACTTCTTTAAAAATCTATAAGTTTTATTTATAAAAATACCCTTTTATAAATCTCAAGAAACCATTTATAAAACTCCCTTTTCAAATCCTAAACCATTCCTCTCTCTTTTTTCTAAAATCATTTAAAAACCAACTTCTTTCCAATCCCACAATCTCTTTCAAATTATAAACTCCTTAAATAAATCCTTTTATAAAAAGGAATTCTTTTATAAATGATTTATTATATGATTGTAATAAATACAAACTTAAACATCATAAAAATATCTTTAAACATTTTTAATAACATAACAATAAAACTTAAAACATTATTAATAGTATAATAATAAAAAAATTAAACTTTTCAATAATATAATAATAATTAACCTTTAAAACATTTCTAATAATCTAATATAATAAAATAACTTTAAACAACCTTTACAATAAAATTAATTAACTTTCAAACAATATTATTAATGAAATAATTATCTAACTTTAAATAACCAATAATAAAATAATTTATTATCTTTTAACAACCTTAATAAGTAGTAAATTATCTTTAAACAACATTAATAAAATAATTAATTTTAAAATATTATAAATATAATAATTAACTTTACTAAAGAAATAATTTTATAAAACATTTTATAAAATAATAACTAAACAAAACACTTTGAATATATAATAATTAAATAAAACATTTTACTTCAAATTTGAAGTTAATCAAAATTCATAACTTTCCAAATTCAGAAAGAGGCTTAGCATCTACAATAGTACTTAAACAAGCTATCATTAAATTCGATTTAACTTCTCAAGTTAAATTACAGGTATTTAAATAAGCATTCATATGTGTAAACCAAATTCATAATTAACAACTAATTGTTAACACATCACTTATTTAGTGTAAATTAGCTGCAATTAAATGGATATCCAAATTAATATAATAGCATAACAGAGATTTATTCTGCTAACAAATGTCATTCAAAATAAACTTTTCGTTTATTATTAGACGAAGTTTATTTGGCCAAATAGATAACACCAAAGCAGTATGCTTAAATTAACTACATTATTATTTAAACAACATAATTATATTAAATCAATATTATTTTATCATTTTATACGTTATCCATTTTCAAAAGCGATAATTTATCCAAACCAAATAACTAGCAAATGCATATCTAAGCATATAAATGTAGTTAATTTCCCTAGACTGTATTTCGAACTCTAAAGGCAATATAAGAACAGAGATATTTGATCTATATTCAATCACATATAAATGCTATGTGGTGAAAAGTCACGGTTCATCATGTACAAAACTTCGATCAAATTTGTTCATTCAAAATAAGAAAGTAGACCATAATATGAGATTGTGTATTCAATACGAGTGGTTACAACAAAGATCTAGTTGTGTTAGCTGTAGCTCTAGACCAAAAGCTACAAGTGTACCTAAAAATTCGATCGCTGAAATTTTAGTTTGATTAGTTTATGTAAAGTGCAACTTATTCGATATCCTTAAATGTAAAAGATAATAGAATGTACTTTTGCAAAGAGTTCGTTATGGTCTTGTATTAAGGGTTTCCTTTTTATGGTTCGAACATTTGAAGAGCAAAGTGAACGTACGGGAATGGATATAACTGAGATACGGTATGAATGAAGAGAATAAATGGTTACCTCTGCTTCATGAAAAGACATTGAAAATGAAAATTGTATAAAATAGTAGAAGATACTTAATATGGAATGAGAAATGTGATTTCTATTCCATGTATTTACATATAGAAAATTATTTTCTATGAATTCTTCAAGAAGTTTCTTGATCTGAAACTCTGGACTGTAAACTAGTTATAGTATATGAAATAAAATCTTGTAATAAGTGGTTGAATGAAGTCGTATTTCGTAAACTATTATAGTAAGGGCGAATGGGAGCATACCATATAACACTTTTTAGTGGATGCATCAAGTTACGAAAAATTGTTTTCATAAATATATCAAATGTAATTTATGAAATAATAATTGTTTTCGGTATTAGTTGGAAATTGATATAGTTTTATTTCGTTATAAATATTATGAATATTTGTTATAAAATAAGTCTCTAATAATGATGTTTATAACGCAGTGATGTATTAGAGAATATAGAAGTATCTAAAAATTTTACAGTTATTTTAGACTTATGAACTAAGCCATATCTTTGAGGAATAAAACAATAATCATATGATTACGAATCATATAGCACTGATGAATTATATCTCAAAATATTAAGGGCAAAACACTTATTCAGTTGGAGCGACAAAAGAGTTGGTGAACTCTTCGGATTGATACATATAGATGTATACAGTTCAAAGTCAAATGGTACCAAAATAGGTCTAATTACCTCGTTAAATTTATAGGTGGATTATCATAGAAATAAATATATGTGTTTGATACACAAATTGTGCATTTATGATAAGTTCATTGAATATAAAACAGAAGTAGAAAGACATAATATGTAATGAAAATAAAATTTTGATTTGTTGAGTGTATTAGAGAAGGTTCCAAAAGTACCTAAAAAAAATAAGATTCAATCTCAAAAATCATTCCTTCCCGCGATACATAATGATATATTGATAAGGAGTAATCGAACTTTGTTGGACAAAGTATGATTGATGACGAGTGAAGTTGAGTTAACTTCTTTCTGTAAGAATGCGTATTTAAGAGTAAGTATATAAGGTTAAATTTGATTTCACCTAAAGCAAGTTTACGAGGTCATATAAGATAAAAGTTGATAAGAAATCCCTAAATATCCTAGGTCAAGAAGTTGATAGGTTATGTGAGCCAAGAGGCTACACGTAATATTCATTCATAAAGGATCCTGTGTGGATCATCCTAAAGGAGTTTAAGACTGATCAACATTGATTGATCAATTTATGTTATGAATACAAGTTTTGTAAACTAAAAATCAAATCAGTTCTATGCATGCACACACACACACACGCGAGCGCACACACATATATATAAACATGAGAGAGGAACTCTCTTGTAGAGAGGAAATCCTCAACAATGGGTAAAAGATGGGGCAAACTCTTTCAACGCAATAGATTAATTCTGGATAGAAGAAGATATTCGCTCATTGGATGAAAAATGATTTCACAATTAAAGAACCGCAAAAACCAATTCGTAGATCGCTTCCTTTTTCTACTTCTCTCATCTTCACAAGGGAAAATTTAGTCAATGTAAAATCCAGATCTGATTTTAGATGGATTGCAATGATGGTAGAGAATATGCAAATAGCATTGAGTTTCTCAAGTGGATCGGGTTTTATACTGATGAATTTCCATCACGGTGATCTCAAATCCTATGAACCCTAGTGATTTTGAAGGGATATTGCCTCATCTGGAGTGTAATGGATGGAGAGGAAGTTTCGAATACTGTTGGTTGTTTAGATGATTCAAGGATAGTACCCGTGTTTGGTTTTGTATCCTAGGGTTTAAATCCGACGATAATGTCGATTCAAAGTGCCGCATCTAAAACAAAGTCAGGAAGTAGTCGATGTCATTTTTGACAACAAGTCTTACAAGATCTAGGTTAACGAAGACACCTTTGGGATGGATCTGGGTTTTTCTAAAGATCGTACATCGATTGTTGAAGATTATGATAAAGATTGTCGATGACGCCAATTTAGATTTGGAAATGGCTAGAATCGACATTGGAAATGGATAAGGATACTAGGGCAAAAACGATGACTGGGCTCTACCGTGACTCGATTCGTACTCCGATGACGATGACGGTTACAGGAACACGATAACATGGGGAACTACTCGTGTGAGAGAAAGCAAAATCATGTGATGCGGTTATATTGACGGGGAGTCTAGAAATTGCTTCTAATGCTTTATCATCTTGGAATAAGGAATATGCTGAAATGGGTATAAGAAGTTAAAACGGGTCTGATTTGAACTGATAATTTATTTACACCGAGCTCATTTCTTAACAGAAAAGCAAATGGTGTACAAAGGAAGAAAGCAATTTGGACTTTTCATGAAATTGAATTTTGAAATATAATTTTACATCACTGGCTACATGGTCGTGTCCCCTAGCTAAAACGCTCACTAACCGTGTGTGCACATCTGTGTTTGGTTTTAGAGTGTTGTATGTATAATTAGGTAACTCAATAAGAGTTGAGTAGTTTGTAATGACATGATATGTATTGTAATATTTTATTATCAATAATAAAGGAACCCATTTTCAATATATGTACACATATAAACAGTTCATAAAATGTTTATGAATAGATATTTCGTTGCATCGAGAAACAATTGTTGTTTCAAGAAACGTCAACTTCATGGTAAAGGAATTTTTTTTAGAATTTATTGGTAGTAAAATAGATTTGGATAGCCAACAGGGTTGGTTCAGTTGGTTGGTATTTTGGACTACGAGATTAAAGGTTAGGAGTTCAATCCTCGAGATCGACACTTGTTGGCATTAATGAACCATGTTAAGAAAAGGGCCTGAATAAGATCCAAAAATAAAAATAGTTACGAATGATGAAATGAAATTAACCAAAGCTAAGTAGATAGAATATATTAGAATGTCTAATAAGAATTCTTACACATTAAAAAGAAATTATGAATTTCTTACCAATGTCGAGAATAGAATTTCATCAGTTGTTAGTAAAGCCATTAAGTATATTGACTCTATCATATGGTATAATGCGCAAATCCTGAATAGATTTCAAATACAGTATCAAAATATGATTTCCATAATTGTACTCAAAGAGATATGATCCATTGGCTGTAAATGTGTCTTCGAGAAAGGACCAATGCAATTGGAATATAGTAAGCAACATTGATAGAATAACATCATAAATTTCAATTGTTGAAATTAATGTAATATATTTATCATCAACATGCTCAAATTGATTCGCATTTTACTCACAAAATTATCACCCAATATGATTTTGAGTATTGGTACATATATGTTGAAACATGAATTCTAAATAATGATTTAGAATAGACTGTTTGCATATAACAACCAAAATGTCTGAAAGTCAATGAGAGCGATACCGAGTTTGCGGGTTTGCGAAAAGGATCCAAGAACTGATACGAAAGTATCGTTCAATAAGCATTAGAATTAAGCAAGTACTTTGAAAGATAAATCAAACAGTTTGATTTTCAATCAAATTGCAGAGGAAGTGTGTATCTATAAGAAGGAATATTAGTAGGTACTAAAATATTTCTAAACTATAATTAAACAACATGTTATTGATTACTAATGATGTTCTCATGCTAAACACAGTCTTAGTTTAATTGTTTTAACCCTTGACATCAGATTTGAAAATGATATCTTTTATAATCAGTATAAAAGGATTTTGGGTCTATCCCAAATGATATAAACAAATACCATACTAAAATGTTCAATATGAAGCATATAAGATAAAGTCCTTATGCATCAGCAATAGGAACTATCATACATGTTATGATGTCTGCTATATTGCTAACCGCTTATGTAATTAGTACATCGAGCGAGTATCAAATCCATATAAAAACCACTAAATGATAGTTTAGGATATTCTCGAGTATTTATGAAATAGTAAAGAATTGTTTGTAGAAATGACGAGCCTCTTATGAAGGAGCATTTAGACTCGAACTTCATAATAGATATCGATCACAATATGTCAATTCTAATTCATGTTTAGCCTTAGCCAAGTGTTTTACATTGGAAATGTTCCAAAAAATATTTGCGGCTAATTAAACCGATAGGTTGTGTACATCGCATTGAATAAGCATAACAATGAAAGCAATATATATATATATATATATATATATATAAATACACAAATTTATAACTGAATTAGAGGTGATTCCAAACGTTGAGAATCTCATGACATTATTATATGCTAACAATGTCATGATGTAGATTGCAGGAGATTCTAGAGCTCGCTATAAATCGAGAAACATTTTGAAAAGTTCTCCATGATAAAAGCAGTTTATCGGTTTTAAAGAGAATTAATTGACAAAGTAGATAATTAAGACAATATACCATACCTGTTCGCTAAGGGACCAGCTATATCATCTTGAAAAAATTGATCGAAATGGAGGAATAAGATTTCATAATGGAACCCAAATGTAGGTGGAAGATTGAGAGAGCTATGGGTATGCCCCAGGGGCAATTATATTTTTTTTTTACATATATCTAACTCTATGACCGACATTGTTTGTGATAAGTTATTTGATTACTATAATATACTTTATTATATAGTTATATAATTAATTAATTAAATAAAATTATAAGTGCATTAAAATAAAAATTCCTTAAAAGATATGTCATCTGATAATAATTACAAGAAGTTGTAATCATGTGAAAATTATCACGGTATGTAAATAACATATTATTATAAATATTTCTAGTCAAGATGTTTGGAGAAAAGATATCGATACAAACGTTAAAACATAAAACGTATCACTCTTTAAATGTTGAGCGGTGTGCTACTCATGGTTGTTGTGGCATCAAGAGACTACATATTGATAGTTATAGGATAATCATGATTTCCTGTAGGTATTTGGAAAAAAAAGTAAATTTTGGAATGGTTTATGTTTTTATTAGCAAAATTACAGCAAAATTTCGAATGATTTATGTGTTAATTAGTGAAATGGTTATGTTTGTGTTTTGATTAGTGAAAGGGTATTTGAAAATTATTGAATAAATCTTTAGGTACTATTCTAATTTAGTTGTAAAGATATGTTGAGTTTTGGATAAGTAGTAATTTTATAGTAAAACAATTCGTGATAAGTTAATTTATTTAAAATATATCATTAGATACCATGCGAACAATGAAGACTTTTCATGTAAGGTTTAGAAAATAGAACTCCATAGTTTATAATAAAAGGGTAAGCAACGTCAAAATGCGATATCTATATCGTTAGTGGGTTCAATTTCTAAGCTATTTAACGCGGAAGCACAATATTCATTTGGTTCAAGTCAAGTAGGTGTAATTAATGAAGCAATTTATTGAAGTATTGACAGTTTCATTAAAGAGCAGCAATGGAAGCATCAATATGGGCGAGGAAGATGAAGTGTGTGTCAATAAAGAAATTAAAAAGAAGAAGATGGAGAACTTGCGAATGAAGAGATGTATGAAAGTACACGTAATTTTAACAAAAACTTGGATGCGGATTGATCCGCACTTCGGAAGAACTATAAATGATTGAATAATCATAGTTCAAACATGCCCAATCAAAATCGTAAAAAAAGCGATAAGTTTTCAAGTGTCATGAAGTGTGAAAAAAAATAGACGTTTTTCCTCAAAGCAATACATTTATCGTTTTCTAAATGGAGAAGAACATGAAAGGAAGTGGCTTATACATTCAAATGCATTGAACAAAGTAATTTGTTTTTGTTGCAAATTATTCAAAAACGAATGATGTTAAAGTAAATTGTTTGAAGACGGAACTGATGATTGGCACAATCTTCCCAAAAAACTTAAAGAGCATGAAACTACTTTGGAACATTGTGAAAATGTCGTGACATGTGTTGTTTTGCAAATGGAGCTACAACTAAAAGCAACAGTTGACAAAAAAATGAAAGTTCAAATTGACAAAGAAAAGACCCACTGAAAGATGATTTTAATTGGAATTATCAAGGTTGTAAAAATGCTTCTTGAAACGGTTTGGCCTTTCGTGGAAAGAATGAGAAGATTTATGAAAAGAATAGTGGACTTTTTTGTCAATTTATTGAGTTTTTGCACAATTTGATTCAATTAGGCAATACTATCTTCGACTTGTAGTAAACAAAGAAATTCAGCACCATTATCTTAGTCATAAGATTCAAAATAACATAAAAAAATTGTTATCAAATGAGATCAAAGGGAATATAATAAAAATGATCTTAAAAGCTAAATATTTTTCTTTCATGCTTGACTGCCTTTTGGATTCAAGTCATGAAGAGGGAATGTCATTAATCATAAGATGTGTGGATATTGAAGATATTAACGAAGCTAAGATAGAAGAGTTTTCCATTGAATTCATAATGGTTGATGATACATCTGGACTTGGTCTTTTTAACAACTTGAAAACATTTTGAATGAACTCAAACATAACAATGATTACATAAGAGATCAAAATTATGATAATGGATTTAATATGAAATGTAAGCTTCAAGAGATGCAAAAAAGACTCCGTGACATAAATCCATGAGCCTTTTATGTATCATGTGGACTTTATAGTTTGAATCTTGCACTATATGATATGATCAAATTTTGTGTCAAAGCAATATTTTTTTTTGCATCTGTGCAAAAAAAAAAGTATACATTGTTCTCGGGATCTACTCACCAATGGGATGTTCTTAAAAATTATGTAAAAGATTTAACACCCAAGTCATTATCGGCTAGTCGATGGGAAAGTCACGTTGAAAGCGTGAGAGCTATTCAATTTCAAGCTCCGATGTTGAAAGATATTTTGATTGAAATTGCAAATAGCTCTTAAAAGGATATTGCGATGGTGAAAGTTAAAGGCTCATGTGTTGATGTTCTAGAGAATTTTGAGTTCTTGATTAACCTTTGCATTTGGTATAAACTATTAAACAATGTAAATCAAGTAAGCAAAACATTTTAAAATGAGAATATGAACTTAGAGAATGTCATTACAATATTAAAAAAACTCATTGTATTTTTTCAAAACTTTAGAAAATATGATTTTGAAGAAATGATGAAAGAGGCTAATGAACTTGCTATAGATGTTGGTATGGAACCAATATTTGAGAAGAAAAGAGTTATTCGTAGAAGCAGAAATAAATATTTTGATGTAGATGTTGAAGCCAGTGTTGAGGAAAGTCGATCACCGAAAGAAAATTTTAGAGTCGCATACTTCATTCATATTATAGACCAAGCTCTTACATCATTCAAAATAGATTTGAATAATTTGAAGTGTGTGACAAAAAAATTAGATTTATGTTAAATGCAAATTTCATGGAAATCGGTAAAAAAGAGTTGACGGAACATTGCACTTGTTTAGTAAATAATACAACAACCAATGTCATGGAAATCGGTAAAGAAGAGTTGAAGGAACATTGCACTTGTTTAGAAAGTTATTTAATGCGATCTATATGGGCAAAATTTATTTCAAGATCTAAAATCTTTGCAAACTATGTTACATTAAGAAGTAACCAAATCAATTGACATTCTTGAGTTCATAAGATCTTACGTGGATGGATGACAATGGTTTTCAATGGTTTATGGATTGCTTATCAAATTTTGTTAACTACATTGGTTACTATTGCTTTTGCAAAGGGAAGGTTTTCTAAATTAAAGTCGAACAACCTCACAAAAGAGATTAAATGGATTAACGACGATCTCAACGGATTTGGAGAAACTTGATTGTGATACATTAATTGAAGACTTTGCTTAGAAAAGAAGTATTTATCTTTGAACTTGTTGAAAAGCTGCAACATTTTGCATGAAAAGCTGGTATTTGATTAGGTTTCTTGAATCAAACATTGTAGTCCGCTTGATTTGACGTGATAGTTTATTTATTTGATATTATGTTAGTTTACAAAAAATTAATAGTTGATACAATATACTTTGTATTAGGGGGCAACCAAAATCCAAAGTGGCTCGGACAGTAAAACGGTTGGACTGCCACTGATGCAAATTAACTCGTTTCGTTTAGAAAAATAGGGTTCACGAAATAGTAGTGCAATAGAAATAATTCAATATATGTCCACAGTTACGATGCTAAGATGGAATTTAAACATATCTTACTGCATGTTGGTATATGGACAAAAGCAAAACAAGTGCTCGCCAAATAATCAAACTCAACGGTTACATGCATATGATATATCATGATGATTTGCAAAATCATGAAAGTTTTTTATCGGAATTCAAAACATAAAAATTAGAATTAGAATTATTTTATATTTATTTGTTTTTTATTAGTCAAATTAAATTTAAATCTTTAAATGAGTTAAATAGATAATCCGTTTATTAAGTGGGTTGGATCATAAATGGGTTGGATCAAACTCAACCCAACCCATTTTGACCCAACCCAACCCATTTGACATGCCTACGAACGAACATGAAAGGTTATTTTTCGACTTCGAACCGAACCGTATAACGGATACTCGTGCAAATTAACACCTTATTTTCCCATGGATCTTGCTAAAAAGAACATAAAACTTATGGCCCAATAAAGAGGTAGATTTTTGCTTCGATTTTTCCACACCTATTTAATTTTCAAATTTGAAGCACGTTGAAATCCTTGACTGACTCATCAAATTCGATGGGTATATGATTTTGTAAGGACCCAATTCATGTTATTAAAACATATAAGGTTATTTTAATTATCAATTAAAATTGAGTGTGTACAACAAATTTCAACTTCAGAAACTAGTTTATTATGAAGGGGTTTTGGACCAAAGGTCCCTATTTTCAAAGCTCATACACAAAAGTCCCTGTTCATAAGTCCATGTAAATTAAGTCCCTGTTTTATTATTTTTTACCAAACTGTCCCCTGCCAGAAAACCGTCCCAGTATTGAAATGCAAAATTAGAATAAATTAACCAAAAACTAAAAATAGAGACCTAATTTTCACAACTTAATTGGAAGGGACTATTCTTCCATCATCTTTCAATTCTGGGGACTTAGCGTTCAAGGGTACGCTATCTTTTAACATATTTTCTTCTTCTTTTGTTCTATGTATGAATTATTATTTAATGGTGACTAGGTTTGATCATAAATAGACTAAATTTTGGCAACTCCAAAATTCTAGTTATTTACTTGCTTTACCGCCAAAGGCCTGGGGAAAAATAAGTTTACTTGCTTTACCACCAACAAGCCAAAATGCAAATGCCTGGGGAAAAATAAGTTAGGCAGTGTAAAAGATGTAGCTTATTCACTTGCTTTACAACCAAAGGCAGACAATCGGGTGTAATCGTACTCAACATAATGTGCCTTCAAAGACAATGAATTGATGTTATTTCGGATTGCTAGTTAGATTTATGATTGCACTAATTGCTTTAAAGTCGCATCATTTAAAAATAAATTTACAAATGATTTTGTTATGATGCAAATTTCATAATACATATGTGCCTGTGTGTATCATTGACGTAAAAAATCTTACAATAAATTTAAAATCAGATCTCTCATTCATCGATTGACATTTCAAATCAAACCAATGTTAAATGGCAATCGAGAAATATCATTCAATACATACTTGTATGTTCAATATACTTGCTTGAAAATTGAGTTAAGGTTTAGACATCAGAATTCAAACATCAACATCAATTCCAAGAAGAGTATAAACTAAGAATTTTTTGAATCTGAGATTTACGCTTCAAATCCCATTTCAGTTTAAAGTTTTGAAATTTACAATTTAAACCCATTTTCAAAACCACGACAAGAAATTTATCTCTCCAGAAAAACTACTTAAATCTGAACATATTACAAAGTATAACAAGGGAAAATGCCCATCAACTATGGTGCTATATTTTTCCAATTAAACTATGTGAAACGCACAATATTAATCCACTAGCTGGTATTTATTATAGAAATATTAATATATTGTCACTGGACAGCAGGGACATTAAGAAATCAAATAGCTAACTTCGGTTTTGACAACTAGCCAATATGCCTAGATTAAATCAAAAATGCTTGAATACCCGCTTTTCATTCTGTCAAAGTCTACGGTAAGAAACATGAAATTCGAATGCCCCACCATGTTTCCATGTAAAATTACCATATTGACCCCCTAATTTCCAAATTTTGTACTGTTTCGCACATTTTACCCGGTTTTCCACCCGGGCAAAGTAGCATCGTCCAAATTAAATATATAAATAAATAAGCCTAAATGAATCATTTAACAATATTCCAACAAATAGGTAAGAAATGCTAATAGCTTCTCCAACAGATGTAGGAATGAACCTAAAAAGGATGATTATTATTTTCTATGTTCTCCCCCAAAAGAGGTAATAGTGACCAATTATTCAACCACAGTTGCCTCCAAAAGGCTTCAAACAGGTAGTCTTGCCTGAAGATATAAGAATTTGGGAGCACCAATTAAGTAGGCACCTAGAACAAACATAACAATGATGTTCGAGTTTTCACATAGATGTAAATGACATTGTGGCAAAGCAAAATTCAATATAAACCAACTGAAACCAGTCACTTAACACACATCTTAAACAGGCATTTCATATAAAAAAGATACCAAGCTACTTAATTGTTCATCTCGAGCGGGCGTACAAATAAAAATAAAACAAAACCTTAACGGTAAGATTTCTGAAATCTGGCACGAGCACCCCGTCCACCGAACTTCTTGGGCTCACATCGCCTGGGATCAGCAACAAGCAAAGTACGATCATAGGCAACAAGAATATCCTTAATTTCCTTCTTTTGCTGTTCATCGACGAATTTCTGGTAGTAAGCGACAAGAGCTTTCGCTATGCTTTGTCTAATAGCGTAGATCTGACTGGTGTGACCGCCGCCTTTGACGCGAACGCGCATGTCAACACCGGCGAAGCGGTTGCGGCCAAGAAGGAGAATGGGTTCGAACGCCTTGTACCTGAGAATTTCGGGTTTGATTAGCTCAATTGGGGATCCGTTTACCTTGATCAGACCGCGTCCTGCTTTGCAGTGGGTGACGGCGACAGCGTTTTTCTTGCGGCCGAAGCATTGGACTGAGTTTGTAGGAGCTGGGCTCGCCATAG
Source organism: Allium fistulosum (assembly GCA_030737815.1). NCBI lineage: Eukaryota > Viridiplantae > Streptophyta > Magnoliopsida > Asparagales > Amaryllidaceae > Allium > Allium fistulosum. Next base: position 342,641,308 of record CM060903.1, on the reverse strand, counting down.
TTAAACTAACGAGATTGGGAAGTCGAGTGTGGCGGCCGATCTAGGGTTTGTGAAATGGTAAATTAATGATGAGTTCATTTATAATTGTTATTTCATGGTTGGAAGGGTGTTTGTTGTGGGCTGGATCTGGTGGGCTGGTTCTTGTGCAACCAGTAAACGTTATTTTGAGTGATACTGGCATATACCTTCAAATTTAAAAATAAAATGAAATAATAAAGAAATCGGTTCTACAAATTACTCAGGTCATTGGTCACCCTGGTGTCAGTCCGTAGTATATGGTGGTCAACAGGTTAGTTTGGAAAAAAAAAACTACTTTGGTCGGCATTATACTGCTGTCAGTGGTTTTCTATTGTCCAAACTAGATAACATTAGAATAGTGTCAAACGAATCAAGAGTCGACATGTCTAAAGTAAGTGTTAGATATACAGAAGATGGTTCCTACGAATTCCGAACCGACAGTAATAAATTGAAATGTAAATATTAAGACTCAAGTAAGAAAGCTATGATGCGTTCAATGTAGTCTATTAATAGGAGGAGTACTCGAAGGTCAAAGGCGGACCGAAGGCACGAGGACAGTTAAAGGAGGAACTTTGGAAAGGGGAAGGGGTTTCGAAAATTCAAAGATTTAAATATCATAAATCACCAAAGTTAAAGTAATGAAGGCTTCCCTAAATAAGGCCGCAGATAGCGATAGGCGAGGGCTACTTAGCTCTCGCCTCGGTAAAGTGTGTGAACCTGAACTAGTACCTTCCGGGGACAGTGATGTATACTAAAGCTTAAGATAACCTAAACTAAAAATTGAGGCATTAATGGAAATATAATAAGTAATATTGCCAACCGAAAGGTAGATAGGTGTAATGTTAGTATAACAACTTGCACCTTCCGACACACCAATCCAAAACCTTGGGAGACTTTTGGACTAGCGTCAGTGCCAAGAGATACAAGCTATCATGTTTGTAAAACATTATAAAGACTGAAGATATAAGAATAAAATTTAAGACATTTTACACGATCAGATCTCACAACGAAAGGTAGAAAAATATAAATACAGAAAATAGTCATCTCGAAAAATTTCCAAAATACAAAGTCTCAAAATATGCGTAGACATATTCAAAGTTTTCAGAATTACAGCATAAAATCTGATAAATACTAAGTATGATAAGTAGTTAAATGAAGAGTAATAGAAAATAATAAGTAACTCCACTGCCATGCTCGCCTCTCCACGTACTAGTCATTGGGTCTATCACCTGTTGTCATGTCCTCCTGTGGTGGGAAAAAAAGGAAAGAAGTGAGTCAGAAAAAGTCTGATAAATAAGTTATATCATTAATATATGGTGATCACATGCAATTGACTTCATTTATATCCTATGTGACATAGGGTCTCCTAGGGAATTTGTGAATCACTAGTTTCATTTATCCTAGGGGTTTAGTTTTAAACACACCTACATTAACATCTTGTGAACGCTTACACTAGGGTCGAACAGCTAATTGAACCTCAAATGAACCATGGATCGACTAATAGCTACTGGAATTACTCAATATAGGATCACTTACAATATCAAACTTGGGACTACATTCCCAAATTACGACTACATGTATCTTATTTACGCATTGAGGGGGAACTTGCAATATCATCTCAAGGTCGCTTCATCCATGTCCACCTCTCAATGGTAACGTAACGCCTCTTATCGCACTGTGTCGAGATCCATCAAAAACATAGTATCACGCATACGCCACAGTTCATACCAGGGAACTCCCATTAGTATCAGATCACACGCTTCTCCAGGCATTATCGTCAGTACACTCATAAACCGTAGAACCTCCTATGGGTGCAATTTGCGATAGAATCGTCCCAGTCAAAAATCGACCCCGCTGAATAAATAGTGCATATAGACCTGTAAACGGATACATTCGGATATGGATAGTGTCATATATATATATATATATATATATATATCCATATCCAAAATTATTTTGGATACCGGATATCTGTATCCATGGATGCAGACGGATATCAGGTATTTATCGAATATTCTTCAATCAGTTCACAATCAATAAATCTAAACAAATATATACACTAAAAATTAATGCAAGAGTGGTCCTTCTAAGAGGAGAGCACTTATATTTTATTAAACAAAAATCCAAAACCATACATAGGTTCGATGGGAATTAGTTATTACATACGTAAATGATCGCTGTGAGAATCAACTTAGTGTGAAACGGGAAAAATGAACAAATTAATACAATTACAAATAATTATGTTGACAACCTCAGACTACAATTATAGCTGCATGAGAAAAGTGGGTTGGGAAAGCCATGTGATACATCTGAAGAGAGGGCATTGTAGCTGCGGTTGTATCAGGGGTGAGAAGAGTTGTAAAAGGCACCGTTGTTACTGCAGTACTAGTGGCATAGTTTGTTAAGAGGAAGCTCTCTAGACATGTAATTGCCAAAGCAATACAATTCTCCTGCTTGCTGTTGTATCCTAATGATTTCCCATTATTATGGTTGTTGCCTACTGCTATATCCTGATGAGAGCCATAGTAATGAAGCAAAGTAATGGTGACTGTTGTTATATCTGGACAAAGGCAAACACTGATGATTATGATATGAAGGAAGGCATTGAAGTTGCAAAGGACAGTTGAGAGTGTGTTATGTACTAGGGGAGTGCTAAAGTTTTCAAGTATGCAAATTGAAGTGTACTAGAACTGAAGAGTTAGTGTTGAGGATAACAATGAGCTGGTGAGATGATGTAGGAGGTCAGCTATGCATTGCTGGTGGGTTGAGGATCATTTCTGACCGTTTGAAGTGAGGTGGAGTGCTATTGCAATGTGGAGCATAAGAGATGCCATTGGCAAACTGAGGAGCTTTACTGGCCCGTTGAGGAGTGAAAGAGAATAGTTGTTGTGTGATGATGGAATGGTAAGTGCTGATAGGAAGAAAATAGCCACTTTGTGATACGAATGATAGGTGATGCCCCATAAAAGAAGTGCTTACATTGAAAGAAGCAGTGGTGTGGGAGGATCCAAGGTGTTGTTTACGTGGAACATGCTGAACCTAAGAAGCATCCTTGCCTGCAAATGAAAAAAAAAACACTACTGTTAACTGCAAATCCTACTGTGTTGTATTGAGTGTGTTCATGGGTATTTGAGCATCTATATGGAAATAGGTGTAGTAATCTTATGGAAAAACAGATGATTAATCTATTGTATACCAGTATATGGAAGATTCTTAGTGCTTATAGGGTATCAAATGTGTTAGTAAACATTAGCATGTATTTATTACTATATATGTTTGTATATAATATAGATCTTTATGAAGAGAAAGTCGAAGGTCCTAAACGAAAACCCTAGATTTACTATTAATGAACTCCTATAGCTATTAATTAGGGTAATATAAGAAACACATGAGATATAAATATAATTATATTACGAACATATTATGGGAATTTAAATCCTAATCGATATTGCCAAGTGTAGTTAATCGTTAAAAAATTGTATTATAAAATGATACTAATTACATAAAAAATGCATAAATTGAATTAAGTAGGGAATTATAGATTCTAAAACTACATAGAATGCTTATGTCATAAAATACAAGGTCAAATGGAAAACGATATTATTTCATAAGGACAAGATTAAACATGGGTTAAGGCAATTATAGACTGTGGCACATCGTTGTCTGGCCTGTTGGGTCTCCCGATCCTTTCAAGGCGGGTTCTCTAGTTTGTGTGATTACAATCTATGCTCGTCTAAAGGGAAATATACCAAGCAGTAGAGTAAATATAGAAGAGGAATTATTGTAAATATTGTTAAAAATGCGTTGATTATGTTCTGGCCAAAATCTCTCACAAGTGATTGCATATACCGAGTCCAGATTTCTCCTGGTTTGTTGGGAAAAGTTCATCCTATAGCTATTCCAATAAACATTGGGTAGGGGTACGGCAGAAGAAACATGGATGTTAAACCCCTCCAGAATCCTACCGATAATAAATTAGGAAAATTGACAGTCAAAGAATAGGTGGGAAGTAGTCTCTGGCAGCAAATTATAAAGGTAACAAGGGTGCGGATCAATAATGGAGGTAATTATTGAGTTAAGCCTAGTGATAGTGTCTAATTTATCGTGTAAAATGATCCATATAAGAATTTTAGCTTTAGCGGGGGCATTGATCCTCCATATGAGCTTGAAATAACTAAAATCTTTTGTTCCTAAGGTAATTAAGAACTTGTACCTCGATTTAGAGGTGTAAATTCCTTTTTTTATCCCAACACCACATCAAATGATTAGGATGGTCTTTAATGTTATAGTTTTCGTTCAAATGGATTAATTTTAGGTATTGACTAAGTATATTCCTATTAGATTTTGGTTAAATGTGATGTCCCTATTAAAGGGCGTCATTTGGGGTCTGTAAACATCTTTTATAAGATCGTTTTTGTTATTAGAGGCCAAAAATAAATCAGGTAATTCGTATTTCAATGCGATGGAGGATAATCAAGGCTCGTCCCAGAAGGGATGTCTTATCCCCAGAGTTAACGTTATATTTAATTCCAATTTTAAATATTTGATATATGTTGGAAATTTTCCTCTAGAAGAAAGATATTTTTTAATTATTAGGTGCGTTTAGATTTTTAGATTCAACGTAGTATAAGTTACTGATAATTTTTTTCCAAGGATAGGATTCATCTTCTAGAAATTTCCAAATCCATTTCCATAGTAAAGCGGTATTCAAAATCTTTAGGATGATGATACCCATGCCATCTTGGGCTTTGGGTTTTGCAGTCAAGACCCCAATTAAGGAGACAACTCAAATTAGATCACTACACCAGAAAAGACTTTTGGTAGCGTTGAAAAAACGCTACTATAACTTATGGTAGCGTTTTAGAGAACGCTGCTATACGACATGCAACTAAAAGTCTAAAACTTTTTGTTGCGTTGTAGTAAACGCTACCAAAAGTCACTTCTAAATGCAGCTATAGGTTTTTTCTGTAGGGTTAAAAAAACGCTACCAAAAGTCTTCATTTTTTGGTTGCATTTTTTGATTTTTAGTAGCGTTTTTAAAATGCAACTGTATAATTTTTATATTAGTTTACATTTGTTTTTGTAGCATTTCTGAAACGCTACTAAAAGTTATTGGTTGTTTGGTAGCATATTTTAAATGCTACTATTTACGGTTGATGGTTTATACCATTTCCAGCAATCGCTTATATACTATTCATATTAAAACGAACGATCAATCGCTTAATTTTCATATATTCAAACAAACAATTAAATCACATAATTAGCATATACAAACAATCAATCATATGATCATCATATTCAAATAATTGCAAAAACATGCTAATCTCACAATCAAATATAATATCCATAATCAATTCGATAGTAGTTTTTCAACAAAATAAGTCACATACTACAAGCATTCATAGACAAGTTTCCACAAATGGTACTAACAAAATACGACAACATATTTAACAATTAAATTCATGTTCGTTGCTTGATTACCAATAGTTCTTTGTTGTCGACAGTCTTCGCTTCGAAATAGCTAATTACCTACAAACGAGTTTAACAATCAACAATATATATATATATATATATATATATATATACACACATATATATACACACATATGTGTGTGTGTATATATATATATGTATGTATGTATTACCTGCAAACGCTAGCCTGGAAGACATTAGACGCCATTAGCGGCCCAACCACTGTTGTGGTGGTAGCAGCCTCTACGGCCATAAGGCAGCAGATTAGACTGCTGCTGTAAACAGCAGCAGCACATGCTGTTGTCGATAGGAGCCAGGCCGTCGGGCTGGCCACCCATCTGGTCACGTCCGTCCAGGAGCTAGTGCATAGCCAGATCGGGCTGGGCCATAAGCCCAACGTACCAAAAAATAGTAATAATACTATAAAAAAAATTACATTCTAATTTTAACTTTTCTTGGTCCAAATTGAAGAATAATCGAGGAAGAAATAATGTTGGATGGATTTGTCAAAGATAGTGCAGTTAGTTGATCTTATAAAGTTTGTTTATCTTGAATATATTTAAATGAATTATCACATTATCAATATTAAATTACTCATTCCAAACAATGATAATATTATCAGTATTGCTTAATTCGCCTTCCACGGTTATGTTGAGTATTGCTTAATTCGCCTTCCATGGTTATGTTATTTCCCCATCTGATTATTTGTGTTCAATCATATTATCAGTAAACCAATCTTACACTAACTGTAAATTTCAATTTATGTAACTTGTCTTTAATGAAATAAAGTGAAACTAAGCAGAAGATGATGTGAACCCTAAATTGTACCATTTAAGTCATTAGAGTAGGCTAACACTATACATCACACAGTGAATAATATGGCCTAGAAACACCATGTGTATAAACTATATATCACTGATTTGAGTGTATATATCAAATACTTACAGAGAACATAAGTCCGTGGCCCATACTGATAAACTCTATACCAAGAAAAGTAGTCAGGCAAATGAAAAGGTTAAATTGACTTTGAAAAAATGATAAGCTTTCTCATATTCGATAAGGCCTATCATTGGCCACTATGACAATAGCTGATAAAGCGACCAGTGGAGTGTATTGAAAAATAGTGCTAAGAATAGGAGAGCCAGCATCACTAAGAATAGGAGAACAAGAATTCAACTCATGAACTTTTCAATTTGAAAATCTTACCAGTTGTTAAATAGCAAGAAGTGAGAACCAGCAACATTCATGAGAGCATAAGCTATCATCTCTTTATTTCATCAACTTGATCATTTGCCTGTGCCAAACTTCGACCAACTGCTATACCTTCTTACATAATCAGATCAAAGTGATACATATATAATTACTGCATCGGTAAAATCCAATTATCATACTAAAACATGCACACAAATAAATAAATAAATAAATAATCCATTAATACCGCTAGTGCAATAAATCTTACAATTATTTCTGCTTGAAATGCAAGACTGATTTGAATCGCAGTTGTCCTAAAGATTTGGATTCGGCCTTTTCTTCAAATCACCCACCTATATTATATAAATAAAATCTGTATAAAGGTTACCAATATAAATTTAATTCTCAAAATAAAATAAAAAATCTTATTGAAAAATAATATAGGAATTGCTGCATCAGATGCACCTCCTTGAACCACCTGCTGCATCTAAGCTGGATTCAGCACAGGCTTCTGTCCAACAGTTGCTACTTTCTGTCCACATGTTTCTAGTGCTGCCTGGCTAAGTCTTCATGTCCTAGAGGAACTAACTCTGAGTGGAAATCATTTCCAGAACGACTTGTGTGCTACTTCCAGATTAGCACAATTTCATCTCTCTTATCTTAGGAAGCCGGATCAGAGTTCAAAAACAACAGTTTTGCAAGCCAAAAGCCCTCTAAAATATATTGTTGCTGCAATATAAAGTAGAATGAAGATTAATGGGAAAATAAAGAAATAGGATACTTGGTCATACTGTATTTATACATGTAGCTTCTAAAATATCCAAGGGAAAAAAGTAGGCATAGTTTGAGAGATTATTCGTCATCAATATTATAATAAAACTTTTAAACAAAGAATTTCATCAAGGTTTCGACATACATTTTACTATGCATGAAATTAGTCTAGGCATACTTCATGTTAAAATTTAAAGGAAAATCTATAAACCATTTTGTTATTTATCTAGTCATGTGTGGATGAAGAATGTGAACTATGACAGATGTATAATTATTGATTTCATGAAGAATGTGGATGAAGAATTTATCTAGTCATGAGGTAATGACAGATGTATAATTATTGATTTCATGATGCACGTTCAACATCAAAGTATGATGCATTCAGTTTGAAAATTTCTTGTCAAATGAAGCTAATTATTTGTACTGACCAATTATAATATTACGTCTATGTCTTATATTGGTGCAAAGTAGTTGTAAGTTGATTGAAGCAAGGCATAAAAATACCATACTTAATACATGAAGAAAAATTATGCCGTGTTGGTGGTAGTTTGATCATTCAAATGATTTCAGCATTTGGATGTCGGTCTAAATAAGCAGTGTACAAAGTACCTTTCATTATCTGCTTCCCTCTAATAGAAATTTCCCCAGGTTTGATTTTTAGACAGTGAAATTCCAGTTTCAGGGTCAATAATTTTTTACTCTACATTCCTAACAACTGTGCCGCATGATCCAGATTTCACCTCAAATGGCTCCTTAGCAAATGCTAAACACATTGCAAGAACTGGTCCAGCTTTTGTCATTCCATAACCCTGTATATCAAAGATTTTGTAAACAAATTACCATTTGTTAATTAATTTTCATGTGGTAAGTCAATTAAGAGAAAATAATAAGACTCTAACAACTACTGCTAGCTAATCCCTCAGACGAAGGTGTGGAACAAGAATATAAAAACAATCTATTTCAATTGGAATGCACCTTATATAATCATGCCATTGGGAACCAGCAAAAATCTAAAATAAATTGGTTGAAAGAAGGTGAAAAATGTACGAAATTCTTCTACTCAAAAATGTCCAGTACAAAAAACAGGAAAAATCCGAGTGGTATTATAAATGAACCTGGATAGCCTATATGTGATATAAACTCTATCCAATACATGGCCTTATCATACTTCACAGAGCTCTACAGTACTTCAGATGTTGGGAAAAAGTTTGATAAAATCATATGCAAGAAAATACTCTCAGACATAGCTAGACAATAGCTAGAATTAGAGGTCAATATTGAGGAAGTGAAATCTGCTACCTTTCAAATCAGTGAGGACAGTAGCCCAGGGCCTGATCGTATAAGCTCAAAAAAATTTAAGCATCATTGGGATATTATTAAAAATAATCTAGCAGCAATGGTACAAGGAATTTTTACAAGTGCACAGTTCATGAAAGAAATTAATCACACATTTATCACATTGGTGCCAAAAAAGATAATGCTAATTCCACATCAAATTACCGGTCGATTTCATGTTGCAATGTTATATATAAATTTATTGCTAACATAATATGCAACAAAATCAAGATTTACATGAATGATTTAGTATCCCTTAATCAAAATACATCAAATCGACTTGCTTTTATGTATGGATTTCCTGTTAATTTGGCTAACCTGATATATAGTTGTATCTCTACCCCGTACATTCTTAGTGATAATTGAAGGTAGCCCACATGGATTCATTACGAGTAACATAGGACTTAGACAAGGAGATCCACTATCTCCTTACTTTTTTCATGGAGAATGGCGATTTACCTGCCTAATTGTTATTTGTCTACTTGTTCCTTTTGATTTGGCACTATACTAAGTATAGAGGTTCATTTACGCATTGCAATGCAGGAGTGCTCGCTCGTTTGATTGATACATTAATTCACAACGTTACACTAACTTTCCTATACATCAAATCGACTTCTTTCTCTTCTCTTTCAATGGTATCATTTGGTGCATGTCTATTTTCCACGTAGCAATCCAAATCAATTCATGGCCGATTAACGTTAAAGGTACATCATATTGAAGTGTTTATCCCATACTTGTCTGTCTACGTCTATATTAATGCATTTATATAATACGGTTCTCTTGGTATATATAGAGTTGTTGGTTCAATAATTAGTAGGTAGTATTCTCTGCTAATCATTTGAGTACGCAAAAAAGTAGGAGCAATTACGATTTCACGTTCATGAGATCAATGATTCAATTAGTAGTTGTCCGGCCATACAATTAGATTGCTCCAACCACTCAAACATTATAATTACTCATGTATAACATCCCATATTGTGAAGTAAGTCAAACATGTCTATTGCACTGATAACTGAAAAGAACTTCTAAGTTCATTGATTCTTTAAGTTTGTTTTGCTATGCATGAAGACGTAGAAACATATGTTACTAGTTAATGGGCTTACTGTCTCGTATGTTTAGCGGCTTGCCCTATGTTATACATTTATATAATGGAAATCTATAGCAGTGCACAAAGATTCATAACTTCATAAAAGACACATTGCGCTTTATATGGAGGTTTACAAATTATAGCTGAATATATTCAAAAATTTACAAAAACAGTCCAAACCACATTTACGGTAAATGATAAAACCTAAATATTTTAGTATCAATGCACATTGAAATCCCTATGTTTTTTCATAACTAAAATATAGTTCAGGCGAAATAGATGTAACACGATTCATGTATCAGTGTAAGAAATAGTCTATCAACATAAAATGAATTTGATTGATTGGTTCACACTTTCAACCTCACCCATACAGGTATACTAATCCTTTTTTCTTTTTTGATATATAGTCTACTAATCTTAATCTGGGCACTGACAGATGAGGCAGCAAGTTTCTGTGCAGTTTAGGTATTCATAACCTATCCTGCCATTTCATGTTAAATCACACAATAATGTCAAGTATACAACTACTAAACACGTTTTTCAGTTGGAAATGAGAAGTAGTTTGCTATGCAAGTACTAAACAGAAAACAATATCATATTGGTACTAAACATTTAAGCCATTTCATCACAGCCACTTATGTCCTGGTAAATTCGTAAGTAGAAACAAACAATGGTTTACCCATGACATTTTTTAGGCAAAAGCACCCATAAGTAAAACTACATGCACATCAACTGTAAGTAAACATCTACATCCATGCACTTTATGTAGACAGGAAAGCGAGGTTCCATCTCATGCCGACAGTAGCAAAAACAGTTCCATCTACATACATCCATGATTCCGATATCATAAGATTGTACTTAAAATTATATAAATAGTTAAAATAAATACAAAATTTAGAATTATAGAAATAATTAACTAAACTCAAATACAAAATATTATATATAATAATAATAAGTAATTTCTTAATCTTTATGAAATTAAAATAATTATAATTTGTATTACAAATTGCTTAAAAAATCCTTTCTTTTCATTACATAACCCGAAATAGATTGTAAATAAAACATCTGTTTATATATAAATCTGATTATTCATAAATGATTAGTTAACTTATATAATAAGACAAAATAATATACTTTTAAAAAGTTATGAATTATTAATAGTAAACCATATCATAACTTATAAGTGTGCGTTTATATATATATTAGGCCAAATCAAAGCTAAAGCATTGCAAAAACATGGTCCATTAAGTCAAAATACGGTTCATAGGAATGACACTTATAATTTAATACACAGAGAAGAATATATATGTATAAACTTGAAATAGAAGCCGAGTAAAAGAAATGCCAAGTATAGTAGTGTAAAGTAGTGTACACAAAAGGCAGTAGGTAAATCAATTCTATCAAAAGTAAACCTCAGACAAAACATACATCAGCAAATGCCCAAACTACTCAACACACATATACCCACATATACGCTAATGCATGCATATATGTTAAATCTATTACTGACAATGCCTAGATTATAAATGCTCCTACCTACAACCATTATATTTACCGAGATGTTAATGGATAGCGCTTGTTCAAACTTATAAAGTATTTCAAATCAAACATAAATGAATACATTTGAAAGAATAAACCACCGAGAACAAAAAATAAATAATCTAAATAAGTATTTTACTGTCATCAACTTAAAAACTCTTTTTTTCTAAGTAAAAAGACAGATATAGGCAGGCAATAATAGGATTCCAAAATTTATCATAGCATTATAACCAAAAAAGCCATACCAGTAGACAAAAATAGACCCTAAACGTCTGCACTTGTCCCTTAAAAGCACACATCATATTAACCTAAGGGCTAGCCCAAAATGAAAACATAATTCAATCCAACCAGCTAGCACTTGCTGAAATCCATGCTGTTGGGAGCCTCAAATGAAGTTAAATGAACCGGGTCGTGCCTTATCAACTAGTTGCTAATAAACATATGGGTTGAGCCTAACACTCCTATTGCCTGGTGCAAAACTATACAGGTCGGGGGCTTATACTATTACAGCCCAACCCAAAACCATATAAGCTAGGTATGCTAATTTTGAAAATATCATAGACTCTAAATGACAGTTTAATGTCAAACACAACTAGTTAAACATAAGAAGACATGAGTCTAACCTCGTTTGGAGGATGCACTACAGAAGACCAGTAAAGCAAAGATGTTAACTTCAACTCACAGATAACTCTTCCATATATTCAGGGAAGGAAAAAATAATATGAACTTACAGTTCAGTGATGCAAATAATCAATAATCAAAATTAATACTGGCAACATTAATTCTATAAACACAGAAGCATATAAGTAATATTTTTAAGTAATATAATGTAAGCTACACGTAATTATAATACACACTTTTGAAATATTTTTTCTTCTTTCATTTTTATTTGGCTTCTACTTTCATGAAAATTAAATATCAATTTTATTTTAAATTGTAGATTTTGTATTTTGAAGAATTTTATTTGAATGTTAAACAAAAAGTTTGTTTTTAATATCTCTATAGTACTTATCTTTGTTCATGCTTATATGATTTAATTATTATTTTTCCATTCTTATAATTATCTTGCCTAATATCCAAAGTTCTGTTTATATTTTCACAGACACTCTGTTTCCACTTCAAATACTGATATTTTTAACAGTTTATCAATACAAATCATGCATCTTACTATGGTTACATTAAAATTATCAATATTTTATCAGCAAACATTGATGTTATATTTTGAATTATAAGCGTGCTACTACATATTAATTTAAATGTTGTGCACAGGGTCATTCACTTTCCAATATACAGTTGATAGCAAAGATTCACTGTTTACACCAAAGCATTTTTGCATATAAATTAAACAGAAGGCGGAGAGTAAGGTTCTAAACTATGCTTTATATTTTAACTTTTTATATGCTTGGTTTATAACATCCACTGTCTCGTTCATTCGATCAAGACTATGCCATTTTTTAATCACATTTCAGTCAAATTTCATTCACGCTTTTGGCATTGTGTACTTTCTGTTATATAATTACTATTCATGTTTTGACCTTCTAAAATCATAGAAATAAAGGTGAGTTATGTGGTTACACCTTGGATTAACAAAGTGAATATGTATATATTATCATGGATTAATGAATAGGGTTGTTATTCAAACAAGTTATTATCTGATAAGAATGTATGGGCTTTCAAAACCTTGAGAAAACTTGTGGATGGTGCTGCAACTAAGACAATATATATCCAAAGTTTCATATTTTTGTTAAAGATGGAAAAAAGCGAAATGACGGAGATTATCCTAGACCCATGGTTTTCCTCATTAGATAATAACTACAACAACTTAATGGAGATTAAAAAAAAGAAACAAATAAAATGAAGACATACATAGTTAAAAAGTGAAAACAATCATATTAGTTTGTAAGTGTTTTCTCATAGCTAATTTTGATAGTTATGTTTGTACATCAGTCTTTTCCTCCCCTCGACCATCTACTTTAAGTTTCAATGATTTTTTTGAGTTACAAAAAGCTTACATATTGAGCTCGTTCGTTTGTACAAATCAAATAAAAAGAATTAAAGTTTGGCAAATATGATTCACTCGAACAAACATAAAATTGGAGAAAAGGCACAAATAAGAAAACAAGAAAGGAAAGCATTGATAAACGACAACCATATGTGTGAGAGAGGAGAAATATATATTGGACTAGTTTTTATAAGAGCTAGCTGTATATTTTAGGTTCGGTCAACAAATCAACCTAATATAAATAGTCTCTTGTTTCCTTACCAGACTTGCATATATATCAACAAATGAACTAAATAAGGAAGATGAACTTATATATCATACTAATATAAACATAAACATAAACATGTGAACTAACGATTGTATTTATATTCTTCTACAACAATTCATTCACCAAATGCCTACTGTCTGACAAAAGACCAAAATTGAAGACTACTGTTGTGCTTAAAAGATTTCTGGCCTATGGAGCTCGTTAAATAGTGACCCAAATGTGAAAAATAAAATAAACAGAGCCTTATAGTACTAATATCTCAGCATACACAAAATATGATAACTTAATGGTAACCATCAATGTTAGCCTACCATACTAATCTTGTTCACTGGAATTTTGTTCTAAATATTCATTTACCTTCCTATTTTGCAACAATATATTTCAAGTTCATGGCTCAACGCAATATCACTAAGCATAAGCCTAACCTCTTTGTAAATTTCCTATGTATCATTATGCAAAGCTCTCTGCCGTACCATTTTAAATTGGAAAACAAAAAACAATTTACGTACCTTGAATCAGTTGTACAAAAGCAAATCCTCGGAGCAAAGGGTATCGACGATGGGGAGATGTAGAGCTATAGATCTGATTTGTTAAGGAGCGAAGGCGGAAATTTTGTCAAAGTATTTGATCGATCTGATTTGTTAAGGAGCTGTAGATCGATTTGATATGTTTAGGGTATCGACGAGGCGGAGATGCAAAGCTGAGATCTGAAAAAGGAGCATTAACGGAAATTTTGATGAAGGCGGAAATTTAGATGAAGCGAAAGTTTTGTGGAGGAGCGAAGACGAAGGAAGCTGAAGCGAGGGAGGGAAATTTTGATGAAGGCAGAAAAATTAGGTCAGTGGAGGGAAGGCTTGAAAAATAAATGTAACGAGCGGCAATGTTTCAGAAAAATTAGAATAGAACGTAACCAAGCCCCCCAAAACAAAAGTAAATACAATATTGGTTGCATTCACACCACAAACGCTACTAATAAATGCAACTAAATGTAGGTTTTCTTGTAGTGGATCTATCCGCTCTGCCTTTCGATAAAAAATTATTTTTGATGCTATTTATTTTTTTAATTACCCAGTTCAGGAATTAGTGGAACAACATCCAGTAAATCAGAATAGAGGATAAAACAGAGTTTATTAGGACTGCTACCCGCTCTGGACAGGTAGTTAGCTTTCCAAGCCAGTAGCCTGCTGTAAACTTTATCAATGATATTTTTCAAATCTTCCTTTTTTGGTTTTATGTAATTAAGTGTTATGCCTAAGTAGTTAAAAAGAAGTTTCAAGATTTTACAGTTTAAGGCATTAGCTACATCAGCCGTGTTATTTGATGTGTCGTTAAGAACAAGGGCTGAGCTTTTATGGATGTTGATTTTTAAGCCTAATAAGTGTTCAAAGTTATATAAGATAAGATGAGTGTCATCTGCGTATGATGAGGAAGATCAGAGCAAAATAAGAGAGTGTCATCTACGTATTGCAGAGAACTTATCCCATTTGAAGTAACTTCATTCCTTATGCTAGGGAGAATGTTATTTCTAATTGCAAGGGATAAGACTCTGTAGAAAACATCAACCGCGAGAACGAACAGAAGGGGTGGTAGGGGGTCATCCTATCGAAGGCCCCTCTTCGATTGAATTTTGTTTCCTTTAATGCCACTCACAGGAATTGAAAGGCCATTGGACTTCAAGATAAGGCTAATCCAAGAAATCCATTTGTCCGTAAATCCTTTGGCTTTAAGGACATCAAGCAAGAAACTCCGATCGATAGAGTCAAATGCTTTGGCAAAGTTTAATTTCAGCAGGGCACACAATATTTTTTCTTTGTGATAGTAGTCGATGAATTCTTGGGCCGTGGCAACCCCATCCATGATGTATCTTCCATGGATGAAGGTTGTTTGTGTTTTATCGATTAAGTTACTCATTTTATGTTTTAGTCCGTTAGCTAGCACTTTAGTAATAATTTTAACCGAGTAGTTAATCAAAGAGATGGGCCTAAAGTCAGATGGTTCTTCAGGATTCTTTTTTTTTGGGATTAAAATCACTTCTACCTGATTAAATCTAACCAGTTGAAGATTAATCCCATGGAATTCTTCAAAAAGGTGCATAATGTCATTTTTAATGAGGGACTAAAATTTTTTGATAGAAAATAATATGGAATCCATCGGGTCCTGGAGCTTTATCGCTCCCAAGCTCTTTAATAGCTGACTAGACTTCGTTCTCAGAAAACGGAGAGTCTATATCGGTTAAGGAGGTTTTTGTTTCGAATAAAGGGCCGGTCATTTTGCTCTAATTCTTTGTCTACTACTACTGCCGTAAATATTTCTGTACAGGCTGGTAAAAATATTATTTAATTCATTCTTCTCTTTATATTCAATACCGTTAACTTTGATCAATTTTATGGTATTCTATCATCTTCTACCATTGGCAATACGATGGAAGAATTTAGTGTTTTCGTCTCCCTCCTTGATCCATTGAAAGCGGGATCTTTGCTTCCACATAGTTTCTTCTTGGTCCATTAATTTGTTTAGCTTGGTTTTAAGTTATGTAATCTAGAAATTTCATCTATGGATAGGTTTCTTTGTTCGCTTGTCTTATCTAAATTTAGAATTTCATTTATAGTATTATTCTTTTTTATGTTTATATTTCCAAAAACATTTTTGTTCTAGTTCTTTGAGAATGATCTTAGCTCTCCTAGCTTGAATACCAGGTTTTTAGCGGCAGCGTTTATGAATCTATTATTCAAAGAGTTCCATTTTCAAATTACAAGGGTTTCAAAGTTCTCTTCTTTAAGCCATATTTTTTCAAATTTAAAAGGCAAGTTTCAGGGTAGCTGGTCGTTAGTGTTAAGGATGATGGGGTAGCAATCAAAAAGAATATGAGCTATACCAACTGTCTTAGATAGGGGGAAGGAGTCTTCCCAGTCGTCGCTAATGAAGAACCTGTCTAGGAGAGCCATCAATGGAGTTTCTCTAGTATTAGACCAGGTGAATCTCCTATCGATAAGCGAAAGTTCAATAAGTCCATTTTGGTTAATGAATTCATTAAATTCTTCCATATCTACAAAGTTCCCTTCTTTAGGAGCTCTCTCACCTGTATTTCTTGTCACATTATAGTCTTTTCCCATGAGCCAAGGTCCGTAAGAGAGGTTATGGAACTCTATAACTCGGTCCAAAGGAGTTGTCTTTGGATTCTATTATTGGGAGCATACACATTGGTGATGTTAATGATTTGGTTATTTTGAAGGTCTTGCAAAATAATGTGAAGCGAATGGAAATTAGCTATCGCTAAAGCAGTTTAAATCTATCTTTATGCCATATTGATAAAAATCCCCCCCACCCCGAGTTGCCAATGGCTAGGACGAATTCCCAATTAGTTAGGAGGCTTCCTCCAATAGAACTAATTATAAATAAATCCAAAGTTCTTAGCTATATGATATGCCGGGCTAGAGCTAATTGAGTTTAATACTACAAGTATATAAGTACTCCCTAAAAGAACGTGCTCACCTGGAACTATTGAATCCGACACTGAATCTGATTGGAGAAGACTCGTACTTCTACGTACAAGCTAGCTAGAACAAATCCACCTTTTGAATTTATGCCTGGAGCCAGAGGAACTCAAAGAGAAGGGGGCGGACTCAGGTGCACAAGCATTTCTAAGATCCCTCTCGCACATTAAAGAAGCTTTGGTTGTAGGGGAACCACACGCATCCTGCCCCGTTGAGTACTCGGTGCCACTTTCTGGTGCGAATCCTGTGGATACTGCAGGGACTGGAATTGAAGAAGCAATGGCCTATGCATAGACTTGTGAAGAATCGTGTGTGCAATTATAGGCAGAGATCATAATGCCTGATACTCTGTCGTCAACTAATTCAAGTGTCTCAACATAAATTGGGAGCGATTCCATCACCGGGATAGGTTCTGCGGTGACATCTACATTGACAGGAACACAATCATGGATGATACCAGTGCACGCCATGTCACTTGACACAAAACAGCGAAGGGTATCCTGATCCATTCTCATAGGATCTTTCCAAAAGTCCATGTCCACATCGGGAGCATGAACGAAGATGCTGTCAAGATAACTGCTCGTATCAGTCTTGGCCGAGTCAATACTGTAAGGTCGATTAAAGCCCTCATTTACTTCTGAATTATTAGAAGCAGGCGATGACTCGGCAAACAAATTATCAACGGCTAATAGGAGCAACTTAGAGAGTCGTAAAAGATTGTCGCAAACTGCTCCTTCGGTAGATCTCCGGATCTGATTTCTAAGTTTCAAGTAGCTAATGCTGAAATCAAATTTGTGATCGGAGGCTACCAGAGAGGACGAATTAGAAGTAGGGATAACGACTTGATAATTCAGTGCGGGTTCAACCAGACGAAGAATGCACCTGCTTTGCTTATGTCCGAAGTTCCCACAATGAAAACATCTGACCGGACCTTGACAAACTACGGCGCGATGATTCTTATATCCATAGCGAAAGCATATCGATTTAAGGTTGCAATTGGCTTGAGAGATCCATATACAACTGAAGAACTCATAATATTTAGGGATTGGGGTTGAGGGCCGCGATAGCCACTGGTAGGGATGAGGCGTGGCCGTATATGGTCTGATGAAGAGAGGGATGGAGGATTTAAGAACTTCGGCATAGGGTCTTGAGTTTGTGGGTAAGGAAAAGGGAGGCAAGTCATCTAAGGTTAATAGGGTAGATCGGAGCTGGTGGGATGAGGCAGATTGAAAAAATAGATCTGACGGTTCATGCTTTTGATAGGGAGATCTTATCTGAAGACATGAGTATGGAAGGGAGGAGAGGGGGGAGGCTACTCGTGAAAGGGGATTCCATGAATAGAGGTGGAGAAGTTTTTGCTAACAATCGGGAACGATGAGTAAACTATCGCCATTAATTTCACTTATTTTATTGATGAAGGTATATATACAAAATTTTGATTTATTATAGATTCATTTAAACATTAAAAATATGAAATATGTTAAGAAAAATAATTTTAAGCAGCAAATATTGAATTTCATATACATATGAATTTTTTTACCTATATAAAATAGTAGAGACAGTCATTTTATGTACCAAACTACCCTAAAAAATAATATAACCTTGACAAAAACCGGATAGATATTTATCAGATACGGATATAGCTATATCTACATCCGCATCTGTTTTTCGGATATCCGATAATTTCTCATATTTCGGATACGGATACAGATACGGACGAATATCAGATTTTTTTGGGTACTCACTGATAGCTCTAGATGCATAGGCATTGATACCCGCACAAACATCTATCCAGTCTCGCAACGTCCAAGAACCGCAAATCTAGGGAGCTAGTTTCCCTACGTATACCAACGTCCATATATATATATACACACACACAATTAAATTAATAGCCCGGGCCTTAAGTCGAGGTTCAACTACACCCATAATTCATTAACCGATCGATCGCTGGTCACCGGAGCGGTCGACCGGCTCTAGTGAGCCTGCTGACCGGTCATGGTTGTTTTATTTATTTTTCGGTTTAATTCGTTGTTCTTCTATGTTAATTGAAATTTTTAATTACAGTAACCTGTTAATTACAGGGAACCCCATTTTGTCAGTTTACAATCTCTAATGTTTTCAATTACAATTTCTAACAATTTCATAAACATGTTTGTTATCAAAACGAATTAAATCGAGTTTAGTATTAACATATATCAGTCTATGTTCAATTCAACAAAAAAGGTATTCAACCTAAACCAATTTTTATCCAACAGATTTACTTTATCAAGATTTAGATTTGACAAGAATCATATTCAAATAGTTTGAATTCTTATTCAATTTCCAATCTACTACTATTACTTGATAAACAATATTTTTGATTTAGTTTAACCCAATTCCAGATCAAATAGATACAAATGAACTAAATTACATATAAATCTCCATATTAATTATGAACCTACTTGCCTCTAAAAAGCTACCCCTTCCTTAATACGCTTGGAATTGCTTTTGCATGGTGTAGAACTTCCCTTAATTTGATTTGATCTCTATTTCTTTAATCTCTTGAATTTAATTTTAATTTGGTTTTGAAGAAATTTTGATTTGTGGGGAAAGAGGGTTCAGCCTTTAGAGAGACAGAGTTTTGTTATGCTTAGCTTAATTAGGATTCTGATAATTAGCCTAGGGTTCTATTTATAGGAGTGAACTAATCTCAACAGTTGGATCCAATATTATAAATCTGGATCGTTCGGCCAATCAAAACCCCAGTCTGAAAGGGACGATAGGTCGAGCGCTAGGGATCGACTGGTCCAACTACTGGTGTCGATCGGGGAAGCTTTCCCTATTTAAATATTTCATTCCTTAAATAACTGTTTAATAATTTTCATTTTCAAATTTTCAAACTTTAATAACATTTTCATACTAGCTCCGATTTCAAAACATTATATATGAAAATTGTTCAGAAAATCGCTGTGATCACAACATGTAAGTTTCATATCCAGATTCGAAAATCTGAAAAAATCCATTGTTACTCTTGTTATATTTAAATTTAATTCTTTTATTAAATTTTCGGAGTGTAAAATTATCCTCCCTTAAAAGGATTTGGTTCCCGAAATCTCTAAAAATGAGAAAAATGCAACTTATACATATGGAAGTTTATACTTACAACCATCTACTCATCCATCAATCACTAGCAATCGTTGTCCTTAGTTCAATCTAATGCAATATGTACATGTAGGCATGGAATGCATATGAACCCATACTAATGCAAAAATTAGGCGGTCACTCGATCTAGTTAACCTTCTAAAATGCAAGTGCTTATGCCATATATCCAAATGTATGCAACATCCTAAGTAAATATATTGGCAATTCTACATGATACGCAACCATTCAATTCATATGCAGTAACCATATGCATGTAGCCTAATAAAATAAAAAAAATGATGGTGTGCGTGTATACTAACTCTAGACTATATTTTCCTAAATATGCAAAGATCTATATAATAAATCATCCATTAGCATTCACCATCCAAAACATGTCATAATGACAAGTTTGTAACCATTCCTAGCATCTAATTGTCCCTACCTATGGGATATACTAAGCTAGAACCTGAACATATAAGTAGTTTATACTTATTTAATTAAAATGGAAATGTACGAGAAAGGAGTTTTGAATAGGTAGCTAGGATCTTCTCCTCAGGCTCATGTGTACTCTTCGCTGGATCGTCTCCCCACTGAACCTTAACAAGCTTGATAACTTTATTGCAGAGTCGCTTTGTACCATGTGCAAGAATATGAGTCGGTGCATGACGAACAAATGACTCCCTCTCTACTCCACTTCTTCTAGCTAACTCGGCTCAACCACAGTGGTTGTATCGTGTAGATACTTCCGCAAGTGGGAGACATGGAAAACGTCGTGTACTCCTGCAAACTTCTCATGAAGCTTCGCCCTATATGCTAACTTCCCCATTCTACCAGTGATCGAAAAAGGCCCTACAAACCTCGATGTCATCTTTTCCAAACTACCAAATCTCATGACATGCTTAAGTGGTGAGACCTTTACAAAAACCATGTCGCCCACTACAAACTCTCGCTCCGTGCGTATCCTGTCAGTGTAAGATTTCTACCTATCTTGAGTGGTTTTCATCATTCTACGGATCAAGTTTACCTTCTCTGATGTCTTCTCACCATATCTAGTCTAAGAATAATCCTATTCGTAGTGTTCCACCAACAAGATGGTGATATAGAAGGTCTTCCGTATAATGCCTCAAATGGTGTCATCCTAATACTCGCCTGATAGTTGTTATTATACGTAAACTCCACTAATAGTAAGTGATCCTCCTAAGAGCCTCTAAAATCCAAGATACAAATTCAAAGCAAGTCCTCCAACACCCGATTAGCCATCTCCGTCCGTAAGTTGCTCTATGGATGATAAGTGGTGCTCAAAACTCAACTCAGTGCCTAAAGCCTCCTATAGACTCCTTCAAAACTCACTGGTGAAAATAGGATCTTGATTGCTAACAATACTAGAAGGAACTCTATGTAACCTAACTACCTTCCTCACGTATAGTGTCACCAAAGTGGCAGCAGTCCTCGTATTCCTAACTAAGACAAAATGAGCGCATTTGGTCAGTTGGTCAACTAAGACCCAAATACTCTCATTACCCTTCCTACTCCTAAGTAGCGCTTCAAAGAAATCCATAGAAACATTCTCCCACTTCCACTGTAGAATATTTACGGGCTGCAACAACCCTCACGGCTTTTTCAGCTCCGACTTTACCCTCTGGAAAGTCATATATCGGGCCACATATTCTTCCACATGCTTCTTCATACCAGATCAATAAAAGACACTCTTCATGTCATGGTACATTTTATCTCCGTCGGGATGAATGGTCATCCTAGAACGATGAGAATCAGCTAGTACCATGTCGATCAAATCCATAATGAGAGGAACACATAATCTACCATCTCTTCATAACCACCCCCTTGAGTCAATGGTATAATGCCTCAAATGACTCGACTGCTCTACCCTACTAAGCTTCTAAAAAATATCCACTAACTCCATGTCGCGCTTCTGGCTTGATCCAATGCAGTCCATAAGTGTGGTCTGCACATCCAAAGCTGCCAACGAATCTGAAGTGATGTCTAGCGATGGTCGGAAATCAAACGTACAAATAAACTCCAAGAGCTTCCAGTCTAAGAATATAGGACTCAACACTGCATGCTTCCTACTCAAGGCATTGGCTACAACATTTCCTTTGCCCGAAGTGTCGTAGATATCGAAGTCATACGATGTTAAAAACTCCATCCACCTTTTCTGCCTTAGATTTAAATCCTTATGGAAGAATAAATACTTCAGAGACTTATGATCTGTATACAGCTCAAATGCTCTCCTAAATATAGTGTCCTCATGACTTGAGTGCAAAGATGATGGTTGCCGACTCTAGATCATGGATATGATAGTTTCTCTCGTGGACTTTCAACTACCGACTAACATAGTTCACCACTCTTCCTTCTTGTATCAAGATCGCGCCCAACCCATACCGCAAGCGTCGGTATACACTATGATACCTTCATACCATCGGGTAATACTGCAAAAGGTGCACTAGTTAATGCCTCCTTCAGCTTGATAAAAGCATCCTCACACTTTGAGTCCCATGGGAAAACCAAATTTTTCTTTATAAGGCGAGTTAAAGGGGTAAAGATTTTTGCGAAGTCCTTAATGAACTTCCTATAGTAGCCTGCCAAACCATGGAAACTCCCCCACTTCCGTGGATTCTTCGACACGTGCCAATCCTGTACTACAGCAACTTTACTAAGATTGACTACCAGCACACTTTTAGAGACAACGTGCCTCAAAAAGCGTACCTCCTTGCGGCAAAGTGATATTTAGAAGACTTCGCCTTCAACTTACACCCATAGAGTGTCTCGAGCACTTCTTCTAGATGCAACATGTGCTCCTCCTCGCTTTTCGAATAGATTAATATTTCATCAACAAATACCATGAACTTATTAAGCAACCCTCTAAAAACTAGACTCATTGAATTAACAAAGTAGGCGGGTGCGTTGGTCAGTCCAAAGAGCATGACTAACCACTCATAAAGTCTTTTGGGTCTACGAAAAGCGGTATTTTGAATACTATCCCCGGCCACACGCAACTGATGGAATCTAGTAGCCAAGTCAAGCTAAGAGAACACCTTTGCTCCAACCAACTGATCAAAGAAATCTCTTATGCTGAGCAATTGGTAATGATTCTTCTTTATCGACTTATTCAGCTTACGATAATCGATGCAAAGCCTAAGAAAACCATCCGCCTTGGCAGCAAAGACAACTGGAGCTCTCCACTCTGAAATACTCCTCCTAACAAAACCCTTCTCCAATAGCTCATTCACTTTCTTATTCGTTTTGCATCTCTCTTTAAGGGCCACATGCCTCAAGATTAAGGCAACAGGTCTAGCATTCTCCCCAAGATCAATTTGAAACTCAATCTCCCTCTGGGGTGGAAGACAAGTGACCTCAGAGAAGACATTTGGATAGTCTCTAACTACTGATACCGATTCTAACTCATAATGTGATAGGTCTAAAGAATATAGGTAAATCAGCATAACTGAACCTCTGGGATCGCAATAAATTTCTAGACTACGTCCACTACAAGTACCCAACTTAACAACCTTGTTATCACAATCTAAGATCGCCTCATACATGGTCATACGGTCCATAACCAAAATCAACTCAAACCCAAAAAATCCTAAGAAAAAAGCATCGTAATCGAACTCGACTCCCAAAATAAAAAAATTCAAACCCCTACATATCATAGATAAATAAACTGATCCTCCAATAGGGTTTGATACAATTATATGGTCTATAACGATGCTAGTGTCTAAGTGCAACTCAACTACAAATCTACTCGAGATACAAGAGTGTGATGCCCCAGTATTGAGGTATGCATAGGTAAATCAGATAAAGTTAACACACCTTCAATCATGGCCTTCTTCCTCTTGTCTGCTACTAGAGGTGCACTCGAGCTGGGAACAACATCCAACGCGTAAGCTGAAACTTGGGTAAGGGTCTTCTGAGGTGCTGGGCACTCCTGCCTCATATGCCCGAATTGATTGTAGTTGTAACACTTGGCATCGAGATGTCCGTCTTGCACTCCCTGCAAAATGCCCCTTCTTACCGCATCTCCTACCCTACATCGCATGCTTCTTAATCTTCCCCTTCACCCCCATTCCGAGCTCACTCTTCACTTCCTCCTTAGAAACAGTATTCAGCAAGGCCATCTCCCCCAAACTAACAAAATTCGCACCCATGGGAATATGGTTAAGAGCCAAATCTTGAAGAGGTTGATTCAGCCCTTCGTAGACTTTATAGCTTTCTTATGAGGGGTATTTATCAGCTCCAAACCAAACCTAGCTAACTCGTTGAACTGATTCATGTATTCCTTCATCGACATCTCTACTTACTACAAATGTATAAACTTCTCTAACCGTACTCCCTCCTCTACCCTAGAAAGAAACTTCGCCTCAAAACGCCTTTTAAAATCTCCCCAAGCAATCTCTCCTTTGTCAATCTCTGCCACTACCACATCCCACCAATTTAAAGCCTCTCCCTGTAAATGCCAGGTGGCAAGTTATCTCCTCAAGTCATCTCTAAGATCCATCAATCCAAAAATCCTCTCACAAATGCAGATCCATGTGTTCGAGTCTACATATGACTCGGTCCCTATATACGGCTTTCATCCTAAACTCGCAAAGTCCTTACGTAGCTTGGCAAAATTGACAGCATGTGGATGGGTTGGAACTACAACACCTGACGCCTGCTTTGTGGGTCCTTTATTGGGGTTAAGCTCGGCTTATCCTCTCGCTTGCAGATACTACCAGAACCAAATTAGGACGTTCACATCCGGAATCTCAATTGCATCACTTAAGCCCTGTGAAGTTAAAGCCCCATGAAATCCCCATTGTAGCGCATAGTGCTCTTCGATCACTACGCTACTTCAATTTAGTGCAATTAAATAGTAGATCTGCTTTAACCCCTGCTATTTTCTATTAGACCTGCTGAATCAAGGCTTTTGTTTTTCCTGCCCTGAAACTTCATTCCGCTTTGAAAGCCATATTTCGACCCGGGCGTTTTCTAGCATTCGTTTTAGCAACATTAGCATGAAAAGGTTGATTTGACTATTTCTCCTTCAAACTAAATCAACAAAGTTAGAGTAAAGACCTAAATTTAAAGCATAAGTGCTTAATATAAGTTAGAAATCTATTATAGTCATCACGTTTAGTCTGCATTTGATATTCTTTGATTTGTTACATAAGATTAAATAATGTTTATTTTTCCAACACCAATGATGTGAGAATGGAAATAAATTAACTTTAAATATTTTGTTTTATATCGAATGAAGCTTTTTGTACCTCCATTGTTTTCTGCTTTATCCCCGCTTTAACTTTTTGCACCTTCATCGCTGTAGAACCGCTAAGCACTTTAACTGTACAGCCTAAGCCTCAACCAGTAGGATCAATCATCCTTTATATGTATGATTTAGGAATTTATTAGCAACTTTTCCACAGGTAGTGTTGGCAAGAATAAGGGAAAGTGTTTTCGTATTATATTTATATATAGATCCTTTGAAAACCTTTTTGCCTACATTTATACACACTCTAAAACCCATTTTAAAAACTTTTTGAAAACCTTTTTGGAAAACTTTTTTTTTCAAGACCTTTCAAGAACGTTCTCTCAATATGCACCTAATCCCTAAGGAATTTTAAACCTAGGCTCTAATACCAAGTGTGACATCCCGCACCTCTCAACACATTGATCCAATGCCTAGGGTGACTTTTGGACTTATGTTGATGCCAAGAGATACGAGCTATTAGCGTTTTAAATATTATAAAGACTAAAGATATAAGAATAAAATATAAGACATTCTACACTTTCAAATCTCACAATGGAAGGCGAAAAAATATAAATATAGAAAATACTCATCTTGGAAAATATCCAAAAAACATAGTCTCAAAAACATACATATACATTTGCAGAGTTTAGAGAAATACAACATAAAGTATGATAAATACTAAGTATGATAAATAGTTACATGGAGACTAATAGAAAATAATAAGCAGCTCCACTGCTAAGCTCACCTCACCACATACTAATCACAGGGCCTATCACCTATTGCCCTATCCTCCTGTGGTGGGGGAAAAAGAAAAGAAATAAGTGGAAAACAAAAGTTTGGTGAATGTGTTACATCATTAATATATGATGATCACATGCAATTGACTTTATTTATATCCTATTGTCTATGAATCACTAGTTTTATTTATCTAAGGGGTTTAATTTTAAACACACCTACAATAAAATCTTGTGAATGCTTACACTGGGGTTGAACAATTAACTATATCTCAAATGAACCATAGATCAACTCATAGCTACTGGGACTACTCCAACATAGGATCACCTACAATATCAACCTTGGGACTACATTCCCAAAGTACGACTACACGTATCTTATTTATGTATTGAGGAGGAGCCTGCAATGTTGTCTCAAGGTCTCTACATCCATGTCCACCTTTCAATGGTAACATAACACCACTTATCGCACCGTGTCGGGATCCATCAACAACGTAGTACACGTTTGCGTTGTTGTGCATACCATGGAACTCCCGTTAATGCCGGACCACACACTTCTCCAGACTTCATCGTTAGTGTGCGCATACACTATAGAACCTCATGTGAGTGCAATTTGCGATAGAACCGCCCCAGTCAAAAATCAACCCCACTGAATAAATGGTGCCTAGGGCTTGTTGTCTACGTACACATCTATCTAATGCCACAACATTTAAGAACCGTAAACCTGAGGAGCTAGTTTCCCACTTATAACAAGATCCATATATATATATATGATATATATATTTGAAAATAGGTTCCTTTTATTACTTAATACATAAATAGAAATTACAAGAGATACACAGCAGTAGCCCAAGCAATACAAGGCTACTTCTCTACTTTATCTACTTAAATACAATAGATAAACACATTAACCTACACATCAATCAATTACCTGTTATACACCAAGCACAAAGTTAAATCTCTTCATCCCATTCTCAGTGATAACTTCTACCAGTTGATTGCGTGAGAGTACAAGCGTGGTCCAGCAGGCAGTGTATCGCACTCCTTCTCCAAAGGACTATGACAGCTATTCTTCCATCAACAGACAAACCAACTACAACTCTATATCATGCAACCCAAAATTATGGAATCGAACATCACAAAAAGGGAAACTGCCCAACCACCGAACACATAACTCCTGCTTACTGCGACTAAAGAAATTAGCCCAAAGCTAATTTTGGGATTCGACCATAAATGGTGAACACCCATTATCTGAAGGTTGATGGTAGACAATTCCCATATCTCACCGTTCCAATTTGTAGAATCTTGGATCCGAGTATCCCAATTTGAATTGGAGTTGTAAAACAACTTAAGATTTGGAAATTATATTTGCAGTTTAGCCTATTCGCAAATAACCATAGAGGAGGAATAATGGTAGACATTGATATTCAGCTCCCTCAATACAAACTATACATAAGGCACTTAAGGATTTTGTGCCTATCAGTTTCAAAATCCCTTAAGATAATAATTCTGAATCAAGATGGGATGTCAAACAAAGAACCAAATCCTAATATTGAATTTTGATTGCAAGAGTCTTACCCAAACTATGTATCAGAAAGTCGACCTAAGAATCCATAAAGTATAATGTCGATTTCACCTATAATACAGATGGTGTGCCAGATATTGCATTCTGGATATTGCATTGAAATTGGTGAATCGACATAAGTTATTGGAAGTTTGGGCCACTTTTTCGCCAATCGACCCCTCAATTTCACCGAATATGGATATACCTCATCAACGGATACTCATTCCCAACTAAAACAAAATCTGAAAAAACCATTAATCTTCTTTATGACGATTAGAACATCAGATCGACTCATTGATAAAAAACTTACACAGCCCTGAATACGGTTTAGTTGGCCTTGAATCTCACTGAGTCTAAGAGCCATGAATCTGAGGCTAAACATTCACCGTATTCTAACTGATACTCAACCAACAAAAATTTGACTAAAAATTTCTCAGATTTCGTAGCTTGAACGAATCATTCGCATTCAATTCCAGGATAACCACTTGTCTATACACACACATACACACACATACACATACATAATTAAATTAATAACCTGGGCCTTAGGCCGTGATTCAAACTGCGCCTAGAATTTGTTAGCCGATCGGCCGCTTGTCACTGGAGCGATCGACCGCTTGCCGTCGACTGTCTCCAATGTGCTTGTCGACCGATCGTGGTTGTTTTTTTAGGTTTAATTCATTCATTCTTCTTTGTTAATTGAACTTTTTGTTTACAGTAAACTGTTAATTGCAGGGAACCGTATTTTGTCAATCTATAATCTTATGTTTTTTATTACAATTTCTAATAATTTTATAAACATGTTTGTTATCAAAACAAATTAAATCAGGTTTAGAATTAACATATATCGGCCTATATTCAATTCAACAAAAAAGGTATTCAATCTAAACTAGTTTTTATCCAACAGATTTACTTTATCCAGATTTAGAATAGACAAGAATCATATTCAAATAGGTTGAATTCTTATTCAATTTCCAATCTATTACTATTACTTGATAAACAATATTTTTGATTTAGCCTAACCTAATTCCAGATCAAATAGGATATATAAACTAAATTACATATAAATATCCATATTAATTATAAAACCACTCAACAGCCATCCCTTCCTTAATATGCTTGGAATAGCCTTCGCTTGGTGTAGAACTCCCTTTAATTTGATTTAATCTCTTCTTCTTCAATCTCTTGAAATTTTTTAATTTATTTTGAAGAAATTTTGATTTGAGGAGAAAGAGGGTTCAGATTTTAGAGAGATGGAGTTTTGTTATGCTCAGCTTAATTAGGGTCCTATTTATAGGGGTGGAAATTAATCTCAGCCGTTAGATCCAATATTATAAAATTTGTGTCGTTTGACCAATCAAAACCGTTGTCCAAAAAGCGATTACCTGTTGATCGCTTGGTTTGGAGTGGTCGATCGTTAGGGGTTGACTGGTCTAACCACTAGTATCGACCAGTGGAGCTTTTCCTATTTAAATATTTCTTTCCTTAAATAATTGTTTAGTTAATTTCGTTTTCAAATTTTCAAACATTAATAACTTTTCATACTAGCTCCGATTCCAAAACATTATAGATGAAAATTGTCTAGAAAATCTCTACGAATGCAATGGTGTATGTTTTGTAACCAGATTCGGACGTTTGTAAAAATTCCAGTTTTACCCTTGTTATATTTAAATTTATTCTTTTATAAAAAATTTTGGTTAAATTTTGGTGGTATTATAGTTATCTTAATGAACAACTAAGTGAAAAGCCTAATAGGGAATGGTCATGTAGTATGTTTGGTAGATGATGCAAGGCTAGAGATGGTTGTCGAGAAACCAAAAATGCAATGTAAGGCCTAATATGGCAACCGAACCTGAAAGCATTTGTGTAAGGCTTGTAGAGGCAGCCATTCAAACTAAAGAAGCAAATGGGTGTAAGGCATAGGATGGCAAACATGGGAATGATGGTAAACATAAGGCCAAGGTTGGTGGTCTAGGAACCGAAAATGAAGTAAATGTAAATCCAGAAGTGGCAGTTGAAATAAAAGTGTGGGTGTAATGCCTATGTGGAAAATGAGAACAAAATAGGCATAAGGCTGAGAGTGGAAGCCAAAGTACGATAGTAAAAGTAAAAGGCCTAAGTGGGAACCGAAACCGTTAGGGTATTGATTAGATATGGTAAACTATGTAGGCATAAGGCCTATTTGGCAGATACGGTTATGACTTTAACCATATACCTTTAGCAGAGGATTTAAGGCCATAGGGCAGCGAAGACTAAGGTATTTTGGTTGGACTTAATTTCATATATGGGTATGGGTCAGTATTCCGAATAGTTCAGTTTCGAATATGGCCTTATGGTATGTGTAAAATACCTAAGATTGTGTATGCTTAAACTTAAAGTCAAATAAATGAATGTTGTGTTATAGTGAAGGGAAAACCCATTCTTTGCTTTGGTGGCATAGTTTCACTATATTCAATGTTTGGGGTAATATAGTACTCATACCACACTTTATGTCTGACCTGTGTAACCATGTTTTTGTCATTGTTTTCCTACAAACTCATGGGTGCTCATTTGAGTAAGCTGAGTTTATGGGCTTAGCTAGGTTGTATTTTAGGATGGATGAATAAGGCAAGCCGAAGACGAAGCAGAAGGTTTAGGTGTTATATCTATTATGTTTATTTTGTTGTACAAAGTGTTTATATCATCATCTTCATATGCTGGGCATAACACTCATATTTATGTTGTATTATATTTGTGAACCCTGCGTGGGCATGAATATCATAGACTAATTATAAATAGTAAACTGCAATGATGTGTTTCTTACTTCTAATTAATATCTGCTCTTTTACTTATGATCGTATTATTCAACTGATTGCATCTCTATTACCAAAAGATAATTCCAAGGTGACAACAACATGTAAAGGTCCATCTTTGGGTTTCAGAATGTGGGATGTAACATTATCGGTAACTGAGATGTATGATTGAAAAGTAGATACAAAATAATAATATTATAGATCCACTCACTGAGGCCCATTCTCAGTTTTGTCTAAGAAAATTGTTCGATCATATGGTTATGAGTCACCATAATTAGTCCCACGTGCAAGTGAGAGATTTACAGAGCTAAGGGTATGCTCGTGGGAAAATTACGTAATTTAATTATATAACTTAACTCTTATAGAAAATTTTGTTTGGAATGAAGTAAGTTTTTGGTTTTATTTTCTATTGTACATATTATTATATTGGAGTGGTGACCCACTATTTTAAACATCTAAGATCAATTATAAACGACATCAAAATATGCTTACAACTAGTTTTAGATATTAATAGCAGTGGACCTAGGTAGACAAAATTTAAAATCCTTATTCGGAATGGTGTAAAACACCTCCAGTCATATACCTAAATCTAGGATTGAGAACTATGTGAAAAGGAGAAATGATCTTCATACAACCTATGTACTGATCTAATGATTCTTACTATCTAACTACTTTCTACTCTCCCGCCATGCTTCATAAGAATCAATTTTTAAATTTATTAACTATTAGATGTAGGACAAAAATAATATGGGTCTTGAACTAAGTCAACCTATTTACCCTAATTGGTCTGGTAAGTAGCTAAGAAGAGTAGGATACTGGTATCCAAACTTCATCCTAGATTCTACTTTTTCTTAGACACTACTAAGATAAAAATGTCCATTAGCCGACCTAATAGCATCGAATAATTCTTCATATCCTAGATGTTAAAATCAAAGATGGTTTAAATAAACAAAGTTTATTAAACCTCCTTATTAAATTTTACCTAATTAAACCTTCATTTATTAATCCACCTTTTTAATCAAAATATCCTTTTATTTTGAAAAATCTTTCTTTTAAGGGATCCATGAACACAATACCCGGGTTTTACTTTAAAAACATTTTGAAAACATACATATATCTTGAGTAACTCCAAAATGATGTCAAGAAACTAGGTACTACCAAATAGTATCATGCACCCCTTTACTAAGAAGGGCAATACTGAAGAGAAGTGTTTGCCATCCGAACACATCTCTTACCCATTTTTAGTCATTTCCGAGACACTCGAACTAGTTAATAAAAAATATTTCTTCTTTTTCCAAGTTTCTTCTCGAAACAATACTATTTATAGACAAATAGTTTTTAACAAAATCATCCACTTGCTTTGGATTCATTTGGATTTGAACTTGTTTCGATTTGTACAATGACAAAGATAATAATTTACCAAGTGTGCTATCCTATCTGCCTAAGCAAACATTCGATTGTCACTTAGAAGATTATTCTGATCATCACAAAACAGATTAAGACTTATTCCTCAACTCTCCAAAGAAAACCTTACTCTCAAACTTAATTTTAGAATACTTATATCTTAAAATATCTTTAAGAAAAATTACTACTATTTTCCAAAATCATTTAGAATTTATTATACCGGGATTTAACATTCTCAAAACCCTTTTCATTTTTAAAACACATTTAATAGTTATGATTTGTAAAATCATCTCTCTTAATTCATCTTATAAAACTATCTGAAGATTTTCTTTTAATAAACACCTTTATTAAAATTCAATTTTTTACCCTACATATAGTTGAACGCCGCCTTATAGTCAAATTATGAAACTTAATTCATAAGGTGTTCGATTCAATGTTCCTACAAATTCTATCTACCCAACCCATGATGGAAAAAGGAAATCTACTATTAAATTAGATAATAGTCGATGCTCAAAACTAGACGAGCATAACTAGTTAAACCCTAAATGCTAATAAATAAATATTATTAACTCCTAACCCACTCTCCTCATAGATAACTACCTAGATTTTGAAAATCATCCCTTTTTATATATAGAAAATATATTCTTAGGCAAAACTATTTCATTTACCAAACTTAAAACAATATTATGTCTATTGAACTTGTTCAAGTGTTTAGGAAATCCCTATCGATAACGTTGATCAGATGCATTGACCAGAATTCTTAAGCCACTCAACAGGTCAAACAATACAATATAAAACATTTTTATTCACTAAAAGATACGCACTCAAATATATATTGCACTCGGACTCATTCTAGGGCACTACTGACCCTATCTATAATGAGTTTACCTCACCAAAGCCTAGGTGTTCACTCAACCTAAGCTCCGATACCAAATGTAATGAACTGGATTTTCGATCCTCGAAAATCGCCACTAATCTTTCACTTTATTGCATGCCGAGCATTCAAGTGCCGAAAAACCAATCATTAGGGTGAAAGAAAGAAAAGATAGAAGAGAAGAAACTAAACAGCACAGAATCTCAGAACGTAACGGAATAATATATATTACTTAATATAATATATTACAAAGTCATTTCAAAAATGTTACGTCAGAGTCATACTAATACAAATTCTACCGTAGGACAATTATAACAGTCTGTCCATACCTAACTGATACAACATACATATAATACAACCGAAAACAAGGTAATAACTAGCTATCGATGAAGCCATCTGCTCCAAGCTCCTCCAAAATGAATCTACGGAAAAAACCTAAACTATTTGGCTGCCCATTCAAATTTGAGCACCTAAGAGTTTAGGAAAAGAAAATAAACTCCGTGTCAGACATGGGTCTAGTGTGAGAAAAGCATAAGTCTTTAACTTTATAAAAATCTTTAAATCAAACGCATCTCGTAAGATCACACCACACATAAATACAGATGAGTTTTTACCTTACGCTAACTAAAACATTTGTATATAAAATCGAGTGATATTATAATAATGTCTATGGTTTCAAATAAAATATGAATATAGCTAAAATGCTTGCATGTCACATTTCAACGTAGTTGGGTACATCTAAAACCGTAAAGGCCTGTATTGGAGAATGGATTCCATACTATGGAAAGGTATGGGACTACCTTTCGATGGTACATCCCTATAAAATGCACTTGGAATCTGACAAGAAATTCTTGTACCCCTGCTACACAGAGCCGGCTGGCCCTTTAACATGGCAAACCGGATTACTCAATCCCTTTTTAACACCTAGGCCTTATACTATCACGGTGTTTGCATGTAAAACAACTCGAATATGGACAATCAAGAATGGGATGGCAGCTCCTAAAGGTACCTGACCACATAGCTCTGCTGCATACCCTGTTTTTACCATTTTCCTGCTTGTAAGGCTTGAGGCTACGAATTACCTTCTTTCATACTAGAAAACCATCTAGGAATTCTAACACTGCCCTCCAGGCAGAGATACAATGCCGGCATTCATCCATGCAAGTTGTTCCAGGATCGAACAACATTCCACATTACTATCTTACATTTTGGAATCACCCTAAGGGAGAATAATATAACTCCATAACATACTTCAATATGATTTATGAACGATATTAGTTTGGAGTGGTTCAGATAAATCTGGGAACCTCTTGTTGGATCATAGGTTTTGATTGTTGACATGAAACAACAATTCACAAATCTACGACTTCGACAACATCCGGACTCAACGACTCAAAGTATGGTTCGTATAGTTATATATTTTAACAAGAGTCATCAAATATGTATATAGAGTCTAGTTTAGTGCTTTGTTAAAATATTTCCTCAAGAATCATCATTCACATTCAAATAAACTTGCATGCATATTTTAATAAAAATCATGTTTTCAAAAAATGCATGGAGCAGGGCTCGAACCCGGGTCACTAGTTTAGAAGGCAAGTGCTTTAACCAAATGGGCTATAGTAGTTTTTGTTTAACAACAGAACTCGGTCGACTGAATACATTCAGTCAGTCGACTGAATCTATGCACTTTTGAATGCACATGCACGTTTTTGAATTCAATCGACTGAAGCTTCTATACCAGTCGACTGAATTGTATGTAACTATCCTTTTTTTAAAAGACGCTTCCTTTTTGAATAGCCTTCTTCCTCACGAAGAGTTGCAGCCATTGCTATTCATTGAGAACTCTTCACCAACAGTTGCAGCTCCTTATCTACTATATATATGCTTGTGTTCTAATGATCAAATAACTTCAATTACTTTTCTCTCTTGCTCTAACTTGAATTATATTCTCCGAATCTATTTCTTTCTTACATTCATATATTTGTTGCTTACAATCTCAATTTCATATCTTTCATGCAATTTGAAACTTCCTATTCTTCATATACACACAATCATACACATCATACTTGAGGATAAGATTATAGGAAGGGTGTACTATAAGTGACAAATCTGTGTTATTCAGAACACATAAAGTCAAGTTAAATCCAGTTTGTAAGAAAGTCCTATTCGGTTGCTCAGGTGGTCAAGTCCTATTATGTTGCTCAGGCGGTCAAAGTCCTGTTCGGTTGCTCATGCAATGTAATACTTGTTCCTCCGGGTTAAGTGAGGGTTGCTAGCTATAATTCTAGAAGGAGTCTGGGACTGGACGTAGAATGGGGGTTCGAACCGATATAAAAATCTCTGGTATCATTTTATTGCTATTATTATTATTTTACAGTTGTTTACTTTACTATTTATTTTTATACTCATATTCTGAATCAGTAGATAACTTAGTTTATATCGCACTACCACTACATTTGCATTGTTTACAACTATTGGCCATTTCGATCCTGTAGCATAGCAGTCACTTTCACCTCTGTCTCTAAAACTAAG
Source organism: Allium fistulosum (assembly GCA_030737815.1). Lineage (NCBI taxonomy): Eukaryota > Viridiplantae > Streptophyta > Magnoliopsida > Asparagales > Amaryllidaceae > Allium > Allium fistulosum. The sequence goes on along the minus strand of CM060903.1, from coordinate 342,605,863 downwards.
TGATAATTTCTGGCTAACTCAATTTCGGTTCTTTTGGAAGTATGCACTAAGCAATCGAGTCCTCACTGGGGAACTCGAATATACCTGACATACCTCCTGAGTCAAAACAGGTTCAAATTTGATAGTCGGTTATTTAACTATCAAATAAACAAACAACAATCGATTCCATTTTAGATTTATTTATCCATAGCAACCACTAAGCCTCAAATCAAATCTTTATTTAATAAATATCTTTTCAAAACGTTTGTATAAAACATTCATATACTTATCTCTCTGACAAAAGTATATTCACAAAACATTTGCGAATAACTTCTTACTTCCAAATCATGTTAAAAAGGATTAAACAAATGTTATTTAAATTGGAGATAAGGACAACCCTAAACATTATTCCCTCGGTGTTAAGTGTGGAATGGATGTTTCATACCACCATTTTAAAAAGGTTAGTTTAGAGAAACCCAGATCTCAAATTCTTTTTATATTTCTTTCGATAAATCCTTTTTAATCAAATCTATTTCATTTATGAGATCTCTTTTTCTTGAAATCCAAATCCATTTCATAATACTTTCTAAATTTCCAAATTCATTATAAAACTTCTTTATATACATTGAAAACCATTTCCATTAGTTAAAATATCTTTTATAAAACCTTGCCAACTCATCCATTAAATATCTTATTCAAAACGCAATAACTTTGAAACCATTTTAGAAAAGAAAATGAAATATTTATCCTTTCAAAATCAAACAGTGGCTTAATGGCCACAATAGTGCTTTTAACTTGATTTTACTTATCCAGTTTAACATGGCATCACATAACAATAGGTATATAAGGGATCAACACATAATAATCAATCAACTTAAGTAAATGTCCAAGTTAATTATAATAGCAGAATGGTGTTTTGTTCTGCTAATATATGTCATTTAGTTTTTCCTAATCATATGGGTTTACTTAAAAGTAAGCGATACGAAAATCCCTTGATTTAAAACAAACTTGAAAAGTAAACAGTTTAAAACAAAACTGATTACTTCAACTCAAAGCGATTTTAGAACAATTAATATCTTATTAATTTGAATCAAATCCTTATTAAACATTAACTAAGCTTTAATTAAAAGTAATTAAACCTTATTAAAACATAATTAAACTTTAGTCAAAGATTAATTAAATAAATCCCCTTTGAAATAATAATTAATTAATAATTATCTTAAATAATTAATTAAATAATAATTAATTTTAATTAAGTAACAAATCGCGATTAACTTAGTTGATTAACATTTAATTTTAAAAACCATTATTAACTAATGACTAAAACTAATTACCTTTATTAATTAATTAATCAACTAAACAATCATTAAATAAATAAATAATTAAATAATTTTTCTCTAATTACCTAATTAAAGTTAGAAAACATTTCCAAAAAGATTTCTAAGTGAAAACAAGTTTGGATTAGAAAACTAGTGAAAATTTTCCAAACTGTGCGTATAGCGACTATCGCTATACGAACCGTAATTTCAAAACTTGAAATTTTATTTTCTAACTTTTAAAACTTAAACTTTTTGAAAACTTAAACTTTTTGAAAACTTATCCTTTCTAAAACATAAAGGAATGTTTTGAAATCCAAAAAAAGATTCAAACTTGAAATACTTTAATTTTTTAAAAATCCAAATTTCAAACTTTTGATAAGGGGTTTTCATGTCGCTTTAAGTTAGCAAGTGCTGACTTTCTTCAACATTAACTAACATACACTAAACTTCACATCCACATCACAATTCATATCATATCACATAACCACTAGCATTTGAAAATCATTTACAACCTTTACTAACTAACTTTCAAGTTCAAGTTAATTTATTCCACAAACCAACATACACATCCACAACCAATCATCACCACATCAAGTACATCAATGCATAACCATTCAACATCATAATTACACCATGTAAGCTTCATTATTGACTACTAATTGCACTTCTAATTTAAAGGTAATAACTTTGTTTAAAATGGAGAACTTTACTCACCGAACTCGACTAAACTCTACTGGAACTTGCTCAAGCCTAAGACCTTTTGCTTAGCTTTGGGGGGAAATAAGGCTCGACCAAGATTGTGGTGGGGGTGTAGGAGCTTGTTTTGAAGGAAATTGATTTTAGAGGTGAAGTAGGATAGTCCAACTTGATTTTAGAAGTGTTTAACTAGGTTTTTTCAACTTAGGAATTTAGCTATGAAGCCATGAATGGATGAATGGAGATATGAAGGGGGTATTAGGAAATAAAGAAGGAGGATGTAAAGTAGAAAATATAAGAAGGAGGTGGAGTATATACAGGCATAGAAAACAAGAAATTACCAAACTAACCTTGTATATACACACACACACACATTCATGTCATGAAACATGGAATCCCATGCTCCTTCCCACCCTAACTATACACGTTATCCCCTTGATTTCCTCATCCTCCATGCCTTAGGTACTATACTATCCTAAGGTGCTAAGGTATGGTATTATTAAATATAGGTTACTATTTAACAATGTTTGCACCATGCTTGCTTTATTAAGTCAAATCATTATTATCTTAACCTAACACTTACTTTATGCTAATAACACTTATTATTATCCTATGACATGAACATATATGTGTGCACATGTTACACAAATGCGCACAACGTTTTCCGATTATTTTTCAATGCCAAAAAGTTGTAAATTCGAAAAACGATTTCCGATCACATTTTCTATTTTTATTTGAACTAATTATTTTTGTAAAAAAAATTGGAAATCTATTTTACCATCATTTATTATTTTAAAAGAGTTATATTTTAGTTATAAAACCTATTATTTTAATATTTAAAATTTATTAAATATTCACAAATCAAGGTGGTAAAATTCCAGATCGTTACAAACACTTTATTTATTAACAGAAAATTTGACAAACCACTTTATGTCCAAATAAACATTTTTCTCTTTTTAATAAAATATCTTTAAAATTTAGGAATATATAGTTTATAATTATTCACCTAAAAATAAAAGTAGTTCCATCTAATTAGGTCAGGTTTCAATTAATTTAACATTGGGTGTGTCACTTGGATTATAACCAACACTTATCCCTTTCCACAAATGTTCATCCTACCTCACTCTTACTTTGTTTATTTTCCATTCAAAGGCCATCATAAATAAACATCATTTTAGGGTGAGGTAATGATATTTAAACAAACAACACCCTACACACAAAGTATACAATTATCAATCAAATGCTCTCTCATTTACATTCTAATCCAACCTAAGGTATAAATAAACTACCATAATTGGTTCAAACCTATCCAAGACTCAAGGAATCGCTAAACCTAAGCTGTGATACCAAGTGTGACAACCCACTATTTTGAACATCTAAAATCAATTATAAATGACGTCAACCTACGCTTACAACCAATTTCAAATGTTGAAAGTAGTGGCTCGGATAGATAAAATTAAGAATTCTAAAACAATGAATAAAAAGGAAAACCTCATAGTGGAAATCAAACATTAATACACACACACACAAAATCTCATATCAATAATAAGCTATTACACAAATTCAATACATCAACAATTATACATTTTTTCAATACATCAATTATTAAGACTGTAACTGAAAAAATTTGATGCAAGATGTATACCGATCTATCCTGCACATACGACTCATTCCAAACCCTTTTCTCCTTTCCTCGCTTTCACCTGAAAACTTACAAATGCACATTTATACATATAATAAAGGGGAAAGGCATTCCAAGTATGTTTGGACTGTGCCTAACCCTATAAACCATGGTCATAGGCTCGACAGCTATAACATAGGAAAAGACTGCCTAAATACCCTTTTTGAGGGATCAAGCCCACGTAGTTCTATTTTTTGCTCTTCTTCTGCATCCAAACACTTGTTAGTACATAACATCCATGCAACCATTACAACCACTACAATCAATGCAATATTGCAACCATCATAATGAAAGCAACCAATGCAAATAGTAGAAATAGAAAACAACCTTCCTACCATCCATCATAACAAATCATCATATAGGTAATAAAAACAATATCATACTTAGCCATTCAACATCAACAATACACAATATCTCTCCCAATCATCAAATAAGAAAACAACATAAATATACTTACACACGTACTAGTCATCAACTATAGTAACACATCATTGATGTAAGTATAAATATAACAATCACTCCATACTAGCAACACAACATCAATTTATCAAATGTGTATCAATCCAACATATATTAGAAACACAACATCCATCATCAATTAACCATAATTAACTACCCATTGTCTGGTGGCAATAATGGTAAAATATTGCACCCTCATTCAAATGTGATACCGTCATCAAACATCAAATATAAGTGATAAATACATCGACAATTTGTTGGAACTGGCTCATCCCGTACTGGAAGATATGGGTAATTTCAAAAAAATTCCCTAATTGGATCTATATTGGGACTATGAGGTCTAATTTATTTAGGACATTTCTAAATTTAATTTAAATAAAATCTTTTATTTCATTTAAATTTATAAATAATGAATGAATTTATTTAATTTATGTTTAATGAAATATAATTGTATACATATGTATCATATACTTATATGTATGTGTGTGCATGTGTAACATAATAATCCGTGCAAGGTATGATACGTCCGTATATAAACGTTGGGATTTGCATCGCAACGGACATGTTAGCTCATCTTATATGTATTACATAAATGTAAAATTATATATATATATATATAACACACATAGTATACAAAGTTGTATTTTTTTATTAAATATAATATACATGTATATTTTACAGTTAGAAAATAACACACACACACAGATATACGTATATATATAAAATTATATTTTAATATCTATAGTATTTATAAATATGTGTATTTAAATGTGTGTATGTATGTATATAATTATATCAATTATGAAAATTAAATATAGTAAAATAATTTTATAGCATTCCAGATCTAATATGTAATGCATAAAATATTTTATTATAATTTTATATTATTAATATATATGTATATATTAGTCAAAAAATAATAAAATAATATTAAAATTATTTTTTCTATGACATATTTTTCAAATTTTTAATTTTTTGAAATACAAATATGATATTATAAAGTCACAGAAAAATGTCCACAATTTTCTAAGTCAAAATTATATTTTTTATTATTTAATTAGTATCGGCTGCCTAATTAAATGATTTTATAAAAATAATAATATTGATTTTTAAATTTTGGGATTTTGGCTGAGAAATAAAATGGTGATGAAGAAATTATATAAAATTTAAAATATAATTTTTAAAACAAACGTTATTTTGTATGAATTATTGAACTTATGTTTCGATTTAAATAATGTTAAAAATAAAAAATAATTATCAAAAAATGCTTTGTTGTTACATAAAATTATAATTAGTAAAAATTTGCATATATAAAATACAAGATCAATTTTAACATGGTATGATGATATAATTAAATATAAGTCATTTAATACATGTAATATGACATATTAATATGAGTGTAATTAATTAATAAAATGATAAAAATTAAAATAAATTTATTTAGTTGTGCATACATTTGATCTATATATAAAAATGTATTTTATACATACATATGTACAACCATTCAATATGTGACAACATTTATACATATAGGAATCTCACTTAACTAACAATATAATTATGATATATATATATATATATATATATAAGCAATATAATATTACACATAAACTAGAAGTCATATGAAATAATAAAACCCTAGCTAAACTTATGTCTTGAAGTACACCTTGTTATGATGGTTATCCCTCCTTAGAACTCTTCTCAATTTGACAGTTTGCTAATCTTTGAATTGTAGAGCGTTGACTCTCCAATAGTTGTTGATTTGAAATTGATTTGAGATGAACTTTATTAGAGCTTTTATCTAGGTGAATTCGGCCAGCAAAGAGATGAAAATGGCAGCAAAAAGAATCAATATGTATTAGGGTTAGGAGTCCTTTTATAGTGGAAGGAAAAGAGAGAAAGGTGGATCATATCGCTTAACCATTCTCCTTAAATCTGAGCAATCCATCCAAGATACTCCTACCCCATCTTTTAGCTGCCCCTTACCGCTTGTTGCTCCCGAATGTATCACCATACATCATGGGCTAATAACCCATTTAGGTTCAAATAAATATTATTAATTAAATCTGATTTGATTGCTTGTCGATATTGCATAGCGATCGATATATTTATAATTATTATAAATATATATACAATAATATTTATTCCTTATATCATATTCAAAATTTTATAATCAGTATTTCATAAATATTAATTAATTTAATTAATCTATAATGATTATAAACTAATTAAATCGTTTTTCTAAAGAGAATTCATCATATCGGCCATATGACTCGTCAGATGTACATTTGGTCATCAATTAACAATGAACTATTCGAATGTTAACGTTCACACGTCACTTAGCAAATGATGTGACATTTTGGCCAAATTTATCGTTTATCTAGTTTCAGTAAAATCCAATTTTAGTTAATTAAGCATTACCCAGTTGCGACATTTATTTAGACCAATTCTCTTCGTCAAACTATATCACTTGGACTTATTGAATTTGGTAATGGTCAGAATTCCAACATCGTCCATATTCGACTCTACAGTCCAAACATAAAGTCATTAGTTCAATAATAATAATTATTACTAACCGAAATGCTCTGGCCAGTGACTTTGACTTTGAGTTAACCGTGATACTAACCACATATAACCGAGGAGACGATTCCTCTCTTGAATAGTGCTTCACTTCCAATACTTCCACCCGACCCAACTATAGTCACTTGATGGATGTCATGCCATGATTTGACTATAATCAAAGCGGAGCTTTTATATTGAAGTTCCACAGTATTCTCAAGTCGAGAGAACTGTGTAAATCAGTCACATCGATATTTTATGTTAGACCTTAGTTATATTAACCAACAGAAAACTACCGAGTGAGTCGTTCCATAGTATCTAATAACTATCCATACGTAACCCCTAGGTGCCCCCAACAGTCATGAGTAATATACTGCCAAATATTTGGAGAGCGTTACATAATCTAGTCTCAACAGATATGTCGGTATCCAATCTGAATGCATCTTGATTAGGAACATTTAAAATGGTATATTTGTTTTTCATTGTGATAAATTAATTACGGTTACAACACTTTGTAACTACTATCACAAACCATACAATTTATGAATTTTCTATTAAATATATTTTTAATTAATTAGTTAGTTAATATAACACATCATATCAAGTATATAATAGAAAGAAAGCACTTTTTGTTTTGAACAAGACTAGTTATTGAGTTAGACATATGTAACAATTACATAGTTGCCCCTACGGCGTACCCCTAACTCTTTGACAATTAACCACAAATTCAACAATAATCTAAATGGTACATTTGCATCCATTATCATTCTAAGTATAAAATCATTTTATTATTGTTTATTTTAAAAGCTTCATTTATTTGTTGCATCTTAAAACAATAATCCTTCCTTAAAACAATAATATACTTATGGAATCCTTTATTGTACTTCATTTCTTCAAATACTTTGGAATGTCACATATATTAAATAAAAAATAGAAATATTCATGCAACGACCTATATTTTACATATCAGACAGTCATGAAATATTATTTTTAAATTCATATTGGATCGTATGACATTACAACCTTGGGGAATGTTGAGTAGTGATATTTTTGACCTTGAGAAATTTTATCGAATGATTTTACCCCTGAAAACTTGTAATGGCTATAGCTTTCGATAGAAACCGAATTAGTGCCCGAGACCACTTCCAATGGAAAGATACGATGGTTTCTCTTTCTGTAGAATGATCATAATTGCGAATTGGGCTTTTTGGCAGGAGATATGACTTTTTTAAGTTTGGCAGATTTTGGAGCAGCTTAATGGGTAATTAGTGAGATTGGGGATAAGTCCGCTAACCCATTTCAGGTTTTAGGCTATTAGAGGCTGAAATAACTGTCCCCAAATCATTTTTCTCGTCTTTCAAAAAGATATAAGCCTCCATTAAAACCTTCGCCTTTCTTATCCAAATCAATTCTAATTTGTAGATTAAAGGTAGATTAGCTAGGGGATTAGTTAGAGATCTTCAAATCTGTATTTTTAGGAAAAGAAGCTGGTTCTTTGCTGTTCATTCTCGGATTTACCTTGATTTGTGTGTAAAACTTGGATTTTTGGGTATTTGGTGAGTGATTTATCATCACACCTTACTGTATATGCATCTACAGGTTATAACATGTTTTGGATTCTTTTTTAAAGTTAAAATTATGTTTTAATGCTATTTTAAAACTCAACCTAAAGTAAAACGTGAATAAAAGAGCTAATCATGTTATTTGGATGTGTGAATTCCTTTATTTAGGTTAGGCTATATTGTAGATGCATTATATGATGGTTGTAATGATTTGTTGCATATTTTGCATGCTTGAATGTTGTATAATGTGTATGTAGTGTTTGTGTATATGCTTGAATGGTTGAAAATTCTCATCAGAGCGAGCTAGAGGTGGGAACTATAGAACCTTTAACAGATAGGATTGAGGGTGTTAGGAGTCATATTGATACACAGGGAATGCACATGGGTCGAAGAACAGAGCATAGCAATGAAATCGTTGCGAAACTAGAGTTTAGAGATACTATAAGATTTCTAGGCATTGGCATTTGTTCGGTGGTAGGGTGCTCGGGGTGTGCTTTAGGTCCAGGGATGGTGTGCTCGAGGTCTGCTTGGGGTGTGCTACGGGTCAACATTAAAGAGGAGTGGACAACAAATGCTTTCCAATGGTGTTGTGTACAAGGGTCGCTCAGAGAAACTTGTTCGGTGGTGTAGTGTTGCGCTTCGGGTTTTGCTTCGAGACGGAGGACATTTGCTTTGGATGGGACAAGGGTTTGCCGAATAGGAAATGGAATGGAGGGATTTTGGGGTTGCTTTGAGTCTAAAATGGTGTTGCTTTGGGTTTTTGGAACGTGACTTTGGGTTTGGCCATGGAGTGACTCGAGCAGAATATGGACTTTGTGAGTTTGTTCTTGGGGCAAAGGCGTACGACTCTAGGATGACTCAAGGCAAATTTGAGGTTCGTGTGGCGACTAATGAAGCGATGGTGTGGTGCTTCGACATGACGATGATTTTAGAACTTTGGAACGATGGCTCTATGACTTACGATGGGTTTCTATAGGAGTTCCGATGATAATGACTCAATAACGGAAGTTGTGACATGATTCAAGAGGGTAAGTTCAACGATGAGGGCTTATAAGTAGAATTTGTGACCATGTTCTACTATGGAGATAGTCGGGATAGATCAATGATTCAGTCTCACTATGGAGACGTATGAAAAGGATCATTGGTAACTCGAAGGCTTCGGGTGTGCTCATACAGAAAGGGTACATGGGGACGCTACTGGATTACGATTGTGTCCAGTTCTTATAACCGTGGATTACTCTAAACTTTTGCGATTGTGAGTCCTATTCCTAGCCTTTCAAAATGGTATGGATTCTAGAACCAAAGAAATTGGGATTTGACTGAGTCCAAAGTTTGCAATTGTGCCATATGACTTATCATATATCCAATGCAAACAAGTAATGGTGACGATTGTTTGATAGATGCTATGTTTGTCGTAGTTGCTTATTTATAACAAACCACATTTTTATGATTGGATATTTAAATAATTAGTCTAATATTGAATCGTTAATTAATTAAGGGGTATTATTCATGTTGGGCGGTATCACTCATGATTGCTGGAGGGCAGCTAGGGGTTATGTACTGATAGTTATTGGGTAACTATGGGACTCACTTGATAGTTTTCTATTGGTTAATATAACTAAGGTCAAACAGAAAATATCGATGTGACTTATTTACATAGTTCTCTCGACTTTAGAATACTGTTAATCTTCAATATGAAAGCTCTGCTTTAATTATAGTCAAATCATGGCATGGTGTCCATCGAGTGGCTATGGATCGAGTGGAAGTATTGAAAGTGAAACACTATTTAAGAGAGGATTCATCTCCTCACATACATGGGGCCAGTATTACAGTCAACTCAAGTCAACTTAAAGTCAAAGTCTCTGGCCAGAGTATTTCAGTTAATAATAATTGTTATTATTGAACCAAGTACTTTGTGTTTGGACTATAGAGTTAAATATGGATGATATTGGAATTTTGACCATTATCAAATTCCATTAGTCCAAAGTGATATGTTTTGACGAAGAGAATTGGTGGAAATAGAAGTCACATCTGGGTAACGCTTAACAAAGTGAAATTGGATTTTGCTGAAACCAAGTAAGTGATAAAGTTGACCAAAATGTTACAGCACCTGCTAAGTGATGTATGAATGTTAATATTCAAACTAGTGCAAACCCGTGCTTCGCACATAGGTTGTAGCGAAATTTTTGTTTTTTGATTATCAATGTACCTTTGGTTGTTTGCTTGTAAGATCATCGTTATGGTTCTATTTAAATTAAACATTTCGTTCGGTTCATTTTTTGAAAACATGTTTAAATTGAAATTGTTCCAAAATGTTTAAATTTAAATTGCTAGATAAAATACATTTTAAAGAACAAAAAATATTAAAAAATCCGAGTTCATTTGATATAATCACCAATGTCTATTTTAAGATTAGTTTTTTTTGCAACTTTGATAATTTTCATAGCTAAATGTGGAGCTAAAAAATTAACCAAAATAATGAATTTTTATTAAATTTAAAACAAGATATTTTACCAACGTTTTATAGTGCCTCATTCCCATATTTTGAAGGTCAATTTTATTTTTCATGCTCAAGCTTAAATTAGTTTTCCGGTTATATTTGTTAGTTTTAGTTATAATTTCTTGATATAGAAAAATGCATAAACAATTAAACGTAGACACGCAATTATTATGGATAGAAAAAACTATATTAACGCAGTCATTTGAAGTAGTATGAAGATGCCGGTAACTCTATATTTAGCATACATAAGGTGGTAAGATGTCTATAAGAACCGGCTTTCCGTGTTTATCATTTAAAAATCAAATTAAGTAACTTTTCCCTAAATCTATTATAAATAGACAAATATATATATATATATATATAATATTAATAACAACAATAACAATAATTTTATAAGAACGAACCCTTACACATCTATATGTAAATGATGCCTTAACGAGAATGGTATTTGAAAACAAACCTATGATATTAGAATATATAAACTTCGACCCAAGAAAATAATTAATGAACCACTAATACACAGACACAGTGCCTCTATGCCTTCATCCTTGCAGTATTGATGATGACAATTCCCACTGTGTCTCCCTGTGATAATATGAAAATAAAGGTAAATATTATCATGTTAAACACAAAAAACATTGGAATAGCGCATAGAGAAACATGGAACGGTTATAGCTATAGTTTGATAGTATTCTCCATAACTTGGAATACATTAATAAATATATCAAGATTCAAAGTATACATGCATATTCACTAAATATAATGAGTGACTTTAGAAAAAACAACCACATTAGTAAGATTAAAAGTAGTTTATCTACAGCAAGGCAACTCTGCTGTGTTTATCGGGTTTAAAATATAAATATATAATTATGATTAGTATATAGATATAAATAGGAAACTAATATCATATTATGGCAAAGGGCATATCTATTCTATTATATAAGAAAGCTAATGTACAGTTGAATTTTTCCTTGCACCACATTTGTTCTCGACTCTATCCTTTATTCTCAGGCATTTGAAATCCATTTAGCTTTTTAGCCTCCTTAAAAAAAATTATATTTTACAACTCCAGTAATCAAATATTAAATAGAACTCTATTCCACCACTTCAGTCTCCTATGTTACAACAAGCTACGTTTTCCCCAAATTAACTATTCTATCTATTAAATAATAGTAAAACAAAAGAATTTAAAGCTTTCTTATTAATTCTAGGAATTTCCTCCTCTCCCCTTAATTCTCTCTAAATATTTTATTTTTACATCTTCGTAATTTATTGTTATTATAATTATTACAATATTTCTACTGGTTCTCTCTTCTATCATTAAAACTTAATACAAATTTTAACAATTATTTACAAATTCCTTCCAAGTTTTTTCTGTTATTTTACATTTAAGTCCATATATATTAAATTTAGTTGGCTGATCTTAAATTTAAGCTTTTCAAACAAATACAATTAACGAATATTCATTAATTGATCTAATAAATTTTTGAAAATGACAATTCAATATGTGTACCGCTTTCATATTGACAAAAATGGTAAAACTAATTTTTCATTCAAGTCTAGATAGTTTTAAATTTCCATACCTATATACAAACTATTACAATGTTCTACTAATATTATCTTCTATCATTTTGCATTTAAATGCTAACAGTTAATAAATTTCACAATTATTTACGGATTTCTCCTAAGTTTTCATATATTATTTTACATTCAAGTCCATATATTCGAATTTATTAATTGATCTTAAATTTAATTTTTTTAACTAAATCCAATTAACAAACATTTATTAATTGATCTACTAAATCATAAAAAATGATAATTTAATGTGTATACCGTATTTTTACTGACATAAACGGTAAAACTATATTTTTATTCAAGTCCATATAATTTAATATTATCACAATTATATACAAAATTATCTTTGATACTTTTACATTTTTCTACATTTAAGTTCATAAAATTTCTTTCTTTCTAAAATTCTTTATTTAATACAAAGAAATATATACATAATTTTTTCTTTCTAAAGTTCGTATTTCATTAAAAAAATATATATACAAAAAAATTATTTTCAAAATTGGTATATCATTACAAACATATATAACGTTTTTCCTTCATAAAATTGGTATGTCAAATGGACTCTTATCATTATTAAATTATATTTTGTGAAGAATAACATTACAATTAATAATAAGTGATGAATGTTTGTATGTAAAATCGAAAAAGGAATAAATAATTTCAGTTAGTATGTTTTTGTACAAAAAGTTACATTTTAATTATTTATATTCATAATTTGAGTTAATCAATGGACAAAAATTATACCATATTTTGATTAGAAATATTTTTCTTTCATATTTTATTATCTTCTTTTACATAAATGTTAAATATTTTTTGAAATGTTTTATTATAAAATAAAATTAATAAGGTAAGAAACAATGATCATTTTTTTACATAATTAAAATGACAATGTGATTTGTAACATTTTAAGTCTTATTTTCACTTAATATTTCTTTCAGTGGTTAAATAAATAATTTTTATCACTCTAATAATATCATATAATTATTTTGATATATATGTGCTGTAAGAACTATAAATGCATACAAATACATTGAGTCTTTGGTATTACACTTCTTTTTTTAGGTATTGTCATTTATCATTTAATCAAATGTATCAAAATCTAAATGTCAATTTCATAATATATGTACATAAATATTTATTTGTGAAATTTAAAAAAATATTAATTTCAAATTTTATTAAGAATACTTATTTTCATTTATTTTAATTGATAAATAATGAATCTTAAAAAAAAATCGATATATAACTCATTTTATCAACATACATTGTGCAATGCATGGGTTACACAGTAGTTATATAAGAAAGCCATTGTACGGTTAACTTTTCCTTGCACCACATTTGTTCTCAACTCTATTCCTTCATTCTTAGGCAGTTGAAATACGTTTAGCTTTTTAGCCCCCTTAAAATAAAATTCTATTTTACAACTCCAGCAATCAAATATTAAAGGGGGTTTTAGGTTCAAGGAAAAAGTTAGAGAAAAATTTAGTTTCAGGGACAAAAAGTTTGTTTTTTAGGCTGAAGGACACTTTTTAGTGTAAATCACAAAATGATAGTTGTAACTATCATTTTCAGTTTACACTAAAAAATGTCCTTCAGACTAAAAAACAAACTTGTTGTCCCTGAGACTAAATTTTTTTGCAACTTGTTCCTTGTGTCTATTTACCTGAATATTAAATAGAGCTCTAATCCGCTACTTCAGTCTCCTATGTTACAACCGGTTACATTTGCCCTAAATTAATTGCTCTTCTTCGTGGCGGCAGTGTATATGGAGGATCTTTTCCAGCTTCAACTGTCGTGCTCCGTCGACCTATATATCCCTCATCCTCTCAACAAATTTCCTGTCTTTTTCCTAGCATCTTCATCAACACTAGGTAACGATTATAAATTTTGCCAACTGTACATCTGTTGTTGATTCCTTTTACCTTATTTCGTATAATTAGTGCTGTTTTGACTTAACACAACTTTTTATGTTCATTGTTTTGCACCGATAACAATTTAGATGGTGCCTCCACCATTCAGATATACTACTGTTCAGGTATGCCTTTTTAAGTTCTTCCAGTTTTACGGTTGCTTTTATTGATTGTGTTTCTATCTCTACTGCTTATGTATGACATTTTGTGCAAAAGATATTTTGTACTGCCTTTACTGTTTTAAGGCAGATTACGTTCATTCCATCGTTAGTCTCTGTTGGTTATGTACGATTGTTTCTTCATATGCTCTTTTAGCCCTGTGTATTTGTTCTTCTGATTTATCAGCTTAACAGGATGTCATTGGTCTTTGAATTGAAAGATTAAGTGGAAAAGTTGCAACCTAAATAGATTTAAATTTTGCAGTGGGGAAATAGACTGAAATAAGCATCTTACTATATTTAATATTTATATTATTAATAAAAAAAATAGTAAAATTACATAGATGTGTCAATTTATATTATGTACTTACGATTGTATTTTTGTTCTATTAGATTCCTTATGGTTAACATGTATTGTTTGAAAGTTAATTGATATAGGTAATACCAACCTTAATATAAGATATAAATGTAGCCTTAAGAAGGTCCATATTCATAATATAGTCATGTCTAGATCATGTAATATATTTTCAAGACAGTTAAAAAGGTTAGAATAAGGTAATTGTTTATTAAGTGCATCTCATGTTCATTATGAATCAGATTCATTTTCTTTTCTTTTTTACCGAATATTTTTTGTTATTCAGCATAACATTTTTTGCACTAAATTTGCTTAACAGCAAACATAGATAAATAAAGGATAGAAAAGAACATTGTTTCAGTGTTGTGTACTTAAAATGACTGTCATGTCTCTTACTATGAGAATATTGTTTTCCAACATTTGAAAACTCAATTTGTAACATTCGTTTATATTTTAAATTATGTGCACATTCTTTGCTACACATTTTTCTAGGAACTCACATGCAAGCCCAGTTTCTCATTTACAAACTTGAGAAAACATAAAGGAATTCAATACTTCCACAAGTAGCCCTTGAACTTTTAGTTAAAATGAACTTCGTGTATAAGCAACATAACTGTATAGAATAGTAATAATAAGCTTAATAACTAGATGTGTAGGTAGCATCATAGGTAGGAATAATCAAATCATGGTCGATGCTAAACCTTACTCTCAATGCATCATTTTTGTGCATCGTGCTATTCGAACATTTTAAAGTTTGTTAATTTGGTTCATTGAAATGTAGTTTATAAATTTTTTAAAGTGTAGAAATTCATAATTTTGAATTCCTTTTTTATTAGCTTTGAATTTTTTGTTTTTCATTTTCAAACTTTTGATTGTAAGATTTCAATGTTTTGAATTTTTAAATTTGAAGCTTCATAATTTTAACGCATGAAAGTTGAAGCTTCCAATTAAACTCTGCTTTTTCGTGACTATCAATAAGAGCCAAGGTCAAACACTTGAAAATGTTGGCGTTTACCTGCCTCACACGTTTTGTCGAATGGACAACTAGAGGTTGAACTGTCATGCACAACTTCTTGCAAAGGTTTGAAAATTTTAATAGCCAATAATAGTGAACATCACAACTATATAGAAAATATTGTTTACAATGAGGTTTTACACAATTTACACGAAGGTTGTTTTTTTATTCCTCTACCCTCAACATGGTTTACCAACTACAAATTTATTTTGTGCCTAATTTGTCTATCTTTACTATTCACACTCCAGGTAAAGAACAATGGGAAGCACCTATTGGTACCTATCCAATTTGAGTTTAACTGTTAAATTTTGGTGATACAAAATCACAACTTGAAGGAATCAAATATGTAAAAAGCAAAGTAATCACGTGTGTTTGTTATGGAAATACATAAATTATTGGATCACATTTCTATTAGACGGCAAGGAAATAAATGCATGCTCACATTATGGAATAATATATATACAAAAGGATATGCATATTATTTCTTTTTCAGTAATCACACTACTTGGGATTATTTTCTTCCATCTTTGCTAATTAAAGGAATGAGTGAATTACTTACTATGTTTGTACCATTTGTTACCATTGTAAATTGCCTCAATTATCTTCTTATCATATCTTGGTAATTTAATCGACGACTCTCATGGATTTGCACTGGCTATATATTAAGGGTAGACTTCATTGTAAACTCATCCTGACATTCAGCCAGCGATCCCTAAATGGATCGTCTCTTTTTGTAAACCCTAATTTAGGGCTTTAGTATGTAAACTCTTATCTGCAATCTCTTGTAACTCTCTCTCATGTGTAATAAAATATCTCTCCTTTGGACTGGACGTACACTATCTTGATGATAGTAGAACCAATATAAATATTATGCCTCTCTTTTTCTTCTTTATTGTTATTTACTATTTATTTGGAGTACTAGTATAATTGTTACTAGATTGAGTGATGTTCAAATTGGCAAATCTAGATCTTGTTTATTGTTTTTTCCATATCTCTACAATTTTTGCACAACAGATTGGTTTCAAAGTAGTAGATTTTGCTCAACAGATTGGTATTAGAGCAAGGCGATTTGTTTAAATTTGTGCATAAATGGTTTCTAGAAAGAGCGGTAGATCCAGTGGTAATTATGCTATTACTCATTTTGATGGAAAATGAGATTTTGTGCAATATAGAAGATAAAGATAGAGGAGATCATGTTGAGAGAGAAGAGCGTTCCAGTCTTGGAACTTTGGTGAGAAGGAGTTTAGTATGTTGAAGGGACATCTAGATTTGGGAACCTATATTTGCTTCATGACAAAACACTGATGTGTGAGTCTTATGTTGATTTCCATGAGAAAATTGGAAGATTGTAAAAGGAGATTCTGTTTTCTTTTGGTACACCATATTTGTAGTCCACTTGGTTCTTCGAGTATTGAGGGTGGTGCTCATAATACTAAAGAGTTCAGCTGATATAGCTGATTTTGGCGATGGATTTGGCGCCGTTGAGGCTTGTTGACTTGTGATGCCGTCTTGGAGAGTTTGGTTCATAGAGCTGATTTTTGGTGGATTTGGTGCTGTTGAGGTACATCGTTGATTTTGTGATGTCGTCTTAAAGGAGTTACACAAATCATATGTGGACTTTGGGGACATCGTGAAATTGCTAGCTAGCTTTGGATTTGTTGATTTTCATATTGGTGCGTTCGAGTGTGCCTTAAACTTTGTTCATTTTTTTCCCTCATCAACTTATGGTGCTACATGATAGTATGTGGGTGGAGAGAGATTTGTCTTGCATACAGAGATTTGGATTAGCATTTTTTATGTCCATTGGCTTTTGTTTTTTAGGTGATTGAGGGGATTTTTTTTATCCTTGGTGGCATTGAGATTATTTTGGTATTTATCTTCTTTTGATTTTGGGTATTTGCAACATTTTATTGGTGGGCGAGGACATAGTCTGAGCTTGTTAGCAAGGTGTGATGGGGAGTGGCCATGCCGGAACCCAATGCGTAAGTATTCATTTTTGGTTTTTATCTCTTTAAGAGATTTTGGTTGAAAGTGGAGTTCATTTTTTTTTAAAGAGTTTTATGTTGACAA
Organism: Allium fistulosum; assembly: GCA_030737815.1. Lineage (NCBI taxonomy): Eukaryota > Viridiplantae > Streptophyta > Magnoliopsida > Asparagales > Amaryllidaceae > Allium > Allium fistulosum. The sequence continues at coordinate 342,588,028 of CM060903.1, read as the reverse complement.
GAGAATTTGAGTCGAGGTGGGGTGTTGGAGATATGTGATTTTGCATCGAGGTGGAGTGTTAAATTTTGATGATACAAAATCACAAATAGAAGAAAACAAATATGTAAAAAGGAAAGTAATCACGTGTGTTTATTATGGAAATGCATAAATTATTGGATCACATTTCTATTAGATGGCAAGGAAATAAATGCATGCTCACGTTATGGAATAATATATATGCAAAATGATATGCATATTATTTCTTTCTTGATAATCACATTGCTTTGGGATTATTTTCTTCCATCTTTACTAATTAAAGGAATGAGTGAATTACTTGCTATGTTTGTACCATTTGTTACCATTGTAAATTGCCTCCATTATCTTCTTACCATATCATGGTAATTTAATTGACGGCTCTCATGGATTTGCACTGGCTATATATTAAGGGTAGACTTTATTGTAAACTCATCCTGGCATTCAGCCAGCGATCCCCAAATGGAGCGTCTCTTCTTGTTAACCCTAATTTAGAGCTTTGGTATGTAAAATCTTACCTGTAATCTCTTGTAACTCTCTCTCATGTGTAATAAAATATCTCTCCTTTGGACTGGACGTACACTATCTTGATGATAGTGGAACCAGTATAAATATTGTGCGTCTTTTTTCTTCTTTATTATTATTTACTATTTATTTGGAATAATAGTATAATTATTGCTAGATTGAGTGATGTTCAAATTGGCAAATCTAGATCTTGTTTATTGTTTTTTCCGCATCTGTGCAATTTTTGCACAACAGATTGGTATCAGAGTTGTAGATTTTGCTCAATAGATTGGTATCAGAGCAAGGCGATTTCTTTGAATTTGTGCATCAATGGTTTCTAGAAAGAGTGGTAGATTCGGTGGTAATTATGCTATTACTCATTTAGATGGAAAATGAGATTTTGTGCAATATGGAAGATAAAGATGAAGGAGATCATGTTGAGAGAGAAGAGCATTTCAGTCTTGGAACTTTGGTGAGAAAGAGTTTACTGTGTTGAAGGGGCATCTGGATTTGGGAACCTATATCTGCTTCACGGCTCAAAGCTGATGTGTGAGTTTTATGTGGATTTCCATGAGAAAATTGGGAGATTGTAAAAGAAGATTCTGTTTTCTTTTGGTACTTCGAGTATTGAGGGTGGTGCTCATAACACTGAAGAGTTCAGCTTATATAGCTGATTTTGGTGATGGATTTAGCGCCATTGAGGCCTGTTGACTTGTGATGCCATCTTGGAGAGTTCAGTTCATAGAGCTGATTTTTGGCGGATTTGGTGCCATTGAGGTACATCGTCAATTTTGTGATGTCGTCTTAAAAGAGTTATGCAAATCATATGTGGACTTTGGGAACATCGTGAAATTGCTAGCAAGCTTTGGATTTGTTGATTCACATATTGGTGCTTTCGAGTGTGCCTCGAACTTGGTTCATTTTTTTCCCTCGGTGACTTGTGGTGCCACATGATGGTATGTGGGAAGAGAGAGATTTGTCTTGCATATAGAGATTTGGATTAGCCTTTTTATGTCCATTGGATTTTGTTTTTTGGCTTTGTATTTGGATTGGTAATCGAGAGGATTTTTTTTGCCTTGGTGGCATTGAGATTATTTTGATATCTACCTTCTTTTGATTTTAGGTATTTGCAACATTTTGTTGGTGGACGGGGACATAGTCTGAGCTCGTTAGCAAGGTGTGATGGGGTGTGGCCTTGCCGGAACCCATTGGGTAAGTATTCATTTTTAGTTTCTATCTCGTTAAGAGATTTTGGTTGAAGGTGGAGTTCATTTTTTTAAAGAGTTTTATGTTGACAAGAGAATTTGAGTCGAGGTGGGGTGTTGGAGATATGTGATTTTGCATCAAGGTGGAGTGTTAAATTTTGATGATACAAAATCACAAATAGAAGAAAAAAATATGTAAAAAGGACAGTAATCACGTGTGTTTATTATGGAAATGCGTAAATTATTGGATCACATTTCTATTAGATGGCAAGGAAATAAATGCATGCTCACGTTATGGAATAATATATATGCAACAGGATATACATATTATTTTTTTCTCGGTAATCGTATTGCTTTGGGATTATTTTCTTCCATCTTTGCTAATTAAAGATATGAGTGAATTACTTGCTATATTTGTACCATTTGTTACAATTATAAACTGTCTCTACTATCTTTTTACCATATCTTGGTAATTTAATCGACGACTCTCATGGATTTGCACTGGCTATATATTAAGGGTATACTTCATTGTAAATCTATCCTGGCATTCAGCCAGCGATCCCCACATGGAGCGTCTCTTCTTGTTAACCCTAATTTAGGGCTTTGGTATGTAAACTGTTATCTATAATCTCTTGTAACTCTCTCTCATGTGTAATAAAATATCTCTCCTTTGGACTGGACGTACACTATCTTTATGATAGTGGAACCAGTATAAATATTGTGCGTCTCCTTTTCTTCTTTATTATTATTTACTATTTATTTGAAGTAATAGTATAATTGTTGCTAGATTGAGTGATGTTCAAATTGGCAAATCTAGATCTTATTTATTGTTTTTTCCGCAACTGTGCAATTTTTGCACAACAGATTGGTACCAGAGCAGTAGATTTTGCTCAACATTAACAAATGGATCGTGTTCTATTCGGGCAAGGATTGCAAGAATATAGGAGGCTATTAATACCGATACTAATGAAAAGTTTAAACTTCACATGCAGCTCTTAGATTAACAGGTATGTCTGACAAAGCATATATACAAAATTCTCATAATTTTGCCTCATTAATCTCATTTGCGAGCTTACAAGGAAAATGCACAGCAAATGTAGGAATAAATGCATACTTCACTCATTAGTTCAGTTTTTGTTTTTTGTATATAAATATATATTTACCAAACAAATAAACTAGATATTTAGATTTTCAAGGAAGAATCGACATCCAGAAAATAAGATATAAGGATCCGAAATTAGATTTAGGTTTTAAAGGGTTAGCCATTACTCATGAACCATATATTTTTGTCGTGGGCTGTATGGGTTATAAATCACTAGCATATAATAAATAGTTGGTCTACCTCAATCATGTTGAATTCTTTGTACTTCAGATACTGACTAATTCCCTTTTAATTAATATCAGATTGGTGGAAACTATAATGGTGTTGAAAGTCGATAAGGGAAAAGGGTTACACTAATTTGCACAAACCAGGGGTTTTGATGAAGATGATATTTATTTTTGTGACTAACATGTATTTCTTCATTTAGAAAAATTAATTGATTTAATACAAATTATAGGCTTGCATCTTTTCTCTATGTTGAGTTATAATTAATTAGATTTTGAAAAAGGAAAAAAAATACTTTGGATACCATTCTAACCCATAAAGTTGGCCTGCAATATTTATATTGCATTACTTCATATGACAAAAGAATATTGTTACCTTGCATTTTCTGTCAGAAAAGTTAAGGCACCTTGCGTTTTCTATTTTTCAAAAATAGAAACCAAATTTACATATTCATTACTGTAGGGACATTTCTTATAACAACATCAAAAATAGGGACCTATAGCTCTTTTCTTGAAACAGATTAGTAAAATTTGGAGGCACTAGAGCTTCTTTTTTTTAGCAAGGCCAGCCGGTTTCATAGTGGACCGTCCAATTTTTATTACAAACGTAATAAAAAAATTTAATACAGGAGTAAGGTAGAAACACCTTAACTACTAATAAAAAAGAAAATACAACATTGGAGTGTGACAGAGGTGTCATAGCTACTACGAACTACCCTACGACTAGGTCTCCTCAGAAGAGGAAGAAGCATCATTGTCCACGGTCTCCCGAGCAGAAACCACAGGAACATTCCCAACTCTATGAGCGAAAGGGCAAAATAGCATAACAAGACATGGGTCATAATCCATAGAATCAAGAGAGTATATGAAGGATCGATCCCAAGTATCATCATCTAACAAGGAAGCATTCCATTGCGCATGACGAACATCCGAAGCTGGCACTAGAGAATCATCGGAAATGCTGTAATGGAGGCATCCGAGGTCCAGCTGATCATCAGAAACAAATCTAAAAAAGGAATCCTCCATGGGGTTATATCTCATATCAGATTTGAGATCAATCCAACATTGTTCGGACTCATCCCAAACAATAGACATCCGAGGCGACACAGGATCGGGAAAAGCTAAAGGACTAGCTATGACATCAGATAGAACCACTAAATCAAGATTGGAAGGGGAGGCAAGCTTAGCAACAGGACAAGGAGTAGGAACCGAACTAGGTAATGGCACATTGGGAACAAATGATTGAGTGGCAGAGGAAGAAGCTTTAGGAACCCATTTACTAAGTGGGGGGCGAGGCAGAGAGATTTTGGGAGCAGCAACGATGACGGCAGAATGCTTGCATGCAATGGAAAGGTGGCCAAAGGAATGACAGGAAGAACAAATGTCAGGGACCCATCCGTAACGAACACGGATGTCCACAACATGCCCAACATCAAGATGAACGGGAATAGAGGAAGGAAGGGACTTATTAGGGGTAATTTCAATCAGTGCCTTTGCATACACCAGTTACTTACGTGCTACCGTATTAGAGTCGAAACATTTCAGTTTGCCTACGTTACACGCTAGCCAATTCAAACCAAGCAATGGTTGTAAAACAGAAGGAATATGAGAAAGAAGACCCATACAGGAATAGAAAGAACCTGTTCACGAGCACTAGCTACTGTGGGAGTCCAGAGAGTAATAATAAAGGGTTTTCCATCGAAAAAGAAAGGCTCCGCCTTAAGAACTTGCTGGCGTTACTCAGAGGAGGAAAACTTAAGAAAATACATGGAGTCAACCAACAAAACATGCAATTCACCACGAAGCTTCCAAGCCCTACGGTAAACTTTAGCCGCATTATGGAGGAGGTGATTAGGATCCAAAAAGAATCCAGCCAAGTAGTCCGATCAATAGTCCAAACCAGCTTGCATTACACTAGGTGGAGGAATTCTAATGCCATTTTCCTGCACGATATCAAAGTCAATAGGGTTGTAATCACCCGCATTACGGGGCAGGGAAGTGAATAGAGACGACCATGGTTTTGAGCATGGTGGGGCAGGGACATCAAATTGTAGAATTTGCACTGTAGGAACACCACCATTCTAAAATCCTTCAAAGTTACCAAAAATACTATCCCCCGAATCCAAGACATTGTTATGCACGGCAGAAACTTCATTGGGATTTATACAAACATGAGATGCGCACAAACCAATTCAAGAATTCAATGCCTTAGTTGCAGAACCCAACCATTCAGACAATTCCCCCTCTACACAGACCCCATTATCCGATAGTTTCTCAAACGTCATCATCCACAGCAGCAACAAGGGGAAACATAGTGGAACCAAAAGATGGAAGAAGCTTACTGGGCACAGGCTCTGCGTTTGGAATCAAAACACTAGTCGAATCTCCGAGCAGAGAAAGGATTGACAGTCTGGACACCAGCAGTTAAAGAGGCAGTTGTTAAATAAGGCTTGGAGGCGATAAGAGGGAGGAACTCGGATTCAGATAGATGGAGCGGCATCGAGAGAAGGGGGCAGATGGGATAAAAACTCGCCCAGATCTAGTGGTGGAAGGAAAGGGCGAGGGGTACGGATCTAGAGAAGGGGAAATAGGGGATGATGCAGGCATAGGGGTGGAGAGGCGAGGGAGGGCAGTTAAGGCAAGACGAAACGTCGGCAGCGCGAAGAGGAGAAATCAACGGAAAGCGAAGACCAGAGAAGATAATTAATCGCTATAAGGAGGCGCCATTAACTTTTCGACATATTTTTATTTATGGCTTATTATTATTGTTGCAATTGCACTAGAGCTTCTTATACAACATCAGTTAAATTTTACACTACAAATTGTACGTCTTCTTTTACGAACAATTTGAGAACAACTTTTACCGAGAAGAGGAAAAGTCGGCAAAAATTAAAGAGGATAAAAGATAATATGCAACAGACAAAGGTGAAATTTCGAAACCTAACTGGCATTAGACGAATACTAAACTATAAACTAGATAGCGGGCTATGGATGGTTGTAACCGTGTCATGAAAAAAGCGAGAGAGTCAAATATATTAATTAATAATACATGATTAATTAATGAGTCTGAAATTGGTTTAGTTAGTGGGTTTGAAATTGTTGTCCAAACATATGATTGTTCCGCACTTATATAACGGTTCCTGCCTTTGTTTTTAATTAACATAATTGACAACTCTGTTATCTTTAGGGGTTTGAAATGCTTGGAATAGCTAACAAAAAGGACTTGAACTACATATCCACATCTATTGTCGAAGAGCAAATTTATGACATTACTGGCTTCGTAGGCTATAACACCAACCTATCAGGCAACATCGAGACCATTTATGTAACGACCCGCTATTTTGGACCATTCAAATCAACAATAAATCCACACATGTCGGACTTGAATAATTCAAAATAACAGATTGTAATAAAAATTTGGCAAAACTGAACATATACAGTAAATAAATAATCACTGAATCACAGACACAGAGTAATACAATAATACGCAGCGGAATAGATAAAATAGTAGTTCATGAAGCTACTATATAAACATCAGAGTTAGAAATAAAATACAACAGAATATCTCAAATGTAGTGAAGTCTCCAATACAACAGATGACTTCTCTGGACAAATCAACTAGAAGAGCTGAAAGCTGAGGCGATAGTTGGATCTCCAAAGGAAGCTCCAAACTCCAAGGGTGAATCTCAAATGCTGTATCACTCGGTCTGACCCGAGCGTAAAGCAAAACACAAAACACTCGAGTCAGGATTAACATTCTTATACTAATAAATCCAACTCAAGTGAAATACCAACTGAAATACAAGTAACTTAAAAGATGTTTGGGATAACCATCCTCTAAGGATCTTCAGAACTATCTACAAGGTGGAAATATACATTTTAACACCGTGGTCATTTCAATTAAATTTATACTTCAAAACCCAAATATCATTTCATTTCAAATATATCTATTTTCCAAAATAGTATATATATATTAAATAATTTATAAAGTAAAGTATTTAATTTTCCTCAAGTCTCGCAAATCGATTCAAATCAACTTCAAATTCCAAATTCAAATTTATTCAAAGCTCAATTCTTCAATTTAATTCAGTTCTAAATATACCCTTTATTTTCAATATATTTCAAAGCTTTAGTATTCAACATTTTCAAAGTTAGATTTAACAGTTTCATATAGCTCTTGATTTAACTTCATTATTATTTAATCAGGGAATATTCACTTAATAGATTCAATATCATTTAACTAGCCTTAAATTTCCTTTTTACTAAATATTTCCTTAAATTTATTTAAACAAGAAATATTCATTAAATTATTTAAATCAAACTCAAGTTATAAATCATATCTTAAATTTCAATAAGTTTTAAATCGGTTTAATTAGATAAAATTCTTTAATGAATCCAATTTCAACTAAATTCAAATTATCTTTCTAACCTTAACTTATTCAAATTATTACCAAAATCTATTTTGAAATATATTATAAATACTCAACACATTATATGTATTTAAATCAATCATTCCCATTTATATATAATAATTTAAGGCTCAACATTTATTAAAACCATATATTTCTTTCCAAAACCATAGAATTCATTTTAATATATTTATATATCTGGACCAACGGTGTCTGTATATATATTTATCATATGGTTAAGTGATACGGATATTTATCATTTCAATCCGAAATTTAAATATATACGGGTAGATATCATTTCGACCCGTAATCCCAATTTCAATTCAAATGAAAATCGCTTGGGTTTATCATTTCAACCCATAACGAAATTCTCCTATTCTAAAGTCCGTTCGGGTATGTATCATTTCAACCTATAGTGAATTCTATACTAACAGGGAACTTGCAGAGTGATAACAGATACTAAAAAATATAACAACAGGCATATCATCAGTATAAATAACAGATACGGGTGTCAGATGTCACAGGTGAACAGATACAAATAATAGTAATAACAGGCATATAGTACTAGATACTGGTGTCAGATGTCACAGGTGAACAGTTATAGATAATAGCATATATAACAATGTAAATAACTACAGCAACATATTTCAATTGCTATTTCAAATGAAATCAAATTTAAATAATAAAAGGATGTTAATCGTGAGTGATTGCTCACCTTTCGAGGTTAGAGATGAATGAGACTGAGATGAGTTACGAATCTAAGCACGAAATCCAAAGCAAAGTTAGATGGATACGGATTCGACAATAAGCTGAAAAATAGGGAATTGACGAAATCAAATCAGAACTAGATCGATGATGATAATAGAATAAGTGAATATATATGTATATAACTATATATAGCTATATATATAAAAATATAAATCATATTTAGAATCCAAACCCATATTAAATTAAGTATATATGTATTTATATTTTCAAAATCGATTTTTTTTAAATTTAAAACACATAAATTAAAATCAAACATATATACAATATATGATTTGAAATAATTACTTATATAAACAAACTAATATAAATAAAGCAGGTAACACATAATTTAAGCATAACAAATCATATATAAGCAACGCGAGTTAGACTTTTATACTATAACCTTAAAAATCATACATAGCAAAGACATTTATATCATACACAAGTCACATATTATGTAATATATATTACGTTTAAAATAACATCCACGGTACTAAAATCCAATAGCAGATATTCGAACTCAGTTTGATTATATATATAAAGAAACAATCAACACATTTTTAGCAGAATTACATATACATCCACTTATATATTTTTAGACAACACGTTATAAAATTTTCTGGTTCAAAGATAGACTGGCATAGATATATTCACCTAGAATATGGACTGACCTGTAGCCTACATATAAAATATGAAAAAGTAATAAACAGAGAACCCATAGACTCCCTATAATACCCACTATATGCAGATCATCCAAGTTTATGCATGTTTGCTCAAAATATACTCTTTATATATACCACAACATGTTCTGCAGTACTAAAATAATTTTATACACATATATAGTAATATAAAACTTGTATATAACTTACTTATATAATGTTATAAACTAACGTATTAAATCATAACCATAATACAACCTAATAATATATATATACACTCACCCAAATATATATAAAATAAAAATAACGCATGTGTTACAAATATCATACTGTATATCATATTTAAATAAAATCAATACATGCTATACGAAAATATACGAAACCTGGCATAAAACAGACCTTAGTAAACCATACGCGTACAGCAAAGATATGCAACTTATATATATAATAAACAAATCTCTATAACTATATAATAATATACAAGATTTATATGTTTAGTACCTTAAATGCATGCTATGCTGTGAAGGAAGGAGGATGAGGGATGTTGCCTCGGATGGCGGAGCGGGCATGGGTGGAACGATAGTTGTGGAGGCCGAGTGAAGTGGTGGTCTCGTCAATTGGCATGGAAGGTCGGCGTGGTGTGGATGTGGGTGCTGATGCGGGGAAGAAGATAGATCGTCGGAGGAGGATACTCGCACATGGTTGATGTGAGCGGAGGGGATGCGTGTTGTAGGGGTGCAGGTGAAGGCGAGTGTATGGGAGCATGCGAAGAATGGTGAGTAAGGCTCGGTTTGCATGGGTGCCTGGGCTAGCTGCATGGAGGAAAGTCTGGGCTTGCGGTGGTGGCCCAGGTGGAGGTTGCGATGTGAGACGGTGGAGCGAGTGTGGGTGTTGTGTGGATCGGAGATGGGTGCGTGGAGAGATCGGCTGTGGAGGTCGGCTAGCGTGGATGTGTAAAAGGAGATGCGCGTGAGGTTGGAAAGGTTGTTCTCGGGTTGCGCGGCCAAGGTGATGAAGAGAAAGAGAATCAGTGGGGAGAGAGATGACTGAAAAAGAGGAAGATGCAGAACAATATTTGAAAGCAATATCAACTAAACTAAGAGGTAAGAAAATTAACAGATAGCTAATGCATAGGGTACAGTGAACGGTGGGCGAAAATGAACAGGCAAATTTGAATGGTTATGTAAATTGCAAAACAATGAACAATCAAGCGAAATGAGGGGTTAGAGGGATCAGCTCATAAATATTGAAACCAGAAAATAATAACACACGGCTATTGAATTCATATGGTAGGAAATGAAAGGGTTTAAACCGGTTACCGATACAGTGAACTGATTTACAGATTTCATTGTCCATCGGACGGCGAAACAAGAAAATGAATATACCGTGGAGATCAGCATGACGTGACGATCAAAACGGTATACAGATATTAGTGGTACGATCATCCGATCAAAAGTCGATAATCGGTACTTGAAATGCTGCTATTCTGCCAGAATTAAGATAAACGGAGCAATAGAAGTCCAAATTTGGAAAAACGAAAGATGACATCGGACTCAGAAGAAGATTTAGAAATTTTCTATAGAAAAATATTCAGGTTTTAAAATAAATTTATTATCATCAATTTTAACTGATTTGAATTGGAATAAAGTTATACAAGAAAAATAAATTTCCATATAATCAGATGAAAATTTACCAGTTGCTATATTAAAATAGACGTATTCCAAATAATAAATTTTAAATTTCAAATTTTATTATTTAAAAATTTCACAAATTTCCAGTTAAATATACTTTTAAAACCATTAAATTTTACGGGTCGTTACACTCTTCCCCACTCAAAACTTTTCGTCCCCGAAAAGGAAGGAGGTAGAAGAATAGAAACAACCAGACAGAAAAGATAGATTGAAAGTCAAGATTAAACAATTAATTTAAACTATATAAATTTTACTTAAAATTTGAAAACTTCATTTGCAATTCAATTATCTTATATACTTTAAAACCTTTCAAAAATCCATTTGTAAAATTTCTTGCTTCCTTTATAAATACCATTTATGTGTTTAAGTGACACCTTCATAATTATCTTTAAATATGTTGTATTTAATTAATAACTTCTAAAATATTTAACACTAAAATTTTCTATTTATAACACTATTTTTTATTATATATTAAACCATGTAGTATATAAATAAACAATACTTAAAAAGGATATAGTCAACAAGGAAAAAGGAGGACTTGGCAAAAACAGAATATAGGTGAATAAATAAAGCTGAGCAAATAAGGTAGATTCAAGGAATAGTATCGGGCACGAAAAATTAATTTAGAACCATAAGAATTTCAATTTCAAATATTAATACAGAATTTCTTTGTTGAAAATACCTTTATAATAAAATACTTTTATAACTCGATGTTTCAACAAGTTTATCCTTGTTCCTGTAGACTCTGGTAGTGCGTTGATCAGGCGCAAAACTAGAATTCTCCAGGTACTTAGTAGACCTGTTTCAACACCCAGTGAAAATACTGGAAAAACCTTTTTTATTTTTATTTTTTAGAAAACAGATATGGAAAGTACAATCCAAACAAAACAACAAACAAAACCTTTGTCTAACCATGGTTCGCAGATACACAATGGTTACGCCTGGTTCCCCCAGGAAACAATCCATATCCGTAAGCTTTCTCAGCCCTGCGAGTTACGCCATGATGACTAGTAGAATGCAGGATACACAATGGTTACGCCTGGATCCCCCAGGAAACAATCCGTACCCCCAGGCAAGACTCAGCCAAGCATTTGCGCTACTATTCGCGACCTACACAGATTGCAGGATACACAATGATTACGCCTGGATCCCCCAGGAAACAATCCGTACCCCTAGGCAAGACTCAGCCAGGCAGTTGCGCTATGCAGTCACGAGAGAACAATAAGACCATGGGTAACGCCATGGAATTCAAAGGACACTCGAGTATCATATCCGGAAAACCAAAAATCAGAGAGAATAATATCGATAGAATGAATCCAAGATGTGGCCACAAATCGGATATCAAGCAGAAGGCACTTTCCATATCTTTACTTCGAAAATATGTATCATATAGTACCTTTTCAAATCACTTTTAAATATCGTACTTATATAAAATCCATTATATATAAGATTTAATTTTCAAATCAAATACTTTTCCAAAATCAAAAGTATATCAAATCACATTTATGTAGAATTTAATTATATAAGATTTCACTTTTCAAATTGAGTACCCTTTTCAAATCCATAGTTTTCGAATCAATTTCATACTCATACAAATCGATTTTATATAAGTTCGACAACTCCCAAATCAAGTGTTTAGTAACATAAGGTTCTCAAATTTCAATTTGTTTCAATATCAGTTCAATTTCAAAATCATATACAATTTCACCAAATTATTTCTTCACAAATTAATTATCTTTAGTTTCAAAGTTTCCAAAATAATAGATTTAGAAAATAAATCCAAATTTCCAAATCAATAATTTAAGTCAACCAATTCATTTCCAAAATCAAATGTTTTCAAAATCATCTTATACTTACGTAAGGTCTATCTTATATAAGGATCAAATTTTCAAAATGAATTTCGCTGTATGAAGAGCAATATGGGATTGAATATCTTTGCTTTTATGGGTTATATATCTTTGTAATTTAAATTGGAAATTTTCTTTTAGTAAGCAAAGATATTCTAACTCGACAGCTTTCAATTTCAGCGTCAAAATATATCAATGATATTAGAATATAAGATGTACATACGTCATCATTTCGAAGAATCACATTTGATCGCTCGCTCGATCACACAAGTTCGCTTTCGAACTAGTATAGTCCATTTGACTTCCCTAATGCGGATTTCGATATGGTTTCTCGACTAGAAACCATCAGTCTCCTTGCATAGCCATATACTACGATAGAGAATTCTAGAATCAAGCCCAAAATCCATATCAAATATTCGCCATCAAGAATCGAATGAAAAATCCTAACACGAAATGGTGTAATTCACCTCGAACTTGTGTACTCAAACCTGGATCAAATTAATTATGTGAATAAAACAGCATACGTACAAATTATATATTTATTCCAACTTGTTAAATATATAGTTTCATAAAGATGTTACTAAATTAAAACATTTAACTAAATTTTATTCAAAATATATTGAAGCCCAAATTCTTTCAAAACATTTCAAATCTAAATTCCATATTTAGAAAAACTCAAAATAGCCTTATTCATTTACTTAACAAAACAGTTTCAACTTATTTAAATCATATTACTTCATACTTAAACATTCAAAACAAACTTATATACTTTATCAAAATACTTTTCAAAATTTCTTAGCCTTGAAAAGTTAACCTTGATTTGGAAGTACACGAACTTCAAAATAGTCGAGGAAATCATTTTCAAATTCAAGAGTTGGAAATCAACAACAAATCAGTAAATCAATTTCAATAGATAGGGTTATATCAAATCAAAAACTCGAGGACTGAACACCGGCTCATTTCAAATCATTTCAAATATATATATACATATATCTTCCGAATATCAAATCATACTTTAGAATTTGAAATCAAAATCGGTTTCGCAAAATCACTCGCGTAGCAATGCTACTAAAGTGGCCTTTCCCCCACTCTGAAACTCGAAAATCAACGTCGATGATGCGTGCACTCATCACCGAAATTATTTTCCAGCGACATAAGTGAGTTCTGGACTTCTATTTTTCTCAAACTTCTTTTGAAATTTCTTCGAAACTCATTAAAATCATTGAAACATTTCTTATTCGAAAAATATTTTTAAATCATACTATTATTATATATTTCAAAATCTTAAAACCAATTTCAAAACACCGGAGTTCAATTCTCGAATTTCAAATTTAAAATCCTTCAGTCATAAATCATTTTTAGATAAATCAAATTTCTTATATAGTTTTTTTCAAAATTACAAATCCTTTCGAAACCTTAAATTCTTATTTTAAAGGGTTTATAATCTTTATCAAAAACAATTCACCTTTATATATAGAATATAATCATACTTATTAAAATAATAATTTCGGTTTAGAAAACAATTTCTAAAATATAAACAAACCCGATTTTCAAAGGACGATTCACGAACGGATTTCAAAACAAAGATAAAGATTCAAATTAGAGGGACTCTTGTCAAATAGAATTGAAGATAAGCTCGAACGAAGATGAGATAATTAAATTTCAAAATAGAAGATGAATATACTTATAAAATCGCGGACGACCTTAACCGGGTCAACCGTGACTTCAGGAACAAGATCGATGCAGAATTCCAAGAAAAATCAACATTCGATCGCAAGAGATAGCGGCATCTAAACCAAAGATATATGAATCTCTGGTGAATCAATGCCAAATGTAAAGGAGTTCCACCCCTTTACAAATCATTCAAAGATTGGCAGGATCGCCTATTCTTATAGAGATCATTCAAAGTGGAGTTATGGGATACTCCAGAATCAAAAGAATACAAATAGGGAGAGACAAAAATGAATTTTTGAACCGCAGGGACGTTCCAAAGTTCAAAGAAAATTCGAGTCAAAAGGAAGAGATTCAACTCGAACGAAAGTGATTTTGTAAATAAATTTACAATATATGCTAAGTTTTGCCTAGAGCCAAAGCTCTGATACCAACTATAACGACCCGCTATTTTGGACCATTCAAATCGACAATAAATCCACACATGTCGGACTTGAATAATTCAAAATAACAGATTGTAATAAAAATTTGGCAAAACTGAACATATATAGTAAATAAATAATCACTGAATCACAGACACAGAGTAATACAATAATACGCAGCGGAATAGATAAAATAGTAGTTCATGAAGCTACTATATAAACATCAGAGTTAGAAATAAAATACAACAGAATATCTCAAATGTAGTGAAGTCTCCAATACAACAGATGACTTCTCTGGACAAATCAACTAGAAGAGCTGAAAGCTGAGGCGATAGTTGGATCTCCAAAGGAAGCTCCAAACTCCAAGGGTGAATCTCAAATGCTGTATCACTCGGTCTGACCCGAGCGTAAAGCAAAACACAAAACACTCGAGTCAGGATTAACATTCTTATACTAATAAATCCAACTCAAGTGAAATACCAACTGAAATACAAGTAACTTAAAGGATGTTTGGGATAACCATCCTCTAAGGATCTTCAGAACTATCTACAAGGTGGAAATATACATTTTAACACCGTGGTCATTTCAATTAAATTTATACTTCAAAACCCAAATATCATTTCATTTCAAATATATCTATTTTCCAAAATAGTATATATATATTAAATAATTTATAAAGTAAAGTATTTAATTTTCCTCAAGTCTCGCAAATCGATTCAAATCAACTTCAAATTCCAAATTCAAATTTATTCAAAGCTCAATTCTTCAATTTAATTCAGTTCTAAATATACCCTTTATTTTCAATATATTTCAAAGCTTTAGTATTCAACATTTTCAAAGTTAGATTTAACAGTTTCATATAGCTCTTGATTTAACTTCATTATTATTTAATCAGGGAATATTCACTTAATAGATTCAATATCATTTAACTAGCCTTAAATTTCCTTTTTACTAAATATTTCCTTAAATTTATTTAAACAAGAAATATTCATTAAATTATTTAAATCAAACTCAAGTTATAAATCATATCTTAAATTTCAATAAGTTTTAAATCGGTTTAATTAGATAAAATTCTTTAATGAATCCAATTTCAACTAAATTCAAATTATCTTTCTAACCTTAACTTATTCAAATTATTACCAAAATCTATTTTGAAATATATTATAAATACTCAACACATTATATGTATTTAAATCAATCATTCCCATTTATATATAATAATTTAAGGCTCAACATTTATTAAAACCATATATTTCTTTCCAAAACCATAGAATTCATTTTAATATATTTATATATCTGGACCAACGGTGTCTGTATATATATTTATCATATGGTTAAGTGATACGGATATTTATCATTTCAATCCGAAATTTAAATATATACGGGTAGATATCATTTCGACCCGTAATCCCAATTTCAATTCAAATGAAAATCGCTTGGGTTTATCATTTCAACCCATAACGAAATTCTCCTATTCTAAAGTCCGTTCGGGTATGTATCATTTCAACCCATAGTGAATTCTATACTAACAGGGAACTTGCAGAGTGATAACAGATACTAAAAAATATAACAACAGGCATATCATCAGTATAAATAACAGATACGGGTGTCAGATGTCATAGGTGAATAGATACAAATAATAGTAATAACAGGCATATAGTACTAGATACTGGTGTCAGATGTCACAGGTGAACAGTTATAGATAATAGCATATATAACAATGTAAATAACTACAGCAGCATATTTCAATTGCTATTTCAAATGAAATCAAATTTAAATAATAAAAGGACATTAATCGTGAGTGATTGCTCACCTTTCGAGGTTAGAGATGAACGAGACTGAGATGAGTTACGAATCTAAGCACGAAATCCGAAGCAAAGCTAGATGGATACGGATTCGACAATAAGCTGAAAAATAGGGAATTGACGAAATCAAATCAGAACTAGATCGATGATGATAATAGAATAAGTGAATATATATGTATATAACTATATATAGCTATATATATAAAAATATAAATCATATTTAGAATCCAAACCCATATTAAATTAAGTATATATGTATTTATATTTTCAAAATCGATTTTTTTTAAATTTAAAACACATAAATTAAAATCAAACATATATACAATATATGATTTGAAATAATTACTTATATAAACAAACTAATATAAATAAAGCAGGTAACACATAATTTAAGCATAACAAATCATATATAAGCAACGCGAGTTAGACTTTTATACTATAACCTTAAAAATCATACATAGCAAAGACATTTATATCATACACAAGTCACATATTATGTAATATATATTACGTTTAAAATAACATCCACGGTACTAAAATCCAATAGCAGATATTCGAACTCAGTTTGATTATATATATAAAGAAACAATCAACACATTTTTAGCAGAATTACATATACATCCACTTATATATTTTTAGACAACACGTTATAAAATTTTCTGGTTCAAAGATAGACTGGCATAGATATATTCACCTAGAATATGGACTGACCTGTAGCCTACATATAAAATATGAAAAAGTAATAAACAGAGAACCCATAGACTCCCTATAATACGCACTATATGCAGATCATCCAAGTTTATGCATGTTTGCTCAAAATATACTCTTTATATATACCACAACATGTTCTGCAGTACTAAAATAATTTTATACACATATATAGTAATATAAAACTTGTATATAACTTACTTATATAATGTTATAAACTAACGTATTAAATCATAACCATAATACAACCTAATAATATATATATATATATACTCACCCAAATATATATAAAATAAAAATAACGCATGTGTTACAAATATCATACCGTATATCATATTTAAATAAAATCAATACATGCTATACGAAAATATACGAAACCTGGCATAAAACAGACTTTAGTAAACCATACGCGTACAGCAAAGATATGCAACTTATATATATAATAAACAAATCTCTATAACTATATAATAATATACAAGATTTATATGTTTAGTACCTTAAATGCATGCTATGCTGTGAAGGAAGGAGGATGAGGGATGTTGCCTCGGATGGCGGAGCGGGCATGGGTGGAACGATAGTTGTGGAGGCCGAGTGAAGTGGTGGTCTCGTCAATTGGCATGGAAGGTCGGCGTGGTGTGGATGTGGGTGCTGATGCGGGGAAGAAGATGGATCGTCGGAGGAGGATACTCGCACACGGTTGATGTGAGCGGAGGGGATGCGTGTTGTAGGGGTGCAGGTGAAGGCGAGTGTATGGGAGCATGCGAAGAATGGTGAGTAAGGCTCGGTTTGCATGGGTGCCTGGGCTAGCTGCATGGAGGAAAGTCTGGGCTTGCGGTGGTGGCCCAGGTGGAGGTTGCGATGTGAGACGGTGGAGCGAGTGTGGGTGTTGTGTGGATCGGAGATGGGTGCGTGGAGAGATCGGCTGTGGAGGTCGGCTAGCGCGGATGTGTAAAAGGAGATGCGCGTGAGGTTGGAAAGGTTGTTCTCGGGTTGCGCGGCCAAGGTGATGAAGAGAAAGAGAATCAATGGGGAGAGAGATGACTGAAAAAGAGGAAGATGCATAACAATATTTGAAAGCAATATCAACTAAACTAAGAGGTAAGAAAATTAACAGATAGCTAATGCATATGGTACAGTGAACCGTGGGAGAAAATGAACAGGCAAATTTGAACGGTTATGTAAATTGCAAAACAATGAACAGTCAAGCGAAATGAGGGGTTAGAGGGATCAGCTCATAAATATTGAAACCAGAAAATAATAACACACGGCTATTGAATTCATATGGTAGGAAATGAAAGGGTTTAAACCGGTTACCGATACAGTGAACTGATTTACAGATTTCATTGTCCATCGGACGGCGAAACAAGAAAATGAATATACCGTGGAGATCAGCATGACGTGACGATCAAAACGGTATACAGATATTAGTGGTACGATCATCCGATCAAAAGTCGATAATCGGTACCTGAAATGCTGCTATTCTGCCAGAATTAAGATAAACGGAGCAATAGAAGTCCAAATTTGGAAAAACGAAAGATGACATCGGACTCAGAAGAAGATTTAGAAATTTTCTATAGAAAAATATTCAGGTTTTGAAATAAATTTATTATCATCAATTTTAACTGATTTGAATTGAAATAAAGTTATACAAGAAAAATAAATTTCCATATAATCAGATGAAAATTTACCAGTTGCTATATTAAAATAGACGTATTCCAAATAATAAATTTCAAATTTCAAATTTTATTGTTTAAAAATTTCACAAATTTCCAGTTAAATATACTTTTAAAACCATTAAATTTTACGGGTCGTTACAATTTATGTGGAGTTCAATGAAGGGACAGAGTTTACCCCTGAGCGGTGATAATGATACAAAAATACCCATGCATCATTTTGCTACAACTCCTTACCAAACAATGGTCTCGAGGCTTGGCAGTTCAGGGACTTTAGCAGGTATAAGACATCTTCACTACAGTTCCAAGCACAAGTGATGCAACATATTGTCATCGATTTTTTTTTTGCATATACTTATGGTTTAGTAAACTATATACAATCTCTACTATTTGTACAAATACATGGTAGATGTTTGCGGCATTCTAATTAGAATTTCTGACACAAAACAAACCAAGCATCAAAAGAGCGGTCGACCAACCTACTTAAAAGAGATAAAGATCCTACTTCAATGACACACACATATATACATATACTTGGCTACCACCACGATACGTCTTAGGTTACCTTCAGTATCCAGTATGCACAGTTCATTCACCGCTTTTCGAACCTTTCTTCGCAGTGAAAATTAAGTTGTTGCTACACTTTTGGGTGAAAAGCAAAACTTGCTAACTAATGAAAATACAAACAACACTAATGGTCCAACATCGGTAATACTTACATCAACATTGGTGAAAAAGGATATCAGTAAGTGCTAAGTCCCTGTAGCTTTATCTCACATATCAATGGAATGCAGATAAACGTAACTTTTGGTTGCCTATATTTTTACATGCTTCTTTTTATCAACAGCTAACGAGCAGCAATTCAAATTAGCTCCACAAGTGCTACAAAATTTTACCTAAGTCTATATGTTCCAGAGAGCAAAGAACTTTTTGCTAGGTACAACACCAACCTGTAACACTGTAGATCGATTAAGAAATGCTATTAATGTACATTAACACCTCCTATAGGTTCGCTGGAAAAGAAGTAAACACTCAGCTCAACAAAAACTACCGTTGAATTCCCTATCAACCCTAGGAACTGAGATTAACATTGCAGAATTTCTTATCTCCCTACAATCTGAATCATGTGTGGCACGTAAATCAACTTTATGCTTACACTATGTATTTCTGCTTCATCGTTCCCACCTTGCTTACATAACCTATTTTAACATCGAAATAGGGTATCAAGTACCAATTTCAAGGAGAATTTATGAAAGTAGATGATGTGTTCGGCTGGTGCTATCTTTCTTGCAGGAAGTGTAAGGTAGCTGCACAGAAAAATGGAAGTACATACTGGTGCGGTTATTGTGCATCGATTATTGATGAACTACAATTCAGGTAACCTACATACACTAACCTATGCGTCCATAACCCGCTACACACTTCATAGTCCTTTACTACAATATAATGAATTCGGTTTTAACATGTACAACTGTAAATCTCTAGACTATCAAATGAAGATAGGTCCTGCATTACTACTTGAAAAATGGTTCTTTCTCATTTTTGCTTTCATGCTTTAAAAACCATGTCATTGATAAATAGTTCTTTCTTTGCTGCTTTCAAACTCGAGCACTGTTCCGCTTACTATTATGTAAACATACATTAGGATTGCAGTTAATTTGTCTCATCCTTTAGGAAGTCTGTTCTATCTATACAACGTTTCCTTTTGTTTTTACAGCTTATCTATATTTAATACGTGCTATGGTTAGTAAATTTTTTTCTAAAAGAAATAGTGCCTATTACATATGTATGAAAGTAGCAAGATTTTGTGCCGTTGACAAAAAAAACATTAAAATGTGGATTTCGTTTATTTTGAAATTGAAGGTTAAAATGCAATTTTAGCAAGAAAAAAAATAAACCATTAAGAAACCAATAATGTAAACACACGTTATGTAACAACCTGCATATTTTACGATTATATATTTAAATGTTTTATTTAAATATAGCATTGTTAGTTGAATTTAAAGTCCGAAATGTGACTTTTTGTAAACAATCAAATTTGGACTCGAGACCACTTCCATTGATTTTAAAACGACGTTTACAACTTGTTTAAGTATAAACATCGATATGTTTGGAGGTTATTAGGATTTTGGTATTTTCATTTGGGCTTTGGGTTTGGTTCTAGCCCACCAACCCAACAAGATAACCCAAACTCCTCTACCAAATACCCTAACTCCACCCCCCTTCATTCATTCTGCTCATAATAATTCCTAACATTCAAGCTAAAGGAAAAATGGGGAAAGAGAGGAGATTAGAAATTCCTAAGCCCTCGATTCTTAGAAAATTCAAATTCAAGTTCTAAAATCAAAGAGAAGCTTAGGTAAGCATCCTGTTCATCTTCTCCATCTCAATCTCTCTTCAATTTTCAGAATTTCCTATAACCTAACTCAGGAAATTTATTGCATTTGATAATAGATTGAAGATTCTAGAGGTGTTGTTGAAGAGAAATCAATCTTAGCTTGTTTTAGATCTTCTCATTTCTATATTTGAGTTTAAAGTTGAGTTCTTGAACTCACATCTATGTCTATAGCTTTCATTGTTGTTAAGTATGAATTCCTAACATCTATTTCATGTGCAATTGCTTTTGATTTGAATTGATTTGGTGAATTTTCCAATTTTTGGTTTTTGAAGTCAAACCTTTAAAGATCCCATCTTGGATGTTTGGACATGTTATTTGGGGTGTATCAAAGAGCCTATAGGGCTGGGTTGTCGCTTGGCATAAATCCCTAGCCTCTATCGCTCGTCCGATCGCTTTCGAATTGATTTGGCCATCAATGGCCTAGGCAAATTGTTGCCCAGTACTGGCAACCAGACGTCTGGTTGAAGAATCCAGACGTCTGGTTAGGGCGCCAGAAGAAAAAAAAGAAACGATAAGGAAAAAAATAGCAGAGCCCTTGACCAGACGTCTGGTTAGACTATACCAGACGTCTAGGAGGCTTTTGGAAATAAAAAGGAAAAGAAGAAAGATACAACATAATAAAAAAATGGCAGAGCCAAGATCCAGACATCTGGTGAAAACCAACTAGCCGTTTGGTTGGCTTCAGGGAAGAAAAAAAGAGAGAAAGAAATTATAAATTTCCAGAACCCCAGGTCAGACGTCTGGCCGAACCAACCAAACGTCTGGTCCTATGAAATTTTGCCTATTTTTGAGTGGATTTCCAATTTTTATCGATTTTTGTTGATCCGGTTAGTTGTCGTCATTTAATATCGACTTTGATGACTTCTTTTCTGGATTTTTGGGAATATCCATTTGATGGATTTGATATCGATTTTTATGGTTTTAATTCACTTCGTCGAATGTGGATTTTTGGCGATAGATTGTTTTTACAATCATTCTATGATTTCTCACTTTAAAATACACAGGTTTTTATACTAGTAGTAAATACTCAAACTCTTCCACAAAAATGATTTCAACATTTCTTTTAATACAAAGCTCGTTTTTAAAACCGTTTTCCAATCTATTAGTATATACAAACCTTTACCTCATTCGTATGAGAAATCCAATTAAACGACTTAGCAAAACAAGTGGTATGAAACGTTTGCGTTTACTTCGTCGGTTAATTCTTGGACTTGTTCGATTGAAATCTCGTGACAATTTTCAAGTGGAAATCTACAATTTGTTCGTAAATATTTAAGTTAAGCTAGTGGTTATGGGACATGAAGCTAAACCCATTTATTTACTAGCTTAGTGTATTTACACTTCTTGTTGATCAATGACGATCATTTTGAGGTTTAGACTAGCGATATGCGATGTCTCTTTGTCCGCGTGGGGAACTGTACCCCGTTTTGTTGAGCTTCGTCTCATTTTTATGCGCTAGGGACTTATGGGTTTATTTGAACCGTTTTATGGAGTTCTGTTCATCGGGCGTACCATTGTACTAGGTCGTTGTTCCGGCTTATTTGAGTTTCAGGTTCCTCGGGCGTACCGTTGTACTACGTCGTTGCACCGGCTCTATGGGTTTGCGACCAATATGATAGCGTCCCGTTTGTGATACACGTGTTAGTGAGTTTTCATGCTCCTGTTTGTGATAGGCCTCCCCCTTTGTGTTTTCTGGATTTCTAATTATTGATTTCTGGAATTTGTGTTTCACCAATTTTCGCGATTTACATTGATATGTTTTGTCAATATTTGAGGTTTGGAGAATAAGCTAAAGAATATGATATTCTTTTTGGATATTTGAGGAGATTTGAGATATTATATGATTTTCATTGTCATAAGATATATACTTGTCACAGTGTGACATTATTGTTATCATATTTTTTTTCATATCTCTTATCTTATCTCATCTTGTATGATATTTATAGCTAGACTGATCCGTTTACTATTTTTCTTCTTAAATAATACTCGGGTCAGACCGAGGTGTTATAGGTGCTTCCACTTGACTTCTTAGCAGGGACTAGCTTCTGACTTTTGGCTAACTACTTTAGCTTGGTAGTTTTTTGTTTTTATACATTCGAGATAGAGACTCTTTGATGTATACATATTCTTTTGTCTAGCACTTGTACTTATTCTTTTGTGATGTAGTGGATCTTGTATGACCACTACTTTGATGTTCACTTCTATGTGTTATATTCATATCTGTTTCCGTCTTAGTGATATGAATATCTGTGACTGATTTGTGTTATGCTTATTTTATATTTGTTTTCGAGGGCCACATAACCACTGTGCAGTAGCTTTGAGTTTGTATTTGATATGTCAGATTTCCTCTTGAAATGAAATGCATGACCTTCTATCTGGCATATCGGTACTCGCACAAATTTATTACACAGATGGTCACTCCACAACAGCCTTATTCTTCGTGTTAGTCGACGGCGTTACTCCATAGTGTCCTTGGCTAGTGTGAGTATAGAGGTGGGGCGTGACAGCTTGGTATCAGAGTCAAAACTTCGTAACAATGTTGAATAATCTAGCAAGGATCGTTGTCCTAAGTTTCTCTTAGGAATCATGCCTTAGGATTTAATTCGAGTCTTAAGACCCGTTCCATCCTATTTTCTTTTATGATGCCTTGTTTTTCAATCAAGTTTGTTTGATATTCATTCCGAGAATAATCTTTTTCCTCTTTTTTATTCCTTTTTTAAAGAAGAGAAATGGTTAGACCTGGCCATCCCAGCACCGATTAATCTAGTGCTACTCCTCAGGATGGCGTATTCATGTCTTCCCAACAACTTTTGGATCTTGTAAAGAATGCCCAAGCTGCCGGACCCATTCCAGAGCCTACTCATCCTAAATCCGGGTTTGCACGCTTGTGCAGTGATTATACCCATTTGGGTGGAAGGCCATTCAAGGGTTCCGAAAGCGTTATAGAAGTCCAAGCTTGGCTTAGAACATGCGATCACATCTTTTCTCGCATGAATCTTATGGATCTACATCGAGTCCAAGTGGCTTTTAGCATGCTCCAGGAGAGAGCATTAGATTGGTATGAGCTTTTGGTTTCGGAAATTTTTGAAGGATCTTACTTGGGGGCAATTTTGGGAAAGGTTCGAATTAAAGTTTGTACCGGAAGTTGAAAAAGTAACTTTAGCCCGACGCTTTATTGACCTTGTTCAAGGTGAATCTTCTACGATGGATTATGTCGCATCTTTTGAATCCCTCTCTAAATATGAGGTCGAGTATATTAATACCCCATTGAAGAAAAATCAGAGGTTTGTCTATGGGTTGAATAAGAATCTCAAAAAGGCTTTACTTTTGAAACTAGAAGTTCCTTTCGATCAGCTTGTAGATATCTCTCTTCGACTTGAAGTGGCCGATAAAGAGAGCAATGTTGAAGTTGTGAGTTCCAAGAAGAACTTCAACAACAATAAGAAGAGGAAATTCAACAGTAAGTTCAAATGCCCTAATCCCAATAAGAAAGGGAAGCAAGCAACTTCGGTAGTAAAGACTCCTACCTCTAGTCGTGGAGAATGCTACAATTGTGGTTCTAAGGACCATTATGCAAATAGGTGTCTGAAACCCCTTTATTGCCGCTATTGCAAAAGTTTGGGTCATCATATATCTTCATGTCCCAAACTTCAAAGCAAGAAAGAGGGAAAGCTGAATGTTGTGCAAGCCCCTAGTAACACCTCTTGGTCAAGGTATTTCTCATTCCGTCCTTGATGGCATTATTATGTTTTGTGATCATCCTATTCGAGTTCTTGTTAATACGGGTGCATCTCATTCTTTTATATCAAAAGAACTTGTTGATACTTTTTCTTTAAATGTTATGGGCTTGATGACTTCGTTAAGAATTGCGAATCCGGTTGGTGGATCCCCAACACTCAGTTTGTTTTGTAAAGATGTCGAGATTATTTTATGTGATTATGCTTTTCGAGCCGATTTGCATGTTATGCGTTACCTAGGTTTCATAATGATTTTGGGAATGGGTTGGCTTGATCGTTATGAAGCCCACATCCTATGTCCCGAGAGGACTATCCATCTTCGACATCCTCAATCTGTTAAGAAGATTTCTATTGTTCTTAAGGATTCAGATTCCAATTCGGTAGCATCCTTATATTCTCTAAATCCACAAGATGACGATAATGATGATGAGGAAGATGTCATTTCCCTCATTCACGTTGTTCGTGAATTTCTCGATATAATTAAGCCCGTTTTAGGATTACCACCTAAGCGAGCAATTGAGTTCAGAATTAATCTAATCCTTGAAGATCCACCTATAACTCGTCCTCCTTATCGTATGTCCAATAAGGAAAATTAGGAGATGCATAAACAATTAACTGGAAGCAAAACAGTTTATTCGTTCTAGTTCCTCTCCTTGGGGAGCTTCAGCTATCTTTGTGAAGAAATCTGATGGTACACTTAGGCTTTGCGTTGATTACCGCAAACTTAATGATCTCACCATCAAGAATAAATATCCCTTACCTCGAATTGATGATCTATTCGATCAACTTAGCGGTGCAAGAGTCTTTTCACAGTTGGACTTAGCAACCAGTTTTCATCAGCTTCGTACTGCAGAGGATAGCATTCCTTTGACATCGTTCCGTACTCGTTATGGATCTTATGAATAGCTTGTTATGCCATTTGGTTTAACGAATGCTCTAGCTTATTTCGTTGACCTGATGAACCGAATTTTCAAAGACTTCCTCGACCGATTTGTTCTCATCTTTATAGATGATATTCTTGTTTATTCTAAAACTGAGGAAGAGCATGAAAAACATCTTCGGACTGTGATGGAAACTCTTAGGAGCAATCAATTGAAAGCAAAAATTTCTAAGTGCCACTTTTGGTAATCCTGTGTGAAATTTTTAGGACATATTACTTTTGAATCCGGAATTTCCATGGATCCTTCAAAGATTGAGGTGATTCAAAATTGGAAGAGATCGGAGAATGTGACGGAAATCCGTAGCTTTCTTGGATTGGCGGGCTATTACCGTCAGTTCATAAAAGACTTTTCTAAAATTTTCGTACCTCTTACTAGTTTGACAAAGAAGGGAGTTAAGTACATTTGGTCAGACAAATGTGAAGCTGCTTTTTAGAAATTAAAAGAACTCCTTTCCAATGCTCCTATTCTTGTGATTCCCGAAGAAAACCAAGACTTGATTGTTTATACCGATGCTAGTCGTATTGGTTTGGGAGCCGTTCTCATGCAAAGGGAACGTGTTATCGCTTATGCTTCTAGACAATTAAAGCCTGCCAAGACTAGATATGCTACTCATGATTTAGAGCTCGTGGACTTTTCGCCCTTAGAATTTAGCATCATTATCTTTTGGGAGAGAAATTTGTTCTCTATACCGATCATAAATCTTTGAACTATTTGTTCTCTCAAAAGAAACTTAATTTGCGTCAACAATGTTGGCTCGAATTACTTGCATCTTATGATCTTGATATTCTCTATACTCCCGGAAAGGGAAGTCGTGTTGCCAATGCCCTTAGTCGTAAGAAACAAGCGGTTGTTTCCATAATGATATCCGAATGGAATGATCTTGAGACTTTGTCCACTTGTGAGATTCGAGATCGTGAATCTGATTCATGTTCATCTTTTGTTTTATGTAGCCTTGAGGTTCATCCATCTTTTTTAGACCGCATTATTGAAGCTTAAAAGCATGATGCCGAGTTGGCTCATCTTAGCCAAAGTTTTAAGGATAGAAATATTGATGGTTTGAAAGACTTTGAAATCGATGTTCGTGGAGGCATTCGAAAATTTGGTAGACTTATTGTGCCAAATATTAGTGATCTTCGTAAAGACATTTTAGAAGATTCTCATCGTTCTAAATTTACCTTTCATCCCGGTAGTAGTAAAATGTATGCGAACATGAAACGACTTTATTATTGGGATAGTTGAAATTTGATATTGCTAACTTTATTAAGCGTTGCATGACTTGCCAACTCGTAAAGGCCGAGCATCAAAGGCCCGGTGGGTTATTGCAACCTTTGGACATTCCAGTTTGGAAGTGGGATCAAGTCTCCATGGACTTTATTGACGGTCTTCCCCATTCTCATTCGGGTTATGACAGTTTATGGGTGATTGTAGATAGACTTACAAATTCCGCCCATTTAATTCCAGTTCGGTCCAATCGGACCGTACCTTTTTTGGCCAAACTCTATGTTAAATAAATTGTTAAATTGCATGGAGTTCCTACTTCTATTGTTAGCGATCGTGATCCATTGTTTACTTGTGGATTTTGGAAGGGTCTTCAAAAAGCTTTGGGAATGAAGCTTAATTTTAGCACCGCTTATCATCCTCAGTCCGATGGACAAACATAGCGCGTGAATCAAACTCTTGAAGATCTCCTTCGTGCTTGTGTTCTTGATTTTGGTGGAAGTTGGGAAGATCATATTTTCCTTGTTGAGTTTTCTTACAATAATAGCTTCCAATCTAGTATTGATATGGCACCTTTCGAGGCACTCTACAGAAGGACATGCCGATCTCCTTTGTGTTGGCTTGAAGTCGGTGAGAAGCTGGTTTTAGGTCCAGATTTTATTCGTGAAGCCACAGAAAAGATTGACCTTATTCGTCATAGGATGAAAGAAGCTCAAAGTAGACAAAAATCCTATGCCGATAACCAAAGAAGGAATTTAGAATTTTCTGTGGAAGATTTGGTATTCATTCGTGTTTCACCTATGAAGGATGTTGTGTGTTTCAGTCGATCGGGAAAATTAGCACCTCGATATATTGGTCCATTTCCCATCACCGAACGCATTGGTTCCGTGGCTTATCGTCTTTTATTACCGGCTCAATTTTCTGTTATTCATGACGTATTCCACGTTTCTCAACTATGGAAAGACCTTAGAGATTCAGATTCTATTCTTGAGCTCGATGTTATTAAAGAAATTGAAGTTTCACCTAATTTGACTTATGAGCAACATAATATTCGCATCATTGCTACGGAGGTTAAACGCCTTCGAAATAAAGATGTTCTGCTTGTGAAAGTTCAATGGTATACAAATCCTAAGGATTGTTCTTGGGATTCCAGAGAATTCATCGAGCGAACACATCCGGACTTACTCTCTTGTGCTCTTTAAGGTGAACTTCTCACTTCAATTTTTTTTCCGTGTTGTTATGCCTTAAAGTGGTTGTTACTCTTTACTTTCTTCTTAAGTATTACGAGGACGCAATTTCTTTAAGGAGGGGAGTCTGTAACAACCCGCATATTTTACGATTATATATTTAAATATTTTTTTTAAATATAGTATCGTTAGTTGAATTTAAAGTCCGAAATGTGAATTTTTGTAAACAGTTGAATTTGGACTCGAGACTGCTTCCATTGATTTTAAAACGACGTTTACAGCTTGTTTAAGTATAAACATCAATATGTTTGGAGTTGATTAGGATTTTGGTATTTTCATTTGGGCTTTGGGTTTGGTTCTAGCCCACCAACCCAACAAGATAACCCAAACTCCTCTACCAAATACCCTAACTCTACTCCCCTTCATTCATTCTAATCATAATAATTCCTAACACTCAAGCTAAATGAAAAATGGGGGAAAGAGAGGAGATTAGAAATTACTAAGCCCTAGATTCTTAGGAAATTCAAATTCAAGTTCTAAAATCAAAGAGAAGCTTAGGTAAGCATCCTCTTCATCTTCTCCATCTCAATCTCTCTTCAATTTTCAGAATTTCCTATAACCTAACTTAGGAAATTCATTGCATTTGATAATAGATTGAAGATTCTAGAGGTGTTGTTGAAGAGAAATCAATCTTAGCTTGTTTTAGAGTTTCTCATTTATATATTTGAGTTTAAAGGTGAGTTCTTGAACTCAAATCTATGTCTATAGCTTTCATTGTTGTTAGGTATGAATTTCTAACATCTATTTCATGTCCAATTGCTTTTGATTTGAATTGATTTGGTGAATTTTCCATTTTTTGGTTTTTGAAGTCAAATCTTTAAAGATCCAACCTTGGATTTTTGGACATGTTATTTGGGGTGTATCGAAGAGCCTACAGGGTTGGGTTGTCGCTTGGCATAAATCCCTAGCCTCCATCGCTCATCCGGTCGCTTTCGAATTGATTTGTTCATCAATGGCCTAGGAAAATTGTTATCCAGTACAGGCAACCAAACGTCTGGTTGAAGAATCCAGATGTTTGGTTAGGGCACCAGAAGAAAAAAAAAGAAACGATAAGGAAAAAATAGCAGAGCCCTTGACCAGACATCTGGTTATACTATACCAAACGTCTGGGAGGCTTTTGGAAATAAAAAGGAAAAGAAGAAAGATACGACAGAATAAAAAAATGGCAGAGCCAAGATCCAGACGTCTAGTTAAAACCAACCAGATGTCTGGTTGGCTTCAGGGAAGAAAAAAGAGAGAAAGAATTATAAATTTCCAGAACCCTAGGTCAGACGTCTGGCCGAACAACCCAAACGTCTGGTCCTGGTAAAATTTTCCTATTTGCCTATTTTTGAGTGGATTTCCAATTTTTATCGATTTTTGTTGATCCGGTTAGTTGTTGTCATTTAATATCGACTTTGATGACTTCTTTTCTGGATTTTTGGGAATATCCATTTGATGGATTTGATATCGATTTTTATGGTTTTAATCCACGTCGTCGAATGTAGATTTTTGGCGATAGATTGTTTTTACAATCATTTCTATGACTTGTCACTTTAAAATACACAGGTTTTTATACTAGTAGTAAATACTCAAACTCTTCCACAAAAATGATTTCAACATTTCTTTTAATACAAAGCTCGTTTTTAAAACCGTTTTCCAATCTATTAGTGTATACAAACATTTACCTCATTCGTATGAGAAATCCAATAAAACAACTTAGCAAAACAAGTGGTATGAAACGCTTGCGTTTACTTCGTCGGTTAATTCTTGGACTTGTTCGATTGAAATCTCATGACAATTTTCAAGTGGAAATCTACAATATGTTCGTAAATATTTAAGTTAAGCTAGTGGTTATGAGACATGAAGCTAAACTCATTTATTTACTAGCTTAGTGCAATTTATACTTCTTGTTGATCAATGACGATCATTTTGAGGTTTAGACTAGCGATATGCGATGTCTCTTTGTCCGTGTGGGGGACTGTACCCCGTTCTATTGAGCTTCGTCTCATTTTTATGGGCTAGCGACCCATGGGTTTATTTGAACCGTTTTATGGAGTTCGGTTCATCGGGCGTACAGTTGTACTACGTCGTTGTTCTGGCTTATTTGAGTTTCAGGTTCCTTGGGCGTCCCGTTGTACTACGTCGTTGCACCGACTCTATGGGTTAGTGACCTATGGGATAGCGTCCCGTTTGTGATACACGTGTTGGTGAGTTTTCATGCTTCTGTTTGTGATAGGCCTCCCCTTTTGTGTTTTCTGGATTTATAATTATTGATTTCTGGAATTTGCGTTTCACCAATTTTTGCGATTTGCATTAATATGTTTTGTCACTATTTGAGGTTTGGTGAATAAGCTAAAGAATATGATATTCTTTTTGGATATTTGAGGAGATTTGAGATATTGTATGATTTTCATTGTCATCAGGTATATACTTGTCACAGTGTGACATTATTGTTATCATATATTTTTGTCATATCTCTTATCCTATCTCATCTTGTATGATATTTATAGCTAGACTGATCCGTTTATTATTTTTCTTCTTAAATAATACTCGGGTCTGACCGAGGTGTTACAGGTGCTTCCACTTGACTTCTTAGCAGGGACTAGCTTCTGACTTTTGGCTAACTACTTTAGCTTAGTAGTTTTTTTTTGTTTTTATACATTCGAGATAGAGACTCTTTGATGTATACATATTCTTTTGTCTAGCACTTGTATCCATTCTTTTGTGATATAGTGTATCTTGTATGACCACTACTTTGATGTTTACTTCTATGTGTTATATTCATATCTTTTTTCGCCTTAGTGATATGAATATCTGTGACTGATTTGTGTTATGCTTATTTTATATTTGTTTCCGAGGGCCACATAGCCACTGTGCAGTAGCTTTGAGTTTGTATTTGATATGTCAGATTTCCTCTTGAAATGAAATGCATGACCTTCTATCTGGCATATCGGTACTCGCACAAATCTATTGCACAGATGGTCGTTCCTCAACAGCCTTATTCTTCGTGCTAGTCGACGGCATTACTCCGTAGTGTCATTGGCTAGTGTGAGTAAAGAGGTGGGGCGTCACATGTTATATTGTCTTTTAATAATTTTAAAAGAGTGTTTCAATTTACATTCTACCAATAAACTTTTAAAATAACTTTAAAACGTTGCTATAAAAATACATTATCAAATCATAAATTATAAATTCAAAAGGATGCCACAGAAAGCAATGTAGAAATAATTTAGAAAATAAATTTAAAATGGTTAGACAGACTTTAAAAACCACCAACAAATAAGGAATACGTTTCAAAGTACATGAAAAATGCACTAATAAACAAAGAAAAAGTGAACACACTAGAAAATAAATATAATAATAAGTTGTCTAATCTATATAAAGTAAATATGTTTTTAAAGAAGGAAATTAGTAGATAGTTAAATGAATTAAGATTTTAGGTGGGTTCTTCACTTAATATGGGAAAAAACATGCTTTGGAAAATATATGTGATAGAAAAATCATGATTGACTGATAGTGTTTAGAAAATGAACCCAACACCGCAAAACTTAAAGACTAATCTAACATATAATTAGCCTCCACCCTTGAGCTTACTCCCTTAAGTTTCTATTTGGAAATTAGCAATTTCATAAGGTAACCGCAAATGTTTATTTTATTATGTCCTCTTTTACTCATATATTACTTTTTCATGACTGTAATTAGGACAATTGCCAATTATAGAATTATCAAACACGTTTACATATATATTGTACATAACTGCGGGTAGTGAATGGTATACGTGAATGAACTGGAAATGAAAGTGGGTAGAAAATATGCTTATAGTAGTAATGGGAGGAGTAAGTGTTTGGTTACATTGCAAACAGTGATGGCAAGGTGGAAGTTTATAAAATAGATGTTAGAAAACCTAAATAAATAAGAAAAAAAACTATGGGAAAAGAGGTTAAGGAAAGGGAGCAATAAGGCTGCTCTTGGTACATTTCCACAACATCCTTATACATTTTAACACACAAGTCTAATGTTAATCATTTTAAACAAAAGATTAGCATGTAAGGAAATAATGGTTGATGTGTATCATCTCATTATTAATAATTAAAATATTTAGTTTAATAATATAATTTTTGTAATAGTTGAATATATATATATTTATATAATTATATATTACTACTATACTCAGGTTATTCTTAGTAAGTAAATATTCATTATTTGTACATAGTCAAAACTATAAGGTTGCTATATAGATCTATGAAAAAGGAATAAGGATGTTTCTCAAATTTATAAAAAGGAGGAAATAAACATAATAACATTAAATTTACATAATGTCTCCGTTACCTTATCAAAATTCATACCTATTTTAGATTTTAAATATATGTTTATATTTTCAACCCAAAAGGTTTTTAGAAACCTGTTTATGATTTTTGAATTAACGCAAATACGAGAGGAAAAAAATTCGATTTACCCCATCATTTGTGATTAGATGGAAAACTATTTTTTACACTCCTCTTCGTAGCATTCTTCAACTGTATATATAGTCTCTTGAAAAGTTGCAAGTTAATCGTTACTCAATAATTCGCTCCATTGTCAATTTTCCCTTTCTACACTCTGTGTTAGTATGGGTTTCAACCTCCATTTGAAAAACATCTTCCACCCTTCGTGGCCAAAAATATGAGACCAAGCAATGCAAGCAAGATGGCTAGAGCACGACATGTAAGGTGTTTTATAGGCGGTTAAGGAAAAAACTACGATATTTGTTAATTTGGATTTGATTTTTACTACCTTGGTTTTAGTTTTCATTAGCCGTAAGATACTCAATCCAGTATTTGACGTGATATACTATCCATCAAAAGGAATTTACTTCTCATCCTACCCTTCAACTCATCTTACCAAGTACATATCATACTTTCAACCATTCAACTCATCTTACCAAACTAACAAACTTTTAAAAACACACCCGCAGGAAATAGGAACTATTACAATTACAAATATATTCAATAGCCTCTCCAGTCAATTCTATACATGCTACGTGAAGCCGAACTATTACGACTTCAAGAAGAGTGGTAAAAGCTTAGTTGCCAACAGAATTATGCCTTCCTTTAACAGTCAATTGCACAATTCAAAGAGAAAAAAATCATTATTCTGGTAAAACGTTACAGAGTACCAATTCATTATGAAACATAACCAATTAGGGCAGGGTATTTTTCCATTTTTCCGTCAATTTCCTTCCGACTATTTCTGAAATTTCCGTTTTCCGCTTTCTTCCGAAAAAATAATTTCGAAAGGAATTCCTTCCGATAAATAACGGAAAAGGACGGAAATTTTCCACAATTTCCACGGTATTCTTTTCCTTTCGAAATAACATTTAAACTGTTTAGTATTGTATTTTTATTTTGCAATTCATTTGTAGTTTCATGATAAATATAAGCTTTAAATATATAGGCTGCCTAGTGTTGTGGGTCTGCATATCTTAATATTCTTGCCATGCCACTATGTGCGTTTGCACTGATGTGTGCATGCATGTCTACCTTACTTTATACTTGATGGCTTATATCTTCATGCGTAAGCACTGTCCATATATATATATATATACACACACACACACTGAAGCTTCTCTAATTTTAGTTATAAATTTATGTACCAGAGTTGTACCTAGGCACTTAAGTAATGCAGCTTATATACCTAGGTGTTACTTCGATAAATATATATTTAAATATTTTTGTATAATATATAAATATAATAGTGATTTAAAGCTTTATAATGTTCTAAAGTGAATTTAGAAAGAGCAGTAGACAAGGCAATTATGAAGTATTTAATGAGTAATAGCTCTGTATAAGTAATTTATTATGCTATATCTGTTTCATTAAGAAGCTCCAAAACAGAGAATGACTTATTACATGTAGTTCTATATTTCTTTTTCTGTTAATCAAGATTATTTACAGTGAATGGTCTGTATTGGACTGTAGGTCATATCTTAATATTCAGCAACAATATTCTATATTGGAGTTATTCATGAATGATGCCTTAATATGAATTTTCTTTACATCTGAAGTTTGTAACAGCAGTAACATTGCATATTCAGAAGTAGCAGCAGTAATCTACTCATAGTCTGTTATATTAGTATGAATTTATGATTACCCTATTTAGTTCCATCAACTTTGATTCCAAACATTTTGGACCTGCAAATATATATTTCAAGAGTTGTCAAATCCTACTCATCTTCCACAACTATCCTCCCATAGCCTGCATGGTATTCATTGTCAGTTTTCTTTACCGGAAAACGTGGAATTTCCATCTTCCATCCCGCTTTTTCCAATTCCCGTGATTACCGATTATAGGAATTCCAGAGTTCACGAAACGGAAACTAGAACAAATATCACCTTTCCATCAATACTCGTAAAAAATGAAAAAATCCTTGTTGGTACGGAAATTTTCCAAACCCACCCCTATAACCAATCTACTATCAAATTGGTGAACTAACAATTCTAACGGGCTAACAATATATTTAGGATGTACCCAATTCACCATCGCACGACAGGAGCCTACAACTAAAAGTGAGAATCCACTAGCGAAAAAAATAAACTTAAAATAAAAGTTTAAATTGGAATATTGTGTTCCCTATAACACAATATATCACATTGTTGCCTGAGACAACTACTATATGTCCACTAGGCAAAACTTAATTTTTTTTCCTTTGCTTGTTGCACTTTTAATTTTTCTACCGTGCACTGTCAGATAACTGATTAACTGGGATATAATATTTGTTTTTATCTACGCTTTTCATTGTATTTGGTTGTAATTTGTCTATACATCGTGTATTAATTCAAAAATTTGACTACGTTGGAAAATTCCAACCTCTGTAACATAATATTGCACTACTATGCATATTTTCCACAAATAGTGCCGGTTGTTCTCCCGTCCATATTGTTTTTAAGATGCAGGTTACCATATTGCCAAGAACAGTGCAAAATGCCAAACTATTGTGAACATTTATGGGATGGTACATTTCACCAACCATTACATTTACATCTACTTTCCTGCTCTACACTTTACAGCTTTTTAATTATTGTACATATCAACTTGATGTACTGTTTACTTCCATAGGTAGATGAGTTTGTGCTCGAAGCAAGGTTCGAAGTTCCGGATTCCGTTTCTGTTCCGGTCATTTGAAAAATTTTAAATTTCGGTCCCGTTTCGGGATTTCCGGAAATTCCGTTTTAAATCCGGTTTGTGAATTCTGGTACATTTTTATTATAAATACGCAAATAAATACGCAATACTAATAGTCAATTACACTAAATTATTCAAGTGACATGAAAGTTACAAAACATACAACATAAAAGTTTAATACCAAAAGCGATTTCTCTGAGCATCATATAAATTTTGTCCATCGCTCTCTTCATCTGGTATCGGATTGTAATATGCCGGAAAAGCATACTGCTGTATCTGATCCGAACTTAGAAATGTCGTCATCATATTATCAAAGGGTGAAGGTTCATCTTGGCTACTTGATTCCTCAGCAGCATACGGTTGATTTAACCCATAATACGAATAACCTCCGGTATAGTCAGACGTAGAATACCTAAAACTAGGGACATTGTTAGAAGTATATCTGCCATCATAATCCCCTTGATCTTCATGTACAACGTTCAAATTTCTATCTCTTCGTCGACTATAGTCATCTGCTTCATAATTTTGGATATGTCTTTGATACTCATCAAAATTAGAACCAACGCCATAACCACTAGAACCAATTCCGTCACCACCAGCATTACCTGAATCATCATTTGATGAACTATCATTTTCAGTATTTTCTGCAGATACATTATCATTGTCCGACCAAGGATTATCGCTTGCATTATCAAGTAGTGGATTCTCAGCTTCTCTAGTCCATTATGCAAGTGGATCCTCCTCATGAAAGATATAATCTAAATCAATAAGTTGGTCGGTTGTTTGTTGGCGTTTAGCATGTCGTACTCTTAATCGCATATTATAATGTACAAATACCAGTTTTTCTAAGTTCTCCATTTTTATTCTGTTTCTTAACTTCGTGTGAATCATTGCAAATGTTGTCCAATTTCTTTCACAATTTGAAGAAGAAACTGTTTGGCTAAGAATACGCATAGCTATGCGTGTCAAATTTGGCGCAGCTTCCCTACCAATTATTAACCACCACATAGCTGGAAGACACGACTTAACTGCATGTTTCGCTTTTGCAGAACCAAATACATCAAGTTTCATTCTATATTTTTCAACCTACAAATCATTCATAATAAACCAAGTTATTCTTTGTGTTAAACATAATAGCAAGAATCATGAGTATTTTAATAATTTGTTTATTACCTCTTTTGAAATTTCAATTTGCATAGCAATATAAGGTACCATTTTTTCAAGAACATTTGTCCATCCATTTAAAACCTCATCATCGTTTGTTGCATTATCTCCGTATTGTATATGAGGATTGAGAAAGTAACCTAAAACAATTTGATAGTTCAAAAAAATATTGACGTGATATGTACTTTTATAATTGTGCAATAACTAAAAAAATTACCTGCTGCATGAATAGGTCGATGCAATTGTCTTTCCCATCTTTTATCGATTATATTCCACCACTTTTGACACTGTCTTATACCGACATTTTTCTTAATTGATTCCTTCGCTCGATCCATTGCTTCATATAGATATCCCATCTCTGCTTTATCATCATTGTCCACCATTCTTAAAACTTTTACAAGTGGACCAAATACGAGAATAATAGCAGCAACGTTGGCCCAAAATTTATCACTGTGGATCAAATTATAAATAAGAATTGCAGTTTTTTTTATCTTTAGGACCGGGTTTAGGAATCTTTGCGCTCCACTCCCTCGAAGAAATCATTCTTCTTAGATTCTCTTTATGTGTGTATATGGATTCCAATGCAATAAAGTGAGTAGCAAACCTGGTTACTGCTGGCCGAATCAGCTCTTTATTATTGGTTTCTTTTCTCATTATGGTAAGCAACCAACCATGATTGTATATGAATCCTGTTATTGATTGACAATTTAAAATTATCGATTTTACCTCGGTTTCTTTTGAGATATCTTCAAGAATCAAATTGATACAATATGCTGCGCATGGTGTCCAATATAGTTTTCTTCTTTTTTCCATCAGTAGTTGGCCAGCAGCTTTGTAATTTGCTCCATTGTCAGTTACTATTTGCACAATTCTATCTTCTCCAATAAAATTAACAACATTATTCATTAGACCACAAATATACTTAGCACTTTGAAATTTGTCGGTAGCATCTACAGATTTAAGAAACACAGTTCCTTGGGTAGAATACACAAGAAAATTAATGATTTTTCTTCTATTTTGTGTGCTCCAACCATCGCACATCAACGTACAACCATACTCATCCCAAAAGTTGGAATAAGTGTCGATGTGTTGTTTGATTTCAGTGCACTCTAAATCTAAATATGTTTTTGATAATTCATGTGCCGTCGGTCCTTTAATTCCAGGACCAGCTTCTTGAATGGCCTCTACCATAGTTTCATAGTAAGGACTATTAGCAGCATTGTGTGGGATATGATTGAAGTAAAAAAAATTTGATATTGCACGACCTATGTGTTTTTTGGCATCTTTAATACCTTTTATTGCAGTTCTAATAGAAGGTTGAGTTCTACCTCCGCGTTTTTGTACATAGGGATCAATCCTTTCAGCTGCTCGTGTTGCTAAATCGTCATCTATTCTGATTGATTTAGAACGGTCATTGCGCTTTAGTCCGCTAGATCGTATACCTGTTCCACTAGATCCTACACCTGAGTTCATATAACTTTCTTTGCTTTCTTGCAAGGCACACCGTAGCTCTATGTCATCTTCACCTCCATCACTGTCGGTATCTTCAGTACGTTGTTCGGGCATGCTCATTAGCTCTTCTTGCACACGTTGTTTTTCAAGCTTCCCTTGATTTCGCTCAATTCTCTTTTTCTTCAGATGTTCTTGTATAAGTTTCCTGACTTCTCTGGGAACAGTCGGACATACTGCCACATCGCCTGCTTGTCCTGCTAAATGTTCTTTCATACGTGTTATACCACCACCAGAAATTATTTTATGACAATAATTACATTTCTTTTTTCTTTTTTCACCAATAACTGCCGTACAATAATTCCAAACGATATCACGATTTGCCATAATCAGCCACCTAAATAAGAAACAAAATAATTTAATATTTAATTACTTAACGCTAATACATTTTAATGCAAGCTAAACAATATATTATTTGCATTATACAACTTCCATTCATGGTTATTCATTATCAAATTAAAGTAACCGATAAATTTTTTTTTACATAATAATTTTTATCACAATATATTTTTAAAATTGCTTATAGCTTTAGCAAAACAGCTAATATTGGTGTCATATGTGAATATGCAAATTTTGTTAGACCTATTTTCTTTAGTATTCTTTCAGTTTACAGTACATTGTTCAAGTAGTTTATCATTGGGTTAAGAAGTGTACATATTTGAGACTTGCAATCGCTACTGCAGTTCCAAAAACATATTTGTCTTTTTGTTTGAAGGAGTTGAACTAACAGCCCATTAACTAATAAAGAGTACCACTAACCTTGCTTCCTTATAAACTCACCACGTCTGTTTATGTCTGCCCATTAACTAATAAACTTTATTTACGCACGGTAAATAGTTAAATAGGTGATACTAACCGGCCCGTTATGTCTGCCCTAGCAAAACGAAAATCAAACGAAAGAAAGGGGGAAAAAAACCTGGTCGCCGCTGCCAAGCTCGAGGAGATCGTTACAGCCGACACTAATGAGGATGGATGATTCTGCCGCGAACTGGTGTGCGCTCTTCACTGATGTGCGCTCGAGCAAGGTTGGTTTCTGTCGCGAACTGGTGCTCGATCTGTTGCGTTCGTTCTGCCGCTGCCACTCGATCAACGATTGTCAGATGCGACGCGAAGAGGAGGTTAGTTACTGTCTGTATATTGTATGATGAACGTCTCTGGTTTTATAGAGCGTAAATCAACTCTTGTTCACGTGAATTTTTGAATTGGGTGAATTTGTAAATGGCCGACAAACTGTGATTGATTTAGAATAAAGCTTTGATTTTGTTTGTTTGCATCACATGCATTCTCTTTGATTCTGTTGGTATTCGTTTTCGTCTGTTTTTTTTTGTCCAAGATAAAAATAGCGGAATCGGGTTTCTCCCCTTATTCCGGTCCGGCCGACGCCGGAACCGGGCCGAGATGGCCGGAACTCCGGCGTGCCGGCCGGACTTTAGTACCTTGGCTCGAAGGTGTTGATAATCTAACAAGGAAAGGTATCAACATCAAGTGGTCACCGAACAAGGTAAATAATACAAATCATCATAATAACTACTCAGTTATACTCTAGCATGCCATCCTTTATTGATACCACATCTAACGACGTGGCCAATAGATTTAATCAAACAACAAACTTCGGCTTTATCTAAGAGATTGAACTACCTAAAAACTGCAAATCGTTACTTACACACCCAGCCATAAGGTACGGTTGGCCCTGATTACAGTTTTCTTATCCCTATATATTCATTTCCTTCACAACTATGATCTTAGGTAAATTATACCCTGCAACAACAGCTTTGGGAAGTAAAACACGAAAAGATGCTTCTTTCTAATAAAGTAGAACAACCGAGCATTCCTCGTTTCAATGAAGGAGTTTGGACATCTAGAAACAAGGTACAATAAATATTGATCGAGTCCTCGTTCTCACGAAATGTTAACTATATTTTCTCACCAATTAACAAATAGATTGGAGTAGGGATTAACAACTCTTCAACAGTTGTTACAATCAATAGTGCAACATTTGCAAGCGTCTTTGGCTCCTACCTATTATGGACTCGAGGAAATAATTCCTGCTAACAGGTACACTGTTTCATATATATGTTACTACTTTTTTTCATATTAACTCTTGTATACACACAAATGTATGACAAACCATATTTTCATTCGACCATTACCAAATGAAAACTATGTACCAAATAGAACATACAATCGTACCCACATCTAAACATTGTTCTAAATTTGCAACACACATTTTTCTCTTTTACTTGCCATCAACAACTGATGTTTACAATTTTATCTATGTACATATAATTTCTATCGAACTAATTATTACTGCATACCAATTGTCATTGTTGACGATCTTTTGCAAACCCTAATTAGGTGGAAGCAGCAACTGCATTTTATGCTTATATCTACTTTTACACAACACATCAATTTGAGTTACTGAATGAACTTATAAGGTTCGTTTTAACTATAAAATTTTTAAACTGAGACAATTAACGAAACTGACATAAGCATTTAAGAGTTTCCACTTTCTAGAATAGTCATGTGGTGGCTACCCTTTTTCAATTTTGGTTCCAGTTCAACTGTACAAATTTGTCAATAAATAAAATCAAACATTACTCTTACACTGCTTTGATCTATTTTCCAACTGTTACATTTACCACTTCCATGCTATATGTTTCATACTTGAACTATGTTTGCGCCAAAAATGGTCACAAACCCCAAGTATTGCGAAAGCACCAGTGTATGAACACAAATCTCAGATCTAAGCTAGCAATAAATAGCAATCCAGAAATAAATCACAAGAACATGAAATTTATAGTGGTTCGGCTATCTCCGGCCTACGTCCACTTCAATGATTTTTATCTTTTATTGATGTTCTCTGCTGATTACAGATGATTACAGTAGATACAATGAGTGAATTCGAGTATAACAGCAATGGAAAGAAGTAGAATTGAATCCAGCAGAGTCTGGACGTCGAATGGCCAAAAGATCCCTTTTCTGTAGGCTTCAGGGGGCTATTTATAGGCGTAGGAGGCTGAGATCGCGCTCAAACTTCGGGAGACTTCTTCTGGCACGTGAGGGGCCCACACGGCCGACCCCACCAAGTTTCGACTCGATCTGCGATTGATACGAAGCAATTTCGTATCCATCAAGAAATGATCCAATCGAGCCGAAACTTGGCAGGATTGCTCTTTATCTTGTACGTAAGCTACTGTGAAAATTTCGTTGCATTTGGATCGAGGGTTTGTGAGATATGATCGATACGAAATTGCAATTTTCGTGTGTTGCCCAGTTCGAAACCATGATTTCGCATCCATCCCTGTCGCATCGATCAGAAGCACGCGCGCGTA
Source organism: Allium fistulosum (assembly GCA_030737815.1). NCBI lineage: Eukaryota > Viridiplantae > Streptophyta > Magnoliopsida > Asparagales > Amaryllidaceae > Allium > Allium fistulosum. The sequence goes on along the minus strand of CM060903.1, from coordinate 342,546,660 downwards.
GTGACGTGGCACTAATTTTAGGGATCGACCCGATCTCTGTGGCGTGTTGACTGGGTAGCTTGCGCTTTGCCTGCCGAGTTGAACGCTTCTTTCCTGGAGACATGGGCGTTCTTCGCTCGTATCCTTACCTCGCGCTCATCCATATCCATCACCTTGCAACGATACGCTCGCATTCACCAACTCGTGTTCTTTGCATCGATTCCAGGGGTACACTTCGCATCGATTGCTTATGAATCGATCGATACGAAATGACTATGGGGGTCATCGATACGAAGTGGTCGTTAAACTGGACACGAATCTCATCCTTGGGATGGATACGAGTGAGACCTTACCTAAAGGATATGAACAAGGCTTTGCCTGGTGGATACGAACAAAGTTTTACCTGCCCACTTACCTTATCGATGCGAAACCATTGAGTCAAGCCCATACTGGTCGATGCGAAAGCTGCCGCTCCATGGATACGAACTGCCGGGCATGCGTGAACCTGATCGATACGGACCTGATGGAGCCGAACCATACAAGACAACTCGATGGATTCGAACATACTGAGGCGATGCCGTTTTGATGGATACGAACCTGATGGATTCGAATAGGGCATCACTTCAACTCTATGATGGATACGAACGACATACTTTCTTTAATTCGAATCGATCATATCTCATCCATGCGAACTCCAATTAACCTGAAATTCGGAACGCTGGCTTTTGTGGCTTTGCTTGTCATGTCTTGTCAATTGCAGTCCGATCCGGACTCGGACAAAATTTATCGATATCCATGGTTATCCTGCAATGCATAGTTGACTTTCATGGCTAGTTATTATTGATTTTCAGTCAGTTTTGGGTATCTCAGCTTTGCTAAAAGTTGGGATAACACTTTGCCCCCCAAAACATGCCTTTTGGTAAAATGTGTGTTTTGATCGGTCTCAAATCGAATGCATTGAGTTCAGGCTTTATTCAGAGCTTATAGAATTTTCAATCAAGTCCATTGCTGTTCGAAGCCGAAACATTATCAATTTCTTCCAGTGGAAGTTAAGAATGAAATTTTACAGCCTCTCCGGACTGTTGATGATCGCTCCGGACCCTTGCGAAGCCCATTCCAGACTTAGCGGTCGAATAGAAAGATCCTATTGCACTCCGGCGTTGCTTTTTATTCCTTGCACTCTGGCCCCAGTTAGGGCGTAAAGCGATGTCTTGGTCGTTCTGGACCGATCGTAGCCTCTCCGGGCTCATGCTGGATCCCATCTTGTCACCCTCCAGTGAAGAGGAAACAACGTTAAGTGGGTCGATCCTACCGCTCTCCGGCGAAGCGACCCACTTCTTGCACTCCGGTTCAGTGTATCTGAACATTAAGCGATGTCATGACCTGAATCGTCGGCCGATCACAGCCTCTCCGGGCTCTTATCGAATCCCGATCCAATCACTCTCCGGTGAATAGGAAACACCGTTAAGTGGGTCGATCCTGTCGCTCTCCGGCGAAGCGACCCACTTCTTGCACTCCGGTTCAGTGTATCTGAACATTAAGCGATGTCATGACCTGAATCGTCGGCCGATCACAGCCTCTTCGGGCTCTTATCGAATCCCGATCCAATCACTCTCCGGTGAATAGGAAACGATGCTTAAGTGAGTCGATCATGTCGCTCTCCGGCGAAGCAACCCACTTCTTGCACTCCGGGCCCTGCCTCTCCGGGTAGGATCATAAAGCGATCATCTTTATATTGATATTTAATGTTTATCCTCTAACTCTCCGGTCAAAGGTTTGCTTCAATAAATGTTTCTTTATTAAATTCAAATCCTAGATGTTCAATCTCAAACACCAGGAAAAACAAGACAATGCCTCTCCGGGCGGAGCGGTCTATTTCCATCTTAGAGCATGCCTAGGGATCTCTCCGGTTCCCGTACATGAGTAAGTGGGATAGCCGTTTTATTTTGGAAATCAAATCTAAGAAAACTAATCGACCAGAGTCCAAAACTTGAACTTGGCCCTTGCCATCACAGTCAGTTGATGACGAGTCGTGATCCTGATCCAGGATCATTCCTGTTAGGTGGAGGCGGTGTTTGTTCAGGTCTTATTGTCGCTGCCTGTTCTCTGGTATATTATGGCAATCTACCACTCCTGGCATGTTCTTCCACCTCATCCCTTAGGTGGCGGCATTCATCGGTTGTGTGCCCATCCAGCTCTTGGAATAGGCAGTATTTTTCAGTCCTGCGTTCCCGCTCCGTGGGATCTCTCCTGGGTGGTTTTCAATAGGGGAGTTGCCCCCGAGTTTCAGTGTAAATCCTTTCTAGGCTTGCCGTCAAATCTGTGTATTGCCTGAATCTAGGCTCTCGGAATTTCTTCCGTTTATCAGGACTATCATGTGTGTCATCCTGCTTTCTCTTTCCTTTGTCTGCCCTGGACTGTTCCCTAGCGGTTCCTTCGCCTTGTGCAGCATTTACTTCCTGTCTCTCGGCTCGCGATTCTTCTAATCGAATGAATTTCTCAGCTTCATGGTAAAACTCTCCAAGATCTTGCGGTGGATCTCTTGTCAATGAATCTTTGAATTCGGTGCCTTCTCCAACCCCTGCCACCGCCGCCATCAAAATCATCGATGGATCCGGGTGATCTACCGAAGCCACTGTTGCATTGAATCGCAGCAGGAAACCTTTTATGGACTCTCCGGTCCTTTGCTTTATCGAAGCTAAAGTCATCACACTCTTGGGTCTTGTCACATGGACCCTAAATTGTTCCATGAAGCAATCTACAAGCTCGCCCCATGTCCTGATCGATCCAGTCTTTAATTGCCTGAACCAAAGTGCAGCCAAGTCTGACAAAAATAAAGGGAAACATCGTGCCATCACTTCCTCGGATGCTCCCAGTACTTCCATGTGTCTAATGTGCATGGTCGGATCCGACTTCCCATCATACGGATTCAGCGTTGGTAGTTTGAACTTTGGAGGGTTCCTTGCATTCCTGATATTCGAAGTGAACGGACTCCGACTGACTTCCTCCAATCCTCCGCTAGACAATCCTCCTCTCATGAGTCGTCGCACTAATCCAGCCATCTTTTCATCTCCATCCTGGGGTTGCCCTCTTGGTCTTGAAGGGTATTCTGGTACGTACTCTTCGTGTGGCCCGTTAGCGTTGGTGTTGGCTCCAGCTTGTTGAGCTCCATCTGTCGGCCTTCCAGTATCAGATCCTGAGGGTCTGCCCCCAAGTCCTTGTTGATTGTCTTTTGGATCTGCATTCTGACCTTCATTGGGTTCCGCAATCCTAGCTCCTTGTTCCACATTCATAGCCGCTGTAGCTGGTCCTCGGCTCTGCACCCCTGCAGCTCTCATCTGTTCAAAGAAATTCTGCAGCATCTCTTGTTGGCTCTTCATTATTCTTTCGTGCATCAGATTGGTCATGGTCTCCATTTCGTCTCTGGTGATGTAGATCGAAGCTGGTTCTTTTCCAGCACCAGAGGATGCCTCTTGACTTCCTCCTTGTTGGCTTCTCTCAAGTCTTTGTCTCGTTTGTCGAGTCATTGTCTTCTAAATCTGATCCCTTCAAGCTTTTAAATCTGAACTTTGAATCTGGTGTAGCGGGTGCTAGTTCTTCTCAGTGAAAGCACCAAAGTGTTTACGCCAAAATGGTCACAAACCCCAAGTATTGCGAAAGCACCAGTGTATGAACACAAATCAGCAATATTCAGACATAAATCTCAGATCTAAGCTAGCAATAGACAGCAATCCAGAAATAAATCACAAGAACGGGAAATTTATAGTGGTTTGGCTATCTCCGGCCTACGTCCACTTCAATGATTTTTATCTTTTATTGATGTTCTCTGCTGATTACAGATGATTACAGTAGATACAATGAGTGAATTCGAGTATAACAGCAATGGAAAGAAGTAGAATTGAATCCGGTAGAGTTTGGACGTCGAATGGCCAAAAGATCCCTTTTCTGTAGGCTTCAGGGGGCTATTTATAGGCGTAGGAGGCTGAGATCGCGCTCAAACTTCGGGAGACTTCTTCTGGCACGTGAGGGGGGCCACGCGACCGACCCCACCAAGTTTCGACTCGATCTGCGATCGATACAAAGCAATTTCGTATCCATCAAGAAATGATCCAATCGAGCCGAAACTTGGCAGGATTGCTCTTTATCTTGTACGTAAGCTACTGTGAAAATTTCGTTGCATTTGGATCGAGGGTTTGTGAGATATGATCGATACGAAATTGCAATTTTCGTGTGTTGCCCAGTTCGAAACCATGATTTCGCATCCATCCCTGTCGCATCGATCAGAAGCACGCGCGCGTAGTGACGTGGCGCTAATTTTAGGGATCGACCCGATCTCTGTGGCGTGTTGACTGGGTTGCTTACGCTTTGCCTGCCGAGTTGAACGCTTCTTTCCTGGAGACGTGGGCGTTCTTCGCTCGTATCCTTACCTCGCGCTCGTCCATATCCATCACCTTGCAATGATACGCTCGCATTCACCAACTCGTGTTCTTTGCATCGATTCCAGGGGTACACTTCGCATCGATTGCTTATGAATCGATCGATACGAAATGACTATGGGGGTCATCGATACGAAGTGGTCGTTAAACTGGACACGAATCTCATCCTTGGGATGGATACGAGTGAGACCTTACCTAAAGGATATGAACAAGGCTTTGCCTGGTGGATACGAACAAAGTTTTACCTGCCCACTTACCTTATCGATGCGAAACCATTGAGTCAAGCCCATACTGGTCGATGCGAAAGCTGCCGCTCCATGGATACGAACTGCCGGGCATGCGTGAACCTGATCGATACGGACCTGATGGAGCCGAACCATACAAGACAACTCGATGGATTCGAACATACTGAGGCGATGCCGTTTTGATGGATACGAACCTGATGGATTCGAATAGGGCATCACTTCAACTCTATGATGGATACGAACGACATACTTTCTTTAATTCGAATCGATCATATCTCGTCCATGCGAACTCCAATTAACCTGAAATTTGGAACATTGGCTTTTATGGCTTTGCTTGTCATGTCTTGTCAGTTGCAGCCCGATCCGGACTCGGACAAAATTCATCGATATCCATGGTTATCCTGCAATGCATAGTTGACTTTCATGGCTAGTTATTATTGATTTTCAGTCAGTTTTGGGTATCTCAGCTTTGCTAAAAGTTGGGATAACACTTTGCCCCCCAAAACATGCCTTTTGGTAAAAGGTGTGTTTTGATCGGTCTCAAATCGAATGCATTGAGTTCAGGCTTTATTCAGAGCTTATAGAATTTTCAATCAAGTCCATGGCTGTTCGAAGCCGAAACATTATCAATTTCTTTCAGTGGAAGTTAAGAATGAAATTCTACAGCCTCTCCGGACTGTTGATGATCGCTCCGGACCCTTGCGAAGCCCATTCCAGACTTAGCGGTCGAATAGAAAGATCCTATTGCACTCCGGCGTTGCTTTTTATTCCTTGCACTCTGGCCCCAGTTAGGGCGTAAAGCGATGTCTTGGTCGTTCTGGACCGATCGTAGCCTCTCCGGGCTCATGCTGGATACCATCTTGTCACCCTCCGGTGAAGAGGAAACAACGTTAAGTGGGTCGATCCTGTCGCTCTCCGGCGAAGCGACCCACTTCTTGCACTCCGGTTCAGTGTATCTGAATGTCATGACCTGAATCGTCGGCCGATCACAGCCTCTCCGGGCTCTTATCGAATCCCGATCCAATCACTCTCCGGTGAATAGGAAACACCGTTAAGTGGGTCGATCCTGTCGCTCTCCGGCGAAGCGACCCACTTCTTGCACTCCGGTTCAGTGTATCTGAACATTAAGCGATGTCATGACCTGAATCGTCGGCCGATCACAGCCTCTCCGGGCTCTTATCGAATCCCGATCCAATCACTCTCCGGTGAATAGGAAACGATGCTTAAGTGAGTCGATCCTGTCGCTCTCCGGCGAAGCAACCCACTTCTTGCACTCCGGGCCCTGCCTCTCCGGGTAGGATCATAAAGCGATCATCTTTATATTGATATTTAATGTTTATCCTCTAACTCTCCGGTCAAAGGTTTGCTTCAATAAATGTTTCTTTATTAAATTCAAATCCTAGATGTTCAATCTCAAACACCAGGAAAAACAAGACAATGCCTCTCCGGGCGGAGCGGTCTATTTCCATCTTAGAGCATGCCTAGGGATCTCTCCGGTTCCCGTACATGAGTAAGTGGGATAGCCGTTTTATTTTGGAAATCAAATCTAAGAAAACTAATCGACCAGAGTCCAAATCTTGAACTTGGCCCTTGCCATCACAGTCAGTTGATGACGAGTCGTGATCCTGATCCAGGATCATTCCTGTTAGGTGGAGGCGGTGTTTGTTCAGGTCTTATTGTCGCTGCCTGTTCTCTGGTATATTGTGGCAATCTACCACTCCTGGCATGTTCTTCCACCTCATCCCTTAGGTGGCGGCATTCATCGGTTGTGTGCCCATCCAGCTCATGGAATAGGCAGTATTTTCCAGTCCTGCGTTCCCGCTCCGTGGGATCTCTCCTGGGTGGTTTTCGATAGGGGAGTTGCCCCCGAGTTTCAGTGTAAATCCTTTCTAGGCTTGCCGTCAAATCTGTGTATTGCCTGAATCTAGGCTCTCGGAATTTCTTCCGTTTATCAGGACTATCATGTGTGTCATCCTGCTTTCTCTTTCCTTTGTCTGCCCTGGACTGTTCCCTAGCGGTTCCTTCGCCTTGTGCAGCATTTACTTCCTGTCTCTCGGCTCGCGATTCTTCTAATCGAATGAATTTCTCAGCTTCATGGTAAAACTCTCCAAGATCTTGCGGTGGATCTCTTGTCAATGAATCTTTGAATTCGGTGCCTTCTCCAACCCCTGCCACCGCCGCCACCAAAATCATCGATGGATCCGGGCGATCTACCGAAGCCACCGTTGCATTGAATCGCAGCAGGAAACCTTTTATGGACTCTCCGGTCCTTTGCTTTATCGAAGCTAAAGTCATCACACTCTTGGGTCTTGTCACATGGACCCTAAATTGTTCCATGAAGCAATCTACAAGCTCGCCCCATGTCCTGATCGATCCAGTCTTTAATTGCCTGAACCAAAGTGCAGCCAAGTCTGACAAAAATAAAGGGAAACATCGTGCCATCACTTCCTCGGATGCTCCCAGTACTTCCATGTGTCTAATGTATCTGGTAATGTTCATGGTCGGATCCGACTTCCCATCATACGGATTCAGCGTTGGTAGTTTGAACTTTGGAGGGTTCCTTGCATTCCTGATATTCGAAGTGAACGGACTCCGACTGACATCCTCCAATCCTCCGCTAGACAATCCTCCTCTCATGAGTCGTCGCACTAATCCAGCCATCTTTTCATCTCCATCCTGGGGTTGCCCTCTTGGTCTTGAAGGGTATTCTGGTACATACTCTTCGTGTGGCCCGTTAGCGTTGGTGTTGGCTCCAGCTTGTTGAGCTCCATCTGTTGGCCTTCCAGTATCAGATCCTGAGGGTCTGCCCCCAAGTCCTTGTTGATTGTCTTCTGGATCTGCATTCTGACCTTCATTGGGTTCCGCAATCCTAGCTCCTTGTTCCACATTCATAGCCGCTGTAGCTGGTCCTAGGCTCTGCACCCCTGCAGCTCTCATCTGTTCAAAGAAATTCTGCAGCATCTCTTGTTGGCTCTTCATTATTCTTTCGTGCATCAGATTGGTCATGGTCTCCATTTCGTCTCTGGTGATGTAGATCGAAGCTGGTTCTTTTCCAGCACCAGAGGATGCCTCTTGACTTCCTCCTTGTTGGCTTCTCTCAAGTCTTTGTCTCGTTTGTCGAGTCATTGTCTTCTAAATCTGATCCCTTCAAGCTTTTAAATCTGAACTTTGAATCTGGTGTAGCGGGTGCTAGTTCTTCTCAGTGAAAGCACCAAAGTGTTTGCGCCAAAAATGGTCACAAACCCCAAGTATTGCGAAAGCACCCGTGTATGAACACAAATCAGCAATATTCAGACACAAATCTCAGATCTAAGCTAGCAATAGACAGCAATCCAGAAATAAATCACAAGAACGGGAAATTTATAGTGGTTCGGCTATCTCCGGCCTACGTCCACTTCAATGATTTTTATCTTTTATTGATGTTCTCTGCTGATTACAGATGATTACAGTAGATACAATGAGTGAATTCGAGTATAACAGCAATGGAAAGAAGTAGAATTGAATCCGGTAGAGTCTGGACGTCGAATGGCCAAAAGATCCCTTTTCTGTAGGCTTCAGGGGGCTATTTATAGGCGTAGGAGGCTGAGATCGCGCTCAAACTTCGGGAGACTTCTTCTGGCACGTGAGGGGGCCCACGCGACCGACCCCACCAAGTTTCGACTCGATCTACGATCGATACGAAGCAATTTCGTATCCATCAAGAAATGATCCAATCGAGCCGAAACTTGGCAGGATTGCTCTTTATCTTGTACGTAGGCTACTGTGAAAATTTCGTTGCATTTGGATCGAGGGTTTGTGAGATATGATCGATACGAAATTGCAATTTTCGTGTGTTGCCCAGTTCGAAACCATGATTTCGCATCCATCCCTGTCGCATCGATCAGAAGCACGTGCGCGTAGTGACGTGGCGCTAATTTTAGGGATCGACCCGATCTCTGTGGCGTGTTGACTGGGTAGCTTGCGCTTTGCCTGCCGAGTTGAACGCTTCTTTCCTGGAGACGTGGGCGTTCTTCGCTCGTATCCTTACCTCGCGCTCGTCCATATCCATCACCTTGCAACGATACGCTCGCATTCACCAACTCGTGTTCTTTGCATCGATTCCAGGGGTACACTTCGCATCGATTGCTTATGAATCGATCGATACGAAATGACTATGGGGGTCATCGATACGAAGTGGTCGTTAAACTGGACACGAATCTCATCCTTGGGATGGATACGAGTGAGACCTTACCTAAAGGATATGAACAAGGCTTTTCCTGGTGGATACGAACAAAGTTTTACCTGCCCACTTACCTTATCGATGCGAAACCATTGAGTCAAGCCCATACTGGTCGATGCGAAAGCTGCCGCTCCATGGATACGAACTGCCGGGCATGCGTGAACCTGATCGATACGGACCTGATGGAGCCGAACCATACAAGACAACTCGATGGATTCGAACATACTGAGGCGATGCCGTTTTGATGGATACGAACCTGATGGATTCGAATAGGGCATCACTTCAACTCTATGATGGATACGAACGACATACTTTCTTTAATTCGAATCGATCATATCTCGTCCATGCGAACTCCAATTAACCTGAAATTTGGAACGTTGGCTTTTATGGCTTTGCTTGTCATGTCTTGTCAGTTGCAGCCCGATCCGGACTCGGACAAAATTCATCGATATCCATGGTTATCCTGCAATGCATAGTTGACTTTCATGGCTAGTTATTATTGATTTTCAGTCAGTTTTGGGTATCTCAGCTTTGCTAAAAGTTGGGATAACACTTTTCCCCCCAAAACATGCCTTTTGGTAAAAGGTGTGTTTTGATCGGTCTCAAATCGAATGCATTGAGTTCAGGCTTTATTCAGAGCTTATAGAATTTTCAATCAAGTCCATGGCTGTTCGAAGCCGAAACATTATCAATTTCTTCCAGTGGAAGTTAAGAATGAAATTCTAGAGCCTCTCCGGACTGTTGATGATCGCTCCGGACCCTTGCGAAGCCCATTCCAGACTTAGCGGTCGAATAGAAAGATCCTATTGCACTCCGGCGTTACTTTTTATTCCTTGCACTCTGGCCCCAGTTAGGGCGTAAAGCGATGTCTTGGTCGTTCTGGACCGATCGTAGCCTCTCCGGGCTCATGCTGGATCCCATCTTGTCACCCTCCGGTGAAGAGGAAACAACGTTAAGTGGGTCGATCCTGTCGCTCTCCGGCGAAGCGACCCACTTCTTGCACTCCGGTTCAGTGTATCTGAATGTCATGACCTGAATCGTCGGCCGATCACAGCCTCTCCGGGCTCTTATCGAATCTCGATCCAATCACTCTCCGGTGAATAGGAAACACCGTTAAGTGGGTCGATCCTGTCGCTCTCCGGCGAAGCGACCCACTTCTTGCACTCCGGTTCAGTGTATCTGAACATTAAGCGATGTCATGACCTGAATCGTCGGCCGATCACAGCCTCTCCGGGCTCTTATCGAATCCCGATCCAATCACTCTCCGGTGAATAGGAAACGATGCTTAAGTGAGTCGATCCTGTCGCTCTCCGGCGAAGCAACCCACTTCTTGCACTCCGGGCCCTGCCTCTCCGGGTAGGATCATAAAGCGATCATCTTTATATTGATATTTAATGTTTATCCTCTAACTCTCCGGTCAAAGGTTTGCTTCAATAAATGTTTCTTTATTAAATTCAAATCCTAGATGTTCAATCTCAAACACCAGGAAAAACAAGACAATGCCTCTCCGGGCGGAGCGGTCTATTTCCATCTTAGAGCATGCCTAGGGATCTCTCCGGTTCCCGTACATGAGTAAGTGGGATAGCCGTTTTATTTTGGAAATCAAATCTAAGAAAACTAATCGACCAGAGTCCAAATCTTGAACTTGTCCCTTGCCATCACAGTCAGTTGATGACGAGTCGTGATCCTGATCCAGGATCATTCCTGTTAGGTGGAGGCGGTGTTTGTTCAGGTCTTATTGTCGCTGCCTGTTCTCTGGTATATTGTGGCAATCCACCACTCCTGGCATGTTCTTCCACCTCATCCCTTAGGTGGCGGCATTCATCGGTTGTGTGCCCATCCAGCTCATGGAATAGGCAGTATTTTCCAGTCCTGCGTTCCCGCTCCGTGGGATCTCTCCTGGGTGGTTTTCGATAGGGGAGTTGCCCCCGAGTTTCAGTGTAAATCCTTTCTAGGCTTGCTGTCAAATCTGTGTATTGCCTGAATCTAGGCTCTCGGAATTTCTTCCGTTTATCAGGACTATCATGTGTGTCATCCTGCTTTCTCTTTCCTTTGTCTGCCCTGGACTGTTCCCTAGCGGTTCCTTCGCCTTGTGCAGCATTTACTTCCTGTCTCTCGGCTCGCGATTCTTCTAATCGAATGAATTTCTCAGCTTCATGGTAAAACTCTCCAAGATCTTGCGGTGGATCTCTTGTCAATGAATCTTTGAATTCGGTGCCTTCTCCAACCCCTGCCACCGCCGCCATCAAAATCATCGATGGATCCGGGCGATCTACCGAAGCCACCATTGCATTGAATCGCAGCAGGAAACCTTTTATGGACTCTCCGGTCCTTTGCTTTATCGAAGCTAAAGTCATCACACTCTTGGGTCTTGTCACATGGACCCTAAATTGTTCCATGAAGCAATCTACAAGCTCGCCCCATGTCCTGATCGATCCAGTCTTTAATTGCCTGAACCAAAGTGCAGCCAAGTCAGACAAAAATAAAGGGAAACATCGTGCCATCACTTCCTCGGATGCTCCCAGTACTTCCATGTGTCTAATGTATCTGGTAATGTGCATGGTCGGATCCGACTTCCCGTCATACGGATTCAGCGTTGGTAGTTTGAACTTTGGAGGGTTCCTTGCATTCCTGATATTCGAAGTGAACGGACTCCGACTGACTTCCTCCAATCCTCCGCTAGACAATCCTCCTCTCATGAGTCGTCGCACTAATCCAGCCATCTTTTCATCTCCATCCTGGGGTTTCCCTCTTGGTCTTGAAGGGTATTCTGGTACGTACTCTTCGTGTGGCCCGTTAGCGTTGGTGTTGGCTCCAGCTTGTTGAGCTCCATCTGTCGGCCTTCCAGTATCAGATCCTAAGGGTCTGCCCCCAAGTCCTTGTTGATTGTCTTCTGGATCTGCATTCTGACCTTCATTGGGTTCCGCAATCCTAGCTCCTTGTTCCATATTCATAGCCGTTGTAGCTGGTCCTAGGCTCTGCACCCCTGCAGCTCTCATCTGTTCAAAGAAATTCTGCAGCATCTCTTGTTGGCTCTTCATTATTCTTTCATGCATCAGATTGGTCATGTTCTCCATTTCGTCTCTGGTGATGTAGATCGAAGCTGGTTCTTTTCCAGCACCAGAGGATGCCTCTTGACTTCCTCCTTGTTGGCTTCTCTCAAGTCTTTGTCTCGTTTGTCGAGTCATTGTCTTCTAAATCTGATCCCTTCAAGCTTTTAAATCTGAACTTTGAATCTGGTGTAGCGGGTGCTAGTTCTTCTCAGTGAAAGCACCAAAGTGTTTGCGCCAAAAATGGTCACAAACCCCAAGTATTGCGAAAGCACCAGTGTATGAACACAAATCAGCAATATTCAGACACAAATCTCAGATCTAAGCTAGCAATAGACAGCAATCCAGAAATAAATCACAAGAACGGGAAATTTATAGTGGTTCGGCTATCTCCGGCCTACATCCACTTCAATGATTTTTATCTTTTATTGATGTTCTCTGCTGATTATAGATGATTACAGATGATTACAGTAGATACAATGAGTGAATTCGAGTATAACAGCAATGGAAAGAAGTAGAATTGAATCCGGTAGAGTCTGGACGTCGAATGGCCAAAAGATCCCTTTTCTGTAGGCTTCAGGGGGCTATTTATAGGCGTAGGAGGCTGAGATCGTGCTCAAACTTCGGGAGACTTCTTCTGGCACGTGAGGGGGCCCACGCGACCGACCCCACCAAGTTTCGACTCGATCTGCGATCGATACGAAGCAATTTCGTATCCATCAAGAAATGATCCAATCGAGCCGAAACTTGGCAGGATTGCTCTTTATCTTGTACGTAAGCTACTGTGAAAATTTCGTTGCATTTGGATCGAGGGTTTGTGAGATATGATCGATACAAATTACAATTTTCGTGTGTTGCCCAGTTTGAAACCATGATTTCGCATCCATCCCTGTCGCATCGATCAGAAGCACGCGCGCGTAGTGACGTGGCACTAATTTTAGGGATCGACCCGATCTCTGTGGCGTGTTGACTGGGTTGCTTGCGCTTTGCCTGCCGAGTTGAACGCTTCTTTCCTGGAGACATGGGCGTTCTTCGCTCGTATCCTTACCTCGCGCTCATCCATATCCATCACCTTGCAACGATACGCTCGCATTCACCAACTCGTGTTCTTTGCATCGATTCCAGGGGTACACTTCGCATCGATTGCTTATGAATCGATCGATACGAAATGACTATGGGTGTCATCGATACGAAGTGGTCGTGACGAACTGGACACGAATCTCATACTTGGGATGGATACGAGTGAGACCTTACCTAAAGGATATGAACAAGGCTTTGCCTGGTGGATATGAACAAAGTTTTACCTGCCCACTTACCTTATCGATGCGAAACCATTGAGTCAAGCCCATACTGGTCGATGCGAAAGCTGCCGCTCCATGGATACGAACTGTCGGGCATGCGTGAACCTGATTGATACGGACCTGATGGAGCCGAACCATACAAGACAACTCGATGGATTCGAACATACTGAGGCGATGCCGTTTTGATGGATACGAACCTGATGGATTCGAATAGGGCATCACTTCAACTCTATGATGGATACGAACGATATACTTTCTTTAATTCGAATCGATCATATCTCGTCCATGCGAACTCCAATTAACCTAAAATTCGGAACGCTGGCTTTTATGGCTTTGCTTGTCATGTCTTGTCAGTTGCAGCCCGATCTGGACTCGGACAAAATTCATCGATATCCATGGTTATCCTGCAATGCATAGTTGACTTTCATGGCTAGTTATTATTGATTTTCAGTCAGTTTTAGGTATCTCAGCTTTGCTAAAAGTTGGGATAACAAACTGTACATTATGCTAAAATTGTTAGGCAATTTTTGATTCAGCGGTGTTACATCCGTATAACAGGACAATGCTGATAATGATACTAAAGTGGTACAAGGGGGAAAAGGAAAAAAATCATTGAAAGACAAGAATGGAAACTGTTTCCTCTGAAGCACTGCACCTACCTTCACAAAACATGTATTATCCTATAATTCCTAGCAATGAAAAAGGATATCTGTACCTCTAAATTCAGTTATTATTAATTGTGTTTCATGGGTTCTCTATATTGCAAACATCTCAGCTCAAACCTATTATGTTTGTAATAATGCAATTGTACTCATGACTGCAAACATTTACTACAATCAACCTTACATGTTTCTTTTACTATCTTCAATGTGCTCTTTTCATGCAATATAATTGACGCAGCTTTGACTAGGCTCGAACAGTTTTTGATACCAAACTGTCGCAACCTATACATGATCTTCCTCACGAAATGATGATTTCGTGTCAAATAAACCGATAGAACGATAAATGCTCGATTCCGTTGATCGTGATGATGCCGGAATCTAGCTATCTCTAACCCGTTGATCTCGCAAGATTCTGTGTTGAAAGATCTACAATTCGATCGTTGATCACTCGTAAGTGATACCGAGAATTGGCTTCAAATTCGTTGATTCGCTCACGGATAACCCGAAGATGGAAAGAAGAAGGAGATCACACTCAATTTCCAACAATGGTGGCCAAAGCTCACACATAAATTTATTTTCAAAATCAACAACAACCCTTAACAAATGACAACACACCCCTATTTATAGGAAATTACAACACACACATGCGACTCAACACATGCGACTCACGACTTAACTCAACACATACGACTTAAGTTCACCAAACGACTTAACATCATACGAGTTACAACATCATACGACTTAACAACAATGCGACATAAGAAGTCGGCATAAGAACTTGTGACTTAAGAAGATAGCACAGCTTCAGGAACGACTTAAGCGACATAAGGAAAATGCCATAGTCTGAACGACTTAAAGAGTGCGGCATAAGGAGCTGCGGCATAGCAAATCCAAATGACTTAAAGACAGCACAACACCATGCGACATAAGAGCATACACACAACTTATGAACAGGCGGCTTAGTAGACATAATCAGCTGTGGCATAAGGAAGCGACCGACTTAAGGACTCATGTGGCTTAATGAAAATGCGGCACAAGGAAAGGCGACATAAGGCGGGCGACTTAACAAAAGCAGCCATATCCATTTGAGTCGCTCCATTGAGTCGTTGAAGAGGTGCAGAACGACCCATGCGACATAAGCGCGGAAGACTTAAATGCGGACGACTCAAATGCTGACGACCTAAGGATACTTTCTCCAATATGAGTCGTTAACTTGCTATCTCGTGCTTGTCTCGCTTGCTTATCATGGTGCGCTGCATCATCCTCCCCTGGTTGAAAAGAATTCGACCCCGAATTCACACTTTCCTCTTCTTCGACATGCTTATTCTCATGATATGGAATCAAGTGTTTGACGTTGAAAACGTCAGCAGTATGGATATGATCCGGCAATCTTAACTGATAAGCATTCTCATTAATCTTCTTTACGATTTCCAAAGGGTCAATCTTTCTAGCAGCCAGTTTGTTGTAAGTACCAATAGGAAATCGATCCTTAGTCAATACTGCATATACAAAATCTCTTTCTTTGAACTCAACATTTCGTCGCTTAATATCCGCAGATTGCTTATATTTCTCATTCGCCTTAAGCAATCGTTCCTACACAACCTTGTGGCACTCTTGCAATTCATTCACATAATCACTAGCTCGTTTGATCACTCCTTTCTGCTGTGGTACTATAGATAAATCTAATGGTCCCTTAGACATTGTTGAGTAAACGACCTGGAATGGACTGAACCCAGTGCTACGATTAACTGCATGGTTGTGTGCAAACTCAGCTTGACACAGCTTGGAATCCCAACTCTTCAAATTGTCATTCACGAGGCATCTCAATAGATTACCTAGGGATCTATTCACAACTTCTGTCTGTCCATCCGTCTGTGGATGATAAACACTACTGAATTTCAGCTTTGTCCCGACCATTCTCCATAGACTCATCCAAAAATGACTCAGAAAACGAGTGTCTCTATCCGATACAATAGATTCAGGCAACCCATGAAGACGATAGATCTCTCTGAAATATAACTGTGCGACATTAACTGCATCTGCCGTCTTCTTACATGCGATAAAATGTACCATTTTTGAAAACCGATCAACCACCACGTAGATAGAATCATTGCCACGTTGCGTTCTCGGCAATCCCAATACAAAGTCCATACTAACATCCACGCATTGTTTAGTAGATATAGGCAACGACATATATAAACCTGCATTTGTTGCGGTCCCCTTTGAAACTTGACAAATATGGCACCTCTGAACGAACTTTTCAACCTCCTTCCTCATTGACGGCCAAAAATAAGACTTTGAGATCAACTGCATAGTACGGCCACGACCCACGTGTCCTTCTTCATGTAATTCTTTGATGACTTTCATTCGCAGACTGCAATTTGGAATACACAACTGATTTCCTTTGAATAGAAAACCATCAACCAGCATATATCCATCCATGTTTCCCTACTTGACTTTGTCTAGGATCTTGGAAAAATATGAATCTGAAGTAAGCAAATCTGGAAGTAAGTCAAAACCCATCACCTCTACTCGCATGGTTGTTAGTACATTATTCCTCCGACTCAATGCATCGGCGACGCGATTAGTTACTCTAGACTTGTGCTTTACAACGAATGTAAATTGCTGCAAATAAGCTATCCACGATGCATGCCTAGCTGCAATTTTATTATGCCCTTGTAAATGTTTCAATGCTTCATGATCCGTATACAAAACAAATTCTTTGTGGAACAAGTAATGTCTCCAATGCTTCACGGCCTGCACAATAGCATAAAACTCCACAACATAAGTACTGTATCTCATCTTTGGTCCAGAAAGTTTTTCACTGAAATAGGCAATTGGACGACCCTTCTGACTCAATACTCCTCCAATTCCAACTTTGGACGCATCTGTATGTAACTCAAATAGTAACTGAAAATCTAGCAACACTGGAATCAGTGCTGAGGTTAAAAGTTCCTTGATCTGTTCAAAAGCAGATCTTGCCTCTTTCGTCCATGAAAACTGCTTTCCTTTCATACAATCAGTAATAGGAGCCATCACACTACTAAAGTGCGGTATAAATCTTCGATAAAATGAAGCTAACCTATGAAAACTTCTGACTTCTGTTATAGTTTTGGGCTGTGGCCAATTTATGATTGCGGCTACTTTACTCTGGTCCACTTGTATCCCTTCCTTGGGCACGACATAACCCAGAAATAAAACACTCGGTGTCATGAACACGCATTTCTTCGTCGCTGCATAGAACTGTTCTTGACAAAGAATAGTTAACACCTTTCGCAAGTGTTGAATGTGCTCCTCTATGCTAGCACTATATATCAAGATATCATCAAAGTAGACTACAACAAACTTCCTGATGTAAGGTCTGAAGATTTGATTCATCACCCTCAATAATGTACTTGGTCCATTAGATAGACCAAATGGTATGACCAGCCATTCATATAATCCTTCCCGAGTCTTTAATGCTGTCTTCCATTCATCACCTGGTCTTATGCGAATCTGATGATAACCACTCTTAAGGTCGATCTTAGAAAAGATTACAGACCCACTGAGTTGATCCAATAGATCATCAATTCTTGGCATAGGAAATCTGTATCTGACAGTTATTTTGTTGAGTGCCCTGCTGTCTGTACACATTCTCCACGAACCATCTTTCTTTGGCACCAACAGAGCTGGTACAACACAAGGATTGAGACTCTCTCGAACACGCCCTTGCTCAAGCAACTCCTCAACCTGTCTCCTCAACTCTTCATGCTCTTTCGGACTCATACGATAATGTGGCCTATGCGGTAAAACAGCACCTGGCACTAGATCAATTTGATGTTGTATGTCCCTTAGTGGCGGTAAATCCTTGGGTAATTCCGCATGAAAGACTTCTTTAAATTCATTTAACACTGGTCTAACCTCCGCAGGAATTTCAAGATCTTCACTTGTTTCATACCCAATTATTAGCACTATCTTCCACTTCTTTAACAAATTCTCTCGAAGATAATAGACTAATTGGTTCCCCTTTCTTCTCTGACTTGCTTTCACTTTGTTCACGCTTCTTAGGAACTAAGGTGATTTGAGTACCTTCGAACATGAAACTGTAGCAGTTGGTGCGACCATTATGTTGTACAGCTCTATCATATTGCCATGGTCTTCCCAATAGTAGATGACACACATCCATATCGACAACATCACACCATATATCATCTTTGTACTTCTTCCCAATAGAAAATGTAACAAATGCTCGTCTTCCCACTGTCACTTCTCCACCTTTCTTTAGCCATGCCAGTTTATAAGGTATAGGGTGTTTCTCAGTCTTCAACCCTAACTTCTTGACGGCTTCTTCGAAAATAATGTTATCGCAGCTTCCCGCATCAATAACAAATCGACAAACCTTTCCCAAGATGGTACATGTAGACTGAAATATATTGCTTCTTAGCCAACTAGAATCATTCTCATGCTTTGGCGTTAAACAAGACCTCCTCATCATCAAGTTACACCCTTCGTCTCCTGACACAACTTCTTCATCTTCATCAAACTTCGATGGTTGAGAATAATCAATTCCAGCTTCCACATCCTCATACTCACATTCCTCTGCAACTAAGGCTCTCTTCTTTGGCTTTGTACATTCATTACTTTTATGGCCAAACTCCTAACAATTATAGCACATTAAACTGTTATTGACCTTTGCTTTAGCGGCTTCATTAACAATTGGTTTATTGACGGCCTTGGAAACATTAGCACTACTACTAGCGCCCTTATTCTGGTTGTTGGAACTCGTAAACACACCACTTCCTCGTCTCCCTTGTTTCTCCCAAGCTAGAGCTTTCTGATGTGCTTCATCAACAGACATTGGATTAAACATATTAACCATGCCTTGAATTTGCATTCGTAACCCTCCAACATATCTAGCCGTTAGCTGTTCTTCGGTTTCCATAATATCATTCCTTGCAATCAATTGATAGAATTCATCTGCATAGTCAGTCACTGTCTTCGTCCCTTGTCTCAAATTCTGCAAACGTTGATACATAAGAGATTGATAATTGTACGGCAAGAAAGTCGCTTTCATCATCTTTCTCATCTTCTCCCAAGTGACAACTTTTGATTTTCCCATTCTCTCCCGAGTTAGTTTAGTTTGTTGCCACCAAGCCATAGCTCTTTCCCTGATTCTTGTAGCAACTAATTGGACTCTGCGATTCTCACGCACATCCTTGAATTCCAAAATTTCTTCAACATTCGACAACCAATCAAGAAATTCTTCTGCTTGCATACCACCTTTGAATTCTGGAATTTCCATCCTCATACCTGACTCCCATTTATGATCATTTTCTGAATCCCGATATTGATTTCGCACTTGGCATTGATTTCGATAATGACTACTACCTCCATCACCATCTTCCTCAAAATCAGATGTATTTCGATATCGATCCTGACCATCTACATCCCTACGACCATGCATGTCCCTTCTACCCTGTCTTTCAGC
This sequence comes from Allium fistulosum, assembly GCA_030737815.1. Taxonomy (NCBI): domain Eukaryota; kingdom Viridiplantae; phylum Streptophyta; class Magnoliopsida; order Asparagales; family Amaryllidaceae; genus Allium; species Allium fistulosum. The sequence goes on along the minus strand of CM060903.1, from coordinate 342,527,301 downwards.
ATCACGATATGGTTCATTTTCGAAACCACGTTGAGTTCTTCCCTCTTCTTTTCGGTACCCATGGTGGTCTCGCATCATTGAAACTGATGATTCTCTCCTCTCTCGATAAGACTGGGGTGACATCCTCCTTTCTTCCGAAACCGATGGCGAAACCCTGTTTCCACCTTGGTTCGAAACTGGTGACGTTCTCCTTTGATTTTGATTCATGTCGTTCATCAATTTCTCCAATTTTTCAATATCCTCATTGAACCTTTCATTGATACGCTGCTCCATCTTCTCAGCTTCTTGTCTTCTATACAAATCTTCAACATTTTGATAGCGATTAGCACGTCTCGGAGGCATGATCATTAAAACAATCTCGTTTCCGTCTCTGATTTGGTTCTGATACCAATTGACGCAGCTTTGACTAGGCTCGAACAGTTTTTGATACCAAACTGTCGCAACCTATCCAGGATCTTCCTCACAAAATGATGATTTCGTGTCAAATAAACCGATAGAACGATAAATGCTCAATTCCGTTGATCGTGATGATGCCGGAATCTAGCTATCTCTAACCTGTTGATCTCGCAAGATACCATGTTGAAAGATCTACAATTCGATCATTGATCACTCGTAAGTGATATCGAGAATTGGCTTCAAATTCGTTGATTCGCTCACGAATAACCCGAAGATGGAAAGAAGAAGGAGATCACACTCAAATTCCAACAATGGTGGCCAAAGTTCACACACAAATTTATTTTCAAAATCAACAACAACCATTTACAAATGACAACACACCCCTATTTATAGGAAAAATCAACACACACATGCGACTCAACACATGCGACTCACGACTTAACTCAACACATACGACTTAAGTTCACCAAACGACTTAACATCATACGAGTTACAACATCATACGACTTAACAACAATGTGACATAAGAAGTCGGCATAAGAACTTGGGACTTAAGAAGATAGCACAGCTTCAGGAACGACTTAAGCGACATAAGGAAAATGCCATAGTCCGAACGACTTAAAGAGTGCGGCATAAGGAGCTGCGGCATAAAAAAAAGATGCGGCATAGCAAATCCAAATGACTTAAAGACAGCACAACACCATGCGACATAAGAGCATACACACAACTTATGAACATGCGGCTTAGCAGACATAATCAGCTGTGGCATAAGGAAGCGACCGACTTAAGGACTCATGTGGCTTATTGAAAATGCGGCACAAGGAAAGGCGACATAAGGCGGACGACTTAACAAAAGCAGCCATATCCATTTGAGTCGCTCCGTTGAGTCGTTGAAGAGGTGCGGAACGACCCATGCGACATAAGCGCGGAAGACTTAAATGCGGACGACTCAAATGCTGACGACCTAAGGATACTTTCTCCAATATGAGGCGTTAACTTGCTATCTTGTGCTTGTCTCGCTTGCTTATCATGGTGCGCTGCATCAATAATGTATATGGATTTATGCATATATGTTTTTTTGTATTAACTTTCTAGGTTTTCTATATATTAAATGTGAAGTTGTATTTTTTTTTCATTTTTATTTTACGAAGGAAATGTAATTTGAACTAAATTAACATATTAACAACGTTTTCAATAATAATAGAGTTTATATAAAATAAGTTGTCTCACATTATTTACTACTCTGACTGACAACTAAATATACACCGCCTCAATAGCTCCTCTATTTGTTGAACCTAGCCTTAACAACATTTGGTCCATGCTACCTTTACTCAACCATAACCAAATAATGTAAACATTGTTTTCTTTTTGAAATATTTTACTGTGACTGATAAATGCTAAGAGTATTTTTTCACCTTTCTAATGTAAATTCTAGCTCAAATACTATGAAAAATAAATTATTTTCCTATGAGTATCATCAGTTTTCTTTAATTTTCTATAAGTTTAGGTTCCTTTCCCTATATACCACAACATTTGTACGCATGGCAAATGGCTTGAAGGTGCCTCTATTTTATGTCAACACTTAACCGTGTACCTTATTCGGCTACAGTTTCTAGAATAGGGTAATGCTCTATTGTACAGTTACGTCTTTAATTACCACTATTTTTATATTTGTTCCTAGCCATTCCTTATATATGAAATTGTGTTTTTCATCAATAGATGTCATCTCTGAGCATATACTATTTTGTTGATGTTTTGTTGCTGTGCAAGAAATGGATGTTGTTAGCCATGAACTGAATGATAATTTCCTCATTATTAACAAGCAACGGTCTTATTTTCTTACACTCGTTAATGGCAGCCTGAATTCTTTTTCCTGCTCCGCTTTCTCTCCATTGTTTCTCATTCTACTTGCGTTTCGTCATTTCTGCTTCTCGTATTGCTTCTCCGCGAGAGGCTATGGGTTATTATATGGATTTGGGGGTTTTCGCTTTTACGGGCGATTTTGTAAGGCGATGTCCTCCTTTCGCTGTCGTCGCTGACGCCTTGCTTGCGATTGTCCCTTCTCCGGTGTCGGTTTGTTTCTCGAGCGAGAGTTCGGTCGCCATTGAAGTTTATTCCACCGGGGCCTTCTCTACTCTGGCTCGTCACAAGTACTTGTTGGTGGATGGTCAGTTCATGGTTTTGTCGCCTTGCTTTGTGAAGTCTTCCCAGCTTTCGTTTAGATCTGATGATCTGGCTTTTAGGGATCTTCAGATCCAGTTTGCCCCCAAATTGATTTATGGGGAGGCGTTGGGTTTGTCGCATCCTTTGTCGACTACTATTACTTTTGGCTCCGTTGATGTTGGTCTCGACTGTGGTCAGTTGGGTTTGAACCAAGAGGATGAGTTAGAGTATAGGAAGAAGGGAGAGTTCACCGCTCCTTTCTCTCCTCGCTTATCTGTCTGGGTTGTGCGGTTTCTTGTCCTTCCTCTGTCGATTTCAGCTTTGGTGAGGTTAACGGTGGTTTGGCAGATGAAGATTTGATCACTTTGTCTCCATCCCCGTGCCTTCCGATGGTGCCTGCTTCGGTTTTGTGTGGGCTTTCTCGAGGTATCGTGAGTGGTTCTGATGAGTGGTCTATGGTTGGTGGTGGGAACTTGTCTGCAGTTTCGTTTTTGGGCGATGTAGCAGATAAGGGCTCGGTTGCCCCTTGTCTTGCCGTTGTTGAGGAGCTTTGTTGGAAGGTATGTCTCTCTTGCTCGCCTTCTTTGGTGGTAGTTACTGCTGGGTTGCCTTGTGACTGTTGGGGGTTATCCTTTGTTGTCGATTTAGTATTCTTGAGCCATGACACACTTAGGTGTGTGCTCCCTAACACTTCCGCCTATGCCGGGCCTGGTAGTGTGTCAGGTCACTGTGGTGAATTTTTCGCCTTATCGTCTTTATGTTTGTTTGGAAGCTTTATGTCGAGCGTTAGGCTCTCGTCGGTGTTGTTGGCTTTCAGCAGTGTGGTTGTCCTTTTCTCGTCCCTAGTCTGGAACTTTTCGTCTGGTACTTTCTGTTGGGTCATGATTTTGAGTCACTACGACTGCATTTTGGTGTTGCGAGTGACTTGGTTGATTTTTCGTTCGGCGGTATTTACTGTACTCTATCGGGGCCATCGATCTGCTCAGTGGGCCGGGAGCGACTGGCGTGGGCGGTATCCTACTTCCTTCTCTGTGCGTATAGTGATCGTCGGTGATCACTATACGGACAGCAGGGAATACTGTCAGCCATCGGCGCTCCGTTATCATCGTTCCGCAGATTGGTGCGCCGCGCGAATCTCACCTTCGATACGGGGCTGTACTTTTAGTGACAGTCTCGTTATGGTAAGATTCCCACAGCAAGATGGGACGCATCTGGATAGCTCCCTTACATATGATGGGTATTATTTCTGTATCCCCCGTATCGCTCTTCCGGTACGCCTTTACCCTGTTCTTTCCCAGTAGTTAGCTGAGTCGGGGGTATCAGATCCTGTTATCCCAGCCTCATCTTTCTTTCGCTCTTTAGCAGCACCTATCTGCCCCGTTTCAGATCAGAGCCGGTGGCAGTGCACTGTTCGCCTTATTCGCCTTCCCTTTTGCTTACGTTTTACTTCTGCTGTTTCTGCCCCTCCTGTCCCTTCGCGTTCATCTCCAGCGTTCTGCTCAGCAGAGTGCTCCTTACCCTCCTCTTCATGCTCTCTGTCCATTACCATCCCGATGATGAGTAAGGCAGAAATTGCGCTTCTGAATGAGCGCCTTGATTGTCTGTCCAGGAACTCTTGTTCGGAGTTTGCTGGGGCTTATCGGTCATCATCGACCGATTGTGAGGAGTCATCTATGGCTTCTGTTGAGCCCGCGGTTTCTTTAGCTCGTCCTCCCCGTCGCAGAGTGCGCAGAGTCCATTCTACTCCTCGCACCATCCGTACACGCTCTATAGCGGCGTCCGAGCAGGTCGATAGATCTTCTCGACACTCACTATATCTTGTCTGAGTTCGCTTGGTCTTTCTGCTTGTTGTTGTCTGCTTTATCTTTCTTCTTTTTGTTTCGTCATGTCGAATTTTCTCTTCTGGAATGTTCGCGGTATTGGGAACCACGATTCCTTGGCTAGGCTTAAACGCATTGTTCGGAAACATTCGGTCGGTGTGCTAGCAATCCTGGAACCTCTTCTAGACCCGGTGGGAATAACCAGTACCGTCTTATCCTTAGGTTTTGGCGGAGGGTCTGCCAATGTAACGGGTAAGATTTGGATTTTATAGTCCAAAGCCTATTCGGTCCACCCTATTTTCGACTCCTCTCAACTCTTATCGGTAGCCTGCACTTCTTCTTTCTTTGCTTCTCCTTTTCTGTTTTCGGCAGTGTATGCCAAATGTGTTCGGTTAGAGAGGCTAACTCTTTGGTCCGATATTTTAGGTCTCGGTTCTATGGGTTTTTCTTCCTCGGTGATTGGCGGCGATTTCAATATCGTCGCATGCCAGGCAGAGAAACGGGGTGGAGCTGCCATCAACCGTTTTGCAATGGCGGATTTTAACTCTTTCATTGTCGGATCTGGTCTCTCAGAGCTCCTGTTCGTGGGATCGGCGTTCACCTGGTCTAATAACCAGGTTGGCCCTAGTCGTATCCTATCCAGGCTAGACCGGGTCTTTGGTTCGGAGGATTGGTTTCGATTACCTTTCTCTTTCTCGGTTGTCCATCTTCATCGGACCTTCTCTGACCATTCCCCGCTAATAGTTCGTTGCTCTCCTTTCTCGCTGTCTGGCCCCTCGTCTTTTCGCTTCCAAAGTATGTGGAGATATCACCATACTTTTCATCAAGTAGTAGCTGATTCTTGGTCAGCTCCCATCATCGGTCCTCCCTGTTCTGTTTTCAGTCGCAAGCTGAAGCGCCTCAAGGGCTGTCTTAAAGTGTGGAACACGAACGTTTTCAAGAACATATTCGATCGTGTTCGTACTGCCGAAGAAGCTCTAATTGTTGCGGAAGCTTTGGTTGATGAGTCTCCGTCATTATCCAACAAGGAGGCGTGGACTTCTGCTCAATCCTTTTTTGCCTCGGAATTTCGTCTTGAGAATGACTTCCTTCGCCAAAAAGCGAGAGTCAAGTGGGTAGTCGACGGCGACGCGAACTCCAAGTTCTTCCACTCTTTCTTTCGGAAAAAAAACAACCTTCTTACCATTCGGGAGATCATGCGCCCTGATCTATCTTTAGCATCCTCGCCTGTGGAAGTCATAGATACAATTGTGACTCACTTCCAATCCTTCCTAGGCTCGCCTTCGGTTTCCGAAACCGACCCTTCTCTTTTAGCTTTCATTCCCAGGTTGGTCCTCTCGCCAGAAAGTGATATCCTCTCAGAATTCCCGTCGCCTAAGGAAATCCGAGCTAGTGCTTTCGCTCTAAGTAAGGATAGTGCTAGCGGCCCAGACGGTTTCAATGGTACCTTCTACCGTTGCTGCTGGCCTATTATTCAGGATGACTTCTGTCGTGCTGTTCAGTCTTTTTTCGTTGGTAGTTTCCTCCCCTCTAGCTGGACATCCACCAACCTTTTTCTCATCCCGAAGTGCGACCTGCCGCTCCTGTGGCGACTTTCGGCCCATCAGCCTTTGTAACTTTTCTAACAAGGTTATTTCCAAGATTTTAGCTACCCGGTTGGCCCCTTTCCTTGAGCGTATTATCTCTTCATCCCAAGCGGGCTTTGTTAAAGGGCGCTTAATTTCTGACAATGTGCTGTTGGCTCAGGAACTTATTTCCCAATTAGACAGGAAAGTGCGGGGCTCTAATGTTGTTTTCAAACTTGACATGTCTAAGGCTTACGATCGTATGTCGTGGTTTTTCATCATTAAGGTCTTGAGAACTTTCGGTTTCCCGGAAACATTCATTGACCTTGTTTGGAGGCTTATCTCCAACTGCTGGTTCTCTGTGCTCATTAACAGTTCGGCTAATGGGTATTTCAGGGCTGGGAGAGGTCTACGCCAAGGAGACCCGCTATCGCCTTCTCTTTTTGTGATCGCAGCTGAGGCTTTCATTCGCGGTCTACATTCCTTGACGATATACGGTCAGATCCAGCGTTTCGGGATTCCGAGGGGCTGTCCTCTCATATCATCTCTGTCTTTTGCAGATGACATTGTTATCTTCTCGAACGGTAGTCGCTCATCTATTCGGAAGCTCCTTAGTTTCATTCATCTTTACGAGAGTTCATCCGGTCAGCTCGTTAACTCTTCGAAAAGTTGTTTCGTCCGGGCGAAGGATTGCTCCCCCTCTAGAGCTTCCTGGATTGAGACAATTTCTGGTTTCAACGAGACCACGCTTCCTCTTCCCTATCTGGGTATAGTTCTGTACCGCGGTAGGAAGCTTAATGCTTATTTTGATCCTTTAGCTGACAAGGTACGGGGTAAGGTCATTCGTTGGAATGCGGCTCTTCTCTCTCAGGCTGGCAGACTGGTTCTTATAAAGTCGGTGTTAGATTCAATGGGAACTCATGTCTTTGCGACTATGACCCCTACCGCCTCCTTCTTTAGGTCGTATCGTTCTTTGGCCTCTTCCTTTTTCTGGGGCAACAAGGAAGGCGATCGTCGCCATCACTGGATCTCGTGGGACTCGGTTTGTCGCCCCAAGAACGAGGGCGGATTGGGGTTGCGCAACCCCAAGGATATTTGCTCCGCCTTCGCTTGCAAACTGTGATACAGATTCGGTGCTAACAACTCTTTATGGTCCTCTTTCCTTCACGCTAAGTACCGAAGGCTTGCGGGCACTAATTATACGGGTTCTCCGTCCTATGCTAGCGAGACATAGAAGCACATGCAGTCAGTGAAATCCTTATCTGACTCCCATGGCGGTCTTTTAGGATGGGACGGCGCTCCGTTTTCCATCCTCAGAGCTTGGACTTCGATTCGTATTCCTTCCCCCATTCGCCCTTTGTTTTCTTTCATCTGGGATTCTCGCTCTCCACCAAAAGTTTCGACCCTCATGTGGCGTATCCTCCATGATGGCCTTCCTTTAGACGAGAGCATTCAGCGGATAGGCATCCCTTTAGTTTCCCGTTGCAGTTGCTGCGACAACAGGGATTCAGAATCCTTGAACCATTTATTCTTCACTGGTTCTACAGCCAGATCTTGCTGGAACTTCTTCGGAAATTTGGTAGGTGTCCGAGGAATTACCAGATCTGTTAACGATCTTCCTTCAACATGGTGGTCTGGGAACTCCAGGAAATCTCTTCGTGCGATCATTCATCGCTTAATTCCTTGTCTTCTTTACTGGCACATTTGGTGTGCTAGGAACAAGGCTATCTTCGATAGTACTCCTATGGAGCCCGTGACCATTATTAGGCGAGTCAGGAATGATGTATTCCTTGCTTTTCGAGGTCGGCCTTTCAGGGGACGATTAAGTCCCGGTATCCATCCTCTTGTGGGTCTACTTTCTATTACTTGTGCAATGAGGTCCGCTAGAACGGGAATCGGTTGAGTGTTCCTGTCAGGGCGTTGGTCTTCATCCAACGTTCCTGACTCTCCCTCCCCCTCCTTATTGTTTGATTTGATGTGGTCGCTAGTTTTTCAGGTCCAGGTTTTGTAGGGAGTTTTATATTCTCCTACGATTGATTCCATTGGTTGCACTTCAGCTTTCTGTTATTCTAGTCGGATGTTGGTATCCAGAGCTCATCTGGTATTGCTGTTTCGCTGGCTGGGTTTGTTTGAGGCCATCTTTTATGGTTCTCTATGGTTTGCGAATGTTGGCTTGCAGTTCTATGTGGTTCTTGCACTCTATGTCGGAGGGTGGTTTTCTTTCAGGTGGACTGGCCTACACCTTTGGGTGTAGCGGGATTGTTGGTTGAGCGGCTGTTTATTTAGTCCTTTTAGCTTTGTATTATGTTGCTTCTGTCAGCTTAGCTTTTTGTTCTTTTTTCTGATTCTTTGTTTATCGGGTATGTGGGTCGCATACTTTGTATGTCTTGCTGTATTTTGTGAGCCGTTGGAGAAAGGCTTGTTTCTCCATTCTATTATAATATTCTGGTTTTCTAATAAAAAAAAATGAATGATAATTTCCTAAAGCCAAGAAAATTACTTTGAATATATATGTTTACAACTGTGTGCACGACACGGTCGTACTCGTTTAATTAAAGGGAAAATGTGAATAAATATTGCTTTGGCAATAAACCATCTCCAAGTCCTTGGATCTAAACATATTCATACTCCATGTGTCATTGTAACTTTAATCAATTGTAGAAACCTATGTACTATAAACAACAACCTTCAGTAAATATTGACTACATAAATTACATATGTAAATTAAGCCTCTAAATTAAGAGTGGATGACCACATAAATCTTTATTCGTGAATAAATAATCATTTTCAACGTGAATCATTTTCAAAGTTGTTCCTTGTTTTGACATTATAGAAAAAATTTCCAACCCCACCTGAAAACCATTTTAAAACAATTTTTATGTTGATTCTTTACTCTGAAGCTCATTAGTTGAACAACTGGCAATAGATTTATTCTTAAAATTATGTAATAATGAATATTTGCTCCTAAACATTTATGGCGAGTAAAAGCATGAATCATTAAATTATTAGTTTGAAACCTTTTGTAGTAATCATTGTTTAAAGCAAAAAAGGTTACATAAAGGCAAACAAAAAACATGTTAAATTATGCAATACTGACGATCCCATTGAAAAATTATAATGGATGTTAACAATTGATGGTATAATTAATTCTAAAGAGCGTAAATTTTGTATGAAGTTTGGTACAAATATCATGATCAGGAAAAATAAATAACATTGTCAAAAATGCGTCTTCTTAAATGTGGTCACATATAGATAAATTGTTAACTACAATAACCATGGAAAAGAACAAAATTGCACTTATGTCATTGTTAAGTGGGTACCTATCTTGTATAACCTTTAGTTTTGTTTGCAGTAAATTTGAAGGCAACACTCATGTCAATGCTTACTATAACCTAAATTTATTTGACAACAAATATTTATATATCAAACATAACTGTTATAGTTTTGGTTACATATTGATCTACTAATAAACAGAATAGTTTCTTGAATACTTCTTTTCAAAAGCTTTGAAAACACTCATGTTTAACTTCAATAATATTACATTTCTTTTTTGTTTGTGAGATAAGAGTGGGTGGTCCTAAACGTTTTGTAAACATTGTTATCCATTATATATTACAACATTTCCATCCAAGAATTTTCTATTAAACACGGTCATTTATATGTTAAACATTATAGAAAGGCATTAGAAATTATCCAAGTATCAAAGCATCAAGTTTATGTTTATGCAGAAAAATACTGACAAATTGAAGCATCAAGCATATGATGATATGCTAGTAAGAATCAAAAAATTGTTATTTTAGTGTGTGTAAATGTGTGCGTGCGTGCCTGCACACACACATGTGTGTGTGTAAGACCCAATAATACTAACATCATCTAAAACAACTTTAATATCACATATAAAAAGAGAGTATGCACACCTTCAACTATTTCCAATTGGACCTAGCTTTGCCAATGCATGTTCAGCCTCTTCACAATCCTATATGGAAGAAGATGCAAAACGTAAGAGTAGCACAAAATGGAAACATGGAACCAAATCAGTATACAATAGCATGGTGAGTATATTCAACATTAGAAGTAAAAAAACAAACTTTAACTTGATCAACACAATAATCATTACATTAACGAACAATTGATAGAACAATTTAACCAATTAATGAACAAATATAACGTTGAAAGCAACAATAAATACTTCTAAAAAAGAATAAAAAGAAGGAAAAGATCATAGAACTTTTATGCTATCAGTAAAGATCGAAATGCATGACAACCAATTTGAGTAATTTATTAGATTCCTTTGTTAAAGGAATATATTAATCTAGTTTAATACATAATTTTATTTTTTGGTCAAATTTTTTGGATAGTATTATTGGGGATCCTACTTGAAGGTTTTAATCTCATACTTGAATAGTTAGTTTATTTAGTGGAAAACTGCTTGGAGCAAGTGCATTCAAAGAATTAGAGAGCTGTAAATTGAAAGAATAGAAGAGTGTTTTTCTTGGAAAAAGAAAAAAAAGTTTGGAATTAAAAGATAAATAAATATTACTACCTTTTCAATGATAGAAAATGCTAAATTGCCCGGGTATAATTTTGTTAAAACATGCACCAGAGACAGAAAAAGTGGGGAGGACCCGCATGGAATGACTATTTTGCCCCCTGAATTCCTCCAGTTTCAACTATTTCGCAGATTATGACAAAAAATTGTTCGGGCATACTAGCATCTTCCAAATTGAAATTGGCAAGGAGAGGCTTGATGCATATTTCTTGTGAACTTTCCACTTTGTTCTTTAGGTTTTTTGAATATCAGAAGTGGTAATATATTGACTTAAAGCTTCTGTTCACACATCTCAAAAATGGGAAATATAATTTATTTTATTTAAATAAGGAAGATTAAACCCAAAGTTGACGAACCGTGGGCAGAGGAGCCAACCATTGAGAGCAACAACTAGACACGTGTTTTACTTTGAAAACATTTCATGTATGCAACATGTTGCTGAATAAAGTATCATTGAATCACTGAAAGATGACGATGGGTGTCTACTTCAGATGACGATGATTTAACATTGGGAGTTGTGACGGTGATCCACAAGGACAAGTTCAACGATGAGGGCTTGTGAATAGAATTTTCAATTGTGTTTTACTATGGAGATAGCCGAGATGAAATAATGATTAAAATCTATTATGGAGCGCGTGCAAAGGGATCATTGATAACTTAGAAGCTTCTAGTGTGCTCATACAGAAGAGGTACATGGAGATGCCCACCTGATTTACCATTGCATTCAGATCATACGACCATGGTTTACTGTGGATTTTGTGATTGTGAGTCTTATTCCTAGCCTTACGAAGTGGCATGGATTCGAGCACTAATGAAGCGGGGATTTGATTGGGTCCTGGGTTTGCGATTGTGCCATACGAGTTATTATATATCCAATCGAGTGATAGTGAGAATTGTTTGATGGATGCGATGTTTGCCATGTTTTCTTATCACTATCGTGTCACACAATATAAATATTTTTGATCGTATACCTAGACACTGGATAGTGTATTTTGATTGTAGTATACTCTTATGATGATGATAGTAGATTAGCACATATGGATTGTTATGTGCCAACTCTTTGAATGCAGGGGCATGTTAGCTATGATTCTTTATACCCTATGCCTTTATTTACTATATACATTTTTTATAGTATTTTGAGATGATGTATCACTTACACATGACTATCATTTGATCCGAGATTTTATGTTTTGCTTCTTATTATCTCGTGTACTCTTAAATGAGTAGATTAAGGATAAGAGGTCTGGATAGCGCATGGAGCTGTATGGAGTATGAGTAGGAGGCTACACTTTCATAAATCTATACTTGGAGCTTACCATCACTTGTATCCCGCTATGTAGTACTATAGGGCCATATAAATACTTGTATTTTTAAGAGATGGTTATAGAGTTTAATTTGGAGACACTACACCAGAAAAGGCTTTTGGTAGCGTTGAAAAAACGCTACCATAACCTATGGTAGCGTTTTAGAGAACGCTGTTATACGACATGCAACTAAAAGTCCACAACTTTTTGTTGCGTTGTAATAAACGCTACCAAAAGTCACTTTTAAATGCAACTATAGGTGTTTTCTGTAGGATTTAAAAAACGCTACCAAAAGTCGCTTTTAAATGCAACTATAGGTTTTTTCTGTAGGGTTAAAAAAACGCTACCATAAGTCTTCGTTTTTTGGTTGCATGCTTTTTAAAAATTTTCAGTAGCGTTTTTAAAATGCAACTATATGTTTTTTACATTTGTTTCTGTAGCATTTCTGAAACGCTACTAAAAGTTATTGTTTGTTTGGTAGCATATTTTAAATGCTACTATTTACAGTTGATGGTTTATACCATTTCCAGCAATCGCTTATATACTATTCATATTAAAACGAACGATCAATCGCATAATTTTCATATATTCAAACAAACAATTAAATCACATAATTAGCATATACAAACAATCAATCATATGATCATCATATTCAAATAATTGCAAAAACATGCTAATCTCACAATCAAATATAATATCCATAATCAATTTGATAGTAGTTTTTCAACAAAATAAGTCACATACTACAAACATTCACAGACAAGTTTCCACAAATGGTACTAACAAAATACGACAACATATATAACAATTAAATTCATGTTCGTTGCTTGATTACCAATAGTTCTTTGTTGTCGACAGTCTTCGCTTCGAAATAGCTAATTACCTGCAAACGAGTTTAACAATCAATAATAGACTGTCAGCAAATATGAACCATAGGTCAGCAAATATGAACCATAGACTGTCAGCAAATATGATACATGCAAGTGGAGGAAGTGGAGGAACTAGTGGAACTTCTCACCAGTCTGATTCTATTGATGGCTTTCCTTCTGCTGCTAATTATAAGTAGTCAATGACATTATTTGTATGTGAGGTAGTGAATGTCTGTGTGTGAACTTCAGTGGTTTCTGAGGATTGAGAAAACAAGTTTAAGTATTGTATTATGAGGACTTCTCTGTTATGGAATAAAATTGGCTACTGACTGTTGCCTCTTTGTAGCATCAAAAGTTGGATTTGTCTACAGCAAACTTCCATATCATGCATAGATACATAATTTTTTTGTATAAGGGTTATGTTAACTAACCATATTACCCACTGATTACAGTATAAAATATATTAATGTCTGTTCGTTGGGTACACATAAAAAATGCCTGGGCACATGGGCAACGTGCAAAGAACTATGAAAAATGTCTGCGTCCACAAAATTGACCCTGTAAGAAATTTGATGTGGATGAAATGCCAGGTATCATTTTTATAAATACGGTACTCAAAATTTTCTCTATATGAATTTTTTATTCAAGACTGGTCGGCATTATATGGTTGTATGACTTTTATGATAGATGTATATTGAGATTTACCCAAACTGTAGCTAAATTTTTGTAACCAGGTTTCACCATCACATTGTTGTAAATGCACTTGAAATTTGAGTCGCCATTCCAAATATTGCAACTCCAGTTATTGCTACCAAAAATTAGTTTGGGCTCTCAATATACTTCACTGATTTATACTTCTATGACAGAGAACATGATTTAGCAGTCTCTTAATTCTGGTAACCAGGTTTAGGCAAATCTCTCTGTTAAATTCATTCAATTAGTTTGGGCAAACCTCTTGGTTGTTCTGATTCACAAACATGTCAACATAACTGATGTGAAGGAGATTTTTCCAGTTATCTTTTACCGCATAAACCTCTTGGTTTTTTTAATACCCGAATAAACAGAACTAAAACTTAATGTTGAGATATGATGTACTGAAAAATAATACTTACCGGAACTTGATTCTTCAATGACATATGCTGCTGGCCAAGCTATCGTAGTACCAAAGGCATCTTCCATGTACGTACACTCAGATGTAGGTCGCCATAGCAATGCGTCCTTAACTCTCACAAAGTTTACCCAAACTTTTACCGCACCTTTTCCCAGCGGAACACAATGAACCATCGTTGTTGGATCAGTTGAAGCGATAGTTCCTTCAGCCACTACTTGTCCCGTTTCACCCACATCAACCAGCTTACATCTACTATTTGGTACCAGATTTGCACCCTGTTGGATAAGCAAATAAATAAATAATCATCAAATATGTCGTAATCATCAAGTAAATAAGCAAAAGGATTAACCGTTTGAAAAAAAGGATTAACATGTTATCATTGCAATCACAGCTAACTAGTAATCAAATAATCATCAAATATTGTTTGATGATTCACTCATGTTTACTATTAGTGGACATATCTTAGTTAAAACCGCGTGTTGTCATATATTTATGTCTTAACGTTCGCATCATGAAATATTCATTTTGATATTATCCAGGAGTACAATCTGAATAAAAGAACCAGTTCATAATCAAATTGAACATTTCGGATATAATCAAAAAACCACTCCACTACTACCAAGTGTTGCTCTGTACCAGCTACTAGCCAGCAGCCTCACTTCAACTCCACCATCTTCTCTAACCACCAGCACTTCATCTCTGAGCTTCATTACCAACCAGTCAACCAGCACTTCATCTCTAACCACACAGTGCCAAAACACCAAGCTTCTGACCATCCCCATCTCCTGCATACCACAACATACATCTACTTACTGATCCACTGCTACAAACCTTCCTTTCAACCTGTCATACCATCTACTGCACCTTTTTTCCTTGCCATCACTTCCATCAACATATCAATACTTCACAACATCTCACCAAAACATATCACTGCACTGTGTCACTGTTGTTGTAAGGAGAATGGTGGATGTACGAGGATAGGAGATGGAAGGCAGAGGAGAGGTGAAGTATGGTCAGCAGTGGGAGGGGGAGCAGTTTGATGATGAAGTTGTTCAGCTGTGGAAGTGAAATGAGAAAGTATGGTGATGACTGGAGTGCGTGGCAGTGGTGATGTTGTAGTAGTATTTTATGCAGGAAGTTTGTTTGTATGAGCAGTTTCAGGTGGTGTAGGAAATGTGTAGTGCAATGGTGGAGTTGATGTAATGTAGTGGTGAAGGATTGCAGTTTGAAATGTGGAGGTGTGGTGGTTGTGAAGGCAGACTAAATAAGGTGGTGGGCATGGGACAATTTGGCAGAGATGGAGGAAATGCAGTTGATGGTCAGAACAATGCAGAGATAGAGGAAATGCACAGTGAAGTGTGATGTGCACAGTTTTATGTGAAGGTAGTGGTGGCACAGTTTGACAGTGTATATATGATGAATGAAAAAGCAAAACAAACCACTTCTGCCCATAAGCCATACAACAACACTGCACTGTGTCACCAAAGCCATCAACGCCATTTCTCCCTCGATCTTCCACATCACAACACAACATTACTTCTGGCCATAACATTCTGCTCATATCAACACTGCCACGGCCATACATTTTCCCACCACAACCATAAACTTCTGCATTCAATACATTACTTCAACACATTCATTTAAACAAACCAAAATAGTGCCACTGCACCGTGCACACACCATTCATCAACCCATATACAAATTGAAACTACACCACTACAAATTGCATCTGCCAACAAAATCACTTCATCACCCCCTCCTACCAGAAATACAGCTAACACTTCATCACCATCTCCCTTTATTCATCCCTCTACCACATATTCCACCACTTCAGTCATACCATCATTACACTAACACCGTCATCAAACAACCAGAAAACTTATGTCAATAGACTAGACATCTACACCAAATTCAACAAGCAACTACCATCAACTACACTACTTCAACTCCACCACCATATACTGTCGTTTTCAACTGAACCACCACAACTCCTCTCACCAAACTCACAATTTACATAAGTAAAAGGAGTAGCAGGTTGGCCAAATTATTAAGGAAATTCGTATGTTGTGTACAATAGCAGCAGCACATGGCTGCTCCATAGTGTAGGGGCAATGCCACCTTTACTGCATAGTGGAGTGTACGTTTAGAGTGGTTTCATGTCAGGCTAAAACAAACAAATAGTTACCTGAGGAGTTACTTTAGCCTTGCAAGGAGAAGTCGAAATGTTTGCTCTAGCCTTGCAAGAATAAGTCGAAACACTTGTTTTTTCAGCTACAACTTTTGATTTCGGCCACGCTATTTTCCTACCGATGGCATCTTCAATGCATGACATATCAACAGTGGGTCGCCACAAAAAAGCATCTCCTTTTTTGGCATAGTCTACTGAAACCACAACGGCTAACGGACCAAGTGGAATACCATTCACGATCATTTTTGAATCACTAGAGCATAATCTTCCTTCGGCGACCAAAACTTCACCCTCGTTCCAATCATAAATCTTGCACTTGTTGTTTGTGCTACTAGCTTTACTCTAAAAAGAACAATATATTTAATGTTAAAAAATACGTAGAGAACTACAAATAGTTACCGTAAATTGTAAACTTTACCACAATGTCTTCCTCCATGTATCCTTGTAGCGCAACAACGCAATTAGCAGGCCATGCTACTGACTTATTCTCGGCTTCTCCTAATAGTGACAAACTAGGTGAAGGCCTCCATAAATAAGCATCTGCTTTCTTTACATGATCTATAGCAATTTTCATAGCATTTGGTCCAATACGAATGCCGTCGACAACCTCATTTGGATCGGTGGACACAACTCTCCCTTCGGCAACAATTTCATCCATTCAATCCCAATTCAACAACTCACACATGTTGTCCTTGTTCTACAATTATTCAACCAAAAATTATCTTGGGATTAAAAACTAAACTCCAAATGATGTTATATAAATAGAGAATAATACAAGTGTTTCTACCATTTCAGATGTGCTCCCCACTTTCGAACATTCTTTACCCTACCAAAGCAAAAATTGCAGTAGTAGTTAAATATCAAAAATAGTTGAATTGGATGATGCTTGAATTTTTAACTTTAATTTCGGATATCAGAAAGACTATCAACTTCACTTGTTAGCATGAAGTTTACCTGCTTATTCATTAGCATGTGCACCATACTCTCCAATTCCGAAATTCTTTTTTGACAATTAGTTATTTGATTATCTCTAGAATGTGCCAAAGTTAACTTAGTTTCGGTGTATCCCCTTCCTAATGCTCTTAATCGTCCTGGTTTATCTTGTCCCAATACTTGTGCAATTGCATCTTCTTTGACATTACTTATCGAGCTGGAATGTTTATCATTATTTTTTTTTAATCTCCTCCTACATAAATTGATATAAATGTAGGTTACGCACGACGGTAAAAATTTCAGTGTTTAATTACTAACAAAATCAAATATTCTTACAATAACAGTTGCAACTTCCATGTTCACCGGTTCACCATTTTTTTTAGTGCGAGATTTGATCCAAATATCAGCTCTAGATATGGATGATGAATCTTGACTCTGTTTTTTCTACATTTAGAAAGACATTAAAAAAAATTAATCAATAGTTAATTAACTAGATAGGTAAATAATGTTACAGTTAATTAACTAACCACATCGTCGGTCAATCTAGCCATTCCTCTACGTCCAGTTGCATGCGGCAATTGTTTTTGCCTAATGGTTCTAAATTTCTCACTTCGTGCCTGAAAGAAAATAAATAACTACATGAGTAAAGTATTCATTTTAAATAAAACAACAAACCGTTTCCTCATCAATCGACATGTGTACCAAAAAGTTAAAATGTAATGCTCGCAAGCATGCTTTAATAAATCTACCTGCATATGTTAAGATAAAAATTTAAAATGTGATTCTGTCATTCATGAGCAAGCAGTTTTAAGCAAATTGAACCAATAACTTTATAAGTTTTGCTTCAGTTAAAATGGTAACAAGCATTGATAAACTGCTTGTATACTATGAATTTCTTACTAAATTTCAAAATTTAGTCACTATTGCAATGTCATTTCATTTCAGTGATCATACTCCATTACTGATACAATTTATAGACACAAGCAAACAATTAAATGCACAAAAAATTCTGTTATAGATTTCAGTTAGACACAAGCAAACAATTCTGTTAGACACAAGCAAACAATTCTGTTATAGATTTCAGTTTCATTTTCAGCACAAAAATCTTTTGACATGGTTATGCCATTTGACACAATTATATGCAAAAAAAATTAAATAAACTTTATTAAGCTTAATATATCAACTATAAGAGGAAGCATAAACCATTTTCAAACAAAGAAAAGGATACAAGCACTGGAAAGAGGTGCTAACTAATGATATACAAAATGCATTCGATAGTCATTAAACATCTAAGTGGCTAGTAAAGGTGCTACGACAAACAGATATAAGTAAAAGTGCATTCAAACAGTGAAGGCATCAGAGCATCGAACATATATGTATTGGGTTGGAAGGTCTGGCAGTTAGAGATATATACGAACAGAGATTGGGAAATAAAGCCTAGTTTATTGTATTTTTATAGAAATCAACGAAGCAAGAATGATTGCTTAACTTTCACAATAGATATATTTTTCAATATAAAGGGTATCGATCTATAAGGTAATTAGCACATATCAAATTGTAATGCGCAGCTCTCAAATTAGAAACCTGTCGTTTACAGGTAAACCTTCCAGTCGCCAATACATTGCACAACTGTGGCAAAAATGAGTTTGAAATATAGATTCTTCCAAATTATTGTCTTTATCCAAAAATGTAAAAAATAAAATATTGGGTAGGCCTATTATTTGCTGGATGTCAGGAATACGGTAATAACTTGTTAATAATAAGGTGATCAATAACTTTGGACACAATCCCACACAATTGCATTGCATAAACTAAAATCTAAAAAACATGTTGCTTAATAGTTAATATAATGTTTATGTTCAGTTAGCAATAGATTATTTTCTTTTAATAATGTTTCGTCAGTTTAATGAAGACAGCTCATATTTAATTAGCAATAGATTTTTGTGCTGAAAATGAAAGTTACCTTAAACTCCAAACTTGTTTTCGCTTTTACAAACTTTTTCCACTCTTTCACGTCTTTTACGTTGTACGGTTTCAAACCAAGTCTTTCCTCTTCGGTTGTTGCATTTAATATTTTCCGAACCAATTTGCTTTTTGATGCTCTCCAAATAGTTCCCATTTGTTGAAATATGGATTTTTTTTGCCACTCCTTCACTTTAAATCTAGCCTATAAATAAATAAAAATTGTCATTTCATATTAAAATGGTTTTAAAAAGACAATTTGTTAAGTATATTATTTTTGTACACAAATCGATTGTTATACCACAAAAATAGTAATTTTTCCATACCTCAATTGATCCCCACAAGACAGTTTTTAATTCATCACTTAGAAGCCTCCAATCGTCAAGCATAACCGGAACATGCTCCCGTACAAGCGGTCCAAGATAAGAAGAAAAGTGTACCGAGCCTTCTCCTATTGGTATGGCGGCCTCATTGAATTCAACTTCAATTCGATTCTCAATATTTAACGGGAGTCTTTTCACTTTTGTTGGACCTCTACCGCGTTTTTTTACATTTATATTTGCGGTTTCAACTTCACGTGGTCTTTCGATTTCCGTCTCGGCATCAACATTTTTTTCACAAGCTGTTTCATCTTCTACATGCAATTCATTTTCTTCACGGGACATTTCAATTTCTTGGTGCATTTCATTTACTTCACAAGGCATTTGTATTGTCTCATGCCCTAATTCTTGTTCCTTGTCTACATTACAAGTTTCACCGGTTGGTTCACTATATTTGATCTTTGGCTTATACTTCCGCGATTTCTCATTCTTCAATTGATGACGAGTACGTACACAGCTTGTATACATAACCTTTTTCTGTGACAACACAACAAACATGCACATTATGTTTCACAATATCATGATAAAAACTGAAACTTCCTTCAGAATTTAAACTGGCCATCTTCTACATAAACTTTTAATGCCATTCATCAATTGCTAAACTCATTTAGGTAACACATGGATAAACTATGAAGAATGATCTTGCTTCATGGGAGTTTTAATAGGTTGACATGAAGATTTACTTTGTAATATCCATTTCTAGTAACTCAATACAAATAAACAAAATCATACAAGAACCGAAAAGAAAGAAAAAAAAGTCGAGTACACTCATACAATACAAATTAACGAAAACCCAATCTACCGTATTTTCAGAAAACATTGGCAAGGATCTACCGTGGATGACAATGATCTAGAAAGAAAATCTGAAATGGAAATGACATGACCGTGAAAGATACCAAGGAGAAGGGTATATCAATACGAAAATCAACACC
Source organism: Allium fistulosum (assembly GCA_030737815.1). Lineage (NCBI taxonomy): Eukaryota > Viridiplantae > Streptophyta > Magnoliopsida > Asparagales > Amaryllidaceae > Allium > Allium fistulosum. The sequence continues at coordinate 342,507,129 of CM060903.1, read as the reverse complement.
ATCATTTTAATTTCTAGTTGGTAGAAAAATCAGAAAACAGGGCAAGATGTACAAATTTTGATAACATTCAAATCATTGCATTAGTCAAAATTTGAAAATAACAAAAAGAAGAAATGCAATTGACAGTTCAGCACTCATCAAATTGTTCTCAGTCATGACATCCAATGTATCATTGATTAAAATTGATCATAAAAGTATAGTCAGTTAGTACACAAAAATTCCAATGTGTTAGATTTAATTTTCCCAGTATACTACACAGTTTAGTAACAGTTATGCCTTACAGCATCAGGCTGTGCTTTTCTACATTGCACCATGCAGAGCTAGCTGTAATGAATTCATACAGATGACGTCGAGCACATGTTGATGTATACAAACTTATCAGTTGATTAAGTCCCTCAACCAGCATATAAACTATTATGTTTGAACAGGTTAACACAATAGGTTGTTATTCAATAGGAGTATGAAACACTGATAATCGTATGTGGTGGTATTTCATTCTAAGCTTAGTATAGCTGTTCCAGAATATAAACTATTATGTCAAAGAAGAAAATGAAGGTAGACTTTGAATCACAAGCTGTCAAAGTGCAATCATGTCTTCTTATTATATTGTGTAAACAACAGTGTGGTTGAGGATCTTCCGCTGAACCATAATAAAGTGTTGCTACTTGGTTGTTAAATAATCATGCCTGATCAATATTTGTAAAACACGGTAATCTCTAAGATTCTAAGGTTCCCCAAAAACTGCAGTCAAACATATTAATCAGGCATCAGCATATATCATCCCAGTAATCTCTAAGAAAAAATTAAGTTCAATAAATAGGGTCGAGGATTATAATTTATTTTTTATGGCACAAGCAATCAAAACGAACTTGTTATTTACATTTATAATGAAATGTAGTGCACAGTTGTATAAAGGAACGAGCATTTTGAGATATATTTATCATATAATTCAAGCTATATGCATGGTGATTTCCATTATCTCCAAGTCAAAATGAATGTTAAATCAAAACTATTTCAAGTTCTGAGATTAGATGTGATCGTTGATTTTATTAGAACAAATTTGAACGTTAAACTCCTGTAATTTTCAATCCAGTAATTTCAATTTTAATTTGAAAAAATAATATTGAAAGTGGAAAAGGAGGAAATCACTGCAATTTCCATCTCTATTGGTACTAATACAAAACTAGTGTATAAAAAAATCAAGAATTAGAGATTGTAGTTTGATAGAAATTTGGGTTTAGGACAGACAAAATGGATGGAGAGGGGGTGAATGAGGTCTAATCACAAGTGGTAGCAAATCAAATTAGCGAAAATGGAATAAACTGCTTACCCTTCTATTTTCAACAAAAGTGCAGCCCTTCATGATGAAGACTCGGTACGTCTTCAAGTATGTAGATCTCTACGATAGTCAATAACTCAATACCTGTATACATGAAATATTAATTGGTTATCAAACATATTAATTATATTTGACTAATTTAGACACAAATAATAATTACATTTACCTTAATTGCAACATCATCTCTTACAAAACAATCATTGATCTTATTAGCAAACAACGGAAAAACAAACAAAATTGACATATCCATGTACTAAAAAAAAATCCATAATCCACAATACTTAAACTACTCAAGAATGCCTTCACAATCTTCCCTAACATAGCTAACATCTTCAACATCCATATTGGTTACGTCACAATCTTCCACAACATTGATAGCTTCTTCTACATAATCATCTGTCTCTAAATCATGAAAACCTCTTGGTGGTGCTTTCATTACAACGTACCAATTCGAAAAATCATTTTCTCTTGAATAAAATACTTGTTTAGCTTGAGATGCAAGGATATATGGATCTTTTAAAAATGATGCTTGATTTTGATGTAAATTGACAAGGGTGAAACCATCTTCATCAACTTTTACTCCATTTCCAATATGTGCCCAACGACACTTAAAAACGGGAATATAAAACACATGATAATCTAATAAAATTATATCAGTCAATATTCCATAATAAGTGACCACATCAACTACTTGAGAAATATCTTTCGCACTTGCTCTACACATAGTGGTCGCATCATAAATTACTCCACTATTTTGAGTTTCTCTCCCAACATCTTTTATGTGAAATCGTTGTCCATTGATGATATATCCTTTGTAAGACAAAGCATCATTCTTTGGACCATATGCAATCCACTTTAGCATTTCATTGTGATCATTGGAGTTCATAGATATCTGTAAAAAGTTTAATTTACAACAAATATTTTTAAATGATATTTTTAAGCAAATGAAAGTATAATTAAAAAAATCATTTAACCTTTTTTTTAATCCAATCAGCAAAATATTTTGTATGTGTTTCCCAAAGTAAGGTTGAATTTCTTTCCATGCGCTTGCTTGAATTTTGTAATTCCTCCAAATGCAAACTAGTATAAAACAAGGCATATATTTACCAATAGAAACATATATATATTAAAATAATTGAAATATAATGTAACATATACTTACTCTAAAAATGGTTCCACTATGGTCATATTCATTAACACGGCTAAATGAGCACTTTCTTTCTCATTGGAGGATAATGTAACTGTCTTAGGCATTGAAATTGGACGTCCTTCGAGTATTACTAGGCTTTCATAATCTTCATTTCGAGCCTCTGTCTCTTCAATGTGTCCTGATTTTTTTAAAAATTCACTAAAAAATCTCATGCATTCGTCTGCAAGATAACATTCTACAATACATCCCTCGGGTCGTGAATAGTTTCTTACATAATCTTTAAGTGTCTTCATATATCTTTCAAAGGGATACATCCAACGAAATTGAACCGGTCCACATATTAGTGCTTCTCTACCGAGATGAATTGACAAATGTACCATTATATCAAAAAATGATGGCGGAAAATATTTTTCAAGCTCACACAAAATATCAATAATCTCAACATTGATTTGTTGCAACTTCTCTCTATCAAGGACACGTTGACATAATTTGTTGAAAAATGAACATAAACGAATTACTGCTTTTCTTGCCTTCTTTGACAATAATCCTCTTATTGCTACAGGCAATAAATGTTCCATTAAAACATGGTAATCATGTGATTTTAAACCACTAATTTTACAACCCTCCAATGATATACGATTTTTCAAATTTGAACAATAACCATCGGGTCCTTTGAAATCGTATAATCTTTTGCAAAATATTGCTTTTTCGGAATTTGACAATGTATAAGGAGCCGGTGGAAGATATGTTTTCTTCCCACGAGGTTGTGCATAAAGTTCATGCCGAATTCCCCAATCCTCTAGGTCCTTTCTTGAGTTGGTTCCATCTTTTGATTTATTATCATGCAACATTGTCCCCAATATGCTTTCACCGATGTTTTTCTCCACATGCATTACATCCAAATTATGACGTAACGGAAGTTCCTATAAAAATCAATATTGTAACGTATGATTATATTATTTTTAATTGTTAAAAAAATTAAAAAAATAATCACTAACCTCCCAATATGGCAAATCAAAAAAAATCGATCTCTTTTTCCACCTTGATAGCTCCAATTTTTTAGGATCGTTATCTTCATTGTGTTCGTCTTCCATGTCATGGGCGCTCTTCCTCTTCCTTTTTTTCATGTTAATGGATTTTATCTTAATTGTCTTTTTCTTATTATTTTTCTTCTTTTTATTATTTTCCTTCTGTTTCCCAAAATCATTTGGAAAATCTTTTAACAATGCAGAAATATTTCTTCCGGTTAAAATTCTAGGAGCATTACCGTTCTCCACGGTGTTATCAAACCAAGCCTTTTGTTTCCTCCGTGAGTCTGACATAGGCAAATACCTTCTATGACCCATGTAGACATTCTTTCGACTATAATTCAACCAACGATGATGAGTATTAACACCACACAATGGACAAGCCTTTTCTCCCTTCACACAACACCCAGCGAGATTTCCATAAGCTGGAAAATCATTTATTGTCCATAGCAAGATTGCTTTCATTTTAAACAACGTTTTACTAAATGCATCATAAGCATCAACTCCATTACTCCACAAATAATGCAAATCTTCAATCAAAGGCGCCAAATATACATCAATATCGTTCCCGGGCTGTATTGGACCTGGAATAAGCAATGTTAACAAAATATTTTCCTTCTTCATACACAACATGGGTGAGAGATTGTATGTCACAAGCATCACCGGCCAACAACTATATTTTGAACTCAACATAGAAAATGGATTGAATCCATCTATAACAAGACCAAGTCTAAGATTGCGTGGATCAGCTGAAAAAGATTTCCATCGTTCGTCCACCATATTCCATGCCATAGAATCCACAGGATGACGCATCTTTCCATCATTGCTTTTATTATTGAAATGCCATCTTAAATCTTCAGCCATCTTCTGAGATCTAAACATCCTTCTAAATCTTGGAATTATTGGAAAATATCTCAACACTTTAACTGGAACACCTTGTATAATCTCCTTGGTATCTTGATTTATCTTCCATCTTGAAGAACCACATTTTGGACAAGTATTTAAATCTTTGTATTCTTTTCTGAAAAGGCAACAGTCATTCTCACAAGCATGTATCTTTTCAAAACCCAAGTCAAAAACTTTAAGAAATTTCTTTACTTCATATAAAGTTTTAGGAAGTACGTTATCTTTCGGCAAAAACAATTGTTGCACATTTAGAAGCTTGTCAAACCCAGTATCAGACAAACCAGTCTCACATTTAAGATTATACAAGACGGTGATGGCAGACAATTTTGTATGAGTTGTACAACCAGGATACAGTGGAGTTTCCGCATCTTCGAAATTCTTAAGTAACTCTTCTTCTCTTCCTTGGGAATCAACATTATCCTTATCATCAGCAAAAAAATCATGATTCATAAAATCTTCATCTTCATAATGAATCATCTTGAATAAGTCATATGTGTCAAAAGACTTTGTTTTTTTATCCACATTTATTTGCTCGCCGTGGCTATACCATGTACTTCTCTTATATATGGGATCCATTCCTTTTATAATTAAATGCTCAACGATGATGTGGTCATCCTGACGACTAAGATTTCGACAACTTGTGCATGGGCACAAAATTTTCTCCACATTTCTCAAATTTCTCTTTGCCACATGCACAAAATTCAAAGCTCCTTGTCGGTACTCTGTACTAGTCCTATGACAAAAATTAAATACATAAAAAAAATTGAGTTTTAATATTGACATATATGTGTTGATTCTAAAAATACACTTTAAGTCAAGTTTATATAGCCACCTGTTTAAATACACCCAATCCTTTTCCATCGGCTATACCATGTACCTGTTTAAGTCAAGTATCACAAAGAATCTCTGATTCAATACATCATATATAGCTTTATATTTATGGTATTCCATAAAGTATGTCTCTGAGATTTGAAACAAGATAATATATGTATTGTAACACACATTTTGTAATGTACTAGAAAGTCTATTATTGATCTTAATGGTTTTGCTACCTGGTGATATACACATTTAGAACTAAAACCCATTAAAACTTCACACTTTTGTTCCCTATCAAATATTTCTGAAACTCCAAGCCTGATAGACACTTAAAAAATGATGTATATCCAAAATCTTCATTTAACAAGAACTTGCAGCATAATTATATACTTAAACTCATATTCACATTTAAAACCTATGCACTTAGAACTACTCATCAAAAAAAGGTTTACATCAGGTATATATGTATGTATATGTCTGCAGCAACATATATTTATGTCTGCAGCAACCTTTGTGCATGTATTTATGTCTACAGCAGCATATATATGAGTTTTATATACTTAGACAATAATATTTTTATAGCTATATATGTATGTATATGTACTTAAGATCCATGAGAACGTTGTCAGATAATAGCAATTAGTATTGTGCAAATGCATTATAATATAACACAAAGGCTATAATTCATTAAAACACTTAATTTGGTTCTGTTTTTTTTCTTCACATTTTTTCTTCACATTTTTTTCTTCACATTTTTAACACTTAATTAAAACTTCACACTTTTCTTCACATTTTTAACACATTTTCCCAGCTTTGTTCCAAAGTTCCCCTAATTGAATGAAAAATATCAATAACGAGGTATGTAATATACATGAAGAAGCTACTACAGATGCACACATCATACATGCAATGTGAAGAAACAAGTACAAAGACTGTCGAAAGACACAAGTATTGTTGTGACTACATATGAAGGAGTTCACAATCATCCTTGCGAAAAACTCATGGAAGCTCTCAGTCCTCTTCTCAAGCAGATTCAGTTTCTCTCTCTATTTTGATTGACCAAACAGACTGCATACTTTCTCTACTCAAGCAAACTCATATAACTTAAACCATTATAATAGATAATAGACTAGTCTGCAATTTGTATGTAAATAGATTTACTGAAACTCAGTTATACCATCCATACTGCAATAGCATAAAATATACATTATGACGAACTTGTATTATATAGAGAATGTAACATATGTTGACAAGGCTTTTTCAAAACACCTTCAAACTTGAATTAATATGTTGACAAGGATTTGCATTAATATTCAACTAATCAATGGACTAGAGATGACTGAAGCATTGCTGGTTTGATTTGCTTAGGCATCATATTATATTTTATTTTTACAAACTTAATAAAAGCAGTGTCAAACAAAATTGTATTCGGTGGAAACAAAATCGTAAAATTTGTTCTAAGGTTCGTTCTATGCAACTGTACATAACTAAACTAATAATCCTATTTGCCTTAGGTGTACAATAAGAAAAGGTATGTGCTTTCAATGTGTATGACTTGCCTACAGCTGCAGAAGACACTTTACAGGTGGTGGGAAATATTACCTTAGGCAGTATGAGAGACGACTAACTTGAAGTTGCAGAAGACACTTTACAGGTGTAGGGATAATGAAATCTGTAAATAATAGCCTCATATATACCAATATTCTTTATATTTTGTACATATTGATTAGGTAAAGATTTGAAAACCTTAGTTACATCATTTTTTTAAAGTGTCAGGTAAATTGCTAACACCCTCATAAGTCTGGCATTGTTCTACTTATGAAGGCTAAAATTCACTGTTCAAATTCCTTATTTTTATGCATTATTAGTTCACACACATCAAATGTGTGATAGTTTAATACAAGATCTTAGCATTATTTGAACAAAATACAGGCCCAGGAATCAAAACAAGAAAGAAAATGAAAACTGTATGAATTTTTTGCACTAGAAAGGAAGATTGTGGCTTAACTTAAGCAATGTCCACTGCAATTCAATTTAGGGACCGTTCTTGGGCTACCCTTACCTATCCAATATAACGTTCATGTGCATTGTAGTGATGATTGCAGAGTGCTACTGTGATGGCAATACACATGAGTCATTTGGCAGATGGACTGCAATTGTGATTGCATTCACAGGTAGCTCAACAATATACAAGCTGTACAAGATTAAAATATAAATTTATCCTTCTTTTTTCTTTTTTGAAATTTGGTAACCGATGTGCACAATCTTAAGCCATAGATAGAACCTTAATGTAAAGGCATGTTGTTTCATACTGATGTTTGGTCTTTTTAGTCAACCAATATTTTTTGGATTTAAAGAAAACACACTCATTATATTTTTAACAAACTTAACCTATTATATAATTACTGTTATTACATAATATTTTGTTTAGATAATTATGTATGTATCATAAACAGGGTGTAGCACCTCACTTTAAAATTACGTACAAATTCTGCTCACTTTGAAAACTAGGTTTTTACTTTATATCTAATAAGAATGCCAAAGTGCTTCTTTATTTTGAATAAGATCAAACAACATGCTCATAATCAGAAACCCATGGATGCTGGTCAACTTGATTTAACATGTTTACCTAAATATTGATACATGTCACTCATCTTAGCATTATATTCTTTATCACCTCCATGTTTTCATTTAAAAGATGGATATCAACTCATTGTTGATAACACCCAACTTATTCTTCCTGGACTAACTCCCGCGAGAACTATGCAATATGAGGCCTTTTTACTTTGATTCAGATGTCAACTCGATATATAATTATGTTTAAATTTCTATGAATTTGAGAATTAAAATAAGTCAAACTATACAAGAAAACAACTGGGATTCTATCATCATATTAGTTTTGAACCAGAAACCCGACTTTCATGATGCTTAGAAATATGGCAAAACAACAAGGGCCTAACACATTAGCATATCTAGATAAGTTAAATCAAAACCATATATATAGAAAGAGCCTTGTCATTTTAACATACAGCATACCCTTAATAAATTAATTAATGATACGATTAATTTTCACATCCAGTATATCCTTGTCGATTATCTGTAGCACATAACTATTCATTAATTAATGATACAATAGTATTAAACTACAAACATCTTATTTTGAAGCAGAAGCAGAATCATATTGCAATTTCAAACCATAGAAATTTCAGAAACCATACCTAACAGATTTGTAGATTCAGGCGTGAACAAAGCAGAAGGGAGACGAAGTGGATGGGAGCCAATCGACCAGGTAACGTGATGGGAGCTGTTACAAGAAGTAGTGTGCTAGGACGGTGGGGTAATGGGTTGGACGAATGAAATGAGCGATAGGAGGGAACTTTGTTGAAAGAGGGAAAAAAATTATCAATGGAGGGAAAAAGAAACCGTGGAGGGAAATAGGAGGAAAAAACGTGACAAGTTTTCTATCGGTGTAAAGTAAGGCGGCAACCCTAAAATTAAACGAAAAAAAAGAGAGAAGGTAGTATTTGTTGCACTTACACTACAAACGCTGCCAATAATTGCAACCAAAAGTAGGTTTTCTTGTAGTGAGATTTGGCATGTATAAACTCTTTTATTTCAGTCTTTGTATAATCTATAAACCAATTGCACTCTTATGTTCTTATTTATGGTTCATTTGATTATAGTACTATCTTGCATGTTTTATATCTATGTTATTATTATATTTTGTATGCACTATGAGATGTTCTGTAGGTTTAATGTTTGGATTTTCATGACTTTACGCTCTTGGCTATCATCTTGCATCGGTCGGGTACCTCCACAGCGCACTCTACAGGTATATTGGGTACCGAAGGTGTAAGGCGATCGTCACAATTCAACATTGTATTTTATTACTCAATTAATAATAATAATATCTCATACTATAAATACCATAAAATCAACCTTTTTATCACTTGCTCAAAGTATCATAATTTTCCCAAAAACCATATTATTACTTATAAAATTTCAATTAATTAAATAATAATAAACAATTTAAATTTAGTTTGAAATATATTTTCTGTTATTACCTATGAATTTCCCCATAAATTCATAAATAATTACCCTATTAAATTTCTTCCATTAATTTCATTTTATTCATTAAACCACTGTTATTTACAAACATCACACTGAAACTATAAATAATCACATCTATCATTTGTTTATCATATTTTTCCTTTATTACATAATTTCACCCATTTTATTTTAATTAATTATTGTCGTATTTTAAATCGACAATAAATTACTATCAAAAATCCAATAATACAACAATCAACCCAAAACATAACATATTCATAATTTCCACAATATCCAAATAATCACCATTATATCACAACACATATCAATAGTTGTAATTTTTTATTAATGGATAAGCATTTAATATTTTAAAATTCAAATAATTAAATTAAATTAGTCATACCAACGCGCTTTTGCAAACAAACTCCAAACTTGGCAAATCCAATGCCAAATCGTCCAGAATTCCATCACGAGTCCAACAGAAGAAACCGCACGTGCATCGAAGTTCGTATGTGAAAGGTCTAGGTTTATTTCAAATCAGTGAAAAGTATCGATTTCTCCTCCCATCATAATCCAAATCGCTTTCAGAATCCAAGTGTACGCACTATTGAACAAATCCTAAGCCCTTTATTTCAAATACTATTTCTTTTGAAATAGATGTTATACCTTTTGAATTAGGGAGAGAATGGAGATTGTAGAAAAATTCTTACTGGTTGCTGAAAGTGCAGTGGATCGTATAAATGGCTTGTGTATTAATATGTGAGTGTATACTGATATATGTACTAAACAAAGCATTATAGCAGAGTGTAATAATAGTAAAGAATAAAAGTGAGCACATCAGAGTTTGTACTGGTTCGGACCTCCCGTGCTACGTCCATTCCCAAAGCTCCCCTTCGGTATTTTACTAACCAATAACTCTTGCTTTGCCCGGAGGAATATGCTTATACAAAAGTGTTTCTTTGACAAGATTTGTGTTTCAAATAAAACATATATTGACTTCTTGTACAATTCTTCCTATATTCTCCCTTGTGTGTTCGTGAGTGTAAGTTCTTGGATTTGTAGGAATTAAGTTTACCAAAATATAGTTTTTGCTTGTAATCGATTGAGAGTATGAAATTAATAATAACACGAGAGAGTTTGTACTTATAGAAAATAGAGAGCAATAGTAGTAGTAAGTAAGTCTGAATCTCAATCTTTTGATATATTTATAGATAACAAAGAAGTGTATTTCAAAGAGTATGTCTCCTTGAAGAGCTTCCTTTTGATCAAGAGTTGCAACTATCAAGGAGAAGACATGAACGTTTAATTTGAAAAAGAAGCGGCCATTCAAAATTTTACAGTTGCAACAGCGTTAGACGTCCAGCATTATGTCCTAGACGTCTGAGACCTTTTAGAGTTTAGAACCTGAAATTTCTACCAAACATCTGAGCTTAGATGCCAAACTCTGAGCCTGTATTGTTTGTAAAAATGGAGAATTTTTATTAAAATTTTGGTAAGTGTTTATCGATCTGCTTTTGTGTGTGCTATGATCATTCAAGGAGATTGTACAAAATAATCTATTACTATTATACAAATATATGACCTTACTTTCACTAGTATAATCCATCATTCATTACAATTGCCTTTGAGCCATAATACTGGCGAGCAGAATGATGTCTTCTATATACCTGTAAATAGATAAAATATATGTTGCATTTGTGATTGTATAGTTGTTGTCATTAAAATCTCAAAAGAGAGGTTCTAACATTCTCCCTCTTTTGATGATGACAACTATACAGTCTTTTGTAATGATATTTACAAAATTGCTCCCGCTGAATATGCTATCTCCCCCTATCTATATGCACATGCACACATGAATAATCTTTCCCCCTTTTTCATTATCAAAAAAATGTAAATGGTTTATGCTTAGAAATAAAACAAAGAGAAAACAAACATCATAGATCGTATTGAGGGAAACAATAGTTCACGACAATAGTTTTATAAACATAAAAGAAAAAAAAACTAACAAAACTGAATATAAGTCTCAGGAAAAATAAGATTAGAACGTGAACATGATAATGAAGAATTTTTTTACTGATACCCTTCGTAGTCTTAAGAAGAGAAGGCACCATAGTTCTCGTAATACTCAAAGTAGGCAGAAGGATCCGACTAATAATCTCCCGACCATTGATTTGTTGGAAACTATATTCCTCATCTTCATATTTATAGATAGGCTATGAAAAGATGCATAGTTCATCTAGTGAGTTGGTAGAATGATATTCCTCTTCTTCTTCTTCCGGTTGTTCCTGTACAATAGTTTTCCCCTTATCTTGATAGGAAGTTCCAGCACTGTGAGAGGATACAGGAGGATAAGGGGTAGGAGTATGTGATGGAGGTGGTATAGGATAAAGAGATGATGACAATCTAGAAGAGGATATACCATGAAATTTTCTCATAACCTTGCCCAATGTAGATACAACTTTTTCCATAGTTGTCTCCAACTTGGTCATGCGTGATCCTTCAAAGCCGGCCATCTTCCGTTCTAATTTCCTTTGATTCATTGTTATTGTTATTGTTCGTTAATTCAAGATGGTATCCTGCATCATGGTGAGAAGAAGAAGACAGTTGTGGAAGAGGAACTTGAGCTTGTTGTGGAGGCAGCAGATGTAGTTGTTGTCGTTGGACAATCCATTGAGTAAGAGAAATGTGAGGGGGTGGTGTTTCAAGGAGATGCACGAGATAAAAAAAATCTTATACCACCTTCTTTAACTGGAATCCCTTCAAAATAAGATATACATAGGAAGGCACATTGAGAGCTTGCAAGAGGCGCATGATGTATGGTGCATAGATGATAGTTTATCGATAACGAACCCAGAATTTTTTTATTTCATCATGAATAAATTTTGCCCAATTGACCCGAGTTCTACCAAACATTGTATATGAGGCCTTATGATCATTGTCATAAATTTGTTCATAGCTTCCTAAGTGGGGTATTATTGTGTTAATGATCATTTTATTCAATAATCTAGCCCGTGGACGAAGATGTACATATTTCCAATTAGGCAATCTATCTTCTTATATTTGATGTGTAATTTCATCACGTTGTAAATTCTTATGATCCGTAATATCTTCTAAATTAATTCCGGTAGAGGAACAATCAAGTAATTGAAATATCATATTTACACTAATTTTCAAAACTTTTCCATACACACCAGTCCATAACCAACCTTCTTCATATTCTGATGTCCAAATATTGTCACTACATAGGTTAGCATAGAAGAGAAAGATGGCTAATTGATCGATATTTACCTCATTCTCGTCAATATTGATTAGTGTACGGTATCCGAAGGCAATTGTGAGTCCTTGAAGACGATATCTTCAAATCTGGATAGCCAATAGAAAGGACCGGCATGAAGATTTTAATTTTCAGATCTTCAAATCTTTTCATAGCATTTGGACTATTATTATGAAACCACTGTTGGATGTGTGAATCAGTGACAATAGTGGATTAAGAGGATGAAGATTGTCCCTTCTTTGATCTCTTTTCGAATAGGGTTTTGGATTTGGGTGCCATTATTGTAGAATTAGACTTTTTGAGGAAGCTAGGGTTTCTAATAATTGAAACGATCTAGGTGTAAATAAATGTAGTGCTGAAGGAACGAATAGGTCGAAAACTGTCTCAGATGTTGAGGCTAGGCACCAGACGTCTGGGAACATTCAGAGAATATTTCTGAGTATTTTACCAGATGTCAGGTGTTTTTCCTCGGACGTCCAAGACCTATTTATTTATGTATTTTTAATTTGAAGTGTATATGTTGAATTTGTAATTCATACACTTATTTATAAACATGATAAATGATATTTATTATTATTATCAAATAAACACACATGCATTTTACATATCTAATTATATATATAGTTATATATATATACATATGATAAAGTATGTTTGTGAAAAATTATTTCTCCTTTGATGATTCTGAGTTCTTATGCTCAGTTCGATCCTAAGAATTTGTATTAATTTTAGTTTGCTCATTTGACCACATAAGTGGAGGACCAATTTGGATGAAATGGAGTGTGATTCCATTCTTAGTTTGATGACCCTGCTTCCCATAAGTTTCTTGGAGTAAGATTGTGAGTTTTTATAGGAGTCTCTATTAAACAAGGAGATTTGTTATGTAAGCAATCCTTTATTGATGAATGCCCATAGTTTGCTAGAATACATCGTTTGAGAAATTTAAGATGACTTCCTTGTCTTCGTTGCTTGTAATACATTTCTCTTTGAACTCCTATCATTTCTTATTGATAGTGAAAATTTTCATCAACTTTAGTATTGATAGACGATCGTTCAAGATTAATTGTTCGTTTGACTTTTTTTCGGTGGGGATGATTTATTAGAAAGAGGAGTGGTTTTTATTGGTGATATGTAGTACTCTTAGATGAGGGTGAGCTAAAACCAATTATTGAGTAAGTGGAGTCGTGGTCGGAAGACATTTTTAGATCTTCTATTGTTATATAAAAAACATTTCTTTGTATTTTTCTTAAAAAATTGGCTAAGTATATAAATAGAGCATATTATTTATTTGTATAAATACTTTATAAGGCCAATATTGATTTAACCTTAAACTTTTTAACAATTTTAGTTATGGTAGTTTTAAAGTTTTACTGAAATAGCCAATCTATTCGTACTTGAAATTTTGTTATTTTAGTATAATGTTTTTATGGTAGCAACTAGTCCAACTTTTGGCAAAGTTAGAGTTAATATTTATGACATATATCAATTAATATTTATGAAATTAATTCATTAAGTGAACATATACCAAGATTCCGTCTTAGTTTTATAAACGATGACTCATAGAGTGGTTTAGTGAAAATGTTTGTAATTTGACTTTTTGTGTTAACAAATTCAAGAGAGATGATACCTTTTTAAACGTTATCTCTTAAAAAATGGTGACGAATATCAATATATTTAGTTCGAGAATGATTAATTGGATTTTTAGACAAATTTATAGCACTCGTATTATCACACTATATAGGAGATTTAGTTATAGTTTTTCCAAAATCTTGAAGTGTTTATTGCATATGAATTACTTGTGCGCAAGCTAAGGCGGCTGAGTTATACTCAGCTTCACATGTCGAGAGGGAAACACAATTTTTCTTTTTACTAAACTACGAAACCAGAGATTGACTAATAAAATGACATGTGCTACTTGTATCTTTTCTATCCATTTTGCAACCACCGAAATCTACATCAGTATATGATACGAGTTTGAAAGAGCTGCCTTTCGGGTAGAAAAGACCGTAATCTTTGGTGTTGGTTAAATATCGCAAAATTCTCTTGACCGCGCGATGATGTGATTCCTTAGGTTGTGCTTGAAATCTTGCACATAAACAAACACTCATCGTTATATATAGTCTACTAGCTGTTAAGTATAGTAAAGATCCTATCATACTTTGGTATAATTTTTGACCAAAATCTTTTCCATTTTCATCTTTATCCAAATGTAAGCTCATACTCATTGGAATTGTTTTACCAGATGTATTATCCATTCCAAAATGTTTTAACAATCCTCTACAATATTTTTCTTGGTTTAAAAAAAATTCCATTTTCCAACTGTTTTATTAGTAGACCTAAGAAAACAAATAAGTTCTCCCGTATGAAATATCTCAAATTCATTTTTCATTATGTTTGAAAAAGCATCACATAATTTCTTATTAGTGGATCCAGAAATGATATCATCAACATAGATTTTTACAATTAGTATATCGTCATTTTCTCTTTTTATAAATAATGTTTTATTAATTGTAGCAATTTGAGAACCAGAATTTATTAAATGTGTTTTTAGTTTCTTATACCAAGCATAGGATGCTTGTTTTAATCAGCATAATGCCTTTTTATGTTTGAAAACGTAATCCGGGTATTTTTCATGAACAAATAAGGGTGGTTTGTTCAACATTAACATTTTCTTTTATAAAACAATTTAAAATGATTTTTTAACATCCATTTGAAATTATGATGACATGCAAAAGCGAGTAATGTTCTTATAGCTTTAAAACGTGCTACAAGGGCAAATGTTTCTTCATAATCAATTTCTTCTTCTTGATTGTATCCTTGAGCAACTAATCTTGCTTTATTACGAACTATGTTTCCATTTTCATCTGCTTTATTTTTGAAAACCCATATTTTTCCTATTACAGATTGATCATTTGGTCTTGGTACGAGTTCCCACACATCATTTCATTCAAATTGATTTTGTTCTTCTTGCATTGCTAAAATCCAAAAATCATTATTTGACGCCTCTTTATAATTTTTAGGTTTGAAGTTAGATATGAAATGACTTATTTGATTTAGTTGATTTCTAGTTGAAACTCTTGTGTTTATGTCACTAGTTACATTATTAATCAATGATCTTTTAAGATTCGAGGTGGTGATCTTAAAAGATTATCGTTATTGTTATTGCTTATGATATTATTATTATCATTATTTCAGGTACAAAAGTATTACTATCAAAAACTTCTTCTTCATCATCAGTAATTTAGTTATTCTTAAAATCTTCAACAAGGGAAACATAAAGACTTTCTTTTATAGTGTTAATTCATTTATTAAAAATTCTATAAGCTTTACTTCGATCTGAATAACAGGCAAAATTTTCTTCATTGGCTTTTGGATCGGATTTTTCCAAGATTATCTTTAGTATTCAAAATAAAACATTTAGAACCAAAAACACAAAAATATGATACATTAGGTTTCTTAACGAAAAATATTTCACAGTATGTATTCTTAGCCATTAGTCTAAGTGTTACATGATTTAATACATAACATGCGGTAGCAACGGTTTGGCCCAAAAATTCTTTGGTAACTCATTGCTACTTAGTAATGTTCATGCACATTCTTGTAATTTATGATTTTTTCTACTACACCATTTTGTTGTGGTGTTAGTTGGAAATGAAAAATTATGACTAATTCCTTTTTTATTGCAAAAATTTTCAAAAATTCCGTTTTTAATTCTCCGCCATGATCTCTGTGACGCCCCACCTCTATACTCACACTAGCCAAGAACATTACGGGGTAATGCCATCGACTAGCACGAAGAATAAGGCTGTTGAGGAGCGACCATCTATGTAATTGCTTTGTGCGAGTATCGATATGTCAGATATTATAACTTACATTTCATTTCAAGAGGAAATTCGACATATCAAATACAAACTCAAAGCTACTACACAGTGGCTAAGTGGCCTTTGGAAACAAATATAGAAATAAACATAACACAAATCAGTCACAGGTATTCATATCACAAAGGCGGAATCAGATATGAATATATCATATAAAAGTGTACATCAAAATAGTGGTCATATAAGATCCACTACATCACAATGAATAGATACAAGTGCGAGACAAAAGAATAATTATACATTAAGGAGTTTATATCTCAAATGTATAATAACAAAAACTACTAATCTAGAGTAGTTAGCTACAAATCAGATGATAATCCCTGATAAGAAGTCAAGCAGGAGCACCTGAAATACCTCGGTCTGACCCGAGTATTATTTAAGAAGAAAATAATAAACGGATCAGTCTAGCTATAAATATCAGATAAAATGAGATAGGGTAAGAGATATAACAAATACGTATGATAACCATAATGCCATACTGTGACATGTATACATTTAATAACAACAAAGATCATACAATATCTCAAAACATCTCAAAACACCAAAAAAAATCACATTCTTTAAATTATTCACCAAAACACAAATATTGATAGAGCTTATCAATGCAAACCACTAAAATTGGTGAAACGCAAATTCTAGAAATCAACAACCAGAAATCCAGAAATCACAAAGGGGGGAGGCCTATCATAAACGGTAGCATGAAAACTCACCAACACGTGTATCACAAACGGAACGCTATTCCATGGTCGCTAACCATCAATTTTGAGCCGAGGCTCCACAAACGGCCCGAAGACCATGGGTCGCTACCCCACCAAATTGAACCGAAGTTCCACAAACGAGGTTTTTAGTCCCCACACAAACAAATAGACATCGCACATCGCTAGTCTAAATCACAAAATGATCATCATCGATCAACAAAAAGTGTGAATCACAGTAAGAAAGTAAATATATGAGTTTAGCTTCATGTCCCATAACCACTAGCTTAACTTAAATATTTACGAACAAATTGTAGATTTCCACTCGAAAATTGTCACAAGATTTCAATCGAACAAGTCCAAGAATTAACCGGTGCAGTAAACGCAAGCGTTTCATACCACTTGTTTTACTAAGCCGTTTAATTAGATTTCTCATACGAATGAGGCAAAGGTTTGTATATACTAATAGATTGGAGAACGGTTTTATAAACGAGATTTGTATTAAAAATAGAGTTGGAATCATCTTTGTGTAAGAGTTTGAATATTTACTACTAGTATAGAAAAACTATATATTTTAAAGTGACAAACCATAAAAATGATTGTAGAAACAATCAATCACTAGAAAATCACATTCGAAGACGTGAATTAAATCCAAAGAAATCGATACCGAATCCATCAAAATGGATATTCCCAAAAATCCCGAAAAAAAAGTCATCAAAGTCGATAATAAATGATAACGACAAATCGGATCAACTAAAGTCGATAACCAATGGAATTTCACTTAAAATAGACAAAATGGGTCGAGACAAGCAGATCAGTCGACTGAACCAGGTGGTCAGTCGTCCACTTCGTACCAATCTCATTGATACCATGTGTATTGGTTTCGGCTTTAGATGGTTTCGGCTAAGTGGGTTTCGACTAAGTGGGTTTCGACCGAGTCAAAGTGGAGGCATAAGGTCAAAAGGCACTTGTGAAAGAGGCGGAACCCACTTTTCTGCGTAAAAGCTGGATTAGTGCTAATTTTAGTAATTGCTTTATAACTAACCTGCCTATTTGTAAACACCTAATTGGTTGCCTTAAACTTTTAAAATTCTTTACTTGTATAACTACCGCATATTTACAGATACAAATCAATGAAAATTTAACAATTAAAGCCTAGAAACTTTCTGTTTCCAGGTCAGTCGACTGACCCAGGTGGTCAGTCGACTGATACGGGAACAGAAATCTTTTGTCCCCAGGTTCAGTCGACTAAACACAGAGGTCAGTCGACTGATACAAGGACATAATGTTTTCTGCCCCTGGTTCACTCAACTGACCTACTGGTTCAGTCGACTGAACCTGCTACCAGGGCAGAATCAGCCTAGCCCCCTTGTGGGGCAAAACCAAAACACGGAACGGAAGCGAACGAGCGAGCAAAAACGACTAGGGATTTACGTTCAATGACAACCCAGCCTTATATGGCCCTCCGAAACACCCCACTTACGTGTTCAAACATCAAAGATTGGATTTTCAAAGATTCGACCTCAAAACACCAAAAATTGGGATATTCACCAATTCAATTCAAATCAAAAGCCAATGAACATAAATAAGTGTTAGGAATTCATACCTAACAACAATGATATCTATCGAAGTAGATGTGAGTTCAAAAACTCACCTTTAAACCCAAAAACAATGAATGATAAGCTTTTAAAACAAGGCAAGAACAATTCCTCTTCAACACACCTCTAGAATCTTCAATCTATTATCAAAGGTGAAGTTTTTTCTTAGTTAGAGTTAGGAATTTCTGAGAATTGAAGAGAGATTGAGATGGAGAAGAAGGAGATGATGCTTACCTTAGCTTCTCTTTGTTTTCTAGAGCTTGAATTTGAATTTCCTAATTAAACTAGGGTTTGGAATTCTAATTTCCCATTCTTTCCCCCATTTTTCTCTTAAGCTTGAGAGTGTTATAAAAATGAAAATGAATGAAGGAAGTTGAGTGGAGTTAGGGTATTCAGTTGGTTTAATGGGCTGAAACCCAAACCCAAAGCCAAAACGAGAAAATAGCAAAATTCACCCAACTCCAAACATATCGATGTTTATACTCAAAAAAGTTGTAAATGCCATTTTGGACTCAATGGAAGGGGTCTCAAGTCCCAATTCGACTGTTTACAAAAAGTAGCTTTTTGGACTTTAATCCGATTAACGATGTTATATTTAAATAAAACACTTAAATATACATTCGTAAAATATGCGGGTTGTTACAGACTCCCCTCCTTAAAGAAATTGCGTCCTCGCAATGCTTAAGGAAAAGAAATAAAAAGTAACAACCATACTAAAGCGTATCAACACATAAGAAAAAATTTTAAAATGAGAAGTTCAACTTAAGTAGCACGAGAGAGTAAGTCAGGATGTGTTCGCTCGATGAATTCTCTGGATTCCCAAGAGCAATCCTTAGGATTTGAGGACCATTGAACTTTCACAGGAGGAACATCTTTATTTCGAAGGCGTTTAACCTTCGAAGCAATGATACGAATAGGTTGTTTCTCATAAGTTAAATTAGGCGAAACTTCAATTTCTTCAATCACATCGGGCTCAAGAATAGAATCGGAACCTCGAAGGCATTTCCATAGTTGAGAGACGTGGAATACGTCATGAATAGCAGAAAATTGAGCCGGTAATAAATGGCGATAAGCCACGAAACCAATGCGTTCGGTGATGGGAAATGGACCAATATATCGAGGTGCTAATTTTCCCGATCGACTGAAACGCACAACACCCTTCATAAGTGAAACACGAATGAACACCGTATCTCCCACAGAAAATTCTAGTTTCCTTCTTCGGTTATCGGCATAGGATTTTTGTCTACTTTGAGCTTCTTTCATCCTATGACGAATAAGGTCAATCTTTTCTGTGGCATCACGAATAAAATCTGGACCTAAAACCAGCTTCTCACCGGCTTCAAGCCAACACGAAGGAGATCGGCATGGCCTTCCGTAAAGTGCCTCGAAAGGTGCCATACCAATACTAGATTGGAAGCTATTGTTATAGGAAAACTCAACAAGAGAAATATGATCCTCCCAACTTCCACCAAAATCAAGAACACATGCACGAAGGAGATCTTCAAGAGTTTGATTCACACGCTCGGTTTGTCCATCGGACTGAGGATGATAAGCAGTGCTAAAATTAAGCTTCGTTCCCAAAGCTTTTTGAAGACCCTTCCAAAATCCACTAGTAAACAACGGATCATGATCACTAACAATAGAAGTAGGAACTCCATGCAATTTAACAATTTCTTAACATAGAGTTTAGCCAAAATAGGTATCGTCCGCTTGAACCGAATGGGAAGAAAATGGGCGGATTTTGTAAGTCTATCTACTATCACCCATAGGCTATCATGACCCGAACGAGAACGGGGAAGACCGTCAATAAAGTCCATGGAAGTTTGATCCTACTTCCATATTGGAATTTCCAAAGGTTGCAATAACCCACCGGGCCTTTGATGCTCGGCCTTTACGAGTTGGCAAGTCATGCAACGCTTAATAAAGTTAGCAATATCAGATCTCATTCCATCCCAATAATAAAGTCGCTTCATATCCGCATACATTTTACTACTACCGGTATGAATGGTAAATTTAGAACGATGAGAATCTTCTAAAATGTCTTTACGAAGATCAATAATATTTGGTACTATAAGTCTACCAAATTTTCGAATACCGCCACGAGCATCAATATCAAAGTCTTTCAAACCTTCAATATCAATTTTATCCCTACAACTTTGGCTAAGAAGAACCAATTCGGGATCATGCTTTTGAGCTTCAAGAATGCGGTCAAAAAGAGAAGGATGAGCCTCAAGGCTACATAAAATAAGAGATGAACATGAATTGGATTCACGATCTCGAATCTCACAAGTGGATAAAGTCGCAAGATCATTCCACTCGGATATCATCATAGAAACGACCGCTTGTTGCTTACGACTAAGGGCATCGGCAACACGATTTCCCTTTCCGAGAGTATAAAGAATATCAAGATCATAAGATGCAAGGAACTCGAGCCAACGTTGTTGACGCAAATTAAGTTCCTTTTGAGAAAATAAATACTTCAAAGATTTATGATCGGTGTAGAGAACAAATTTCTCTCCCAAAAGATAATGACGCCAAATTCTAAGGGCGAAAACAATAGCCGCAAGCTCCAAATCATGAGTGGCATATCTAGTCTCGACGGGCTTTAATTGCCTAGAAGCATAAGCAACAACACGTTCCCTTTGCATGAGAACGGCTCCCAAACCAACACGACTAGCATCGGCATAAACAATAAAATCTTGGTTTCCTTCGGGAATCACAAGAATAGGAGCATTGGAAAGGAGTTCTTTTAAATTCTGAAAAGCAGCTTCACATTTGTTTGACCAAATGTACTTAACTCCCTTCTTTGTCAAACTAGTAAGAGGCACGAAAATTTTAGAAAAGTCTTTTATGAAACGACGATAATAGCCCGCCAATCCGAGAAAGCTACGAATTTCCGTCACACTCTCCGGTCTCTTCCAATTTTGAATTGCTTCAATCTTTGAAGGATCACGGAAATTCCGGATTCAGAAATAATATGCCCCAAAAATTTCACACGAGATTGCCAAAAGTGGCATTTAGAAAATTTTGCTTTCAATTGGTTGCTCCTAAGAGTTTCCAACACAATCCGAATATGATTTTCATGCTCTTCCTTGGTTTTAGAATAAATAAGAATATCATCTATAAAGATAA
This sequence comes from Allium fistulosum, assembly GCA_030737815.1. Taxonomy (NCBI): domain Eukaryota; kingdom Viridiplantae; phylum Streptophyta; class Magnoliopsida; order Asparagales; family Amaryllidaceae; genus Allium; species Allium fistulosum. The sequence continues at coordinate 342,485,263 of CM060903.1, read as the reverse complement.
GAACAAATCGATCGAGGAAGTCTTTGAAAACTCGATTCATAAGGTCAACGAAATAAGCTGGAGCATTCGTCAAACCAAATGGCATAACTAGCCATTCATAAGATCCATAACGCGTATGGAACTATGTCAAAGGAATGCTATCCTCTGCAATACGAAGCTGATGAAAACCGGTTGCTAAGTCTAACTGTGAAAAGACTTTAGCACCACTAAGCTGATCGAATAAATCATCAATCCGAGGCAAGGGATATTTATTCTTGATGGTGAGATCGTTAAGTTTGCGGTAGTCAATGCAAAGCCTAAGTGTACCATCAGATTTCTTCACAAAAATAGCTGAAGCTCCCTATGGAGAGGAACTAGATTGAATAAATTGCTTCGCTTCCAATTTGGAACGATTGTTTACGCATCTCCTCATTTTCCTTATTGGACATACGATAAGGAGGACGAGTGATAGGTAGAGCTCCAGGGATTAGATTAATTCTGAACTCAATTGCTCGCTTAGGTGGTAATCCTAAAATGGGCTCAAATATGTCGGGAAATTCACAAACAATGTGAATAAGAGAAATAACATCTTCCTCATCATCATTATCGTCATCATGAGGATTTAGAGAATACAAGGATGCTTTCGAATTGGAATCTGAATCTTTAAGAACAAGAGAAATCTGCTTAACAGATTGAAGATGTCGAAGATATATAGTCCGCTAGGGACATAGGATATGGGCTTCATAACGGTTAAGCCAATCCATTCCCAAAATCATTCTGAAGCCTAAGTAACGCATAACATGCAAATCGGCACGGAAAGAGTAATCACATAAAATAATCTCAACATCTTTATAAAGTAAACTGAGTGTTGCGGATCCACCAACCGGATTCGCAATCCTCAATGAAGTCATCAAGCCAATAACATTTAAAGACAAAGCATCAACAAGTTCTTTCGATATAAAAGAGTGAGATGCACCCGTATCAAAAAGAACTCGAATAGGAAGATCACGAAATATAATAATGTCATCAAGGATAGAATGAGAAATACCTTGACCACGAGAAGTGTTAGTAGGGGCTTGCACAACGTTTAGCTTGCCTTCCTTTTTTGCTTTGAAGTTTGGGACACAAAGATATAGTATGACCCGAACTCTTGCAATAGCGGCAAGAAAGAGGCTTCGGGCACTTGTTTGCATAATGGTCCTTAGAACCACAATTGTAACATTCTCCACGACTAGAGGTAGGAGTCTTTGCTACTGAAGTTGCTTTCTTCCCTTTCTTGTTGGGATTAGGCTTGAATTTAAAAGGCCTCTTCTTATTGATGTTGTGTTTGACTTCAACATCACTTTCTTTATCGGCCTCTTCGAGTCGAAGAGCAATATCAACAAGCTGATCAAAAGAAACTTCCATTTTCAGAAGTAATGACTTTTTGAGATTCTTATTCAAGCCATAGACAAATCTCTGGTTTTACTTCAATGGGGTATTAATATACTCGACCCCATATTTAGATAGAGATTCGAAAGATGCGACATAATCCATCACAGAAGATTCACCTTGAACAAGGTCAATGAAGCGTCGAGCTAGAGATACTTTTTCAGCTTCTGGCACGAATTTCAACTCGAACCTTTCCCGGAATTGCTCCCAAGTAAGATCCGCTTCAATAATTTCGGAAATCAGAAGCTCATACCAATCTAATGCTCTTTCTTGGAGCATGCTAGAAGCCACTTGGACTCGATGGAGATCGATAAGATTCATGCGAGAAAAGATGCGATCGCATATTCTAAGCCAGGCTTGGACCTCTATAACGTTTTCGGAACCCTTGAAAGGCTTTCCACCCAAGTTGGTGTAATCACTGCACAAGCGTGAAAACCTAGATTTAGGATGAGTGGGCTTTGGAATGGGTCCGATAGCTTGAGCATTTTTTTCACAAGATCTAGAAGTTGCTGAGCAGACATAAATACTCCATACTGAGGAGTAACACTAGATTGACCGGCGCTGGGATGGCCTGGTCTAACCATTTCTCCTTTTTAAGAAAGAAAGAAAAGAGGAAAAATGTTATTCTCAAAATGAATATCAAACAAACTTGATTGATAAAACAAGGCATCATAAAAAGAAATAGGATAGAACGGTACGAAGACTCGAATTAAATCCTATGGCACGATTCCTAAGAAAGACTTAGGACAATGATCCTTGCTAGATTATTCTACATTGTTCCGAAGTTTGACTCTGATACCAAGCTGTGATGCCCCACCTCTATACTCACGCTAGCCAAGAACATTATGGAGTAATGCCGTCGACTAGAACGAAGAATAAGGCTGTTGAGGAGCGACCATCTATGTAATTGCTTTGTGTGAGTACTGATATGTCAGATAATATAACTTACATTTCATTTCAAGAGGAAATCCGACATATCAAATACAAACTCAAAGCTACTACACAGTGGCTAAGTGGCCTTCGGAAACAAATATATAAATAAACATAACACAAATCAGTCATAGATATTCATATCACAAAGGCGGAATCAGATATGAATATATCACATAAAAGTGTACATCAAAATAGTGGTCATATAAGATCCACTACATCACAATGAATAGATATAAGTGCGAGACAAAAGAATAATTATACATCAAGGAGTCTATATCTCAAATGTATAATAACAAAAACTACTAATCTAGAGTAGTTAGCCAAAAATCAGATGATAATCCCTGATAAGGAGTCAAGCAGGAGCACCTGAAATACCTCGGTCTGACCCGAGTATTATTTAAGAAGAAAATAATAAACAGATCAGTCTAGCTATAAATATCAGATAAAATGAGATATGGTAAGAGATATAACAAATACGTATGATAACCATAATGCCATACTGTGACATGTATACATTTAATAACAACAAAGATCATACAATATCTCAAAACATCTCAAAACACCAAAAAGAATCACATTCTTTAAATTATTCACCAAAACACAAATATTGATAGAGCTTATCAATGCAAACCACGAAAATTGGTGAAATGCAAATTCTAGAAATCAACAACCAGAAATCCAGAAATCACAAAGGGGGAGGCCTATCACAAACGGTAGCATGAAAACTCACCAACATGTGTATCACTAACAGAACACTATTCCATGGTCGCTAACCATCAATTTTGAGCCGAGGCTCCACAAACGGCCCGAAGACCATGGGTCGCTACCCCACCAAATTGAACCGAAGTTCCACAAATGGGGTTTTTAGTCCCCACACAAACAAATAGACATCGCACATCGCTAGTCTAAATCACAAAATGATCATCATCGATCAACAAAAAGTGTGAATCGCACTAAGCAAGTAAATATATGAGTTTAGCTTCATGTCATATAACCACTAGCTTAACTTAAATATTTACGAACAAATTATAGATTTCCACTCGAAAATTGTCATAAGATTTCAATCGAACAAGTCCAAGAATTAACCGGTAAAGTAAACTAAAGCGTTTCATACCACTTGTTTTACTAAGTCATTTAATTAGATTTCTCATACAAATGAGGTAAAGGTTTGTATATACTAATAGATTGGAGAACGGTTTTATAAACGAGATTTGTATTAAAAATAGAGTTGGAATCATCTTTGTGAAAGAGTTTGAATATTTACTACTAGTATGGAAAACCTTTATATTTTAAAGTGACAACCCATAAAAATGATTGTAGAAACAATCAATCACCAGAAATTCACATTCGAAGACGTGAATTAAATCCAAAGAAATCGATACCGAATCCATCAAAATGATATTCCCAAAAATCCCAAAAAAGAAGTCATCAAAGTCAATAATAAATGATAACGACAAATCGGATCAACTAAAATCGATAACCAATGGAATTTCACTCAAAATAGACAAAATGGGCTGAGACAAGCAGATCAGTCGACTGAACCAGGTGGTCAGTCGGCTGACCCAATCCTGGAAACTTTCGGTTTCCAGGTCAGTCGACTGACCCAGGTGGTCAGTCGACTAATACGGGGACAGAAACCTTCTGTCCCCAGGTTCAGTCGACTGAACACAGAGGTCAGTCGACTGATACTGGGACGGAATGTTTTTTGCCCCTGGTTCAGTCGACTGACCTACTGGTTCAGTCGACTGAAACTGCTACCAAGGCAGAATCAGCCTAGCCCCCTTGTGGGGCAAAACCAAAACACGGAACGGAAGCGAACGAACGAGCAACAACGACTAGGGATTTACGTTCAACGACAACCCAGCCTTGTATGGCCCTCCGAAACACCCCACTTACGTGTTCAAACATTAAAGATTGGATTTTCAAAGATTTGACCTCAAAACACCAAAAATTGGAATATTCACCAATTCAATTCACATCAAAAGCCAATGAACATAAATAAGTGTTAGGAATTCATACCTAACAACAATGATATCTTTAGAAGTAGATGTGAGTTCAAAAACTCACCTTTAAACCCAAAAACAATGAATGAGAAGCTTTTAAAACAAGGCAAGAACAATTCCTCTTCAACACACCTCTAGAATCTTCAATCTATTATCAAAGGTGAAGTTTTTTCTAAGTTAGGGCTAGGAATTTCTGAGAATTGAAGAGAGATTGAGATGGAGAAGAAGGAGATGATGCTTACCTAAGCTTCTCTTTGTTTTCTAGAGCTTGAATTTGAATTTCCTAATTAAACTAGGGTTTGGAATTCTAATTTTCCATTCTTTCCCCCATTTTTCTCTTAAGCTTGAGAGTGTTAGAAAAATGAAAATGAATGAAGGAAGTTGAGTGGAGTTAGGGTATTCAGTTGGGTTAATGGGCTGAAACCCAAACCCAAACCCAAAGCTAGAAAATAGCAAAATTCACCCAACTCCAAACATATCGATGTTTATACTCAAAAAAGTTGTAAACGCCATTTTGGACTCAATGGAAGGGGCCTCGAGTCCCAATTCGACTGTTTACAAAAAGTAGCTTTTCGGACTTTAATCCGATTAAAGATCTTATATTTAAATAAAACATTTAAATATACAATCGTAAAATATGCGGGTTGTTACAATCTCTTCTTATACTTTTAATTTTTAAGTTCATGAGATTCTTAATTCTTTTAGCGAAAATTTTGAACATTTCAAACGTGTCACTTTTATGTTTTAAAAACAACATCCAAGTGTACCTTGAAAAATCATCAACAATTACAAAAACATATTTATTATGATTTACCGATCGTACTTGAGTCGGACCGAATAAGTCTAAATGAAATAGTTCGAGTGGTTGTTTTGTAGAAATTTCCTTTTTTGATTTAAATGAACTTTTCTTTAATTTTCCAAGTTAAACATGCATCACATAAATTTTTAACTATATAATTGATTTTGGGTAATCCTCTAACTAAATCATTTTTAACTAAATGACACTTGATAGCGGATGCTCTAAGAATGTTGACAATATGTGTGCATTTTCTGTCATATGCTTAGAGCATCCGCTATCAAGTATCCATTTCTCATTGCTTTCAACTTTGTTTTTAGGTACCTGCAAAATGGAAAGAGTTTAATTGGTACCCACGTCCTCTGTTAGGGTGCTATGTGTTAGTGGGGGAAGGTAGCATACCCAAGAGGGTTTGGAACCTTTAGAAATGTAACTATCATTATAGCCAACATTTTTCAAGTATTCATCTATATGTTTCTGCCTAATTAACTTGTTATTGGTTTTAGGATTTTAACCATATTTGAGTTTGAAGCTTTGATCTTAGTATTAGATTTTGGCTTCTTGAACTTAGTATATAGTGTACTATAATTCTTGAGTTTTTGCTTACTATTAAAACCTAATTTGTTTCGATTTCTTAATAGTTTTGATATTTTAATCAAATTTTCTAATTTTAGTTTTCCCTTATTAAATTTTGAAACGTTATTGGTAATTTTATCTAATTTATTGTTAAGATCAAAATTTTCAACGTTGGTAGAATCTAAGCTTGTTTTTAATTCAAGCTTTTCTTTTTCAAGTTTATCATTCTCTAGCTTGCTATTTTCTAAATCATGTAATAAAGTAGCATTTTGAGAAGACAATCTTTTACATTCCTTTGGTGCTATTTCTAATTCCTTTTCAAAAAAAAATTCTCACCTTTTAATAAACCAATTTCTAGCTCTGCTATATTAAATTTTCCTATATATTCCTTATTTAGTTTCTTAGATTATCTATACTTATCATCTAATTCTATGCCAATTTCCAAAATTTCATCATATGTTAGTTCAGGACATACCTCATCTGTGCTAGCCATAAAACATACATTTTCTTGTTCTAAGTCGCTTTCACTATCCGATGAGGAGGACGAGTCAGAGCCACCCCAAGTTACTTGAAAGGCTCTTAACTTTTTCTTGAATTTCTCAAAGTTGTTTTTCCTTTTGTCATTATTGAGTTGTGGATGCTCTTTTTGAATATAGCCGAATTTGTCACATCCATAACATTTGACTGACGTTTGATTTGATGAATTCAGATTGCCACCATTCTGAAATTTTGTCGTCTTCTTGAATTTGTTATAGTTCTTGGCGATAAATACAATTTCATCTTCTTCTAAGTCGGAATTTTCGTTATTTGCTTGAAAGGCAATATTCTTCTTTTCTTGATTTTGCTCCTTTCTAGCCTGCATGTTAGCTTCATACGACATCAAATTTCCTACTAATTCTTCAACCTTGAGTTGAGAGAGTAACCTTGTCGATGGCTAAAACTTTTCTTTCCCATTCATTAGTTAAAGAATTTAAAATTCGTGCGAACTAGATCAAAATCAGTGAATTTGACCCCAAGTGCCATGAGATCATGTTGAATAGTTTGGAATCTAGCCTACATGTCTATAATCGATTCATTTGCTTTCATTTTAAGAGATGAGAACTGGTTTTGAAAAATAGAGATTATTGTTTGCTTATCTTTAGTTTGCCTTCATGAGTAACTTGTAAAGTGCGCCATATATCATATGCAGTTGTGCAAAGTATAACTCGTGAAAACTCATTTTTATCAAGTGAACAAAATAATACATTTTTGGCATTTAGCATTATTGGTTGCCATGTTATTTTGTACATTAGTCCAGGTGCTTACGTCAGCGGTAGATACTTCATATCTAGTTTGAGTAGTTTGCCAAACTTCAAAACCATTAACTTCCATAAAGATTCGCATATGTGTTGACCAGTAAGCATAATTAGACCCGGTAAATAGTGGAAGATGAATAGTTGATTGACCTTATTGAAATGTACTTGCCATTTAAAAAAATTTCAATTACATGTTACAGTAAAATGAAATAACCTTGCACTAATACCAAATGAAAGTGTAGTGGATCGTATAATATGACTTATGTATTAATATGTGAGTGCATACTGATATTTGTACTAACCAAAGCAATATAGCAGAGTATAATAATAGTAAAGAATAAAAGCGAGCACAATAGAGTTTTTATATTGGTTCGGATTCTCGTCCTACGTCCAGTCCTGAAGCTGCACTTTGGTATTTTACTAACCAATAACCCTCGCTTCGTCCGGAGGAATAAGCTTATACAAAAGTGTTTCTTTAACAAGCTTTGTATTTCATATAACACAGATATTGACTTCTAGTACAATTCTTTCTATAATCTCCCTTGAGTGTTCGTGAGTGTAAGTTCTTGGATTTGTAAGAAGTAAGTTTACCAAAACATATATTTTGGTTTTGATTGATTGAGAGTATGAAATCAATAATAGCACAAAAGAGTTTAAGTACTTATAGAAAATGTAGAATAATAGTAGTTGTAACTAAGTCTCAATCTCAATCTTTTGATATATTTATAGATAACAAAGAGTTGTATTTTAGAGAGTATGTCATCTCAAAGAGCTTCCTTTTGATTAAGAGTTGTAACTGTCAAGGAGAAGACATGAACGTTTAATTTGAAAAAGAAGCGGCCATTCAAAATTTTGTAGTTGCAACAGCATCAGATGTTCGACATTATGTCCTAGACATCTGAGAGACATCTGAGACCTTTCAGAGTTTAGAACCCGAAATTGTGCCAGACATCTGAGCTTATATTCCAAATGTCTGAGCCTGTGTTGTTGGTAAAAAGGGAGAGTTTTTATTAAAATTTAGGTAAGTGTTTATCGGTGTGTTTTTGTGTGTGCTATGATCACTCAAGGAGATTGTACAAAATAATCTATGACTACTATATAAATATATGACCTTACTTTCAATAGTATGATCCATCATTCATTACGACTGTCTTCGAGCCATAATATTGGTGAGCAGAGTGATGTCTTCTATATACCTATAAATAGATGAAATATATGTTACATATGTGATTGTATAGTTGTTGTCATTAAAATCTCGAAAGAGAAGTTCTAATAGTTGCTTCCCCCAAAAGTTAATTTCTTCCCACCTCAACTCCTTTGTTTATAAGGTTGGATGATAGGTAGAGGAAATTTAACGATACGCAAGTTAAGAGAGTGACATATGAATATTTATTAAAAATTTACCTTTTACATGCAGAAAATTAATTTCCAACCTATATGGAATCAATCTCCATAAATTAAAAGATTAATTTGCACATACGTTAATCAATGTGCAATTAATTTCAAGTAATTAATTCCTCGCAATACTCATATATTAAATTATTATACCATCATATTTCAAATTTTGAATAAGATTCCATAATGAAGATATAGCGAACACAAACATATATATATGTGCGTGCGTGTGTGTACTGAAAGTGGGTTATTAGGGCATTTTCAGTCCAAAAGAAGATCGGCCCCTGCCACATACACTCATACAAGTACACATCTTCACTTTACAATTCATACAAAATATTCTCCAATTCATTTCATTCTAGATCTAACTTTTCTTCACTCTCTCCCTACTACTTTCTACAATCTTCATCTTTCATGGTGATCGAAAGCTTTCATATCCAATACTTGGGTTTTTTGCCATTTCTGTCTTCCGATCCTTTGCTTCAAACACGACTACTCCTTGTACCGTGCTCCTAGTAAGTATTTTATCACTTATCTCTTAGCAACCAGTTGCATGTAGGCAAGGGAAGTCGATAACATAGAGTGTGTGTGTATATATATTCTTACATTGAATACACACACACACACACACAAGCCCCATAAGTGAAAACCCTAGATATAGAATTTGATACCTACAATCTTATATAGTAGTTTCCCACAACATTTGAAATCAATACACAAAAAAATTATATATATATAAATTGAACAATTAGGATGTATGTCAATTAATGGGCAACTAAATGCTAGTATACACAATTAGTTTCAATTAATGGGCAATTAAATACACAATTGGTTTCCCCAATATATGAGATTAATATAGAACCAATTTTATATATATATATATATGAGATTAATATAGAACCAATTATATATATATATATTCAACAATTAAGGTATATGTATAAATTCGTAGCATCGAATATACGTATATTTATAAACATACATGTTTACTATAACTTTTTCCATGTCTCTCTCCTATACATGAATACATACACATACATACACACACATACATATATCAACAAAGAGCAATGTGTGTACATGCATGTGCGTGTTTACATATATACATATGTATACAAAGATACATATATATAAACATAGGCGAGTGTGCACACACATTTCTCTTTGTTGATATGTATCTTTTTGTTTGTTTTCTATAAAAATTAAAAAATGTGTCACTGGCTAGGATTGACCCATAACCTCTTCAAGTGAAGACTGCTTTCTTAACCAACTACACTAAACATATTTTTGTTTTCAAAATTTGAACATTAAAAATTATTTGTCATAGGAACAAATATTTTAGATTTATAAAGTCAATATCTTCTAAACCAGAATCCCAAATTTATCAAAATTATACATCAAAATAATCATCTCAAAATGATCTTCGCAGTTATAAATACAACATCTGATTTACCCTTTTATTAAAATTTCATTTTAAATTAATTAAATATTAACTATGTCCGATTTGTAGGTCGTTACAATTGGGATATAAATATTGTTATAAATACGTTACTATGTATGGATAGAAATCTTTAGGAAAAGTATTTAATCAATTGTAGTTACAGATATGTCCTTAACCATGAGTATTGAATCGAATAAAATAAATACTTGTCTTTAAATATTCTTAGTCAAAATGTATTGAGGAAAGGATATCAATATATATGTTGAAAATGGTGGATGTAACGCTTTTCATATGATGGACGGTGAATTGCTCATGACCTTTATTAGCTCCAAGGGGTCACATATTAGTGGTTGTTTTGGAACAATTACAAAACGACCCATTGAGAGTCATTAATAGGTTAATAGTCAAATAGAAAATCTCACGTGAGGATGTATAATAGTCTTTTAGCTTGAGAGTATTGTTGTGAATTTTAAGTGTGTATACTAACTATGCTTTGATTATAGTCAATCACACAATTATTTTGATTGTGTAACGTGTTAAGGCTATAGTTGGATATAAGTTAACCAACTTAAGGGAAATACTATTCAGGAGAGGATTCGCCTCATTTGAATAGAATGTTAGTATCATCGTAACTAGTAGTCAATGTAAAATCAAAGTCTTTAGCCAATGAAAATCGGTTAATAAATAATTGTTATCAAATTGAACCATGGATTTTAGTGTTGAACTTTGTAATTAACAACATATAATAATAGAATTTTGACCATTGACCAAGCTCTAGACATCTAAGTGATATAAGTGACGTTGAAGAGAAAATGCGCACAATATAAAGTTGCTCGTGGGTGTTGCTTTAATAGGAAAGAAATTGGATTTCACCTAAGTAACCTATAAGCACTGAACTCATGTCAAACTACTATGCTTCATCAAAGTTCGTACATGCTTTAATATTTGAATTGTTTAAATATTTGCTAATGGCTGAGTTCACACCAAGGATTCACACAACCACAACTCTCAGTTTTCAATCGAAAATTATTTATTGAAATAATTTATAAAAGTTATAAATTATCATCACAGAGAATCAATATGATGGTTATGTAAAATTATTTTTATTTTTATTATTATTAGAGGGCCTAAACTAATTAATAAAATGTATAATTTTTATACATTCATTTAATTATTTTTTGGGCTAATATAATAATTTAGATATAATGAATAATACATGTGTGTGTATAATTTATCTTGGTAGCTGAAATTTTTAAAATCATATCAGAATAAGACATGCCAAAATATATTTTACGCAGGAATTAATTAAATGGGTTTAATTAATTAAGTGAGATAATATCCCATTTATAATGGGTCATACCATAAATGGTGGATCTAGGTAAGATATTCACCTAACCCATTAATGTTGCTATAAATAGAGCTAGATACCTCCATTCTCAAAGGGAGAAAATCATTCTACTCATAGAAAATAAATTATATCTTAATGGTAGACATTGTAACTCCACTATTGGGTTAGACATAGGATCTCCTAGAGGCAAAACTGAAGGTTCAAGGTGTAACAATCAGCTGGATCATAATGAACTACGAAAATAATTTTCAATTAAAATGTTATCTTAAAGTTATTTTCATGAATTTGTATTTATACATTTATACATTGGATTAGACTTATTTTCCATGTGTCTCCAAAAATAGTTATGAGATAATTTTGTTGTATATCAAAGATGACAATAGAATGAGATTATCAAAATTCAGATAATTGAAGAAGTAAAAAATGATGGTAGAAATTTACTGCCAAAAGCAAGGATGTCAAATTTTTGAAGTACAAATTCATATTATTATCCAACTTCATGAAGAATCATTACTGCAAACTTTTGTACCACCATCAAATTATATACCCTGTTTCTAACTGTATTACAATTGTAATGGTTATCCACTCTAAATATGAATTCAAGCATACCTCAATCGAAACAAAGTTAGGTTTATATATTAGTTAAACTCTATTTTTTGTATAATTGCCTAACTGGGCATGATTAAGAAGTGCTGACATTATGATTCTCACCATAAAGATGCACAAATATTGGTATCAGACTTTTTTTATGCATGTTATTTTATCACCACTATCACTATGATCAATATCATCATTTATTACTAATTATCACACTCATACACCATCAGATCTTTCCTCTTTACTTTATAAAAAACTTACAACTAAAAATCCTCATAAATATGTAAATGTGCACAACAGCACAAAGTCAAAGTATTATACCAACTTGAAGATTTAAGTGTACTACTACATGATAAAGTATTAGATTCAATATAATAAAACGTTGACCTACAAATAAGCGCTCGTCCAGGCAACATCAAAAAAATTATTTACTCCACATCTTCCTATTTGAGAAGGAAATGCTAGCAACCCCCACTCTCTAATGAACTTCATGACTGTAATCATTCATTTTCTTTTACCCAAGTCTTCACTATCTAATGCCCTTACTTTCATCATGTAAATACAAAATCATCAACAAATTGTTACAGCAAAAGCAACAACCAACCCAAAATAACTACTTAGGGATGTCAACGAATACAAAAAAACTTCAAAATCCGTCTACAACCATATCCCAAAAATAAAAAACTTATGGATTCCAAATAATGGATACCGAAGCAGACACGATACTACCGATGAAATGCTTTCACACTTAATAGTGAAAACACGCTTTGTATAAGCAACTAAGCATGTTCAAACTCCATTGCAACTTTTTATTATAGTTTAGATTCAGTATGTGCAAATAATTTTGATGCTCTAAATTTAAATGCAAATACTTTTTAAGACTGGGGCATATAGTTGAAGAATAATCAAAAGTAAAATAAAAATACGTTTTACCACGTCCAAATGAAGGCATGATATCCATTTCTTTATCTTATCGTCTAAAAATGACTTGGTCTAAAAATTCAAACATTGTGCATGACATCACATTTTGTTTTAGAAATCAAATGATTATATAATATTTATATTTATAGTTCTATCATATTAATGGATATGACAGCATGAGGTGAAAATTTGTCATGCAGATGTCGTGACTGTCACATATAATTATAGCCATGCTCTTATATTTTGAAAAATAAACTTACATGCATAATCATAATGCTTATGTAAATAAGAAAATATGCAACAATAAATAGAAAGGACATGGGAAACATGATATTTACAAAACCATTTATAAGCTTCTTCTTTGTAAACATGCATCATGTGCATGAGCTTCAAATACGCAAGTTATAATATACATTTCCATTAATTTTGACGATGATCCATAAAATATACAAATCAATTTGTGTGTATGATAGCAATAAATTCAACATTTTTTAGTAAAGCTAGTCGGTTTTATAGTGGACTATCCACTTTTACTCAGCCAAACCATTAAAAGTATAGGAGAAGAACAGAAATGCTCTTACTACTAGAAAATACAAAAAAACCGTCACTTATCATTAGAGGAAGAGACACTACCCACATCAGACAGAATCTACGTACCCAGAGAAAAGGCTGACAAGGCCAGGGACGTAGTCTGCAGACTCGCTAGAGTATATAAAACTTCTGCCCCAAGAACTATCTTAAAATAATAGCTTATTCCATTTTCCTAATTTACCTTGCATAGCCAAAATAAGCTCATCACCAAAAACTGGATAATATAAGCATCGGTCTTCATTGATCGTTTAGAGACGAATCTGAAAAAACAACGAGTAGCCGGATTGTGTCGCATGTCAGAAACACAATGTTCCCAAGATGCTTGGCAGGGATCCAAGAAATAGAGGGGCAAACAGGGGAATTAATCATAGGTGGAACAGCTCGAGGTATAAAGAGGTTAGGATTTCAGACAGGAGGAGCTATATCAGTGGAGATAGGATGGTGTGGCAAAAGGTATAATAGGAGCGGTAGTTTTAGGAACCCAATGTCTGACAGGTTTTTGAGGGAGAGGAATTTTGGGAGGAATAGGAAGCGAAGGCCAAGCGGAAGCTGGGGGAGAGGCAAGAGGACCATGCTTGCAAGAAGGCACCGTATGACCAAAAGAGCAACTAGATGTGCAGATATCCGATTTCTAAGTATAACTCACGTCAACCTTTGCTACATGATTTTCATTAAGTCTAACACACAATTTAGAAGGAAGAGGCTAATTCAGAGTGATTTCAATTAGGGCCTTGGCATAAACTAGCTTGTGCCTAGCCATAATATTTTCATCAAAACATCTCAAATCATCAATGATATTAGCTAACCAATTAAGACCAGTCAACGACTGAAGAATGGACGGAATGTTAGTAAAATACACCCAAACTGGACTAGAAAGGACACGCTCCTTAGCTAAGTCAACATAAGGGCTCCATAGCGCGATAATAAAGGGCTTGCCCTATATGAAAATATGCTCAGGTTCAAGAATATGCTATCTCTCATCCGGAATAGAAAATCGAAAGAAAAACATTGAATTGATAACATGCACTTTTAACCTGCCCTTAAGCTTTCAAAACTGCCTGCATCAGCCACGAACAACATCATATGGAGGGAGGAGTCTAAAAAGAAACCAACCAAGAAATCCTTCTAAAAATAAATGCCAAAATCAATGACATCTTTCAGTGGGATCATCACACCATGCTCTTCAACAACCTCAAACCTTCTTGGTAATATACCTTGGCATTCGAGGAAGCTTGGAGAATTGGGAGGACCAGTTCTACGGCTTGATGGGTGGCTGACTAAGGTTAGATATAGCAGCATGGAGGGAAAAAATTTCAATTTCATTGCAATTTTCCACTTGGGCATTAAAGCAAACATTACTAGGGCATTGAGATTTTCTACCTCCATCAGCACAAACCTCATATCTTGCATCCGAGATATGAAGAGAGGCTTCTTTTCCAAGCCCAGATCCAATAATAGCTAACACAGGCATCAAATTGATTAACCTTAGCAGACCCGGGCAACAACTTACTTTCGGTCAGCAAAAAGACGAAGGAACCACTATGTCATCGGGCAGACAAATGGAAGAAGGCTGCAATGGCAAGGAGCATGGCGAGGCCAGGGCAGCAGGGTCGGAGACAGGTCTGGCGCGATACCTTGAAGCCGAGGTACGATATAGATTAAGGCTAGAGGATCGATGCTTGTGGGCCATGGGAGGAACGAGGAGATCGAAGAGTTGTTGCGAAGGAACGAGGCGTAAAACTATGAAGAATCGGGAGTGGAAATAGGGCAGAATTGGATAGCCATCATAGTTGCGTTTTTGACAATATCGTAATAAAAATCAATGGGTATACATTGAATATTCTATTGTTTTTTGTGTATACACTGAATATTTTCTCGTTTATTATGTAAATAATAAAGGGCATCAATTTTAATGTAATCATAAGTTTTTGATTTAACGGGAAATACAAAACATTGAACGTTATTAATAAGAAAAGGTAATATGGTAACCAAATATATCATTAACTGAAGCATAAAAATGAAGAAAAAAGTCAATACATTCTAAATGGGGATAAAAAGCATGCTAATTGTGCTTTCTTAACATAGTTTCCTCAAACGAAAATATATAATTTATAAAAATTATTCTTCTGACCAAGTGAAATATTGGCACTCAACCTTGTAAAGTCGATAAGAAAACTTAACTCCTAAAGTAATTTTTGAATAATCCTGAGCTACACCACTTGGATAAATAAACCACAACGAGTCAAGTTGATTGTTGGTCTAAACACTTATCTAGATTTACATCATTTCTAAATTGCTTCGACACTAACTTGCTACACCTCTAAATTGCTTCAGCAATAATTTACAAATTAAATATTAAACTAACAAATTTAGGGAATGGAAACAAAACTAAACCTCTGAAGATCATTATAAGCCTTTTTTGATATTATTTTTTAAACCAAAATTAACATAGAAATACAATTTTTTTTACAGAAGGCAGCATATACCGAATTTTGGGTTCAATTCAATTAGAAAAACAACAAAAGGCCGAGTTCCCATGAATACCTAATGCAACCATTAGAAATAATTGTTTGATTACAAAGTTAAGAGTTCAATAAAAATAAAACGAATAAACATACCTTTATGAAGGCGGAGAAAAGAAATAACTTGACAAATCTGAGTGAAGCTTATCCTCGATGTCCTCTAGTTTGGTCTGACTTTTATCCACTGAAATTAAAAGATATTTCTTTGGTTTAAATTTAAATGGATTTTAGTGACAAATGTCTAAAGTAGTGACATGTGTTTAATAGATCCATAGATGAATTCTGTCATTTGTGTAATTCAAATTAGAGGTTATAGATAGCCAAATCATATAGAAATTATAAAACACATTCAAATAGAAGTACAATAATTATTCGTAGAAAAAATATTTTCCTAAAAGGTAACAAATCTCATTAAGAATAGTGATTAAGTAACAAAGACCTGAATCTGAAGTCAGTGGTTTGGTCTTTGCCTCTTCATCTTGCCACGTTGCTAATTTGATTTGAATTTTTTTTCTATTCACTTTTCGAAACATTGTAAGGAGTTGGGAAATTATTTAATCCTTTTAAAGAGGAGTTATTTTGTGTAGGGGAAGAAACATTAGTGAGTGATAGCAATTGAAATTATGAAGATAGATGCAACAAGAATCGTGTGAGAAAAATGGAATGGGGATAGTGGAGGAAATGACAGATGACAAAAATGTCCTCATATCCGTGTATATGAGTTTTAAAATGGATATATTAGGCATTTGAAAAAAGGCTTCACTTTTACCTTTTGACTAGGTATTTACTTTATATATAAAGATATGTATGTATATGCACACACTCAATCAAAATACACGCAAATCTTTATTAATAGTTGGAATAGAAACACAATCTTTTGGTCCGACCGCAAGTTTCAAAAATACCTTTATATGCAGACAAGAGGTTGAAAATTCGAATCTCACAAAAAAACAAAAATTAACATCTATTTCCAAATACAAACCTTGGAGTGTAAAAAAGATTACAAGTTCGAAATTCTATTCCAATGTAAAAATTACAATTTTTTTCTATATTTTCCATTTTATTTTTATCAAAACTACACGGAAATTTTAAAATTTATGATAATATTTTACATGAAAGTGCGTTGTACGTGCCATAAAATCTCGTTATTTATTATTAGAAAAGTGTGATGCTAAGTGCACCTTATTTTCCTCTTCCTAATATCTTTGCTAAAAAATACCATAAAATTTTACACTATACTTTTCATAATACTATACTTATTAAGGAGCTACCAAAGACATCATTTTCGACTGTTTTTTGTACGGCGAACAACCACCGACCAACACCATTTTCCACAACGATCAACCACCGAAAAACAATAGTTCAATGGTTGATAGCCGTGGAAAATACTATTGGTCGACGGTTGTTCGCCATGAAAACGACTTTACGCGGTGGTTGATTGCTGTGTGAAATGACCTTGGTATTAGAAAGCACACAAATTTTATTATGTTTATTATTATTTTTCTATGTTATTAGGAAGAGGGAACATGGTGCCCTTACCAACACACTTAAAATATGCCTCAAAGTAAATATTATTTGATAATGCATCTTGTTAAATATATAGAATTAATAATTGCACCAAATTAAACTAACATCATCAATATAATGAAAAATAGTATAACATAAAATTCAAAGCAAGATCATCCAATCAAACATTAAATATGATTTAATGTTATGGACATTATTCATGATAAAACTATAAATGATCTAGCGCATGATGGATTAAACAACTTTTTTTTTTAAATTTGTCCTTTTATCCCGCTGTCTAATGTAGCTGATCCAAAAGGTGATTCATGGCGGCGTACTGTGGATTTGTTGTGAGAGCGGAAGTGACTTAAAGGTGAGTTTTAAGCCACAAGTTTTTCTAACACGTAAGGTTTATTTGAGTTGTGAAAGAGTTTATAAAATATTATTTTTCGAGGTGTTATTGTGGGTTCAGAGGTAATTTTGAAGAGTTTGAGCCTAAGTGGAGCCGTTTTGACACGGAAAGTGTAGGAGAGTTGATGAGTTTTTGTGGAGTGTTAATTTCCAATAGGTATGTTACGAGGTTTGCATGCTATAAAGTGGATTTAATTTTAACAACTGGAAGTGTGTTTTTTCTATTTCAAAATCAATACAAGAAAACATGACTTAAATAATTTATTTTTCTTGTAAGGAGTAATATAATGTTATTTTAATGTAGTTAAAGATTCTCACGAAATAAATATATTTAAATGTCGTTTTCTTAAACGTAACAATGACTCTAGAATGACCACATGTTATGCTTCTCAAATCTTCCCTCTCTCTTTCCTAGTATTTATTACATCCCATCTTATTGCTCATTCAAACAAGAAATACCAAGGGAAAGGGAAAAGGAAAAAGGAAAAGGAAAAGGAATAAGGGGAAGATTGAAAACGTCAGCTTAATCCGATGGAGTTCGAATCGGATGTAGATAAACTGCCGTTCGACCTCCTTGCTCATATCTTCACTTTCATCCTCTCCTTCAGAGACTTGGCCCTGTAAGGCTGTAGCAATTTCTTGATCAATTTTGCTTCTTTCTGTTATTTTAAAATGGGGTTTTGTTCCCTTTTCTCAGTATTTATCATCATTCTTGCTTATATTACGGGTTTTTGTTTTCACTTTGCAATTTCCAATCAAAATAACTTCTTTTTCGTATATATAAAAAGTTGTTTCTTTTTTCAGTGTAAACTGTTGTCAGATTGCCTTTATGCTACTTCTTTTGGAATAGGTTTCTACTCTGATTGTGTTCCCTTTTCTTATGTTGTTAGTTCATCAATTAATTGCAGGGCTAGTGGAGTTAGTAGGAAATGGAGGAGAGGGGTTGAAGAATCATTTGCTGTGAAGGAGAAGCTCAGTTTCAATGGTTGGAAAATGGATGATGAGTCTGCTGCTAGGCTGGTTCGAGCTTCTCGTAACCTGAAAGAACTTGACATGTTGGTATTTTCACTATTTTCAGTTTCTCGACTGATAATTTTTTTGAAGTTCATTGGATAGTATATGCTAATCATAGGAGCAGTTCCATTCACACCATGAAATAAACTTAAATAGTACCAATTTCCATTAAAAAAAAGCTAACAAAATCAAACTACCAGAAAAAATAAATTAAATCCTATACCACATCCCAACCAAGAAATAAATCCCAATTGCCTATTGTTTGATGTATAAAACCAACTAGAAACAATTGCCTAAAAAATGCAACTACACCCAATTTCTTTGGCAATTTGATATATCTCCTCTACTGTAAATCGACAATGCAAGTTTGAAAGTCTCTTGTTATGGGCGGCGTAGGTTTGATTTGATCCCAAGACCTCCAAAGAAGCAATCTACAAACATACCACTGTCCCATAGGAGACACCTGTATCTTCTCATTATTTTTATCCGACGAATAAAATTTAGTGTAGTTCACAATGTGAAGATAGGAGCTCGTTATAGGGGTGAGTTTGACATGATGATAACGAAACTGTTGTCTTTCGTAAGTTGAATTCAAGTTACGCACGACTAAGTGGAACATTTAGGCTGCGTTTGGTTTACCCTTTTTAGTTTTGGGTTTTCGTTCATACAAAAAATGCACTGGACACATGTATATTGTGAAAAATGACTAATTTTAAAAATGAAGTTAATATAGAAAATAGAAAACAACTTTTTTTTATTTATATTTTTTGTATTTTGGGAAATAACGGAAGCACGAGAAACAATTTATCCTTCCGTCGTTCCTTCATCCCCTCCGTCGTTCCCTCCGTCTTCCTTCCACCTACTTCGTCGTCCCTCCACTCTTCTCATATTTTATAATTAATTTGAAAACACAAAACACAAACTAAACCAAACGGACCCTTAAATTTCATTTGAAAGATGGAGTAGTTTCCCAACGTGTTCCTCTCATACTTATAGACCCTTCCATAACAGAGAGCTGTGTGGAATGAGTCATTCTCTGGTGGTCTAACTAGAGTTGTTTAACAAACTGATAATCATTATATGTATGTGGATCTTCTTGTTTATAATGAAATGGACTTACTTTCTAATCAAATGGACTATTGAATCGCTATTCATTGGCAACAATTTTGTCTGGTGCTAGTACAATTATACATACATACAAACATACTAAAGTATGTCATAGTAATAACCCACAAGGTTGCTCAGTTGCTGTGATGTGAGTGGAGTAATCAAATGCCACAAATTCAATTTTTGGTAACAGATGTAGGTATAAAATCATATGATAGCCTAAAATATGTGCTGTGAGTTCCATACATACTTAGAGCTTATGGTCGGAACTTGGAACTTGGTTATCTGGACATTAAAAAAAAAAAAGTTATAGTAATTAATTTCAACGGGTTGAAGTTTGAAAGGGATTTTGTTTTAAAACGAGAACTTAAGAATTTTTTTTTAGTTTAACTTCGAGAATGGGAAAAAAAAACCCATCTTTTATAGCCTTCAAACAAGCATTAATAAATTTTCTTTTGACAATCAAAGTGGTATATGAATTTCATTTCCTCTATAATGTAACTATTAAGATGGTATTGTTCACAAATTTTCATCAGATCATTGCTTGTACATATATCATTATTTTTGTACTACGTAGATGTAAAAAATCACTCCCAAGGCCACATAAATATAAGTATTGGATAATAATAAAAAGTTAGAACATAGTGCACAACAAAATTGTTTAATTTTTCAAGTTCGTGTCAATCTACCAAACCTGAATTTGGTTAATCGAACTTGTAACTGTTTGGATTAAAAATCTTATGTAACCACAACTATTTTTCATAAATGCTTGATTCTGGTATATTTTAAAAAGGGTAAAATAGTAGTCAATAGGGAAAATAGTAGTCAATAGGAAGATTCAAAGAATTTTTTTTGAAAAAAAAAGACTTAAAAATAAGTTGTTGGTATAGCTAAAACAAAATGCTTATAAAAATATATATGATAAGTTAGGCATAGTAGAAGGGAACCATATTTATAAATTTAATTAAAATAAGTAAATAAATAAGTCAGCCCAAAATTTGGAAGAAATGAAATGCGTCAAAGTCGAAAATAATAATATATTGATAAAAGAGGTAGATATACTAAATATGTGGAAAATTTATTTTGAATAATTATTCAACTAAGAAAACCTTAGAGCGAATAGAGATCATTTGACAACAACTTAAGGATGATCTGCAAAAAACAGAAGTAAAAGAAGGTAGAAGCAATCAAAAATATAGGAAAGAATACGATGGTAGGTTTGATATTATACCTATAAAGGAGTTGGAATCATTAGAAAGTTAATAAATTGAATGTCTTATGATCTAATAAAATATTACTAGAAAAAAGTACCAACCGAGTGAATGAGAGTAGAACAATACCAATATTTAA
This sequence comes from Allium fistulosum, assembly GCA_030737815.1. Lineage (NCBI taxonomy): Eukaryota > Viridiplantae > Streptophyta > Magnoliopsida > Asparagales > Amaryllidaceae > Allium > Allium fistulosum. The sequence goes on along the minus strand of CM060903.1, from coordinate 342,464,047 downwards.
GAATAAGAAAAACATACAAAATTGTGGTAACTATACCGAAATTAAACTAATGAGTCACACACCGGAACTATGAACGAGAAAGAGTGATATAACAAAGATTAAACAACAAATAATTAATATCTGATATCCAGTTTGGTCTAATGTTTGCTAGATCGGCATTGGAGACAATACACTTAATACGACGATTAATAAAACAATTTAGGAGTAAACAAAAAGATCATATGTTATTCATAAATTTAAATAGATTATTAAGAAACATAATTTTGGTAAGCTTTAAGTAAAAAATAAATTTCAACACATAACAAAATTTATTCAACCTATATATGAAAACTCTGAAAAGGAAGTTTGATTTGCATGTGGATAAACTATTGATTCTTTTAGTAAAAGTAGGGATATACTAGAGATTGGTTCCAGGTCTTCCCATGTTTGTATTGACCCCAGATGAAATAACAAATCAAGTGAATATACATGATGCATGATTTTTACATATGACATCATACAAACAGTCACTTCAAAAGCAGCAGTAAAAAAAAATTCGGAGAAATGCATTAGAATGAAAAAGATTGAAACATAATAGGATTAGAACAAAGTATATGTTGTACAACTATAGTAAAGTTGTTAAAAATGATAGTAGGATAGATATGCAAAATTAAAGGATTTAAAAAAAAGTTTTAATACTTGTGATCAATAATACAAAAAATTAAGAGGTAGAGAATGACATTTTGAGTCCAACCAACAAAAAATGGATAAAATAAGGACAAGTTAGTACTGTTTTATGTGGTAAGAAAATAACGAACAAACTGAAAGAAAATTCCATCGAACGAAAATTAAACCAACTATAATGTACTCAGCATAGCGCCAGCTTTTAAAAAAGAAAAAAAATGGTAGGAGAAACAACAATGCATTGAGCGCAATGTTAGCTTTTAAAGAAAAACAGACAAATAAGAAAACATAAAAGATATAATAATGTAAAGGGGATGTTAGGAATTGCTTGAAAATGTAGAGTTACAAATAAGAAAGTGATAGAGATGCTAAAATGAAATCTATAAATGAGAAAGGTGGAACCCAGTGCATGGGGCTCCCGCACGATAGCGGGTTTTGGAGAGGTCGATAATGTACGTAGCCTTTTCCTCGCATCGCCAAAGGGCTGTTTCCGGGACTCGAACCTGGACGTTCAGATCACCATGCGGGTGACCTAACCGTTGCGCCAAGGCTTCACCTCAAATCTGTAAATGAGAAGATTAAAGAAAATAAACTTAGATGGTATGAACACTAAAAAAAATGATAGAGAAACACACTGGTGAAGAGAGGAGATAATATTTATATAGAAGGAAAAAAAAAGGTAAAATCGCCATGTGAGCTGAACACTACTACTACCCCAATAGGTAATATTAGGAATCTGTCGTGTTACGTGTGATAATGATGGTGGAAAACTCAACAATCTCAACATATTATCACGAATTAGTAGTATTAAGTTTGGAAATGATTATGTCAATCGGGAAAATATCAAAGTGTATTACTGAGGGCGTATCAATTTCTTTTTGTTGACACCATATTTTAGGATATTGATACGACTAAAATTTTGCACTTCATAATAACTGTTAAATTTCAACACCTTGCTTCCATGGATGTCTATATGCGTGCCTTGTTTAGTATATTGGCACCATTGAAAGAACCACACATCACTTGCACCCGTGCTGTGCAATGTTTCTTGTCATCACTCGCTTGATTCCTATGCTGCGCATTGCTTACCCAACTGAAGCCTTCTTGTGCCGACATTTCGATTGAATATCTCATAGCCATAGTTAGTATATACACGTCCTTGACCATACTTGTGACAAAATGATTCTCTATTTTATATGCCACCAATCATACATGCATACATGTATGTATGTATATATGTGTGTGTGCGCACATACCCCGCAATTGTTTCTTCAAACTTGCAATATTTGGTGTATCATTTTTTGTTTGATTTAAGCTGTACTATTGTAATGCCACCACATATAACAATCTCTACATTGGCGAGCAGTATATAGGTTCTGTTCAAGCCTCATCTCTAGAGCCATACTTAGATCACACACACATCATATGGGTCTGTCAAATCATGGAGCTCTGATACCATATTATGTTTCGACACCTTGCACGCATCATGACCATACGTGCGCCTCGTTTAGCCTTATTGGCACCACTGAACGAAGCTTCAACTCTCACCCATCACTTCCACTTGTGCTCCACAATGTTTTTGGTCATCACTTGCACGATTTATGCGCTCCACAGTGTTTACTCTTGCGAGGGCTCGCATCCTAATTGGATATCCCATCATCACCCAACTAAGCATATACATGAACATGATAACATTCCTTGTAACAAAATGAATTTTTGTTGCTATATGTTACGATCCTATGAACATACTACAGTTTTTTCTTCAAACTTGTTCAGTAAGACTAATCATTTCTTGTTCACTTCACGCACACACTACTGAAATGCAGGCTACACCTTTCAATACCTTATTCACTTGGCTACCAATTCAATTATAAATTGTTTGGCGGAACATTACCAAATGAAATTATTTTCCCTCGTTCTGTAATGTATTATTCAATGAATAAAAGCTCGACCAAATGAGTTTTTTGTGTTTTATATCAAGATTTGGTACTAGTCCCGGCACTAAAAATATTGTTAATGAGATAATTTGTATTAGGAAGAGTATTTATTGGTGCCTTTCTTGCTTTATTATTAATTTAGATGCTTGTTGTAACAACAGACATCTATACTGATTGTTGTCTGTGGCCTGCTTTTGATTTCATTTAATTATCACATCTCTCCTACCACTAGAAAAGTGTTCTTATGCTGAAATTCAATTCATCGTGCATAGTCTTACTGTAGAAATATCATCAAAATAAGCAATTTAAAAAATAAAGGACTGCTCTGATATATTCCGGTTACTGCAATTGTCTTTGTTATTTTCATGCAACTAATCAATTAAAATTTATACATGTTATTGTAGTTCTCGGAGTTGTTGGGGAAGCCAAATAACCGATGCTGGGTTGTACATGATATCATTGGCAGATTGTGCTAACAATTTAACATCAATATCCCTTTGGGGCATGGCAGGAATCACAGATGATGGTGTAATTCAGTTGGTAATAGATATAATTGCTTAATACATATCATGCATCTTGTTTTGCTAATAGATATAACTGTAATGATCAATGCATCTTAATTCATACGCAGGTTTCAAGGACAACATCCTTGCAACACCTAAATATTGGGGGTACATTTATCACCGATGAATCTTTATATGCAATCGCAAACCATTGCCAACATTTAAAGGTTTCAGTCTGACTTTTTTTTTTGAGTTGCTTTTTCTCCCAAAAGAATCTGAACTTGTGTTTTCATTCATCAGTATATATTGAATGTACATGTCAATTTACAGTCTATTGTTCTATGGAGTTGCCGTCATGTTACAGAAAGTGGCATGTTCATGCTCGTTAATAAATGCCGGAAGCTTGAAGCAATCAATGTCTGGGGTATGAGAGTTGCTACAAGCTGTTTCACAAGCTTGCTCATGATCAGCCCTGCTCTTCGGATTAAACCAATACCAATTCATCAAAATTTGCTACATGTCGTGTAAATAAATTTCTACATCAATTCTCGTGTACATAACTACAGATGATTGTAAATAAAGTTCTTGCTGAAATGAAAAATAACCTTTGTGGTGTGAAAACTGTAATAGTTTCATAATAGATTTTTCAGTCTTTTGCCACATACATCATTATACATGCGTTATAACGCATGATACATTGATTAGTCTCTTATGTCATGTATTCTTGCATAGAAGAGTCTGCACCTGGGGAGTACAAGCAAACTGTGTATGCAGTACTGTTAGGACAATCTGTGCGTCCACACCCAATAGACCTGGTCGCATTCCATATAATTTGCCTGTAGTGCATGCATGATCTACTTTCGGGAACATAACACCACCTCTCAGTTATCCATCTACTCATGACATGTGTTGGATGGAGGTGAACTGATCCCAGATAAGCATTTACACCAAATCTACTTCTTACACTTCTACCACAAGCGCCTACCATAACACGTGCAGCATCTGCCAAACCGTAGCTCCACTTCACAGGTCTGATTCCGCTCACATTTCTACGTGCTCTGTTGTGCTGTTTCAGATAGACAATGTCTCTCTGACTGCTGTGACTTGGGGTACGATGAGAATAAGAGATAATGATAGCGTGAGGACTACAGTGACTTCTCTCTTCTTCATTTCTCAAGATTTTTTTTTTACTTTAGTGAATTATTTAGTGCTAGCTAGATATATTTATAGCTGAAGATTTGAGTTTTCATAGGTGTGCACAAATTTACTTTTTGTTAATTGAGTTCCTGTTTTGATCACAATGTCTTAAGGAAATTATTGTTTCAAGTTGTTTATTTTTCGGGTGTAGTATCAGCACTAAAGCAATTGAGAGTTAGATTCAAATCTAAATCTGAGACAAGAAGATTAATTTTGTAAATTGATTCACATCCATATCAAATCCGAGTTAAAATAAGGATAATTTTCTTGTGTATACGTTTACCTATAAAAGTCTTTTAATATACTGAAGGAATTATATAGCTCTCAATAGAAACAACCACAACGATGCTACCAAACAAACGAACAAATAAAACAAGGTCATAGCTAAATAAACAAATAACAACAATGCAATGCAAGAGGAAGAAATCAGTTCAATCAAACATGTCATAAACTATAAACAAATACATAACTAATAACTTAACATGTACAAAGCAAAATAATTTTCGTATCATAACTAATATCTTAACATGTACAAGTACAAAGCATTCAATTCAACCAAAGTAAACAAATACAATTAAAGTAAATGAAAGGGTTCACAATTAAAATATCTTTACCCTATTCTTTGGAATGGATAACCGTAACATCATAACCCAATTCTCTCTTTAGAAGCAAATAAACCATACATCCCTAACACTCGGTAAGGAAGATAACAGATAATAGACATAAAGTTACAACTTCATAGTGGATGTTGGATGAACTCAAAACCTATATCATCCAATCATCTCACACTCATGCCGCTCAGTCTAGTTTAATAATTCTCAAAATGTTTTCCAATAAAAAATTTCTCAAAATAAAATGTCTTTCCAATAAAATACTTTTTTTTTACAAACAACTCTAAATTTTGTTTCTCAAATCAAATATTCTACTTTTTCAATTGTATATATTTGAATTAAATTATTCTTATTTTAGTAAAATATTTTTTCAAAGTATTTTTAAAACTAAACATGTTATAATGCATCCATTCTTAATAAAATATTTATCAAATATTTCTCCAATAAAACATTTTTTTCCAAATTGAGCATTTTCCAACCAAATATTTTACCCGTGTATTTCTTTCAAAAAATCGTTAAAGTAAACTTCAAGTTAAAATACTTAAAACAAAAATTAACTCCAAACAGAAAATTTTTGAAACTCGAAAATATTCTTTAAACTAAACATTTTTCACAAATTCCTCGCACTTTACTCAACAATGTACTTCAAATATTTTCTTGAAATATTATCTCAAATGAAATTAATCTTTTTCCATCAAAATAGTTTTATTTTGGGTAAAACATCTTTGAAATAAATATCTGTCAAATAACACAGTATTTATTATAAAATACCCTTCAAACAAAAACATTCCTCCCTTTTCAAATAAGAATTTCCACTAGAATACTCCTTAATAAAATGCTTATAACAAAGCATTTTCAAATGAGAATACCTTCTATAAAAACACATTTCATAATATACTTGTTCATTTAGTGTTTCAAACCAAAAACAATTTCAATCAAAATAATTTTAAATCAAAATATTTTTCAAAATACCTCAGACTAAAAATCCTTTCAAGAAATGCTTTTAATTAAAATATTTTACGCTAATCATCCTTCTTACCTTCATATTTAAAAATATCTTATTTTTCAAATTAAATACTTTATGTTTACCCACGTAAAAGTTTCAACAAAACATACATATCCTTTTTAATGAAATAACTTTAAAACAAAATATATATCCACATTTATTTTTATACCTCTTCAGTAAAAAATACTCCACGGTTAAAGCTTTACAAAATTAAATTAATAAGCTCATTTATTAAGTTCAGGTATTGATTACACAATTTAACATCATATGTGTGTCACTTGGGTTATAGCCAATCCCTCTTACAAGCGCTATCCTATCCCATTCCTACTGCAGTTATTCCTATACAAACATCATTTTAAATATATATCGTCTTAATGTGAGGTAATGGTGGTTACACATATGACCGGACACAACCTAACCTAAGGTGTATGTTAGACTATTCTAAACGGTTAAACATACCAAAGTCTCAAGTAATCGCTAAACCTATGTTTCAATACCATATGTGACCTCCACCATTCTTAACATTTAAAAATAGCGATAAATGCCATCCAAATACATCTGTGCACTAATCTCAGATGTAAAACTAGCAAACCATTAACTATATGTTAAATTTTGGTGATACAAAATCACAAATAGAAGGAAGCAAATATGCAAAAAGGAAAGTAATCATATGTGTTCATTATGGAAATGTATAAAATTATTGGATTGCATTTGAATGAGATGGCAAGGAAATATATGCATGCGCACGTTATGAAATAATATATATGCAAAATTATATGCATATTATTTCTTTCTTCGTAATCGCATTGCTTTGGGATTATTTTCTTCCATCTTTGGAATGAGTGAATTACTTGCTATGTTTGCGTGATTTGTTACCATTGTAATTTGTCTCCATTATCTTCTTACCATACCTGGGTAATTTGATTGATGACTCACATGAATTTACATTGATTATAAATTAAGGGTAGACTTAATTGTAAATCTATCCTGGTATTCAGCCAGTGATCCCCAAATGGAGTGTCTCTTCTTGTTAACCCTAATTTAGGACTTTGATATGTAAACTCTTATCTTGTAATCTCTTGTAACTCTCTCATGTGGAATAAAATCTCTCTCCTTTGGACTGGACTTACACTATCCTGATGATAGTGGAACCAGTATAAATATTGTGTCTCTTTCTTCTTTATAGTTATTGCTATTTATTTGGAGTAATAGAATAATTGCTACTAGATTAAGTAATGTTCAAATTGGCAAATCTAGATCTTTTTTATTATTTTTCCGCATTTGTGCAATTTTTGCACAACAGATTGGTATCAGAGCAAGGCGGTTTGTTTAAATTTGTGCATCAATGGCTTCTAGAAAGAGCGGTAGATCCGATGGTGATTATGCTATTACTCATTTGGATGGAAAATGTGATTTTGTGCAATACGGAAGTTAAAGATGGAGGAGATTATGTTGAGGGAGAGAAGCGTTCCAATCTTGGAAATTTGGTGATAAGGAGTTTACTGTATTGAAGGGACATCTGGATTTAGGAACCTGTATCTGCTTCATGGCTCAATGTTGATGTGAGAGTCTTATGTTGATTTCCATGGGAAATTTGTTGTTTGGCAGATAAGGTATGCGGGAGGAGAGAGATTTGTCTTGCATATAGAGATTTGGATTAACCTTGTATGTCCGTTGGCTTTTGTTTTTTGGCTCTGTATTTGGATTGGTGATTGAGAGGATTTTTTGGCCTTGGTGGCTTTGAAATTATTTTGGTATCTACCTTCTTTTGATTTTGGATATTTGCAACATTTTGTTGGTGGGCGGGGACATAGTCCGAGCTCGTTAGCAAGGTGTGATGGGGGGTGGCCTTGCCTGAACCCATTGGGTAAATATTCATTTTTGGTCTGTATCTCACTAAGAGATTTTGGTTGAACGTGGAGTTCATTTATAAGAGTTTTATGGTGAAAAGAGAATTTGACTCGAGGTGGAGTGTTGGAGGTATGTGATTTTGCATCAAGGTGGAGTGTTAAATTTTGGTGATACAAAATCACAAATAGAAAGAAACAAATATGCAAAAAGGAAAGTAATCACATGTGTTCATTATGGAAATGCATAAAATTATTGGATTACATTTGAATGAGATGACAAGGAAATATATGCATGCGCACGTTATGGAATAATATATATGCAAAATTATATGCATATTATTTCTTTCTTCGTAATCGCATTGCTTTTGGATTATTTTCTTCCATCTTTGGAATGAGTGAATTACCTGCTATGTTTGCGTGATTTGTTACCATTGTAATTTGCCTCCATTATCTTCTTACCATATCTTGGTAATTTGATTGATGACTCACATGAATTTACATTGGTTATAAATTGAGGGTAGATTTAATTGTAAATCTATCCTGGTATTCAGCCAGTGATCCCCAAATGGAGTGTCTCTTCTTGTTAATCCTAATTTAGGGCTTTGGTATGTAAACACTTATCTTGTAATCTCTTGTAACTCTCTCATGTGGAATAAAATCTCTCTCCTTTGGACTGGACGTACACTATCCTGATGATAGTAGAACCAGTATAAATATTGTGCGTCTCTTTCTTCTTTATAGTTATTTGCTATTTATTTGGAGTAATAGAATAATTGCTGCTAGATTAAGTGATGTTCAAATGGGAAAATCTAGATCATTTTTATTGTTTTTTCGCATTTGTGCAATTTTGCACAACACTATATGATTCAAAAGCTAAAAATATAAATAAAAAAGAAAAACATCACAGTGAAGTTAAACAGTAATATACAACTAGCTCAACAAATGAATATTATACAAGACCCAATACCTCAGAAAAACATCTACATATTCCTACACATTAATTATTATTAAAATTATAAATAATATAAGTATAACATAGAAGAAATATACTAAGTAATCAACTTGTAGATGCAGCCTGCACCTAGATCTCTTTTCCCTCATTTGTTTCCACCAACAAGCTTTACAAATACATGGACATATAAAATATTAAGGAGAAGGTGATCAACTATTTTTGAACCACGTCTCATCCTTTAAACCCAGCCCAGCCTAAGGGTTTGGTGACTATTACAAAGGGAAACACTGTCTACATATCTTTTTGGGATCATGCCCACATATTTCCGTTTCTTGCTATTCTCCAACATAAAATACTTGTTGGCACATAACACTGATAACACTAGCATCGATGAAACTAATATAAATAAAAAAGACCACATTCTACTCTATCCACACAATCAGTCATCATAATATGGGTAACAATAATAATAGCAATACGCATCCATTAAACATCGCACAATCTAACCATGCTTAATGTGAACCCTAAACATAAAATAAATCAATTAGCAACAAATATTGTCATATGTGTATTAATCACCCATCATTAGTAACACAACATCAATAATGTAAATGTAAGTATAAATGCACCAAATATGTAATAATTACTCCATATTTGTAACACAATAACATATTCATCAAATATGTACTACGCCCTATATTAGTAACATATACATCAAACTCATAAAATGTGTATTAACTACGTACTCTATATTAGTAACATAAACATCAACGTCATCAATATGACAAAAACGATAATAAACTACATAACGCCATGTAGCAATAAATGTTGGAACTCGGCCAGCATGTTGCGTGGTAAATGGGTAATTTCAAAAAAAATATTTCATTTTGGAACTTATTGGACCTATAAAGTCTAAGTTTATTTAGATCCGATCTAAATTTATTTTAAATAAAAACAATATTTTATCTAAGTTACAAATAAGGTTTTATTTATTGTTATGTTTATATAGTATGATATAACATGCGTATTATATACGCATTGATGTGGTACATGTTAAATTTTGGTAATACAAAATCACAAATAGAAGGAAACAAATATGCAAAAGGGAAAGTAATAACGTTTGTTCATTATGGAAATGCATTAATAATTGGATTGCATTTGAATGAGATGGCAAGGAAATTTATGCAAGCGCATGTTATGGAATAATATATATGCAAAAGATATGCATATTATTTCTTTCTTCATAATCACATTGCTTTGGGATTATTTTCTTCCATCTTTGGAACGAGTGAATTACTTGCTATGTTTGCGTGATTTTTTACCGTTGTAATTTGCCTCCATTATCTTCTTACCATATTTTGGTAATTTAATTGATGACTCACATGAATTTATATTGGCTATATACTGAGGGTAGACTTCATTGTAAACCCATCCTGGTATTCAGCCAGTGATCTCCAGATAGAGTGTCTCTTTTATTGTTATCCCTAATTGGGGCTTTGGTATGTAAACTCTTATCTTGTAATCTCTTGTAATTCTCTCAAGCGTAATAAAATCTCTCTCCTTTGGACTGGACGTACACTATCTCGATGATAGTGGAACCAGTATAAATATTGTGTGTCTTTTTTTTATAGTTATTTACTATTTATTTGGAGTATAGAATAATTGTTGCTAGATTAAGTGATGTTCAAATTGGCAAATCTAGATCCTGTTTATTGTCTTTCCGCATTGGTGCAATTTTCGCACAACAGATTGGTATCAGAGCTAGGCGATTTGTTCAGATTTGTGCATCAATGGCCTCTAGAAAGAGCGGTAGATCTGGTGGTGATTATGCTATTACTCATTTGGATGGAAAAAGGAGATTTTGTGCAATATGGAGTGGAGGAGATTATGTTGAGAGAGAAGAGTGTTCCAGTCTTGGAAATTTGATGATAAGGAGTTTACTGTGTTGAAGAGACATCTGGATTTGGGAACTTGTATTTGCTTTATGGCTCGATGTTGATGTGAGAGTCTTATATTGATTTCCATGGGAAATTTGTTGTTTGGCAGATAAGGTATGTGGAAGGAGAGAGATTTGTCTTGTATACAGAGATTTGGATCAGCCTTGTTATGTCTGTTGGCCTTTTGTTTTCTAGCTCTGTATTTGACTGGTGATTGAGAGAATTTTTTGGCCTTGGTGGCTTTGAGATTATTTTGATATCTACCTTCTTTTGATTTTGGATATTTGCAACATTTTGTTGGCGGGCGGGGACATAGTCTGAGCTCGTTAGCAAGGTGTGATGGGGGGTGGCCTTGCCGAAACCCATTGGGTAAGTATTCATTTTTGGTATCCATCTCGTTAAGATATTTTGGTTGAAGGTGGAGTTTGATTTTAAGAGTTTTACGTTGAAAAGAGAATTTGACTCGAGGTGGAGTGTTGGAAATATGTGATTTTGCATCAAGGTGGAGTGTTAAATTTTGGTGGTACAAAATCACAAATAGAAGGAAACAAATATGCAAAAGGGAAAGTAATAACGTTTGTTCATTATGGAAATGCATTAATAATTGGATTGCATTTGAATGAGATGGCAAGGAAATTTATGCATGCGCACGTTATGGAATAATATATAAGCAAAAGATATGCATATTATTTCTTTCTTCATAATCGCATTGCTTTGGGATTATTTTCTTCCATCTTTGGAACGAGTGAATTACTTGCTATGTTTGCGTGATTTGTTACCGTTGTAATTTGCCTCCATTATCTTCTTACCATATTTTGGTAATTTGATTGATGACTCACATGAATTTATATTGGCTATATATTGAGGGTAGACTTCATTGTAAACCCATCCTGGTATTCAGCCAGTGATCTCCAGATAGAGTGTCTCTTTTATTGTTATCCCTAATTGGGGCTTTGGTATGTAAACTCTTATCTTGTAATCTCTTGTAATTATCTCAAGTATAATAAAATCTCTCTCCTTTGGACTGGACGTACACTATCTCGATGATATTGAAACCAGTATAAATATTGTGTGTCTTTTTTTTATAGTTATTTACTATTTATTTGGAGTATAGAATAATTGCTGGTAGATTAAGTGATGTTCAAATTGGCAAATCTAGATCTTGTTTATTGTCTTTCCGCATTTGTGCAATTTTCGCACAACAGTACATGCACGTGCAATGTTAGTATATGGTTTAACATGTTCGTATATAAGTACTGAGATTCACACCGCAACAGTCATATTAGCCCCTCCATATACATATGTGTCGTCAAATATGTATGTTCATACATACATATATAAACATACATACATACATACATAACTAGTTTTATATAATATTACATAATGTTTGTAAAATACAAATGTTTATGTATGTATGTATATATATGTGTATGTATGTATGTATACATGTATACATACATACATATATATATATATGTTTAATTCAAATCGTAAGATAAAGTAATTATAAATAGTTATGAAATCAAATTCAAAATTCAAATTTTATATCTAGACATATGTAGTAAAATATCTAGATATTTCAAACTCAATTCAATATTATATATATATATATATATTATGTATATTTCCAAATAATTTTTTTATATGTATGTATTAAATTAGTATTTCAAAAGTGCATATATAATAACTATATATATAGAAAATAAGTTTATTTATGAATAAATGTTTAAATAATATATATATACTGTAACGACCCAGAAATTTTTGATAATTAAAATTCGAATATTTAATTAATTTTAAATATTAATAAGTGGAATTAATAAGTCGAATAATTTATTTATCGAATATTGGATTTAATTTGATAATTAAATCGATAATTAAATAATTGAAATTCCAGAGATAATTGAAAAACGAGTTTAAAATGATTGAAAATGATTTGTAAAATTTTATTTAATCATACTGGAGTTATAGAAATGTTTTAGAACTTTTAAAATTGAATTTAAAGTTAAATTGTGGAAATTGAATATTTTAATATTTAATTATCGACTGAATAAATAGCCAATTTTCGAACAGTCTCAGAATTGAACGAAACCAGTTTCATCGGATCCGTAATGTGATATTATTATCAGATTTCAAATTTCGTAATTTTTGGATTTACCGTTTGTCCGGGGCAAGCCAAAACGCCTCGAAATCGATTTAAATCGGTTTAATTTAAATTGATCATTTATTGTCGTATCTCGCACAGATGATCGAATTAGCTTCCGAAACCTATTCCATTGTGTCCGGAACGCGGTTTAAACCCTAGAAACGCCGGTCACCGCGCGAGATTTGGAGTTTGGAAAATCAAGTGAATAGTGTTTTCGTTGAAACTTCTATAAAAGAACCCTTCACCATTCACAAATTGCAACACAAAACCTAACCCTAGTTTATACGTTCAGCCGCCAGTAAAGCATCGATGGCCGAAAACATGTGGACCTTCCCCTTAACTTTTCTTCACATCCAAGCGATATCGAGCCCCGTCTTCAACATGGAACTTGGAGAACTCGAGAGGCTCGACCTTTTCAACGGCTGAGATCGTCGTTAGTGCAGCGTGGGAGGAGGGAGAGGGCCGCGTTCTTCTCCATTTCAAGCACGAATCCCCACGCGTAGACGTAACCGAGCTCCACCAATTTCCAGCCGATGGTGGCTCTTTTGTAGGGCTTCAAAACCCTTGTCCCCGATCGTCTTCAAGTGGCTTGAGATAGTCACGAAAATTCAATGTTGAAGGCGGTAGTGGGTTCATTGAACGTACGCAATTTTATCTGGAGGGGGGAAGGAAGGGAAAAACGCGGCTGTGATTTGATAATTTGGAATCAATGGCCCAGATCTCCAGTAGGTTTAAAAAATTTAAAAGAAAAATTAAACTGAATTATATTGATTTGTATAAACTTTAAACTATTGTAACTTGGTCATATGATATCAGATTTCGACGAAACCAGAAGCGCTAGAACCGTAGCGACGAGTATTACGCAGTGATGATATGCTAGGATTTTTCCGAGCAGGCGAGAATTTTTGATTTAAATCGAACGGTTCGATTTAATTTGAAATCTAAACGTTCGATAAACTCAAGGTGAGATTTTTCTCACTCAAATAAAATTTGATTTTACAGTTATTGAACTGATTGATTGCTATTGGATGTGATATTAGATATAGTAGGATATATCTATTATATATAGAAATATATACATATTGGCATATGTATATATTGGATTGATTGATTCCCGCCTCGTATAGCGGATGAGACCCTATTGCGCCGTTAGTAAGCGGATTTTTATAAAACCTATATACCGCGATATTCCACCTCGAAGTGGAATTGGTATTGTGCTAACGTCTTTGGATGCAGGGAAACAGGTTGGAGGGATCCAACTGGATTCCTCACCCGTATTTATTTATTTACAGATATTGATGTATATTCTATTATCATATTGATATATGATGTCTGCTGTTGTGATTGACGAATTGGTGCTGTTGCATCATCAGATTTAAATTTTGAAATTTAAAAATAACGATGTTGATTTTAAAAGAGAATTTTTAAAAGTGATCTTTGAAAAATATACGTTTATTTAAATTGTTGAATTGATTTATTTTAAATAAATAAACGTTAAAACTTTAAAGTTATAAAGGTTAGGATTTTGTGAATTTTAACAAAAAAAGTAATTTCTTTTGAAATAAAGAATTGAGAAATTTATAAAATGGAAACGATGTTAAAATGATTTATAAAGGGATAAACATTTCAGTTGTAAAGTTTTAAAAGAACGATTTTTGAAAATAAAGGAATTATAAGTTATTAACTTATAATATGGATTGTTGGTATAAAGTTTGAGTTATGAATCGAATTGTGAATAAAATGAGATTTATAAAACGAAGTTGTTATAAAATGGAAATAGAAATTATAAACGTTGTTTTATAAATTCGAAATCAATTGGATTTGATAAATTAAATGTAGGAGGTTATTAAAGAAGATATATTCGCGATTTTGGATAGCGAATCTTTATTGAAATAAAAACGTGTAGAGATGATTGAAATTTGGTTAAGTGAATTATATTCACGATTTTGGACAGTGAATATATTATTAAATAAAAATGGATTCATTTTTGAAAAAGTGACATTAAAAATGAAGTTAAACATTTTAAAGATGTTTTAAAATGTATTATGAATCGAAAGCATAGATTTCAACATTTTATTGTTGAAATAGACGTTTTCGAAAAATAAGGAAAATATGGACTATAACACTGTTGTTATAGTAAATGATTTTCGAAAGAAAATGTTTTATATAGCATTGGGATTTATATATATACCTATCTTAATTCCGAATCCCTATACTAGTGATTTTGAGTCGTCGTAACGATGTTTTACGTAACATTCGTTTTGACTCAAATAAAGGTGTTAAAAGAATATTTTCCTTAAAGAATGAAATTATACTTAATTTGATTTAAGTATATCGAATATTTTCCAAGTGTTGAAAATAAATAGATTTGTGAAATACTTATTATTAAATAAGTATGGAATTGCTTTTCCAAAAATGAAATGAAATGTTTTTGAGAATTTATCTTTGAAAAGATAAATTGAAGTTGAATATTGAAATCGATTTGAAAATCGTATATCAGTAGATATTTTTGAAATATAAATTCACTATGGAATTAAAAGAAATGGAAATTCGTTTTAAAGAAAATAAACGTTGGTTTATTTTTGAAGTGTGGAAATTATTATATCTAGTAAAGATATTTTTGAAGATAAATAATTTGGAAAATTATTTGGAATCTGATGATGTTGCGCATCTTTATTGATAGTTAAATAACCGACTATCAATAATTACCTTTAGATAGGTATTTGTTGTGAATTGGATGAATTTGAATGCCACACTTATTTTTAAATAAACGCTCACTATTCGGGTTAGCTGGGAAAGGACCATGGGGTCGTATAACCCATTCCGAATATGTGATACGTCGTATGAATTGCATTTGAAGACCGGTGTTGAAGACCGGATATTTTTGAAAACGGAAGGATTACCGTCGAGTTACTCTACATCGGCTGATCTCCGGTTTAGAGGTTTTATCACCCTTAGTGACGGGAAGTCCGGACGTGATTAGAAAATTATCCGGAAATGCAAGGGCTTCGTGAGAAGTGCCTTCGGTTCTGTTCGATCCCGGAACAGACTTATATGGATCGTGTGTCTGACGTTACAATTTGAGATATAAAGCTGATTTCTTTCAAATACATTTCTGTTGGTGGCGGAGAATTTATTCTCTTAGCTTAACACCCTTCTCTGAGACGTACGAGCTCAGAGGTTATGTAGTTGAAATTTATCAGCGATATATCCCAATTTGGTAACGTGGCATACTGAGTGTTGCTGTGAAATGATCAGTGTTTGATCATTTGTGATATGATCATTTGTTTGATCTTATATCTTTGTGATCATAGGTTGATCATTTTGTTTGACCCGAAGCAGGGCTTTTTGAGAAAGCGTAGCTTTGTGGACGAGACTTCATCGAGCCTCACACCCCGGAAATGGTCGAAACAGGAAGGATGCGGCAAGGTTCTAGGGAGTAGCGCCCCTTAGTGTATGTCATTCCTTTTGGATAAAGGTGGTATCATGGTATGGAGCCCAGATACTTAACATATGTGGTTGCTGCAAATTTATTACTTTGTGGTTGTTGCAAATCGGGGATCCTCGGGAAGATCGGTGACGATCGGGGGATGGCATACGCGTGTCAGTAGTGTAATACCCCAAAATTTTGTGAAAAATCATTTTTGTAAAATGATTTAATTTTGAAATATTTAGATTTAAATATGGTGAAATTTCTGGAATAAATAGTGTGCAAGTATATGTGTGCACGTGCACACTGAAATGGCACAAGAAAGAACTCCAGATTTCTTGGATTTAAAACAAGAATTAAAGAGCAATACAAACATGATTTTGCAACATGGTTATTTGATTTCTGAGATTTTATGGGTCATCTTAGAAAATAAGAAAAGTAAGTTTTACTTTAGATCAGTAAACAAATTTATTTAAAACCCAGAAAAGAAAATAATATATATATATTTGTAAACTTGTATACATATAGGTGCATATGTTTCTGAATTTAAAAGAGGAATTAAAATAAGCCTAGATAAGATATGTATACAAATATACATTTTTAAATACTGAAAAGTACATATATATATATTAGCAAGTGAAACCATAACATTAAAATGACATGAAATGTGATACAAGTCAATATGCTTGTGTAGGCAAAAATAGCAAAGGGGATTTTCAGAAATAATTAAAATAAATAGAATAGTCACACTTTTGACATGACTAAGTGAGTGGCCATTTTCTGAAAAAGTAAAAGAAAGAAAATGCAGCCTTTAAATTGGTTAATATGGCCGGGGTAATATGAATGAAAAATGCATGATGCTAAGCCAGGACAGAAATGGAATTCTGTTTCAATAAAACCCTAGAGGAAAAATGCTTATAAATAGGCAGTTTAGCCAGTAGAATTATTTTACCCCGAGCTGCATAAAAATAAGAAAAGAAGAAGAAAATATTGAAAGGAAGGAGAAAACACTCAAACAAGAATTTTCTGGATTAATAAGAAGAAACATTTAGGTGAGTAATCTCACTGAGTTCATGGCATTAAGACCTGAGTTGAGGCAGCCACTTTTTATATTGCCATTTATGTATTTCTGGTTTTGATGTATATGATTTCATCAATGCTTTTTGGATGTTTTATTTTAAATCTGATATGATTTAATATGGATGATTTTGATGATCTTTGATTGGTTGAGACATTTGTCTTTGGATGAGTATCATACTGTTTTATTTATACTCATAAATGTTAAAGTTTAGGATCTTAAAAATTATATAGAGAATACTCTCAACTGTTATAGATCTATGGCATGGAAACCTTATAAAAATGATTGGAGCTGCATTATACTTGGTATAAGTGCTGAGGCTTGAAAAGAAAAATGTTAAGGGTGCAATAGAAATTTTCTAAGTGCTGAGCCCTTAATCAAAAAAAAAACCCACAAGCTAAAATTATGATTGAACCAGATCTTGAATCTGAATCAATCATAAAGGCTTGCAGATCAGTATAACATGCCATGCCTCTTTTACAGTTGAAAATGTTCTTATATTTACTAAGATCAAGACATATTGACCCCATTTAGGAAATGACTGTCTGATTATTTCTGAGGGGAAATTATGCTAGAAGAAATTATGGATGTTTCCATGTTTGCAGTGACATGTTCACTTAGCATATTTGATGTTAGGATTTAAGACAATACACTAGTAAATAAACTAGGGAAGGGAAGGCCAAGATGACTGCTGGAATGCTTGTCATATTTGAAGTATGCAAGTTGGCACATGGTTTGTTTAAGCCCTGAGATCTTTGTGCAATGATGTGAATTAGTTCATTGCAATGTGTCCCAGTGATTCCTTAATAGCAGATGAGGCAGGGATTTAAATTGAATATTACAACCTGTAAATGAAGAAATAGGAATGTGGATATTTCTTAGGTTGAATGGTATGGAACCAAGATGATTCCAGTAAATGAAATTGATGCCAATAGATAATCATGTTTGCATGATTATGTATGCAAGTGAAGGAATGATAAGTGAATATATCATACCTGAATCAACTTAATTATACTATGTTAAAATATTTGATTGCAGAAATTTGCTTAAATAACAAGTTAGTACCCTTATATTCTCTATTGCTTAATATCATGAATGAATTGATGTTATTCATACCAGATCATAGATCTGACCCTTGTTTGCTCATGGCATCTGGGGTGTCTCATTTTAAAATGAGGCAGCCACTTATGTTCTTTCAGGTAACCCAGGCACTAAGTAAAAATGAAGTTATGGCTTTTATGGAGGAGTGAATGAACATGCTAGCTAGTCTCAATAAGAGTTTAAATTGATTATATCTGCATGTATTCAGGAAAAATATTATGTTTCTAAGACTTCCAGTCATGTAATGAATTCTATTATGGTTAGATGAACTAGTTGTATCATGTTAAATATATTGTTATGCACTAAGGCTTAAAATCTCAAAGGAAAAATCTGACCGGAAAACAATGAAATGATTTTAATTATTGATATGAATGTTTGGAAGAGAAATATGCACATGTAGTTGAGCTACTGTTTTGTATAATTTATATTATGTATTAGTTAACCTTGAGACATAACAGAGCACTGAGTTTTAGAACTAAAATCTGGATTTAGCAAGAAGTAAACTTAAAGGATTTTATTTTCTTTTTACTGAAATGCTTTGTAAATAAATCTGAATTCATTTCTGAATTGAATTAGGAAAAGTAAAATGTTTTTCTAAAAGCTTCAGATAGAATGAAATGAAAGGTATCTCCCTTGTTTTTGAACTAGTGTATAGCATATACAAGACTCATGAGTTAACCAGCCTCAACTAAATGAAGTATTGGTTGATCATGATAGACTGTATCTTGAAAATATAGATGCATTTCAAAGCATAGTACATTTAGCAATTGTTTCACTCAGTTTTCTGGAAACTGGGCAAAGGTAATGACATGTACATAAATACCTGTGTACATGTTGATAAATTGGGCAAAAATATAAATTTAAATTCTTAAAACAGTTGTAGGAATGGGTTTTAAAAATAGTTATGTAAAAAGAATTGTTTTGTATGTTAGGTTATAGGCAAAATCAAATATATATGCACAATTATAGGTAGGTATCAGATTTCTAACCATACAGGAGAAAAATAAAAAGAAAAACCAAAACTTGTGTTTGAACCGACCAGCATAGCACTCGAACTCGTGACCCTTCATGTATAAGTTAGGCGCGTTTCCATTACGCCTAGATGTTGCTTGTGTTCACTTAGGATCCACTTACTTTTATACTGAATTTGATATTATCCAGACTTTAACATAATCATCTATATTAAAAGCTTGTTTACCACTGATTATTACTTGATCATTTCTTAATCCTAATGACAGACTAAAGTACATGTTTCTAGTGGATATTATGGCCAAAAATCTGAATACAATAATTTATCTGAATTGCTAAAAATCTAAATCAAACAGAATGTTCTTGTACAAAAAAATGAAGTATACACTCTGAACTTAGATAAGAAGATCACATACATCTTCATATGTATGTGTATGTTATTAGATATACACTGATATATTTATATTGGTAAGTTATTTTGATCCTGGATATATTTTGTTTATTGGAAAAAGAAAATGACCTTGGAAAAGATATTTGCAATGAATGATATATCTATATATCATCTCTTAGCAAAAAAAAAAAATCCTTATGAAATTAGGGTGGAAATAGGAGGGTCATTTCAAGTAGTTACCTATTTTTGCAGAGGTAACCCGGCCTTGTGTTGGCAGAGATCCGGTTAGGTTCTCGGGTCGTCTATTCCAGGGACGTACCCATCGTGGAAAAGGAAGTTCCTTAGCCTGACCATTTGTTGGAAATCCAAAGAAACAATACGAGCCTTTACGATTTCAATTGTATAACCTGTCTCCTCGAGAGGCAGCTATAGCAGACATAATATAATGGTACCTATGCTGGCTAAGATTTATATTCTACTTTCGAAATGTTTTCTACACTATGCACTAATAATAATATCAAAAAGAATTTGATTTTGCGTAGTAAGCATCTTTGACTATCATAAGAAGAAATCTCCTCCAATTCTGCGTTTGCATTGTGTGTGTGGCGGGAGGTCTTATGGTAGTTTCATTTTCCAAAAGCATTGCGAATTTGTTTTATTTTCTTTGTGAAAAATAACTGTTTTACGATCTCACACCAGTCACCATGACTGACTCGGAGTTTATTGTTCCTTTCTAAACTCTGGGTGCCCACCAATTTCCACACGGGCAGCCTAGAGTTAGGTTATCAGGATATTCTAGAGCTTTGGAGATAAGCTGGATGACGAGACGTAGTATTTATATCTGATAGTATTTATTCCGCTGTGTATTCTGTATGAGGACAAGTTATATAACTGTCCATTGATGTGCTGTGTTGTATTGAGTCGTATATTGACTCTGATTGATGTATGTATAAAATGATATAGTTCTTTGTTTTAAAAGACTAGTAATTATCTATTGTATATTGTTCCGCTGCGATGTGTAAGATTCTGATATTGTTTTCTGTTCTGATGTTCTGATGTTGTTCTGTTGTCTTCTCTTTTTCTTCTATTTCTTCTTTCTAAAAACCTCACTACTGGAGTTTCCGGCACTCGATTGCTTGGCAGTCGATAAAGTGAGTATCGATGTCGAATTTTCGAAAGTCGAAAATTTCGGTACGTGACATATACACAGACACATATTAACATATGCACGACCTTAATAATATTAACAATTTTTAAAAAAAATTTCAAATGGCTGTTGGTTTAAAAAAGGGTTTTTTTAAAAAAGATTTCCGTACGAAAATCTAAACAAAATTTAATTTTTTTCTTTCAAAACTATTTCAATACATGTAAATAATTTTATTAAATATTTAAAAGTATATTTTATAATATATGTGTGTGTGTATTTACATTATATAATTCAAGTATAATGTCAAAATGAATTATATATATGATACATTCTGTTATACATACATACATACATATATGTATATACCCCACACACACATACATACATAAACGAAATATATATTTTTGAAAATTACTATGCATTTAAATTAATAAAATAGATATACGTATATTATAAATACTTATGTATGTATTTTAAAATCAAATTTTTGTCTAAAAACATTTTTATAACATTTAAATTCAAAAAAAAATAATTCTTTTTTAATTTGCGTCTGTGACTTATATGTTATATATATAGACATAATTTTTTTAATACACACACATGTATTATCATCCAATGTGGACAATACAGACATAGGTGGATTCGTGATAATTCATATAAAATCTAAGCATATAATGATATATGAACAATTATACACACACACACACACACACATACATACATATATATAAAGGATTTACCTTGTCTAAAGCCTAGATGAAACACCTTGAAACGTTGCATTGAAGAACTCCTTGAAGGTATCCAAAATCCAGAAAGAGCTACTTGTCTGAATGCAGTAACCATCGATCTTCTATTTTTATTTAAACTGTGTTTTAAATACTTGAAAAATAAAAGAAGTAGGGCAAGGGGAGGTCGGCTATTACTAGTCTAAAAGGAGCAAAAATGAAGAGAAATAGAGTTTAAGATGTATAAATACTGTAAATCTAAGGAATAAAAAGGGAGCTAGATCCATCTTTTTCTCCTACCATTTCATCTCAATTTGAATCAACATTCAAGCCTCTAAATTCCTTACAGTGGCTGGCCATAATATGCCCCTATACTGGCCTCCTAACCACTTCAAGCTCGATTAAATAAATGTGCAACTAAATCCAATTCAAATGTACACTGATATCGTATATCTATACGTGCGTCTATAACAATTAAACACACACTTATTTAATATTAATCAACACAATTTAAATGAAATTTTATATTTAATATTTCATAAATATTAATTAATTTCATTAATTTATAAAAATTATAATTAATTAAATCAGGCGGAAGTGGGAGTATTCAACGTTTCGGTTCTATAACTCTTAGGTGTGAATTCAGTCAGCGATTACTATCGAACAATTCAAATGTTAACGTTTACACATCATCTTAGCAAGTGGTGTGACATTATGGTCAAATATATCGCTTACATAGCTTTGGTAAAATAAAATTTTACGTATTTTAAGTGTTACCCGTTAGGGATAATTATTTATACCAATTCTCTTCATCAAAAACATTGCACATTAGGTTTTATGGAATTTGGTAATAGTCAAAATTTAAATATTGTCCATGTTCAATTTTATAGTCCAAACACAAAGTGCTTAGTTCAATAATAACAATCATTATTAACCAGACTGCTTCGGCTAGAGACTTCGACTTTGAGTTGACTTCAGTTGACCGTGGTACTAACCTCATATAACTGAGGAGACAAATTCTCTCTTAAATAGTGTCTCACTTCCAATGCTTCCACTTGATCCAACTATAGTCTTTCGATGGACAATGCCACGATTTAACTATAACTAAAGCTGAGTTTTCACCTTGAAGCTCGACGGTATTCTCAAGTTGAGAAAATTTATAATATTGTCACATCGATATTTTCTATTTGACCTTATTTAGATTAACACGTGAAAACTATCAAGTGATTCAATCCATAGTTATCTAATAACTATCAGTACACAATCCCTTAGTGCCCCCAGCAGCCATGAGTAATGCACTGCCCAATATTTGGAGAGCGTTACGTACTCTAGTCTCAACGAATGTATTGACATCCAGCCTGGAGACATCTTGACTAGGAATATTAAAAATGGTATGTTTATTTTTTTATGATAAATCAATCATGATTACAACACATTGTAACCACTATCACAAAACATACCATTTATGAATTTTCTATCAAAAATGCTTTTAATTAAATTAATTAATCTAATTAATTTAACACATTATATGAAGTACATAATAGAAAGAAAATACCTTTTATTTCGAACAAGATTGGTTATCGAGTTAGATTTATGTAATAATTATATAATTTCCCTTAAAGGATACCCCAAATTCTATCAATCTACAACTTGCACTTGTGGCTAATTATGGAATCTCTATCCTATCCTTTTGATTAGCTTGATGGGAACCGATCGAGTTAGACCCTTTATGAATGGATCTACTATGTTGTTTCAATTATCCACTCTGTCGATCAACTCTCTCTAATGCTGATAAACTACCTTTATTATGTGGAACTTGTTGAAGTATGTTTTCAACTTCTAGTAGGTTCTTATCATTACATTGTTTTCATATAACAATAATGTAGTATTTTCAATACTTGGAATCACCCCTAACTCAGTTATAAACTTGTGCATTTACACTACAAGAAAACCCTCTATCTTTTGCAAATCAGTACAGCGTTCTATGCCCGCGGGCTGTTATTTCGCTACCAGTTCCACTTAATTAACTTCTTCGCGCAATCAAATGCAGTCCCAAAAAATAAAGCGGCAACATATTCATGTTCCCTCCACCGCACTAATTCTCCTAAAAATAAAGCGGTGGTTCTCCAAAAGAAAAGTCAATCGCTCAATCTTTCTTCTTCTTTCTCCCACTCCCCTTAGCAACTCCATATCATTATGGGCTGTTTTCTCCCAACCCCCTTAGCAACTCCTTATCACTTTGACTGTCATCCAAGTTTATAGTAGGTACTCCCTAGTTTACATCAATCCCTCTATTTACCGTTAGATTTCGTTATGGAAAAATTTTTACTTCTATTTCATGTGAATCCATTATTATTGTCATTTTTACATTAAAATCAATTCAAATTAGGGTTTATTTCTTTACTGGAGCACTTACTTTAGGGTTTTTTACTGGTTAAAGTTTGGGTTCGTATGAAATTGGGCGTTCTCGTCTTCGTTTCGATTGCAAGGCAAAGTGTGGCGGTTGGAGTTCGGCGTGGGGGAGGAGGTTCAAAGGCATATGGTGAATTTTGCCTAAATTTTATGAAGCGTAAGGAGCAGCTTCAGAGGCATATGGTGAGTTGCAACTTATATTTGAACTTCTCTTCCGTGAATAATATTTGATTTTACATGAATACTATTCGATTTGAAAGTTTCTTATGTTAGTTGAATACTTAAATGATCTATGACAGTTTAAACTGCAACCAATTTATGTCACAGCAAGGATAATGCTATATTAATTGTCAACAGACATCATGGCATGTACTTATAATGTCTGATACGAAACTTAACCATAAAATATTTTCATATATAACGTTTTGGGTTTGATGAATTCTTATGGCCAAGTCCATAATTTGTTTCCCTTAGTCGTGGTTTGATGAACAATTTGGTCATTTAACTAAAATATATGTTAATTTGATAAATTAAATGATCGGCCATTCATAGTTTATCACTTTAAAAAGTTTTTTTTCTTTTTAAGTAACCTGTAAAAGTGCACTTCAAATATTAAACTTTAAGACTTTATCTTGTATTTGCTTTTGCCTAGCTAATAATACTTATGCCTGTTGCTTACTCCCATTTCATTGTATATTCATGGTTCACAAATTGTAATAGTGTCGTTAATAGTTTCAGTACCAATTTGTCTTTCTTATGGATTTTATATTCATGGTTCATTTACTGTAGTTGCTAATAGTGAGATGATGCTGCATCGGTATTTAATTATTGTTCCTGGTATAATCAATTTTGCGTCAAAACATATTAACAAGACAAGTTAGATTTTATCAAAACAACCATCAATGAATGTCCCTATTATATTTTAACAATTAGTTTGAAAGGTAATATGTTTTGTCAAAATTAGCTTCATATGAAAAAAAAATCCTAACTTGTATTTATTAAACATGCACACTGTCACTATCTGTTTGTTGTTTATTGGTTAGCCACTACTTTGAGTGAACATAAACTCCTTAAAGTGCAATTCAGTTGCATAATAAAGTCATAAAGTGTTGCATAAACATAACAGCTACATTGTCCTGTGTTATATATTGATTTCATGTTTGCTACATAAAAAGAACAGTCGTTATGTGATTGTATTTTGATTTTCGTTGTCATGTATTGTATATTGGAGTTAAGACATTCCTTTTATGTTGAAGCTTGGTACTGATAAGAGGAGACATTTGAGATATTACGCGCATGTTTGTTGTTTACTCACATTTTCACTGTTTGTATTTGAGATATTACGTACCTGTTTGTCCATGCCTATTGTTTTTAGTGATATTGCCTATGCATTGATGGTTTGTATTTCACTATTTATATTTGTGATATTATGCGCCCATTTGTTTTTAGTGATATTGCCTATGCATAGCCTATTTGTATCCCTAAGCATTGCTAGTTTATATTCACTGTTTGTATTTGAGATATCAAGTACCTATTTGTACGTGCTTGTTTGTTCTTAGTGATATTGCCTATGCATAGCCTATTTGTATCCCTAAGCATTGCTTGTTTATATTCATTGTTTGTATTTGAGATATCAAGTACCTATTTGTACATGCCTGTTTGTTCTTAGTGATATTGCCTATGCATAGCCTATTTGTATCCCTAAGCATTGCCTGAAAGTATCCCTATGATTGACTATGTAGTATATCACTGTCTGTATTTGAGATATTACATACCTGTTTATACGTGTCTGTCTTTTTTTAGTGATATTGCATATGCATTGCTTATTTGTATCCCTAAGCATTGCCTAATACTGTACTGAATTATTTTGTGAAAATTGTTTACACCTATTCAACCAAATGATACTTTCGTTTATAGTTGATTACGAAATCATGAAACATCCTTCATATGAGAATCTCAAGTCATGATTCGTAATTTTAACAAACTTTATGAATGCTTTTCTTGATTGTCCTCGTATGGATAGGTCGGTGAAATTTTGTTGGATGTCTAAAAAGAATGTGTGGATGTAGGGTTTCTTAAAAAGAAACTATAAACATTTTATTTTCTTTTATTTTTAACTTCCTCTTTTTATTTTTCTTTTTTTCCCTGTTGGATAACATAACACATATGTTTAATGAACATTTGTTAACATATTTGATGTGTGTTAATTGTTAACCATTAAGGTTTTATGCTTATTTCAATAGATAGAAATCCATGGACACATTTAAATTAATCAACATTCAATAATTAGACTTTATTTAAATCAAACAAAACATTAACATAATTTTTTTCCCATTTACAATGCAGGAATGGACTGTTACAGAGAAGAAACTCATGGCAAGATGGAGTTTGGGGCACAAATTGCCCGACACCTGGGATGAAGCAAATGTACCTCAAGTGGTAAGTATAATTGGGATATCTTGGTGCTACCTTTGTTTATAATAAATTAAATAAATACATGAATTAAATAAATTAACTAAGTTTAAAATAAGTAACTAAGTATAATCATGATGGCATAAGTAAGTTATATGCACCTAATTATGTTTATAATAAATTAATACATGGATTAAATAAATTAACTAAGTTAGGAATGAAATTGATCTCTTTGATATTGTTGGCTATATTAACATAAAATTAACTAAGTGGAAGTCCACCCTACACTAACTTTCCACTTCTTTTATAACAAAACTAACACTCACAGTTGCTAGAAAACAGCCTCGAAACCTCTATTTTTCAAGTCTGCTTTAGAGAGTGGCTTCGATGTTGATAGCAGGCTAGCACAATGTCAAATGCATTACAGCTCAGTCTGGTTTGCTTTTTGCTTCAATCTCGTCCTGTTGGGATGCTCAGCGCTCATATCTTCACCAATCAAGCTACTATTCAGAGCACTTCAACTCAATCTGGTTTGTTCTAGCCTTTGTCTCGTCCCGTTGCCTTTGCTCTGGGATCAGATCTTCATCAATCAAGCTTCCGTTCAGAGTTCAGACCAGCTCAGTTTGGTTGCTTCTAGCTTCAGCCCACCACCTGTTGGGTTTAATTATGTTTCAGCTCCCATTCAGGCATCAATACTTCTTCCTCTATTCAGAACTTCAACTGTGTCTGCACCCATCCTGCTCAGTTTGAGTGTGAACTATGTGTAACTGTTTTGATCTCTTTCTTCAGTCAGTTGGCCTTATTTCATGCTAGCCAGTCTACCTTGACGCTCGTTCAGATTCATTCACAGAAGCTTCACCTACGATTGCTCCATGCAACATGCTTCTACTTAGTCTACATGTCAATTCACCATTTCAGTTCTGGGTTATTCTATGGACATTCCAGTTTACTGTGTTCCCACGCTAGTTGCTTCTACCGACTTTATTTATGAAGCAGCCACCTCCATTGTCCGACATTCCAATTCAGGTCAGTACACACTTCAGCCCTTACAGGTTGCGGGTTCAAATCAATATCGTTTGTAATGCATTCGAACCCGCCATTTCATGGCACACTGCATTTCAGTACATCATCTTCAGCAGTTCAGTACTTCATCCGTTGCGGTTCAGTACATCATCCATTGCAGTGTGCAACACACGTTATTTCTTCTCCTACGTATGTATACTTCTCTCTTTTCTTCAATTTATGCTAGCATACTATCACTGTAATATTAGCTCTTTTTTGTAGCTTTAATTTTCTTCATGTTTCTTTGGCGATCGTTGATCTAATGATCCACTTTCATTAAATCTACAACTTTTGCATTCACTTTCATGTTGATATAGCCATAGGTATGGAATTCGTCATTACTTTGAAACTGTTTATCACTATAGTTGATGGAGGAATATCATGCTTAGTTTAGTGCAGTCAAATATTAGTAGCACTTGAAGTAATTATTTTTTCCCTTTCAATGAATTTTCTAAAATATCCACCGTCAAATTGATATTCTTTTATTTCTCCACTGTTAGAAGCGAAACATATATACAATAGTAGTTTAGTTTGGGATAGCTTGGAGGAGGCACTTTTCTATTTTTAAGGTATTTTTAAAATTCTAGTGCTGTTTTCATTTTTTATTTTGAGTTTTTATTATTAAGTTAACAAAATATGAATTTTTTATGACTTACTAAACAGTTATATGTCTTAAAATATACTGCAATGCACATAATATGGTGATTATTCTCTTACCCACACTTTGCATACGTATGTAATGGATAAGCTGATTGTGAATCAACACAACCTAGAATATAACAGAGGTCCTTAGTAATAGTTTCAAAAATCATAAGAACCATGATTTGTGTGACTTTATCACTTGATTCTATTATGAGTTATAGTATAAATCATAGAAATGTGAATATTTGTACACATTGTCAATACTAAAAAAAAGAAATTTGTATAATTCATCAATCAAATATCGATGGTCAATTTATTTGTACACTCAAACAACCATTACGTTTTACAACATAAGCACTAGGGAAAAAAATGACAAGTTGAAAACTACCTTATGTAGGAAAAATTTTCATATTTTTGTAGTGAGATACAATGTATTTTAATCTTCAAAATCATATACCAACAGTCAATATAAGCATAACAAGCAAATTTTAAAGCGTAAATATTTGATAAAATTTAACTAGTTTGTCAGTTGTTGATTCATGTTTACTCTGAGTTATAACTGGTATTTTTTTTATGATTGGATCATATTCTGTGCATTATTAAATGATAAATTTTTCATATTTACACCTCGGGTCGTACCCAGTGCATCAGTAAATGGGTTATGAGAGCTTTTACATAAAATTGGAGTAGAGTCAATTAGTTGAATACACACTAGAAAGCACGTAGTTTTCTATGCCAGCACGTTCTATTTTAGACTGAAAATAGTACTTCAAGCCATGTGCATGTTCTGCTATGTATAGGAATTATAATATTTGCTAAATGTTTCCCTACATATTATATTGGAAGCTAGCTCAATCGATTTCCAATTATATTGGATGCCAGGGCTTAATTTTTTATATATCATGTTGTTAGTATCGATAACATGTTTATCATGATGCCTGTGGAGAGTGGGATGATGCTAACAGATATGATACATAACGCAGCAAAAGAAAAAGCAGGTAATATGCAAGTATATATTTTATCTAATATTTCCAGTCGTTAAATTCATACTCTTTGGGTGAAGTATTTAACATTGATTCATTGCAAATGACTAATTGGTGCTAGTAAATCGAAAATATTGTTTATATCGGTAATTCCTTGCTATTTTATGTTGTCTAAAAATCCCAGTTGCATGATTTTATTGTTATGGGTGAAGTGCATGCTGAAGTTTTGAAATGTTCCGGGTGTCATTATAATTTTTTCCCTATCATGATGGATGACATTGTTTGAACTGGACACTTAAGCTTTCTTAAAGGAACTCTCCTTTACATGTTACTAGGTATGGCATCATCATATTTATGAACTTTTGTTTCATGCATTTTTGCTTCATACTGTTACCGTGATGTTATATCAATAATCATGATGTTAGCACATATTCAAAATAATATATATAAATGAATACTTTTAACTTTTTTTTAATTCCTATATTGGATTGCTAATTTATTGTTCAACTTATAAATGCCAGGAAAAGACTACTATTAGTTATATTTGGAACATGCATTTGGTCAGAATGATTATCAAATTCTCTCATTACAAACCACTTGAGAAAGGTGAGTTGTTTCTCTCTTACTCATATTGTGGTATGGTGAATTTACTTTATATTTCTTCATATATGGTCTTCTTTAATTTTTATTCTCCCACTTATAGGCTTCACTGAAATGGTTCTGTCTGTAGTTTTGCTTGCCATCCACATACTTATTAACTTTGCAGCGGTTAGTTCATTAACTATTAGTTACATCCGTATTTCTTGTATGTATGTCCTTATTTCCCCTTATTTTTATTTGCTTTTATATTTATAATTAGGGTTGGATGATATAAAATGGAATTCTTAGTCCTAGTGCATAATACATATGATGAATTTACATTTATTTATGTTCTTAGAACATTAGAACTGATCCAAAATCATCTAATCACCATATCTACTTTGGTTTATCAAGTGCAATGTATAAGTTCAACCTTTTCGAAAAATTATTACTACACAGATTTAAACAGCAAGATCAAAATCTTATTCTGTAAATAACCAAATATCTAATTTATTTTGTAACTAATTGTTTTCACTTAAATCATTATTTTCTTTTGAAAAAAAATTGTAATGAAAAAGTATTTCACGAATAATTTCGATTTCACTTGTGTTGTCGTAGCTGATAATTCAAAATAATGTTACAACACCCAATTAACAATGGCACAAATAATTGGATTACACAAAAGATTTCAATGATAATTGGATGAAACAAAAACATATTTTGCTCCTCACATTTATATGTGGTCAGTAAGAATAATTAGTCATGAAAATA
This sequence comes from Allium fistulosum, assembly GCA_030737815.1. Taxonomy (NCBI): domain Eukaryota; kingdom Viridiplantae; phylum Streptophyta; class Magnoliopsida; order Asparagales; family Amaryllidaceae; genus Allium; species Allium fistulosum. The sequence continues at coordinate 342,433,540 of CM060903.1, read as the reverse complement.
TGTTTCCATGTATACTGTTAGCCTGATGTTTGGTACACGTGGATTTGCCAAAACCATTCATAGGTGCACGTGGATTGAGTCTAGGCCTTATTGTACACGACTTTGACCACGATAGTTAAGCTAAGTTTTGTTCATGTTTCACTAGAAGCAACCATGTTATGTTCCCTACAGTTGTATTTTCTTCCATATCGATGTACTGTGTATATGGGTGGGGTGTTTAACTTCACAAATCATTTTTATTTGACAGGCTCTGCGTGATTTGTGATACTTATTCAAGGGCAGAAGGTTGAAGATAATATGATGGTTGAGAATGGTTGAAGAGATGTTGTCATACTTGATGAGGTACGTTCTACTGTTGTCATTATACTTTTGCATTATACTATTTTGTTCATACTCCCAGTCCATTGATTATATTAATGGTTTAATGCGCTAAGTTTCTGATCCTACAAAGTTAACGTCATGTATACTAAAGTTTTAAATACAGCAACTGTTATTTTATGGCTCGTTCTGATCTTTTTACGAGTTGTAAAGAGATTTAAAGCATTCATCCTCCATCTTTGTATTGTTATGTAGTGATGTAGACTTACGCACATCAATTACACTATCATTTGAGATAATTCCATTACTTTTGCTTTAAAGGTAGATATATGACCGTGATGCAAAAAAGGTTGCAACGAGTTATGGATCGAAGTTATTTTTGCTGCTAGAACTACTTTTTGGTTTTAACGTATGTACTACTTGATTAACATTAATTAGATAAGATTTAATTAATGATATATTATACATAGGACTATCATACAAGTAATATGAAATATAAAAGTTATATAACAATAAAACTTATATGATATGTGTATAAACTAAATATGGAACATTAAAGAAACCCAAATAGACTTGAGAAATAAATACATATGTAAATGTACATATACCGTGATTTCTGATGTGTTTGACACTTGAATCGCTGGGGTATTTCATAAGAAATATATTATTCTATAAGTCGATATCACTCAATATATATTGAAGATTATGAATCTTCAATATAATGTTGTCCTCTACTATATATATATTAATAAATTACTTACATACTCCTTAGTTGTTGAGCAAACTCAAGCTAGAGACGTTATGCGTAGTATTATTAATATATTGAACAAATGAGGTAAGATAACTATATGTATTTGTTGAGCAAATTCAAGGTACATATACTATACTTAGGCCATCACGATATGGTAGGTATGAGTGAATAATCTCTTTCGATTTGTTGAGCAAACTCAAGGTCGAAATGAGATTAAAACAAGGAAAAATGGGTTAGTAGTTGTATATGATACAACCGATATGGAGTTATCCATCGTTTGTGGGGCTATGATTTGTTGAGTAAACTCAAGGTCAGAATACCAAAATAAAGGAGTCCTAACACCCACTAGTGAAGTTGTAAGACTTCTATGTTTCATCTTAGGGTTTGGAGAAACATAAAAGACTAGTGGAGCCTTATTAGAAAAATGAAATGGTAACATTTAACGTTTCTAATATTGTAAGAACATATGCTATATAATGTTATAATTATCTACAATGATAAATTTGCGTATTTAATATGATTGATAAAACGTTTGTCAATTAACATATATAAACAAACTGAATTGAAAGTTGATAAATAGAAATATAATATATACTCACTAATAATTCTAATTGCATGTTATATAATGTTTCTATACCCATGCAAGTGCCTAATTTCAACTACTTAATACATTCATAAGTTGGTCACTTATATGTTTATTTGGTTTAGACCGTGTATTCCGTTTTATGGTTTTTTGAACTCTAAATGCAATTTAAGACTATGGATATTTGATCCATGTACTTTCACGTATAAATGTTATATGGTGAACAGTCATAGTTTGTGGGGTACAATATTTCAATGAAGTTAGTTCATTCGAAGTAAGCCAATAAACAGTATTTTAAGATCATGTTTAACATGAATGATTTCAAAAGGATCATATTGTGTTAATGTAACACAAGACCATAAACTATGGGATACATCTAAGAATCGATCATTGAAATGTCATCTTGATCGGTTTACATAAAGTGCAACATATTTGATGTCTTAAATGTTAAGAATAATCGAATGTACTTTTGTAAAAGGTTTTTTATGATATTGTAGAACGGCTTTCTTTTGAATAGTTTGACCGTTTGAAAGAAAAACGAATGTATAAGAATAGGTGTGATTTAAGGTAAGTTGGAATAAAGAGAATGAATAGTCACTTCTGCTTCATAGTGAAATATTGGAAACAAGAATTATAGCTTATTCTGGAGAGTAAGGATAGTGGAACATGGAACCCATGTTGTCAGAAAAGACCTATGATTTTTATTCCGAAATGTATTTTCATATAGAAAATTGTTTTCTATAACATTTATTTCTTTGAGTTCAAGATATTTGATCAAAGAACTCTCCGCTGTAAACTAGTTGTAGCATATGAAATAAGAAAACAATATTAACAATATTAAGTGAATGGTGGACCTCTAAATTTAGTATGCTGTTATAGTAATGGCGGAAATAGTGGAAGCATGCCATATATCACCTAATGTTGCATCAAATTATGAAAATTGTTTTCGTAAAATGTACGGAACATTATTTGTGAAATAATGTTTATTTTTGGTATTGACTAAAAAATAGATATAACTATATTTCAATATGGGTATTATGAATATTCATTATGAAATAGAACTATATTATGGAATTTGTTTTCATAGTAAAAGTGATGCAACAAAAATACATATGTATCTAATATTATTTACAGTTGTTATGGAATAATAGACCAAGCCGAAGTTTTGAGAAATAATTTTACTATATGATTATGAATCATATGATACAGGTTAATTATATCTCAACAATTAATGGCTATGCACCCATTCAGTGGGAGCATCATAAGAGTTGATGAACTCTTTGAATTAATACATATTTATGTATGCAATCACAAGTCTATCAATACCAAAAGAGTTCCACATACTTTGTTATATTCATCGATGATTTATTACCAACATGAACGTGTGTATTAGATACACATGTAGTAAGTTTATGATAAAATCATAGGATATAAAAGAAAAGTAAATAAAATAACATGTAATAGAATAAAATGAATTAATTTGGTCAAATAAGTGAGTATGTTGGAAAGAGTTCCAAATGTACCTAAAAATGAATATAGATTCAATCTCAAAAGTCACTCCTCCATGTGATACATAATGATGCATCGATAAGGAGTAATCATACATTGTTGGACAATTTACGATTAATTATGAGTGAAGTTGAGTTAGTTTCTTTCTATAAGGTCATGTACTTAAGTACACAAGGTTGATATTATTTCATCTAAAATAATAGTTTACAAAATCATACAAGATAAGAGTTTGTAAGAAATCCCAACATATCCTACGCCAAGGAGTTGGCAGGTTGTGCGAGTCGAAAGATTGCACATAATAATTGTTCATGAGAGATTTTGAATGAATCTCAAAAAGTTTTTGGAAAGGTCTGTCATCAAATGACATATTTAAATTTTGAACATAATTTTTGTAAACTAAAATCAGTTTTATAAATAAAAAGGTTCATAAAGCGTTTATGAATCTCTATTCTATTTGCACTAAGAAACATTTGTTGTTTCAAGATATATCAACTTCATTGTGAAGGAATTTCTTTGAGAAATTTTTGGTAGTTAAATGGAATTGGATCTGATCCATAGATAGAACTGATTATATGAAATGAAGTGAAATTAACTAATCTAAATGAGCACATAGCATTAGAATGTCTAATAAGTATTCTCGTACATCGAAGAGAAACTATGAGTTTCTTATTAATGTCAAAAATATACATTACCCTCGGTTGTTCAATTAAACCATTAAGATTGTTGAATCTATATGGTATGATGCGCAAATATGAAAGAATTCCAAGTACGCTGTCAAAATATGATTTTGGTGGTCGTAACCAAAGAGATGTGATCCATCGGCCGAGATTGTGTCTTTATTGGAAAGACTAATGTGGTTGGAATTAAATGAGCAATGTTAATAAGAATATTATTGCAAATTTCAATTGTTGAAATTAGCATAACAGTTTCGGTATTCTACAAGCTCAAGTTAATTCAGATTTACTCACAAAATTATTGCTCGATAAGACTTAGTGTTTGGTACTTATGTATTGAATCAGAAAATTCTAAATAATAATAATTTAGAGTAAGTCGTTTACGCATATTAACCAAAAATGCCTTGAAGTTAGTGGGAGCAATGTTGGGTTTGTGAGTCTTTGGATATGATCCAAGAAATGATACGAATGTATCATTTTATAAGCATCAAGATTGAATAAGTATTTTGAAGAAATATCAAATAGTTTGATTTTCAATCAAAGTGCAGAGGAAGCGTGTGTTCATAAGAAAGAACGTTAAAAAGTACATTGATATTTCTAAACTATAAGTAAACAACAATCACTTGATTTTAAGAATATGCTTGTATTAAAATCAACTTTAGTTGTTTTAATACTCAATTTTGGATTGTAAATGATGTCTTTTATGGTGAGTATAAAAGATATAGGATTTGTCCCAAAACGATATACAAGAGCACCTTATTAAAAAGAGAACATATAAGTTGGATTCCTTATGCATTAGCAATAGGAATTATCATATAGGTTATGTTGTGTATGATATTGTGTTTTGTTTATGTATTTGATACATGGAGCAAATATAAAATTCAAATTGATATCACTAAATGGTTGTTTGAGGTGTTCTCGCATATTTATGAAATACTAGAGAATTGTTTATAGAAACAACGAACTCGTTATGATGGAACGTTTGGACACAAACTTTAATTGATATTGAGTATAGCATGTCAATGATAAAATTCAAGTTAAAGTCTTTAATTTGAAAATGTTTCAAAATAAAAGTGATTGTGGTCAATTCAACGAAATGTTGAGAACATTAACTTGAATAGCGCTACAATAAACCAATGTATATAGATATAAATGCACAAATTTATAATTGAGCCAAAGGTGATTCCTAATGTTGAGAATCCCATAATATTGTTATAAGATACCAATGTCATAAAATTGGTCATGATAGAACTTAAAGCTCACTAGAAGTCGAAAGACATACTTCGAATCGTTCCACATGATAAAGGCAGTTTATCAGTATTAGAGAGAGTTAATCGACAAAGTAGATAATTAAAACATAATAGCATACCCATTCACTAAGGGACTGACCTAATTGGTTTTGAGAAAACTGATTGAAGAAGTTTGAATTAGATTTCATAATTGACCCCAAGTGCAAGTGGGAGATCGATAGAGTTAGGAGTATGCCATAGGGGCAACTATGTAATTTGTTACATATATCTAACTCGTTGACCAATCTTGTTCGAAATAAAAGGTATATTCTTCCTATTATATACTTGATATAATGTGATTATATTAATTAATTAGCTTAATTAAAAGTATATTTAATAGAAAAATCCATAAATGGTATATTTTGTGATAGTAGTTACAAAGTGTTGTAACTGTGAGTAATTTATCACAACGAAACAAATATACCATTTTAAATATTCCTAGTCAAGATGCATCGAGACTGGATATCGATGTATCCATTGAGACTGGAGTACGTAACGCTCTTCAAATTTTGGACAATTTATTACTCATGACTGCTGGGGCACCTAGGGGTTACGTACTAATAGTTATTGGATAACTATGGAACGACTCACTTGATATTTTTCTGTTGGTTAATATGACTGAGGTCAAACAAAAAATATCGATGTGGCTGATTTACACAGTTCTCTCGACTTGAGAATACTGTGGATCTTCAATATGAAAGTTTCGCTTTGATTATAGCCAAATCATGGCATGACGTCCATCGAGTGACTATAGTTGGGTCGAGTGGAAGTATTGGAAGTGAAGCACTATTCAAGAGAGGATTTGTCTCCTCGGTTATATGCGGTTAGTATCACAGTCAACTCAAAGTCAAAGTCTCTGGCCAGAGCATTTCCATTAATAATAATTGTTATTATTATACCAAGGACTTTGTATTTGGACTATAAAGTTGAATGTGGATGAGGTTGGAATTTTGACCATTACCAAATTCCATAAGTCCAAAGTGATATAGTTTTGACGAACATAATTGGTGTAAACAAATGTCACAACCGGATAACGCTTATTAAACTAAAATTGGATTTTATAGAAAATGAAAAAGCGATAAATTTGGCCATAATGTCACACCACCTGCTAAGTGACGTGTGAACGTTAACATTAGAATAGTTCGATGTTAATCGCTGACCAAATTTACACTCAAGAGTTACACAACCGAAATGATGAATTCCCTTAAGACCGAACGATTTAACTAGTTTATAATTGTTATAAATTAATTAAATTAATTAATATTTATGAAATATTAATTATAAAATTTGAATATTATTTGAGAAATAATAATGTTATATATATTTATAATAGTTATAAATATATCGATCGATATACAATATCGACAAGTGGTTAAATTAGATTTAATTGCATAGTATTTTGGCTTGGGCTTAGATGGGTTTAAGGCCCATCATTAGGGCTGCAAAATTTTGGTTTTGGGAAGGTCTAGGGGTGGATAAAACATAGGGAATTGGATTGGAGATAATGGGTTGAGATCAAGTGAGAATGGGTAAAATGGTTTTCCTCGTTTCTCTCTAATACATACATACATACATCTCTAAAAATAATTACTAACCATTTTTGGCTGCCATTACCTTCTACATTGCTGGTTAAAACATAGCTCTCAATCCACTCCAAAATTCTCAAATATATTTCAAATTTAAATAATACTATTCGATAGTTAGAGGTCGGTGATTCCAGACTTGCAATCTGACGAACCAAGAACAGTAAAAGGAAGGGAAGTCATTGCTTCAATGTGGAAGCATCATTAAACTGGTAATTTTAATTCATATTATAGTAATTAAATTATATTCTATGATCCTATAATGAGCAATTTCATATCTGTTTAAATATATTGCTACTATATGTTTAGTTAGGTGAGATTTTGTAAGTAGATGTAGTTGTCACAAATCAGTTTGATTTTGTGCATAATTTGTTTGCTATACTAGTTGATTTATGTATAGACAAATGTTGTTTACTGTACAAAATCAATTTTTGTCATTAATAATTGTTTTATATATATTTATTAATAAATTCATATATATATTTTAGTGTATATTTCTCTCTCATAATAGCATATATGCGTATATAAGATCTATATATGATTTAAAAAATTTAATACACTTATTAATATATAATATGAATTTAAAAATTCGAAAATTAATTATCATACCTATATTCATATTTTTAAATTAACATTTATTGAAATTTTGAATTGTTTATTATATATAAAAAAATTATTACATAAAAAAATCAATTTTATATTTTTAAAAAATATAATATCATTTTAAAAACGTATAGAAAATATTTATGAATTTTTAAATTAAGTTTATTATTTTTAATAATTAATATTATTTTGGAAAAACTGTTTATGATTTATTAAAAATAATAATTTAATTGAAAAAAATTTCAAAATTTTTCATAACCTTTCATTAATGATCCTAGAATTTCTCAAATTTTAAAATTTGAATTTTTAATAATATATAATTTTATATTAAATAATTATTGCCGAAATCAATGTATTTGTTTAAAAAAATAATATTTCAACTTTGAAAATTCTCCAAATTTTTTCTAAGCTTTATTTTATGATCCTAGATTTTTGAAAATTGTAAAATTTGAATTTTCATCAGTAATAATTTTATGTTAATTATTTATGGATGAAAACATTATTTTATTCATAATATATACAAATTAAAATACTAAAATTATTGTGTTTTCAAAACTAAGTTAATTTTGAACTGTAAATAATTTTTAATAATTGTTCTCACTCTTTCAATATATGTATTTATCTATATATAAATGTTTTATGTTCATATATTATATATAGTATATTTATACATACATGTGTGTGTGTATTGTAACACATATACATGCACATATTTGGAAAACATACATGACATACAAAATGAGCTAATATGTCTGTTGTGATGTAAATCCCAACATCTACATATGGGCATATTATACCTTTCATAGATTATTATGTTACACATGCACTCACACATATATGTATATGATACATTTATGTATAAACTAAATCAAATAAAATTAATTTCATATCTTAATATATTTTAATTTAAATAAAATATATCACTACTAGAAAAGGCCTTAATACCGACAGCCAGGGCCGACGGCTTCCGACGGCCAATTTCCGACGGCTTTCGACGGGCCGTCGGCGGCCGTCGGAAGCCGTCGGAAATCTGCGATTATAGCTCCAGCCGAGAGCTTTCTTCCTCCTCCTCTCCATACGAAAATTCCACCAAAAACCCCCAAATTCAACCTCCAAGCTTCCAATCCCAAATTTCTAGCTTCCGGATCTTCCAAGGCTCCCTAATCAAACTCCATTACTCTTAATCTCAGGTATAATCTCTTATTTTTGTGAAAAATTCAGTTTTTACCCTAATTCTATATTTGCATAAATTGATAAATTACAGGGGAATTAGTGATTGCAATTGTTTCCGATAGCGTAATAACGGTTTATAGCATCACATGGTATACCGATTTCATCTTTTATCGTGAAATTGTGAAAAACACGTATAATTTGTGGTTGTTCATGTATATGTAAATTGTTGTGTATGCCTTGATTCGACGATTGTATACGTTATATGGAATAAGATAAAATGATTGAATGAACTAGGAGTATTATATTGTGCGCGTATTTACTTATGAAACAAAAAAATGCATTACTCTAAATTATAATTGTGTGTATTGAAAAATAACAAAAATGTTAAAACAGCCTTAAGTTGATGTAATACGTTGAATAAATGTGTTAAATTAATATATATTTTTGTAAATGTGAACAGTGAGTAAAACTGTATTTTTTCGTAAAATGCGCGCATGTAACTGACAAATGTCCCTTAGAGAGTTTTTGGCCCCGTCTGACGAGTGTTGTACATGATCGTTGTATAAATAGTCGTTCTTTTCGAAAAACGACCATTTATATTCATCTGGTACAATGTTTGTCGGATTTGTCCCTATACTGGACAAGTTATGAACATAGTAAGCATTTATATTTTGTATACTACTTCGTCTCAAACGGTTCATAAAATTTCGGCCTAACTTTTCTTTTTTGTTTCCTGCGTACACGCATTTGTGTACAATGCGGGGAACAAAAGGGAAATGCTACCGAAATTTTGTTGAATCGTTTGAGACGAAGTAATATACGAAATGTAAATGCTTACTGTGTTTGTAATGGGAAGTAGAATGCCTGACCAATGAAAAAAAAATTATATATATTTTTAAATCGTTACGTTAAAAAATAAAATGTGCCCTATTTGAAAATATTTTAAAATTTGTGAAGTTGTTCTTTAAATTCAAAATATTATACGACCATGAAAATAATCTTTTTCGAATTTGTATTCTTCAAAATAAATATTAAATTTTGAACTTCTTATTTTGTCAAATAGGAAAAATGATTGATTATTTTGTTGATCGGAGGAGATGGATGTACCAAAGAAAAGGACTGAGGGGCTCAATAAAAGAAGATTTTTATAATGGTATAAACGTGTTTGTTGAATTCGCTTTAAGTAATAACGGAAACGATCCAGAAATTCGTTGTCCGTGTAGTAGGTGTAGACATTTGAAGTATTTGTTACCAGATATTGTGAAAGTTCATTTGTGCCAACACGGTTTCGCACCCGAATATTATGTTTGGGATCGGCATGGTGAAGTTGTAGCAAATACTTTTGTAGAGTCTGAAAATGTCGTTAACGAAATAGTTTCAACGACCCGTATAGAAAATATGGTCGAAGATGCAGCACGATCAATGTTTCCTATGGTTGAAGTTGACGACGATGATGGAAATGTTGAAGAACCAAATATTGAAGCTAAAAAAATTTATGATTTACTAGATGCAGCTAAGAAACCTATTTGGGATGGTTGTAAAAGCGGCACTCAGCTGTCAGTAATCGCAGAATACATTGCGATGAGGTCAAAATACAACATCACTGAAGCTGGGTTTACGGCTGTTGTACAAGCTGCAAAAAGACATATGCCGCCCGATAATCTAATGTGTGAAAATCACTACGAAGTTAAAAAATTTATGTCGGCTTTTGGTTTACCGTATCAGAAAATAGTTACATGTTTAAAAGGATGCATGTTGTTTTGGAAAGAAGACGCAAACCTTAGAAATTGTAAAGTTTGTAACCAGGAGAGATACAAACCAAGAAAAAGAAGGGGAAGGAAGTTCCGTACAAGCATATGCACTACTTACCCATAACTCCAAGACTTCAAAGATTATATGCATCTTATATAACTGCATCTAATATGAGGTGGCATAGCATGAGAACGGAGGAAGAAGGTACGTTGACACATCCGGCCGATGGAGAAGCATGGAAGCATTTCGATAAAACGTATCCAAATTTTACAGCGGAGAGTCGAAATGTTAGATTAGGATTATGTACGGACGGTTTTTCTCCATTTTCTCAATTTGGTTCTAAATATTCATCCTGGCCCATTATCGTCACACCGTATAATTTACCTCCATGGATGTGTATGAAAATGCAATATATGTTTCTTACTGTTGTCGTTCCTGGCCCCGACGATCGGACACTAGGAATCAATGTATATTTACAACCGTTGATTGAGGAGTTAAAAATACTGTGGAACGAAGGAGTAGAAACATACGATGTGTCCAAGAAGAAATTTTTTCGTATGTTTGCTTCTTTGTTGTGGACTATAAGTGATTTTCTTGCCTATGCAATGCTTTTGGGATGGAGTACTGCTGGTCGTCTAGCATGTCCATATTGCATGGATGAAACATGAGCGTTTTCTTTACCTCATGGTAAGAAAATTTCATGGTTTGACTGTCATCGATATTTTCTCCATGTAAATCATCCCTTCAGAGGAGACAAGAAAAACTTTTTAGCTAATAGAGTAGAAACCAAACAACCACCGACGATATGGTCAAGCGAAGACATATATGAACTTGTTAAGGACTATCCAAAGATATATGAAACTGGCGATCAAACAAAAATTGAAGGCAAATCAGTTGTTCATAACTGGTGCAAACAAACTATTTTTTGGGAGTTGCCGTATTGGAAACATCTTCTGCTTCGCCATAACATAGATGTGATGCACAATGAGAAAAATGTATTTGATAATGTTTTTAACACAATTTTGAATGTGAAAGGGAAGACGAAGGATGATTTGAAATCAAGACGTGATATAGAAGAATTATGCAAACGTCCCGAGCTTCATATGAAACCAAATGACAGTAAAAAACCCAAAGCATGTTACGAATTAGATAATAATCAAGTTAAAACTGTGTTAAAATGGGTGGAGGGGTTAAGATTTCCTGATGGGATATCATCAAATCTTCGTAGATGTGTTGACTTTAAAAATGGTAGATTGAGCGGAATGAAAAGTCACGACTGTCACATAATGATGGAAAATTTATTTCTCGTAATGTTCAAAGAACTACTATCGTTAAAAGTTTGGAAGGTAGTAGGAGCTTAGTATGTTTTACAAAGAGCTTTGTTCGACTACTTTAAAAGTGCAACGTTTACGTAAACTTGAAGTGGACATTCCTATATTGCTTTGCAAATTAGAGAAAATATTTCCGCCAGGTTTTTTTAATGTGATGGAACATTTACCTGTTCATCTCCCATCTGACGCACGACTTCGAGGTCCTGTCCAATATGGATGGATGTATCCATTTGAGAGGTATGTAATATGTTATAACGTAATTTAATTGCATTTGAAAGATGAAGTTAATATAAATTAATTTTGCATAGATATTTGAATCATCTGAAGAAAAAAGTGAGGAAATAAGCACGAGTTGAAGGTTCGATATGTAAATCTTACATCGAAGAAGAAGCTTCGTTCTTTTTCTCTCACTATTTCAGGGACCATGTGAATATTTCATTTCAAAGTGTTCCTCGTAATGACGAAGGCGACGAACAAGAGTCCTCTCAAGCAATGTTATCTATTTTTAGACAACATGGTCGGCCTTCTGAAAAAATGTGTAGAAATATGGCTAGACGATAGAGATCTTCATGTAGCACACACTTATATTCTTCTAAATTGTGCCGAGGTTACACCGTTTGTTAGGTAATTTGAAATAATAATTTGTGTTTTATTCTTTTCTATAATGCATGCGCGTGTATAACCTAATGTAATAATTTGTTTATATAAACAGTGTTTATGAACGTGAACATCCGAACGAAGATCTCAGTAAAGAATTTTCCGGTTGGTTTTCAAATTACGTTTATGAGCCGAGAAATTGTGCTGTTGGCGAAGGGTTGAAACATCTTGCGATGGGACCAAAAAGAGTGGTCAAGACATATCCAATATATTTCGTCAATGAATATAAATTTAACACCAAAGAATACGGTGCAAAAAAATTAACAAATAATACTAGTGTATTTGTTAAAGGTAGTGACGATCCAGAAAATCACTTAAATGATTTTTATGGCGTTCTAACACAAATTTTGCAACTGACATATTTTTCACGACCTGCGGAGGAGGTGTTTCTATTTAGATGCAATTGGTTTAGCAATGTTCCAGCTTTTGGAATTAATGTGCACAAGGATTATAATCTTATCGAAATAAAGCATACATCGCACTATCACAAGTATGATCCTTTTGTACTAGCCAAACAAGCATTGCAAGTTTATTACACTCCTTATCCGTCTCTAAAAAGAGATAAAGCAGATTGGTCTGCAGTTTTTAAAACAAAGGCTAGATTCACATTCGATGGGAAGAATATTCTGGACGAACAAGCTTATCAGGAAGATCTCGAGCAAAATAACGATATAATAATTACAGATGATCATACAGATTTTGGTCCTTTGATCGATGAATCAAATGTTTTGGTAGAAGCGTTTGACAGTGCAGAGGAAAATATCGTCGAAAACGAGACCGAATCTGAATCAGAAGACGATGATGACTGATATAAATCTGAATATGTTTTTTTGCAATTGATATAACTATGTTGAATTCTTGATGTATTATGAAATTGATGTAACTATGAAACCAGATCCGATTACTATTGTTTACATGTTTTATGTTATTTTTATTTGTCATTTATTTAGCAATTTTTATTAAAAATGCAATGAACTCTGCTTATCGTTGGAAGAGTACACCCATTATGAATCAGGTATAACACACTTCAGTTTCTATTTCCATTTCAGTCTTTAATTAAGCAATTTATACCGTTGATGTCATTTTCATATGAAATATATTTCATTATCATGTTATTATTGTCTTATATAATGATGTGTATATGTCACAGGTTTAGCATTATGTCAAATAGAGGTAGGAGCTCTTCACGATCGTTAGGAGGCGATGGCAGTGGCCCATCGCAAGAGCCACAACGTCCAGTAGTATCATTAGTTCCTAGAGCAGATGGGTAAGGATTAAATTTTATTCAGCATCTTATTTTTTTTATGATATACGTACTTATCTATATCGTACTTAAAAAACAGGGGGTTCGACCTACTTCCCTCTAAGGTTGTGCTGGACGTCTCTAGAGTTGCTTATCGCAGTAGGATTAGTGCTTGCTGGCCGAAGTGGGATAGCATCCCTCCTCACATCATAGAGTGCATATGGCAGGATGTCTTAGTATGTGTATTTTTCTGTTTTCCATTTTTAATTCGTTTTTGTCGTTTTCCTACTGTTTATCGTTTGAAGTGTAATTTTTTTTAACACAGGCTGAGATAGACATCCAGAAAGACGATATGATGCTTGCACGAGGATACTGGATGAAGAAAATGCGCAAGAACTATAGGGACACGATATCGGAGATTAAGAAATCTGGTAAGAAACCACGGTGGATGGGAGAGAGCATGTGGCAAGCTTGGTTGAGATACTGGGAGACGGACGAGGCGAAGGCAAGTATTCTAATTTTTTTTGAATTATTAATTTAACGTGATCGAAAAATAATGTATCAAAATTTGAATGTACAGGCAGAATCGGATAGAAACTCCGCAAATAGAAATAAGAATCCCGTCACTCATCGCGGAGGATCGAAGTCGTTTCAGTAGTATCGGCAGGAGTTGGTAAATTTACTGAATAATAAATGTAAATAGTTTATGCTATATGATTTTAAATGTATAATAATTGTATGTAACGATCAACTTCAGGAAGCTGAGGCACATGGTCCTGTCAGCTATATGGACGTGTTCACCCGTACGCATGCTATCGAGCATGTTAATTCAGACGGGACTGTTTCGTATACATGGCAGGACGATAAATCCAGCAAAAGCCATGTAAGCATATTTCATTTAATTAGTATTAGTAATTGTTTTAACTTTTAAACTATAATGATATAAGATATGATATTATATTTATTTGTTAATGCAGGAGAAGTTTATGGAGCAGCGGTAGAAACTCCTTACTGATACGGGTCAAGATCAGCTGACGACCGATGAGGAGGACGCTATTTTTGAGTCCGTTATGGATCCAGCAGAGCATGGTCGACGATACGGATTTGGAAATCTAGCGGTAAATAATTTACCTTTTCTTAAAATACTTCAAATTTGATATTTTGACCTTTTCAAAACAATAAACTTGAATTTTATTATTTTTCCATTGTTGCAGTCCAGCAGTCAGAGACAGGGTCGGCGGAATAGAGGTCAGAGCGATCTAGCCGATATAGAAAAATTGTGGACTAGAGTGTCTCAACTGGAGGAGCAGAACCGCCAACAGGCCATGCAGATCACACAGTTGTTAGAGTACATGCAGCAGTTTGGTGGCCGTTTCCCTTCCTCGGTTGGCTCTGGATCTGGCGGAGATTGATTCATTGCTTTCTTGCTTGCTCGTTCAGGTATGTTTTGTTTTAGTTTTGAATGATTTGGTTTTATGGTTGTATGATGATGTGGATGAGGATGTTGATGATTTTGTGCATTCATAACATGATAGAACACTTACTGTTATGATTATTGTCAATGTTGGGAAGATTATGTATATTATTTATTTGTGTGTTTATTGAATATTGTGTAGTTTGGATTTTGATATTTGGTTGGAATATTTTATACTGGATTGTGCAGTATTGATATAATAGTGTTTGGAAGAGAAATGTGGTTGGAAGGCTATATTTGCAGCCAAAATAAAAAAAAACACAGCAGATTTCCGACGGCTTCCGACGGCTCCCTACGACTTACAGGTCGAAATTTCCGACGGCTACCGACGGTTACCGGCGGCCTGTAGCTCATTATTCCCGACGGTTTTCGACGGCTTTCGACGACTTACAGGTCAAAATTTCCGACGGCTGCCGACGGTTACCGACGCCCGTCGGCATCCGTCGGAAACCACCGGAAACCGTTGGTACCCGTCGGAAATATGTTCGACAGGCACCGTCGAAAACCGTCGGAAGTACTGCTCCCCGACGCAGCAAATTCCGACAGCTTTTTCCGACGGCGGCCGACGGCTTCCGACGGCCGCCGACGGTTTTTGGCCGTCGGAAATTGCGAAATGTTCTAATTCAGTTAGACTTCATAGGCCCAATAAAGATCCAATAGGGTAAAATTTTTGAAATTCACCCATAACTTTCGCTACGGGCTGGTCTAGTTTCAACAAGATCTATTATCTTATACTACACATTCCAAAGGTAACCATAATTATTAATCTTACTCAAAAGCTCTTTCACAAGTAAAGTGTTTTCACAAAAATACCAAATATATTATAAGCGTCTTTCAATCTAAGTAATCTCCTTTCTATTGAAGATAAAAAACTTTCAATTTAGAAAATCATTTAGAGGGGTATCATGTATAAAAGTAGTAGCCAACAAAATAATCTTTCCAAATCATTTGACGGATTCCAAAGATATTACATAGGTCAATAGTTATGATGTTTGCATTGAAAGATGTAAATTTTGAATTATAAATTATGTCAAAATCATATGTCAGTTTGCAATAGGTTTTTGGGAGGGTAAAACTTCGAAATTTGGAAAGTGCATAAAGTAAAAGTTGTAGATGATTGAACTAGCTTTTCAGTAAGACAAATTTCGACAAAATCCATTCACTAGATCAAAAGTTATGGTCGATATACCACATGGTGCTTTTGGATGGCCCTCTTCTTCATTTCGGCCTGGGTATGTACCCGAACTTGCATCACGTTTTCAGTTAATAAGATATCTGAATTTGGAAAAGTGGTGAACATGAAAGTTGTAGCTCTATGAGTGTGCTTTCCAGATCATTAAAAATAATTCAAATTTCAATAAGAATTACAAAAGTTATGGTCTAATTACTTAAGGGTGTTTTATGGTTTTGAACCCATAGTATCAATGCTTAAACAATTTAATTACCACATCATGGAATGACATAAACACATTAATTTAAATAGCTTTTCTCATCCCAAATGTTGTGGAGTCCCTGATTTAGTCCCTTTGATCCTCCTTATTGGATTCAATTGCGTCTACTAAAGATAATATTTTGTTTGAAATTTAGAAGGAAGTTTAAGAGAGGAGGCGAAGAAGAAAAATGCAAGAAGTGATGTGCCTCTTTTTTTCCCCTTAAGCATGCACATATGTTTATAGATCAAGAAAGCTTACAATGGAAGCTTTTAGACTAAGCTTTCAAAATAAAGCTTTTCGAAGAAGCCTAACTCAAACTTCCAAAAGAAGCTTTAAGAAGCTTAATTAAATAAAGCTTCCTTGAGAAGCTACTAAGATAAGCCTTTCTTAATAGCTTACTAAGATTTAAGATAAAGCATTCCATGATAAGCTAAACTACATGAAGGTTATACAAGAGGCCAAGGTAAGATTGGCTTTTTCGCGAAGATAACAAAGCTTTCAAGCAAAGCTGTTAAAACAAAATCCACTAATGTTGTGCTCTGCTACACAAATTCATGTCCGCATGTGAACCATGTATAGAAAACAAAAATATGGTCATTATAAAAATTTATAGAAACTTCTCCTACCTGATTTTCAAGTCACGCAGTTACATTCCACCCTCTTTAGAAAAAGATTTCGTCCTTTAAGTCTAAGTTTCAAACAATTCTAGATAGATTTCTGACTCAAACTCCCAAGAAGTTTCATCCTCATTCTGATGGTTCCATTGTACTTTTACTAAGGGAATTTCTTTCATTCGTAGCTTCTTAGTTTTAATATCAAGGATTTTAACTGGTCTTTCAATGTACTTGAACCTTTCTTAACTTCAATGTCACTCAAATCAATCGCATGAGATGTATCATGAATATACTTCCGCAACATTGATACATGAAAAACATTATGAATATCTGATAATTTCTCAGGTAGATCGAGTTGGTATGCAACATTACCAACTCTCTCGGTAATATGAAATGGTCCAATAAATCTAGGTGATAATTTTGCCTTCTTCTTTCCAAATTGCAGCACCCCTCGTATTGGAGAAACCTTTAAAAGAACTTGTCCCCCACTTCGAATTCCAAATTCTTTCTTCTATGATCTGCATAACTCTTCTGTCTACATTGTGCAGGTTGCAATCGTTCCCTTATGATTGAAACTTTCTTTGTTGTTTCCTTTACTAAATCTGGGGTAAGAAGTTCACTGTCTCCGACTTCTGCCCAATATACTGGTGAACGATAAGGCCTTCCATAGAGAACTTCATATGGGGTCATACCAATACTTGCATGATAACTACTGTTATATGAAAATTCTATTAGTGCTACGTGAGTTTCCCATGTGGTTTCAAATTTCATTATACAAGATCTTAACATATCTTCTATGAATCGATTTAACCTTTCAGTCTGTCCATCCGTTTGAGGATGAAAGGCTGTGCTTAAACTTAGTGATGTAACTAATGCTTTTTGAAGACTTCTCCAAATTCTTGAAGTGAATCGCGAGTCTCTCTCTGAAACAATGGTGATTGGTATACCATGTAGTTGAACTTATTTTAGATAGATTCTACTTAATTTCTCGATTGAGTAGGTCATGTTGTAAGATATGAAATGCGCCGACTTTGTTAGACGATCCACCACTACCCATATCGCATTATGACCTTTCTTTGTCATTGGTAATCGAACAATAAAGTCCATTGTTATATGTTCCCATTTCTATTTAGTGATAGGAAGCGGTTGTAGAAGTCCGGCTGATCGCTACTACTCGGCTTTTATTTGTTGGCATGTAAAACATTTAGCCACAAAATCAGCAACATCCTTTTTCATTCCATTTCACCAAAACTGACGCTTAAGATCCATAAACATCTTCATGCTTTCATGTGCACTTTCTTGGTTGGGAACCTTTTATGTTTGATATTTTCCACTGTTGGTGGAAGCGCTCCCTTTTGTCTTAGTAATTCTCGAGACTTACCATAGTTAGTCCTTTCCGCCATCTTTATTGCCTTTTTCAATTGCTTCTTTTTCTAACGTAAACGGTAAACAACTAAATCCCTTTGTAAACCTTCTTCATAATTATTTGTCCTATTAAATACTTCATACATCTCATCAAGAAGAACACTCTATGCCTTTCTCTTGAGTACTTGTTTTTTCATTGTTGGACTAGTAGCAATAAGCCATTTGTTAGGTTTAGTAGTGCACTTAACACTACCCCATGAATCACCCGTATCCCAGGTTTGTTGACTAGCCATAATTTTATAACTGCAAATAGTTATAAATATGCCAATGAAATGTATAAACTTCCTATTTCGACATAGTAAATTGTGATACTATAGAGTTTTCTAGAAAGCATCCCTTAACCTAAGCTTTGATACCTGTTAACGCTCAAAAATGAACACTAACACCCCGGTGTAAGTAGTAATAAAGTGAAAGCACCACCCGTTGGTACGGGAACTAAAACAAGCAGATAATTGCAGTAAAAGTAAAGAGACATCAATTTTTATAGTGGTTTGGCTCAAAGTCAAGCCTACGTCCACTTTATCTTCTTTATCACAAGTTCGATTACAAGTTTTACAAGAATTCCTTCGATTGTTCAACAATCGATACAAGTAATTAGCACTACAGTGCAAAAGAGATTCTGAAGTCCATCTTGAATGTAGCTCATCTTCTCTTTAGGTAGTTTGAAGTGTTTTTGGTAGTAGAGGTGTTGTAGAGGTCGTGAATGCAGTAGAGTTTCGACGCTTCAAAGTCTGGAAAAAGTCCGGAAAAAAGTCCCTTTTCAATATGGAGCAGGTGGCTATTTATAGGGAAAATCTGGAGGTAAGTCGTAGGTCGTTAGGTCTTAGGTCTTAGGTCTTTGGTCTTAGGTCGTTAGGTCATAGGTCGTTAGGTCGTTAGGTCTTAGGCCGTTAGGTCTTAGGTCCTTAGGTCATAGGTCTTAGGTCATTAGGTCTTAGGTCGTTAGGTCGTTATTCACAAAAGGTGGGATAACACTTGCCCTCCAAAAATGCCTTGCGAGAGGAAGGTGTGTTTTGTAATGCTATAAGTCGGATGTTCATGTCCTGTTGATGACCTGCAAAGAAAAATTGATAGTTTTATCTGACCACGAATGACGACCGTTCGGGATCATATGTCATTCGAGGCAGTCTGTGACCGTTCGCGGTCAGGTGTCATTCGCGGCGAATGGTGACCGTTCGTGGTCGGGTGCCGTTCGCGGCGAATGGTGACCGTTCGCGGTTTGGTGCCGTTCGCGGCGAATGGTGACCGTTCGCGGTCGGGTGCCGTTCGCGGCGAATTGTGACCGTTCGCGGTCGGGTGCCGTTCGAGGCGAATTGTGACCGTTCGCGGCCAAGTGCCGTTCGAGGCGAGTTGTGACCGTTCGCGATCGAGTGCCGTTCGAGGCAAGTTGTGGCCGTTCGCGGTCGAGTGCCGTTCGAGGCGAGTTGTGACCGTTCGCAGTCGAGTGCCGTTCGAAGCGAGTTTATGTGTGCCCGGGGGGGACTTAGTATCATCAATACCAGGTTTCACGTTCGGGTGAATTCCCGGATTGTTTGTTGCAACGGTTTATCGCCATCTCAGAGCATGCCTAGGGACCGTTCGCGATCCCGTACATGTGTAAGTGGCTTAGCCGTTATGAAATCACAAGTAGCATTCTTTCAATGAAAATAAGTCTTTAGCAGAAATGTCAGACAGAATTAAGTCTAAGCATAAGAAATGGAAAACAAAAGCAAAACAGGGACGTCAAAGTGCAAACACCTACACTGATGCGATTAGTAGTCGTATCGAAGCATGCCTGAGGATCGTTCGCGGTCCTGTACATGTGTAAAAAGACTTAATCGCGTTGGTGTGGAGTTTGCTACTTATTCGTCATTACACCAATCAATTGATGACAAGTTGATGTCTCGATCCTAAGTCGTCCCCAACAGGTGCAGGTGGTGGCCATTCCCGTTCCACCGTCGTTGCTCCCCTTTTCACATATTGCGATAGCAGACCATCACGGATATGCCCTTCAACTTCATCCTTCAAGTGCCTGCAATCATTTGTCCTATGACCATTCAACTCATGGAATAAGCAGTATTTGTCTGACTTTCTTTCATTGCTGGTCGGATCTCTCCTTATTGGCTTGCGATAAGAAACTTGCTCTCCAGTATCTTGGTAAATTCGCTCCAAACTTTTGTTCAATTCCGAATAAGTGGTGAAACGCGGCTCCCTTCGCACTCGCTTTGACCTATCATCATTATCTTCCGCTTTCCGCTTTCCTTTATCTTTGCCAAAATCCTTTTCAAGAGGTTTCCCGCCTTTAAGTGCATAAACTTCTATTCCTTCTCCTTCTTCTCTTTCAACATTTGCGTCTTCTAATCGTAAGAATCCTTTGGCTTCATGGTAAAACTCCCCTAGATCCATAGGGGGATCTCTTGTCAGTGAATTTTTGAACTCTGTGCCATCAGCTATGCCCGATACACCTGCCATTAAAACCATGGATGGATCTGGTAGATCCACCGATGCTGTGGCTGCGTTAAACCGCGTCAAAAAGCTTCTCAAAGACTCTCCAGTTCTTTGCTTCAGTGCCGCTAAACTCATCACATTCTTGGGCCTCGAAATGTGGACCCTGAATTGTCTCATAAACCTTTTAGTCAAGTCATTCCATGTTCCAATAGACTCACTCTCCAGTTGTCTAAACCATAATGCTGCAATATCTGCCAGGTATAATGGAAAGCACCGGGACATGACCTCCTCTGATGCCCCCAGCACTTCCATATGCCTCATATACTTTGTCAGATGAACCGTAGGGTCTGTCCTCCCATTATACATATCCAATGATGGTAACTTAAAATCCGGTGGGTTCCTAGCTCGCTTGATCGCTGTGGTAAATGGACTCCTATTCACATCCTCCAAGTCTTTGTTTACCAATCCGCCTCTCATAGCCCGCCTGACTATCCCTGCTAACCTGTCATTATCTCTGAGCTGTAGTTCTTGTTCATTGCCTTCGACCTGCCCCCCGAGCTCATGAGGGAATTCCAGAATCTGTTCTTCTGGCTGGGCTTCCGTTCCTCTGTTAGCTCTCAGTGGCCTAGTGTCAGTTGGTGTCCTGCCTAAGGTTGGATCAACACACCCCTGGGGGATGCCACCTGGCTCAGGGGTCGCCTCTGATGGTTCCGCTCTATCTGGTTTATGATTTTGCGCTCCAAGTTGCCCGATCTGTTGAAACAAATTCTGGATCATTTCTTCTTGTCTTCTCATCATTATCTCTATCTCATTCCTAGTGATGAAGACTGAGGTTTGGTTCGCTCCTGAGGAAGCCTCTTGACTCCCTCGTGTTGACTTCTTTCCTGTCTTTGTCGTCTATTTGATTGCCTTGTCATAGTTTTTCAGATCTAAACTCTTAAACCTTCAAACTCAACTTCCAAGCAGTAGAATCCCTGGGTTCAGCTCTCAATGAAAGCACCAAAAATGTTAACGCTCAAAAATGAACACTAACACCCCGATGTAAGTAGTAATAAAGTGAAAGCACCACCCGTTGGTACGGGAACTAAAACAAGCAGATAATTGCAGTAAAAGTAAAGAGACAGCAATTTTTATAGTGGTTCGGCTCAAAGTCAAGCCTACGTCCACTTTATCTTCTTTATCACAAGTTCGATTACAAGTTTTACAAGAATTCCTCTGATTGTTCAACAATCGATACAAGTAATTAGCACTACAATGCAAAAGAGATTCTGGAGTCCATCTTGAATGTGGCTCATCTTCTCTTTAGGTAGCTTGAAGTGTTTTTGATAGTAGAGGTGTTGTAGAGGTCGTGAATGCAGCAGAGTTTCGGCGCTTCAAAGTCCGGAAAAAGTCCAGAAAAAAGTCCCTTTTCAATGTGGAGCAGGTGGCTATTTATAGGGAAAATCTGGAGGTAAGTCGTAGGTCGTTAGGTCTTAGGTCGTTAGGTCGTTAGGTCTTAGGTCTTAGGTCGTTAGGTCGTTAGGTCTTAGGTCGTTACGTCTTAGGTCTTAGGTCGTTAGGTCTTAGGTCGTTAGGTCTTAGGTCTTAGGTCGTTAGGTCTTAGGTCGTTAGGTATTAGGTCTTAGGTCATTAGGTCTTAGGTCGTTAGGTCGTTATTCACAAAAGGTGGGATAACAATACCACTAACTATAATGACCCGATCTAGCAATACTTGGCTAGGAGTCGAGATGTTACTTCCTAAAACATGGTGCTATCATAATAGTACAACTTAATAACAATATATTGGAATATAAAATTATTCAGGGTACATGATTTCAAACGGAAGTGACTTTATACATCGACACCTTCATTACAACAGACTTACATAAGATCCAAAAATCTAATCACCACATAATTATACATTGAGTTCACTAAGGAGATATTATACATAATATAAGTCTTCACTTCAACGCATCCAACTATCTTTAAGGGTCAAACTACTAACCATCTAAACCTAAAATGTTTTAGTGTAGCATCATGAGCAATACAGACCCACTGAGAAGGCTATCTAATCTATAGTTTTAAGTCATGTCATAATGGGTCAATTATTAATGGTTTCCATGTTATATCACAAAGTGATTTCTCAGAGATAATATTATATCAAAGTTAAAGTGATATCCGAGAAAAATTTCCAAATAGTATCTCAAAACAAACAAACAAACTAGTTTTCAATAATAACTTCGACACAAAGTTCTTTATCAAAATCAAAATCATATCCATCCAATTCCATATTGACACTTAGTTATGAATCTAAACCGTACACTCCATTTGGATTATATCCTAGGATATTTTATCTTGGCACCTTCTTACCAAAATCAATTTACCCTGTCGTCTGGAACTAAATAAAAAATTCCCTTTTGCCTGGTGTGCTCACTCCCTAGGAGATTGGAGTAGTATCGTACCAGCAGGCTTTCTTTGAGTTATTGCTCTTCTTCGACTTCTTCTTGCTTCGAGGTCCGAGGCACACTCCTACTACGGTCCGCGTCCGAACACCAAGTAAGGATGTACTCTACTTGTTGCAGTACCATATGTACCACAGAGTAACAGTGCACCACCCAAGATCTATTGTCTTATATTGCACATTCCAAAGGTAACCATAATTATTAATCTTACTCAAAAGCTCTTTCACAAGTAAAGTGTTTTCACAAAAATACCAAATATTTTATAAGCGTCTTTCAATAAGTAATCTCCTTTCTATTGAAGATCAAAAACTTTCAATTTAGAAAATCATTTAGGGGGGTATCATGTATAAAAGTAGTAGCCAACAAAATAATGTTTCCAAATCATTTGATGGATTCTAAAGATATTACATATGTCAATAGTTATGATGTTTTCATTGAAAGATATAACTTTTGAATTATAAATTATGTCAAAATCATATGTCAGTTTGCAATAGGTTTTTGGGAGGGTAAATCTTTGAAAATCGAAAAGTGCATAAAGTAAAAGTTGTAGATAATTGAACTAGCTTTCCAGCAAGACAAATTTTGACAAAATCCATTCACGTGATCAAAAGTTATGGTTGATATACCACATGGTTCTTTTGGATGGTCCTCTTCTTCATTTCGGCCTGGGTATGTATCCAAATTTGCACCGCGTTTTTAGTTATTAAGATTTCAGAATTTGAAAAAGTAATAAACAAGAAAGTTGTAGCTCCGAGTGTATTTTCCAGATCATTATGAAAATCCAAATTTTGATAAGAAATGCAAAAGTTATAGTCTAATTACTGAACGGTGTTTTATGATTCAAACCCATAGTATCAATGCTTAAACAATTTAATTACCATAACATGGAATGACTTAAACACATAACTTTGAATAGCTTTCTTAACTCCAAATATTGCGTAGTCCTTGATTTAGTCCCTTTGATCCTCCTTATTAGCTTCACTTGCGTTTACTAAAGACAATATTTTGTTTGAAATTTAGAAGGTGGTTTAGGAGAGGTGGAGAAGAAGAAAAATGCAAGAAGTGATGTGCCTTTTTTTCCTTAAGCATGGACATATGTTTATAGGTTGAGAAAGCTTACAAGGGAAGCTATTTGACTAAGCTTTCAAAATCAAGCTTTTTGAAGAAGCCAAACCCAAGCTTCTAGAAGAAGCTTTAAGAAGCTTAATAAAATAAAGCTTCCATGAGAAGCTACTAAGATAAGCCTTCTTAAATGCTTATTAAGAATTATGATAAAGCATTCTATGATAATCTAATCTATAGTATACAAGAGGCCAAAGTAAGATTGGCTTTTCCGAGAAGATAACAAAGCTTTCAAGCAAGCTGTTAAAACAAAATCCACTTATGCTATGCTCTGCTACACCAATTCATGTCCGTGCGTGAACCATGAACAGAAACAAAAATATGATTGTTATAAAAATTTATAGAAACTTCTCATACCAAATCTAAGTTTAAATAATTATGGATAATCTCTACGGATTTCTGACTCAACCTCCTAAGAAGCTTCATCTTCATTCTGATGGTTCTGTTGTACTTTTACTAAGGGAATTTCTTTCGTTCGTAGCTTCTTAACTTCCCTATCAAGGATTCAAACTGGTCTTTCAATGTATTTGGTACTCTTCTTAACTTCGATGTCACCCAAATCAACTGCATGAGATGGATCATGAATATACTTGCACAACATTGATACATGAAAATATTATGAATATGTGATAATTTCTCTAGTAGATCAAGTCGGTATGCAACATTACCAACTCTCTCGGTAATATGAAATGGCCCAATAAATCTAGGTGATAATTTTGCCTTCTTCTTTCTAAATCGAAGCACCCCTCGTACTAGAGAAACCTTTAAAAGAACTTGTCCCCCACTTCGAATTCCAAATTCTTTCTTCTATGATTCGCATAACTCTTTTGTCTAAATTGTGCAGGTTACAATCGTTCCCTTATAATTGAAACTTTCTTTGTTGTTTCCTTTACTAAATCTGGGCTAAGAAGTTCACTGTCTCCGACTTTTGCCCAATATACTGGTGAACGATAAGGCCTTCCATAGAGAGCTTCATATGGGGTCATACCAATACTTGCATGATAACTACTGTTATATGCAAATTCTATTAGTGCTATGTGAGTTTCCCATGTGGTTCCAAATTTCATTATACAAGATCTTAACATATCATCTATGACTCAATTTAACCTTTCAGTCTGTCCATCCGTTTGAGGATGAAAGGCTGTGCTTAAACTTAGTGATGTAACTAATGCTTTTTGAAGACTTCTGCAAAATCGTCTAGTGAATCGCGAGTCTCTATGTGGAAAAATGGTAACTAGTATACCATGTAGTCGAACAATTTCTTTTAGATAGATTCTACTCAATTTCTCCATTGAGTAGGTCATGTTGTATGGTATGAAATGCGCTGGCTTTGTTAAACGATCCACCACTACCCATATTGCATCATGACCTTGCTTTTTCATTGGTAAACCAACGATAAAGTCCATTGTTATATGTTCCTATTTCCTTTTAGCGATAGAAAGCGGTTGTAGAAGTTCGGCCGGTCGCTCCTACTCAGCTTTTATTTGTTGGCATGTAAAACATTTAGCCACAAAATTAGCAACATCCTTTTTCATTCCATTCCAGCAAAACTGACGCTTAAGATCCATAAACTTCTTTTTACTTCCAGAGTGCACTGTCTTTGTTGGAAACCTTTTACATTTGATATTTTCCACTGGTGGTGGAATCGCTCCCTTCTGTCTTAGTAATTCTCGAGCCTTATCATAATCAGTCTTTTCCACCATCTTTATTGCCTTTTTTAATTGCTTCTTTTTCTGACGTAGACGGTAAACAGCTAAATCCCTTCGTAAAACTTCTTCATAATTATTTGTCCTATTAAATACTTCATACATCTCATCATGAAGCATCCTCCATGCCCTTCTCTTGAGTACTTGCTTTTCCATCATTGGACTAGTAGCAATCAGCCGTTTGTTAGGTTTAGTAGTGCACCTAACACCACTCCATGAATCACCAGTATCCCAGGTTTGTTGACTAGCCATAATTTTATAAATGCAAATAGTTATAAATATGTCAAAGAAATGTATAAACTTCCTACTCCGACATAGTAAATTGTGATACTACAGAGTTTCCTAAAAAGCAGCCCTTAACCTAAGCTCTGATACCACTAACTGTAACGACCTGATCCAGCAATCCTTGGCTAGGAGTCGATATGTTACTTCCTAAAACATAGTGCTATCATAATAATACCACAACTTAATAATAATATATTGGAAAATAAAATCATTTACGGTATATGATTTCAAACGAAAATGACTTTATACATCCAAACCTTCATTACAAAAGACTTACATAAGATCTAAAAATATAATCACCACATAATTATACATAAGATCCAAAAATATAACCACAACATAATTATACATCGAGTTCACTAAGGAGATATTATACATAATGTAATTGCAATGCATCTGACTATCTTTCAGGGTTAAACTACTAACCATCTAAACTGAAATGTTTTAGTGTAGCATCATGAACAACATAGACCCAGTGAAAAGGCTATCTAATCTATAGTATTCAAGTCATGTCATAATGGGTCGACTATTAATGGTTTCTGTGTTTTATCTCGCAAAATGATTTCTCAAAGATAATATTATATCAAAGTCAGAGAGATATTCAAGATAAATTCCAAATAGTAACTCTAAACAAACAGACTAGTTTTCAATAATAACTTCGACACAAAGTTCTTTATCAAAATCAAAATCTTATCTATCCAATACCATATTAACACTTAGTTATGAATCTAAATTGTACACTCGGTTTGGGTTAGATCCTATGATATTTTATCCTATTGCGGTCGGCGTCCGAATACCAAGTAAGGACGTGCTTTACTTGTTGCAGTACTGGTATGTACCATACAATAATAGTGCACCACCCAAGATCTATTTTCTTATACTGCACATTCCAAAGGTAACTAGAATTATTAATCTTACTCAAAAGCTCTTTCACAAGTAAAGTGTTTTCACAAAAATACCAAATATTTTATAAGCGTCTTTCAATATAAGTAATCTCCTTTCTATTGAAGATAAAAAACATTCGCTTTAGGAAAATCATTTGGGGGGGGTATTATGTATAAAAATAGTAGCTAAGAAAATAATCTTTCGAAATCATTTGACGTATTCCCAACATATTACATAGGTCAATAGTTATGATGTTTGCCTTGAATGACGTGAATTTTTAATTATAAATTATGTCAAAATCATATATCAGTTTACAATAGGTTTTTGGGAGGGTAAAACTTCCAAATTTGGAAAGTGAATAAAGTAAAAGTTGTAGATAATTGAACTGGCTTTCCAGCAAGACAAATTTCGACAAAATCCATTCATGGGACCAAAAGTTATGGTCGATATACCACATGGTGCTTTTGGATGGCGCTCTTCTTCACTTCGGCCTGGGTATGTACCCGAACCTGCACCACGTTTTCAGTTATTAAGATTTCCGAATTTGGAAAAGTCATAAACATGAAAGTTGTAGCACTATGAGTGTGTTTTCAGTTTGTTAAAAAAAATCCAAATTTTGATAATAATTGCAAAAGTTGTGGTCTAATTACCGAATGTTGTTTTATGATTTCGAACCCATAGTATCAATGCTTAAACAATTTAATTACCACATCATGGAATGACTTAAACACATAAATTTAAATAGCTTTTCTCACTCAAATGTTGTGTAGTCCTTGATTTAGTCCCTTTGATCCTCCTTATTGGCTTCACTTGCATTTACTAAAAATATTATTTTGTTTGAAATTTAGAAGGTGGTTTAGGAGGGGAGGAAAAGAAGAAAAATGCAAGAAGTGATGTGCCTCCTTTTTTCTCTCCTTTTTTCCCTTTTACCATTATTTCCTCTCTAGTGTGTGCATGGCCATGTGTTAGTGCATATGCATGTATATACTGTAAAGAATGGGTAGTGGAGAAGGAAGCTTGGAGGACGTTCTGTTCACGTGCGGGCATGCGTTGGATGAGGGAGGAAGATGGCAGAGAGTTGGTCCGTGAGTGTTAAATGTGTACAAGCGCATGCAAATGGAGAACAGAGAAGTTGAATTGTGTATGCATATGGCCAAGAGAAGCTTGTGTAAGAAGAGGGGCCAGTTATGCATGGTTGCGTGCGTGTGCAGCAGGAGGAAGTAAAGATGGAAGTGGAAAAGTTTTGTACAAGCAAAGTTGGAAACGTGAGGTTGCATGCGTTTGGCCTTTGGGCCATGGGTGAGGATATTTGGTTTAATTAAATTGGTTGTTTTAATTTAATTTATATAACAACTTAACTTTAAACATGTTTAACTACCTCATACAGAGTCCTTTTAACACGTGATCTTCGACATTAGATTCGTGTTAACAAATAGAACACACTAGTGTAGTTTATTGACACGTTTAGATAAGTATAAAATATTGAAAATATTAGCGACCTTTTATTGGTAGAGCAAATCCCGTTCTGCTTTTATAATCTGTGTAGATTTATCATTATTCGATAATTGATCTGTTAAATATTGATTGTTGATTATTTAATAAATAGATGCATTGCTATTTATTATTATTGTTGATTGATTGTTTGGTTCTTTGGATTGCACTCGGCCAGTTTGTGAGCACAGATTATTATTCATTGATTGTGGACTTCGCTCGACCAGTTTATGAGCAATTAATTATCCATATGCATGGGCTAGGTAGAAAGTATTTGTAGGCTAACACATTATGATTTATTTTACGATTTGACTGTAAGGTGTTTAGCGGTAATATTTTGTTAATTTCAATTTAGTGAATTGTTTTGAACATTGGTTTTCAAGCGGAAATGTCATGAAATGTTTTTTTAAAAGAAATAAAGAAATATTTGTGAATTATTATTTTGAAGCGGTTTTATATAAAAGTGGTTTATATAAATAATGGTTTTATAAAAAAGTTTTATAAAACGAAAAGAATTTTGAGGACCAAACCCTATGGTTTTAAGATGATTTTTGTGACGCCCCACCCCGAGACCCACCTTAGCAAAGAGAATTAATAAGTAATTCTGTCTACTAAAGCGGAGAATAGGGCTGGTTAAGGGTGACCATCTATAATTTTGTCTTAAACATCTATTGGATACGTCGATAAATGTAATATATTTTTTTGAACTCAAGTGGATCGACATACCCAGTAAATGCTTAATCCAAAACTATAGGTAGCTAACGGATCTATCAGAACAAAATACAATAACTGAATGTGAATCACATCACAAAACAGTAACCAACATCATATATATACATATACACTGATACATGTTCAGTACAATACAATATGAATACAATAAAGGTGGTACTCGACCACACCATATATATTGAATCAAATATAACTACATCAGAGTATGCGGAAGAATAGAAACTATTCAAGAGAAAGAAGAGCTGATATCCAACATCAACTTCAAGCTAAGTCCAAAAGATGATACCTGAAACAACTCGGTCTGACCTGAGTGAAAACACACGGGTCAGGCTAGCTAAGACTTATCATTAGTAAAGGTGACGTTAATAAGAGGTAAGGGGGAGACCGTTCCATTGTTACCAATGGAATGATATAAGTCATCAAGTTATCTCTAGGTGATACAACTATAAATCATCTTGATTGCATAAAGGAATGTTACATATAATAGATAGGCATGATTCATCTAGTTATAATATAACTAAATGAATTGGGTAAAGATATTGACCATAAAGGAAATCTTCATATGACAGTTAAAACTTCAAGAATCCATCATAAATAAAAACTCATCTAATAGAAACTTCTTGATTATTATACCTCATCTCATCGGTGTAAGTATAAATACATCTCAAATCCATCACTATACTCATTATCAAAGAATCTCCATAATCATTTATACCTCATCTCATAGGTATAAATATAAATATAAATACATCTCAAATCCACTATTAAAACTCACTATAAAAGAATTTCCATAATTTATACATCATCTCATTGATATAAATATAAAATGCCTCAAATCCATCTTGATAGAACCCGGAAAGAGTTCAAAACATCATATTCGAAATCATCATAAAACAATGTATATAAATAAGCCATTTTCTTACATAAGGCTATAATAAAGCATCATCATCAAAACAGTGAAATCAAAACATCTAAACTTCATGGAAAACAGCACGTGCATTTACATCTTGACTAGTACTAGTAATTTGGTACTATACTTCATGATGACTTGGGGTCACATAACATCATAACATCGTGAACATCGTGATTGACTAGTCGGAACATCTTGATGACACCCAGTCACAAATCCGAGTAAAAACATCGTGGTGATTGGAGTCGGGTAATAACATTGTGAACAACATGGTGACTCCAATCGTACTCGGTCTAGTACTAGTAACATCTTGAATGTGTCTCAACTATTCGAATAGGAACCCAAAAGGCATGAACGTATATCCCATACTATACGTTCTCCCCTAATGTTTTACTAATCGTTAGTTGGTTCCACATTAGAAAACATCATAAAACATCAGAATCATCATAAAACTCACTCCGCCTCATCTCATTGGCGAGTTAATATAATACCATACTCCTCTCTTCTCATCGATGAGTAATGGTTCCATCGTGACTTGTCACATTTCATCGACAAGTAAAAAATCATCATAACCATCTTAACTTCTTAAATCATCATAAACATCTTAACTTCAAGAATACTTCATAAATAGACTTACCTCGTATCATCGGCAAATGCAAATAAATCTCATAATGGTTTCTCATACACCATAATCCCCGAAAAGGGAAATATCATCTCAAGACTCACCTCATCTCATCGGCAAGTAAAACAACATCTTTAAGTGGTTCTCATCGATTTTTACTCCTATAATAGGAGATCTCGAACGTCTCAACTCGCCAAATATTGGCTACTCGGATAATTCCTATAATAGGAATTGAAAATCTTAAATATTAACTCAAGATACAATACTCAAGAGGTTTCGATCGTACAAGTCCGGAATTAACCGAAAAAGCAAACTCATGTGTCCCATACCACATGTTTTACTAAATCGTTTAATTCTCTTTCTCATACGTCCGAAAAGTGCAAAAACGTGTATCTTTATATAAAAAATATATTTTTGCTAAATCGGGTTTTGAAATAAATTTCAGAAAATATTTAAGAAATCAATTTTGAAAATCTCTTTATAATTTAGAAATATTAATTGTATCATGTTTTATATGAAATCACTTTGTAAGATATATTTCTTAGAACAAAAGCTAGAACATGAACACTTTTGGAAAAATAGTTTGAAAATACGTGCACATGTGCTCGGAATCACAACGAAAACATCACATAATGAATCATTAAAATCCATTAAAATCCAAATGAAGGATTCATGAAAATCCGGGCTTCTATATAGTAGAAGCAACTCAAAAATAATCAAAAGAATCATGGTTTGTCCCTTGAATAAGATAATACAATACTCAAAATCTATATTAACATTTATCATCAAAGACTTGCTCGAACAATTTAAGAAAATAAATAATTCAATACTAGAGCATATATGATATAAAGCTCTCAATATTTGCACTGAAATGAGCATCAAAACCATGTTCGGAAAACATAAAAGAAAGCACCAAAAGCTGGTGCAACAATTCAAGATACACAGAAATAAACCTTGGCATTTTACCCAGACCTGTATTTTGTTTGTTCACTTTGCCTCTTTTAAGATCATAATTTGAGAAAACACAAAACATAAAAGTTGTAGACGACATCCTAAGCTTTCCAGAAAATTAAAAATTACCAAATTCTGATAAGAAATGCAAAAGATATGGATAAAACAATTCTGAGATTTGAATTTCACAACTTCTGTCATTTTGTCTCGGGACAGCGACAAACAGTCTCATTTTTGGTCAAGATAACTCTGAAATTTTAGAAAACTCTAAACATAAAAATTAAAGGTGATTTCATTAGCTTGAAGCCAGAAAAAGAATCATCAAAATCGGACTCAGGGATCAAAAGATACGGCCAAAACATTCTTAGGTAAATGATCATTGTCGCTGTCGTTTTGCTCTCGGGATAGCAACAAACAATCACATTTTTGACCAAGATAACTTCGAATTTTTAGAAAATATAAAACATGAAACTTTTAGTACAAAGTTTAAGCTTTCTAAAACATCTAAGATTATCAAATTCGGTTCAGAGACAAAGAAGTTATGACAAATTTTGTTTCAGTTTCAACCATAGAGTAAATATTGCTTTTGCTCTCAGGTTAGCAGTAGAAAAATCAAATTTTGACATAGCTAACCTCAAAATTACAAAAATTATAAAACATGAAATTTGTAGTATAGGTTTTAAGCTTTCCGAAACATTCAAAATTATCAAAATCCGATCAAAAACGAAAATGTTATGTCTAATTTCGTTTTAGCATCATGCACAGAGCAAATATAGGTTTTGCTCTCGGGTTAGCAGTAGAAAAATCAAATTTTAACATAGCTAACTTCACAATTACACAAAAATCAATACACTAACGTTGTAGTATACGATTTAGGCTTTCCGGAACATCCAAAATTACCAAAATCAGATCAAAAATGAGCAAGTTATGGCTAATTTTGTTTCAGCTTCAAAGATGGATAGAATTCAGTTTTTTTGGATTGAGCACAAAATATGATCAAAACTTGATTTTTATAGCTCCAAACATCCAATTTCACACTAAATATGAATAAGAAAGATTGTTTACAGCTAGCGTGAGTGAGATTACTCACCTTAGGGTTTGTTTGCAGCGAATTAAATGATTTTGCTTGCAAAGAAAAGAGCTTTGGCCTTGAATTAGTAATTAGAAACTTGTAGAAGCTTCTTCTTATGTTTGTACCTTGAATTAAATCTTGAATTTGCAAGAGAATGAGTGAATTTTGATTTTTCTTCATATGGAGGCCATTATTTAGAACATTGAAGTTTTTAGAAGAAAGTGTTTTATTGAAGAAAAAAATAGCCAGAGAGAAATGAACGTATATCTCTTTGAACATCCTAGAAATTGGGTTTAAGGGCACAAAATAACTCTATAAGCCCAATTCTCACACTTAGAAAAATATTTAGAGTAAATATGCATATGTGTTTTAGTAATTTACACATAACTTTTGCATAAAATTTCCAAATCACATGAAACAAGTTGCATTGTTCATGTTTTAATAAAGGGAACATGTTAGTGACATCAAAAATTTAATTTTCCAATTAAAAAATATTATTTTCCCCATATAACACAATTTTTTTAACAATATTCCCATTTTTAGTGAAAAATCACTATTTTCATCCATTTCAACCAAATAAAATTTATTTTTAAGCCTAATGAAGTGTATTAAAATGTTTTAACATTTTTATAACATTAATACATCATTCCAAACCTAATTACACTTCTAAATTTTATTTTCTTTATATTATTCCTTTTATTTTACAATAAAAGGAACCATCAGAATTATTTATTTTCAATTCAAATCCATAAATAAAGTTTTTCATTCTTTATTTCATTCATTTACATTTTTTTTCGACCATCAAATGTTGAAATAGGTTTCCGATAAAATAATACGACTTATTTAAATTTCAAATCCCAAATTAAATTCATCAAGATATTGTTTATATAAAATAAACAATATAACCTCTCATTTTATTATCCAATTCATTTTCAAACACAATATTAAATTATAATTTGCATTATAATTTAATATTAACAGTAATCTCCAAAATCCCGGGTTGTTACAGACTCCCCCCTTAACAAAATTGCATCCTCGCAATTTCTATTGGAAAAAGGCTGTAAACAACACAAATATTCAATCGACAAAGGGTAAAAGACAAGCTCGAAACTCAAACCATTCATGCTCTCAACATAGAATGGTAGAGAGAAATAAGGAAAATCTCACTTGGTTAATCCAATGGCCCATCAAATGCTAATATAGTGATTAGTAAACCATCGAATTTCCCAAGTAACTCGCAAGAATTTCGAAGATATCCCGTCTTCGAATCAAAACTCAACAAGATACTCAATAAATAATCTATCAAATGAGATGGATTTCTCAAGACTCTACGAATAAGGTCAGGATCAAACTCACTCAAACCCGAACTCTAAGCAACAAAAAAGATCAACAACATGATTTTCCGCGTGATAGTATGGAAAATACAACCTCAAAACAAGGTATACACAATGAGCAAGATGGATAAATCATGAGATGGCTTCTCAAGCTGCCACCAAACTCGAACGACCGCAAAAATGCACGTCGTTGACAATAGCTCAAGGATAGAATATACTTAAGAACAAGGATATAAGCTCGAATTATCTTTTAATCCAAGATATTTAGAATTTTAAATCTCAACATCTTTTAAATTTTAAATCTCAATTTTCAACATTTGAAAATTTTCAAACTCTTTACTATATTACTTAGTAAGTAATTTAAAACTCAAATTAAAAGTCCAAATTTCTTCTCTTACTTCAAAATTAATTTCCAAAGAAATTTGTAAATCCATAATAATATTCCTTAAAATAACTAATTCTCTTTACTCTTTTTATTAAACCACTTAAATAGTTTAAATACAATCTTCAAATCCTCTTATAACTCTTCTTTTAAAACATCCAATGTATATAATATAAATTCTAAAATCTCAAAATATTATTTTCAAAATCTCAATTTTAAAACACAAACCATCGTGTCTGATTGCCTCATCATAGCATTTAGGAGATTCCAATCGATAACGTTGATCAGGCGTATCGACCAGAACTCTTAACTACTCGATGGATAACCCAACACTCTCAAATTATTTCTATAAAAGAATACTACTCATGTAAATATATTCTCAAAACACTCTTTGATTTTATTTTTTATAACTCAAAGCTCAAATTTCTCTTTAAAACTCATATTTATATAGCTTCAAAACTCAAACCAAAGAACATTAAGAGAATGCATCGAGATATTCCCAGAATACTCGATTCTAAAAATAAACAGAAGGAGATAGAGTGTTCGTCAATCTTACGATGTCACGAGCCACTCCTAAAAATCATCAAGATACAGGATAAGCAAGATATTCTTCTCGAAGGAGAAGAAGCACACAAACAACAAATGATTACCTCAAACAAAGTAATGCTACAAAGAATAACACCGATTGAGTATCCGAAAAGGATAACTCAATGAAACTGAATGATAAACTCAATCAAACTCGAACAATCCAGAAACTCACCCATTCCTTAGTGGAAGTCCTCGTGGAAGGATAACCGAAGGCTAACAGCTAGGAATAAGGTTAATTTAACACTCGATTAGCGATTGGATATCAAACCCAAACGGACTCATCAAAACTCAACAAAGTCACCTTGACTGGAATTCGAAATATGTCATCTACATCTCGATACTCAAGAGTGAATTCAGAAACTTTGGAATCATCATTAACATTCCCAAAGTGACAGAAATAATAAACCAATCAAAATAGGAAACCTAAATATACAATAGAATCTATAAAACAAAGGATTGGACTTAATATCAAATAAGTCAATCCATCTCAAATCAAATGCATCTCAAGATTGTGAGTAATAAACAAATACTGACTAAAACAGCAACAAATAGAGAACTCAGAATGCCCACAACAAGCAATCGTTGTGGATCCTTTCAATAGGATTCACAACTCTCAAAAGAAGGCAATAAGAATGCTCAAAGAAATCAATCAGCTCCATCGATACGAACTCACTCGTATCGATAAAAATAAGAATAGAATAATCCCAAATAAGATTTTATATAAGATAAGATGACATCAAACTCTATTTTGGAATACTACGGAATACAATATATCTATATTCCTAGACATATTCCATCTAACCAATCCCAAAACTCGAAAAAGAATCAAGGCTCGATTCGAAAACAAGCTTGAATAAAGGACAATGATTCACCCGTATTGTACTTCGATGTATCATGATATACGTACTGTTCTGTGTTTATTCTACTTTGTTCTGACCACAGCTCTGATACCAAGCTGTGACGCCCCACCCCGAGACCCACCCTAGCAAAGAGAATTAATAAGTAATTCTGTCTACTAAAGCGGAGAATAGGGCTGGTTAAGGGCGACCATCTATAATTTTGTCTTAAACATCTATTGGATACGTCGATAAATGTAATATTTTTTTTTGAACTCAAGTGGATCGACATACCCAGTAAATGCTTAATCCAAAACTATAGGTGGCTAACGGATCTATCAGAACAAAATACAATAACTGAATGTGAATCACATCACAAAACAGTAACCAACATCATATATATACATATACACTGATACATGTTCAGTACAATACAATATGAATACAATAAAGGTGGTACTCGACCACACCATATATATTGAATCAAATATAACTACATCAGAGTATGCGGAAGAATAGAAACTATTCAAGAGAAAGAAGAGCTGATATCCAACATCAACTTCAAGCTAAGTCCAAAAGATGATACCTGAAACAACTCGGTCTGACCCGAGTGAAAACACACGGGTCAGGCTAGCTAAGACTTATCATTAGTAAAGGTGACGTTAATAAGAGGTAAGGGGGAGACCGTTCCATTGTTACCAATGGAATGATATAAGTCATCAAGTTATCTCTAGGTGATACAACTATAATTCAACTTGATTGCATAAAGGAATGTTACATATAATAGATAGGCATGATTCATCTAGTTATAATATAACTAAATGAATTGGGTAAAGATATTGACCATAAAGGAAATCTTCATATGACAGTTAAAACTTCAAGAATCCATCATAAATAAAAACTCATCTAATAGAAACTTCTTGATTATTATACCTCATCTCATCGGTGTAAGTATAAATACATCTCAAATCCATCACTATACTCATTATCAAAGAATCTCCATAATCATTTATACCTCATCTCATAGGTATAAATATAAATATAAATACATCTCAAATCCACTATTAAAACTCACTATAAAAGAATTTCCATAATTTATACATCATCTCATTGATATAAATATAAAATGCCTCAAATCCATCTTGATAGAACCCGGAAAGAGTTCAAAACATCATATTCGAAATCATCATAAAACAATGTATATAAATAAGCCATTTTCTTACATAAGGCTATAATAAAGCATCATCATCAAAACAGTGAAATCAAAACATCTAAACTTCATGGAAAACAACACGTGCATTTACATCTTGACTAGTACTAGTAATTTGGTACCATACTTCATGATGACTTGGGGTCACATAACATCATATTATCGTGAACATCGTGATTGACTAGTCGGAACATCTTGATGACACCCAGTCACAAATCCGAGTAAAAACATCATGGTGATTGGAGTCGGGTGATAACATTGTGAACAACATGGTGACTCCAATCGTACTCGGTCTAGTACTAGTAACATCTTGAATGTGTCTCAACTATTCGAATAGGAACCCAAAAGGCGTGAACGTATATCCCATACTATACGTTCTCCCTTAATGTTTTACTAATCGATAGTTGGTTCCACATTAGAAAACATCATAAAACATCAGAACCATCATAAAACTCACTCTGCCTCATCTCATTGGCGAGTTAATATAATACCATACTCCTCTCTTCTCATCGATGAGTAATGGTTCCATCGTGACTTGTCTCATTTCATCGACAAGTAAAAAATCATCATAACCATCTTAACTTCTTAAATCATCATAAACATCTTAACTTCAAGAATACTTCATAAATAGACTTACCTCGTATCATCGGCAAATGTAAATAAATCTCATAATGGTTTCTCATACACCATAATCCCCGAAAAGGGAAATATCATCTCAAGACTCACCTCATCTCATCAGCAAGTAAAACAACATCTTTAAGTGGTTCTCATCGATTTTTACTCCTATAATAGGAGATCTCGAACGTCTCAACTCGCCAAATATTGGCTACTCGGATAATTCCTATAATAGGAATTGAAAATCTTAAATATTAACTCAAGATACAATACTCAAGAGGTTTCGATCGTACAAGTCCGGAATTAACAGAAAAAGCAAACTCATGTGTCCCATACTACATGTTTTACTAAATCGTTTAATTCTCTTTCTCATACGTCCGAAAAGTGCAAAAACGTGTATCTTTATATAAAAAATATATTTTTGCTAAATCGGGTTTTGAAATAAATTTCAGAAAATATTTAAGAAATCAATTTTGAAAATCTCTTTATAATTTAGAAATATTAATTGTATCATGTTTTATATGAAATCATTTATAAGATATATTTCTTAGAACAAAAGCTAGAACATGAACACTTTTGAAAAAATAGTTTGAAAATACGTGCACATGTGCTCGGAATCACAACGAAAACATCACATAATGAATCATTAAAATCCATTAAAATCCAAATGAAGGATTCATGAAAATCCGGGCTTCTATATAGTAGAAGCAACTCAAAAATAATCAAAAGAATCATGGTTTGTCCCTTGAATAAGATAATACAATACTCAAAATCTATATTAAAATTTATCATCAAAGACTTGCTCGAACAATTTAAGAAAATAAATAATTCAATACTAGAGCATATATGATATAAAGCTCTCAATATTTGCACTAAAATGAGCATCAAAACCATGTTCGGAAAACATAAAAGAAAGCACCAAAAGCTGGTGCAACAATTCAAGATACACAGAAATAAACCTTGGCGTTTTACCCAGACCTGTGTTTTGTTTGTTCACTTTGCCTCTTTTAAGATCATAATTTGAGAAAACACAAAACATAAAAGTTGTAGACGACATCCTAATCTTTCCAGAAAATTAAAAATTACCAAATTCTGATAAGAAATGCAAAAGATATGGATAAAACAATTCTGAGATTTGAATTTCACAACTTCTGTCATTTTGTCTCGGGACAGCGACAAACAGTCTCATTTTTGGTCAAGATAACTCTGAAATTTTAGAAAACTCTAAACATAAAAATTAAAGGTGATTTCATTAGATTGAAGCCAGAAAAAAAATCATCAAAATCGGACTCAGGGATCAAAAGATACGGCCAAAACATTCTTAGGTAAATGATCATTGTCGCTGTCGTTTTGCTCTCGGGATAGCAACAAACAATCACATTTTTGACCAAGATAACTTCGAATTTTTAGAAAATATAAAACATGAAACTTTTAGTACAAAGTTTAATCTTTCTGAAACATCTAAGATTATCAAATTCGGTTCAGAGACAAAGAAGTTATGACAAATTTTGTTTCAGTTTCAACCATAGAGTAAATATTGCTTTTGCTCTCAGGTTAGCAGTAGAAAAATCAAATTTTGACATAGCTAACCTCAAAATTACAAAAATTATAAAACATGAAACTTGTAGTATAGGTTTTAAGCTTTCCGAAACATTCAAAATTATCAAAATCCGATCAAAAACGAAAAAGTTATGTCTAATTTCGTTTTAGCATCATGCACAGAGCAAATATAGGTTTTGCTCTCGGGTTAGCAGTAGAAAAATCAAATTTTAACATAGCTAACTTCACAATTACACAAAAATCAATACACTAACGTTGTAGTATACGATTTAGGCTTTCCGAAACATCCAAAATTACCAAAATCAGATCAAAAATGAGCAAGTTATGGCTAATTTTGTTTCAGCTTCAAAGATGGACAGAATTCAGTTTTTTTGGATTGAGCACAAAATATGATCAAAACTTGATTTTTATAGCTCCAAACATCCAATTTCACACTAAATATGAATAAGAAAGATTGTTTACAGCTAGCGTGAGTGAGATTACTCACCTTAGGGTTTGTTTGCAGCGAATTAAATGATTTTGCTTGCAAAGAAAAGAGCTTTGGCCTTGAATTAATAATTAGAAACTTGTAGAAGCTTCTTCTTATGTTTGTACCTTGAATTAAATCTTGAATTTGCAAGAGAATGAGTGAATTTTGATTTTTCTTCATATGGAGGCCATTATTTAGAACATTGAAGTTTTTAGAAGAAAGTGTTTTATTGAAGAAAAAAATAGCCAGAGAGAAATGAACGTATATCTCTTTGAACATCCTAGAAATTGGGTTTATGGGCACAAAATAACTCTATAAGCCCAATTCTCACACTTAGAAAAATATTTAGAGTAAATATGCATATGTGTTTTAGTAATTTACACATAACTTTTGCATAAAATTTCCAAATCACATGAAACAAGTTGCATTGTTCATGTTTTAATAAAGGGAACATGTTAGTGACATCAAAAATTTAATTTTCCAATTAAAAAATATTATTTTCCCCATATAACACAATTTTTTTAACAATATTCCCATTTTTAGTGAAAAATCACTATTTTCATCCATTTCAACCAAATAAAATTTATTTTTAATCCTAATGAAGTGTATTAAAATGTTTTAACATTTTTATAACATTAATACATCATTCAAACCTAATTACACTTCTAAATTTTATTTTCTTTATATTATTCCTTTTATTTTACAATAAAAGGAACCATCAGAATTATTTATTTTCAATCCGAATCCATAAATAAAGTTTTTCAATCTTTATTTCATTCATTTACATTTTTTTTTCAACCATCAAATGTTGAAATAGGCTTCCGATAAAATAATACGACTTATTTAAATTTCAAATCCCAAATTAAATTCATCAAGATATTGTTTATATAAAATAAACAATATAACCTCTCATTTTATTATCCAATTCATTTTCAAACACAATATTAAATTATAATTTGCATTATAATTTAATATTAACAGTAATCTCCAAAATCCCGGGTTGTTACAATTTTTGAAAGGATTTGGAAATGGAAATTATTATAGATTAGAAGTATTTGTAATTATTAGTGTAAATGGTTTTTCCACTTTGGGATATAAAGTGATTTGTTATGTTACCAAAGATTCGAGTAACCCACAATCTACAAAACGCATGGGAAAAGGAGGTGTAGATGTTCTGTAGCCTCGTTGTAGTCCATCGGAGTGGAGGGATGCACGATTCTATTATTTATTCGGAAGGTTAGACCCAGGGGCCTGGTTATGGCTGGAAACCTCCTGAGATTTGGTAGCATATTAGTTTTGTATGCTTATATGTAGGTATCATTTCAAAAAATGTAAAATGTTTTCAGATCCCGAAATAAAGGACTAGTTTGAATATAAAAGATATACATACACATACAGATATATATATATATATCAAAATTTTGAAATAAGAATTTGGGAATAAAGTCCAAAGAGATAATTGCTGTAAATTTAATTAGATTTTAAAAAATCCAAAATTGAAGATTAAGCCTAAGTGGGTAGTTTTGAGAATTGCATATTGTTTGTGCATCATAGGCTCCATGAGTCCTATTTGCGGTAGGAAAGCTACGTTGGCTTGATCCTATATCTAATTGGGTGCCCAATTAGATAGTGGTACGTATGCAATCATAAGTGTTAGTGATGCAGCCCCAATAATAACATAACATTTTTCTTTTTATTGTTAGCTATATATCGTGCATTGATGTATTTTTCTTGCTTATTATTTTTATTCCGCGTTTGACATTTTTACCGAGTTTGCATGAATGGTTATTGCTGTCTCTTTCATTGGAGTTGTGTAGTGGTAGATTTATTTGTATTTGTATTTGGTATGTATTTAAGCACATCTGTAGAATAAATGATTACTCTAATAACTTGTATAATTGAAAGTTGTATTCTATACATTTAGTAAGGTCGAATATTTACCAAATATTGAGCATTAAGTGGCAGTTTTCATTCGTAGTTTTAGAACGAATGAGTTTTTCGGTGATTTTCACTTGTCCGAAATTTCGGGTCGTCAGAGTAAAAACCATTAAATTTTTTTGGACCAAAGTTCTCTTAACCCACTCATATTACTTTCTCTTCCATTATCACTCAAACAATTCTTTTGAGCAAGCCAAATTCTCTCAATCCCTTTTATTCTTCAATTCTGTTAAATTTGTTCCTTTCCCAAAATACATTATCCTTTTCTTCTTCCTCCTTCAAAAAATTCACCTCCTCAATGTTCGCACCGATGCTTGCTCTAGTGCATCAAATTTCCAACCATCGTTGAAGGACTACTCATCACTAGATTCGGACAACTTCGTGAGTTTCCTGAACATGGTACCTTTGGAGATGAATACAAAGTTTTTCAAGACTGGATTGAACAACCACTGATGAAGACTGGCTCGAGATCTATGTAAATTTTTCCTCAAAACGGTTGCGCCTTAAACGACAATTCCAATCTCCAACCTTTGCTTCACACCTCTAACTTAATAAAGCTAATCTGAAAATAAAATTTATTTTGATTTTTTGATTAAATTGAGTTTGTGCAATGGAGTTTGTGGGTTGTTGCTTGAATACCACACATAACACTACAAAAAGTGTCTTTTATAGCGGCATATAGCCGCTAGTAATCACAACCATAGCGGTTTGATAAGCGCTATATATTGACATGTTATAAAAAACTGTTGAATATTTATAAAACAAAATATGCCGCTATGGTTGAGCTTAGTTTTATAACGCAAATTCGCTGCTATGGTACGTTAATTCAATAGCTCATTATAGCCGCTATAATACAGCTAAATCTCAACGGAACTGGAAATCTTTATAACACCATTTTTCCGCTCTAAAATATTTATTCAATAGCTCATTATAGCCGCTATAATACAGCTAAATCTCAATGGATTTGGAAATCATTATAACACCATTTTGCCGCTATAAAATATTTATTCAATAGCGGTCATTTCACGCTATTAAATCAACATGTTATAGTATTGATAAATTCTTTTACAGCTCATATATGCCGCTATAAAAATCGTAGATACACTTTTCAAGAGCTATGCCTATATATTACATTTTAATAATAGCAATCAAACTAAATCTTCATAAACGAATAAAGATTATAATCAACAAATATAACACAAGAGCATGCTCAGAAAGAAATGTGATATATTTTTCATTACAGTGTACAAACATTAAAGCAAGTGCATAACCATTGAATAAAACATAAGCCTGCAGCCAAGTTAACACCGAGAAACAGAAAATAATGTCAATTTAATAAGTGTACAAACATTACAGAGTGGAAACATATGATAACAAAAGACAACATAGTTCAAAGTTAACGTCTACAAGTACCAAATGCATCACTAAGAACTTGAATTGCTCAAAGCCTTGCATGTCTTCGGTCATTGGTCATCGGTAATACTTCCTTTTGCAATTCTGAGGTCCTAGTAGAAATTTCTCCCTGAATTAAAGTCAAAGTAACAACCATATATTCATATTCTAATAGTCGACAATTGCATGAACGTTTAAAAGGCTAAATCCTACAGCTTAGCAATTTTACAACCTGACACTTACAAGATATGCTAGTTCTTGAGAAATGCATGTAACATCACAGTCAACACTCAAAGATTCCTCCAAATGAAAAACTTCATCCTCATCTAAATATATATTGAAAACGACAACATCAAGCTTTGATATTTGGCAATGATGTCAAACTACTAAAGTTGAAAATTAGACAGTAGATTATTAGTCCACGCAGAGAGAGCACACACCTGAGAGTTCAATATCAGCTTTACTTGACCACTGAACTATGCTACTAAAAACATTACCCACTTAGGTTAATGATGGGGCGAAATCTGTAAACAATAACAAATTCAGAAAATGTAAATCCTAATATAATGAGTAATTTCTACAGCAACAAAATTAATCACTTGCATGTAGCTCCTGTAACTTCCAACATGAGAACTGCACGAGGTCTTTCAAAAGGATTGGGGAACAAAATTTCGTTTAACTGTAACCATATGGCAGTGTTAAAGCTAGAATATCGGGATTCTTCTGATACTTAACAAAAAGGAAAAAACAAATTACCTTTTTTGATGACTGAGCTAAAAGTGTAACAGGGGCTGAACCAAGTAACGCAGACACAGCTGCAGCAACTTCATTTTCAGATAATGTGCTGCCCTGATAACAAAAAATTACAAAACAATATTTCAATTTCTATATCGAGTTAGGAACCCCCAAAACATAAGCAATATTGCTAGTCATTCAAAATTAACAATACAAAACAGAATACCAATATTAACAAATTCTACTTCATTAACAGTAAGGAGGGTACTGTTTCAACAAGATCAAGATGTACTTTTTTGCATCAATACAAAATATAGTGTAACAGATTGAATTTCAACAAGGTAAAATCCTTTTTTAGGCTTCTTCTTCCTCCTTCCAAAAG
Source organism: Allium fistulosum (assembly GCA_030737815.1). Taxonomy (NCBI): domain Eukaryota; kingdom Viridiplantae; phylum Streptophyta; class Magnoliopsida; order Asparagales; family Amaryllidaceae; genus Allium; species Allium fistulosum. Next base: position 342,389,043 of record CM060903.1, on the reverse strand, counting down.
CAAAGATCTTAAATTCAACAAATCTACTGTCTTTCCTCTCTTATTCCCCATTTTAATTCTTATCCACATCCCACATACTAATTCTTCCTATGACATTACAAACTATAGGTTACCCCTAGACACATAACCTAAATTTAACTATAGCCTTCTACAATTGAATATACTTATCATCTAACATCGATGAGAAGCATATTTTAGACTAACTGCATAATTAAATAACAATTTTACACCAATTCGAGCATCGTGTTGTTGTGTCAAAATTTTAGGTTGGCCTAACGAATAAGGCTTTCACATAACAGATCTCCAAAGAAGCCATAAAACTTAATAATCTACCTGTCGTCAACATTTTTCGAGTTACTTCGAATAAACTTCTGTTTTGGACCATATCCATATGGGTCCTACATGCAATTAACATTTGTCTCATTTCAGGTATAAATTCAACCCCCTTCAGCTTGGAAAATATCGAATCATATTTAATTTTACTATTCCATTTCATCACGCAACTTGGTTTCTTCTTCTAATTTAAGATCGAGATCGGAGATGGAGAAGGCAATTAATAGACAGAAAGTGATTCTTCAGCATCTAAGCCCTGATTTGAAAAATGATTCTTTTATTCTGAAGGTATACGTTTTGTTTAGATGTTGTTGTTAATATTGTTATAATAAATATTAATTTGCATAAAAATTAGTTGAATTATTATTATTATTATCAACTTGTTTAATTTTTGTAAGCTTATTTAATTTTTATATAACTTAACAAACAAAGTTAATTTTTATAATTTTAGTTAATTTATTGTTGTTGTTATTGTCATACAAATTTAGTTAACTTTTATAAAATTTAGTTAACTTGGTTAATATTTCATAAGTTGTTATTATTATTATTATTATTGTTCAAAATTTAGTTAATTGTTATCAAACTTAATTAAATTTTAAAACTTAATTATGTTATTATTTTTAGTATCAACTTAGTTAATTTTTATATGCTTTTTTGGTTTTTATTAAACTTAATTAACGAAGTTAATTTTTATATTCTTAGTTAATTTTATTGTGATTATTATGATTATTTAAATTTTATTTTTATGGTTAGTTACTTTAACTAATCTTAGTTAATTTCATTATTATGATTATTTAACTAAGATTATAAAATTTTGTTTTAACTATTATGATTATTGGTGTTGTTATTGTCATTGTTATTATTAGTATTATTATTATAAACTTAGTTAATTTATTATTATTATTATATAAATTTGTTATTTTTTATGAAACTTAGTTAACTTGGTTAATATTTTATCATCATTATTACTATTACTATTACTATTAGTATTATTATAGACTTGGGTAATTTATTATTATTATTATTATATAAAACTTGGTTAATTTATTATTTTGATTTTGACTATTATTATATATATTTAGTTAATTTTTATAAAATTTAGTTAACTTGGTTAATATTTTATAATTTACTACTACTACTACTACTACTATACACTTAGTTAGTTTTTATAATAAACTTTGTTAATATTTTATTGTTATTATTATAAACTTATTTAATTTTTATAAATGTTACTTAGCAAACAAGGATAGTAACAGCTTCCCAAATCAAATTCATTTTATATTAGCAATTGATTATACTATGCAGCTCGTAATAGTAGAAAGTAAAAAACTAAATAATATTACCTCATTTGATACCACATCCTTTAAATCATCAGTTGCAAGAATGAAGTACTCAAGTGATCCATCAACCACCTCCTCCTACATTAGCAGAATAAAAGTTCTTTACTCACAGAAATTACTCGATAATAAGCAGTATATGCACTTCGATTGCAAAAATGTGCACAACTGAATAATCATTTGAGTGTCTTCTATTTGACAAATATGATTTCGAAAGGAAAGCAAACCATAGCATGACATAAACTTGTTAGTTTTCTTAATTAATTACTGTAGGTCCAGTTTCATTATAACAACTGGATTGCAAAGTGTTGGTATATGCAGACCTTCAACAATATATTCTCGAACCAGGCATGAAAACCTCATACAAATGATGTATAAAAGTTGACAGCTGCAATTTAGGAACAAAAATAAACATTGCTTTACTTACAAACAACGAACATTTTACTGATGTTGTAGGAAACAATCATTAATCCATATGTAGAAAAATTAGTGATTAAAAGCACCATATATAGTTTGCATATACGACGTCCTATGAAAAAACAAAAATGGGAAGTTTCCCTATATGGATATATAGTACTCCACACATGAAAAATTAGTGATTAAAAGCACCATATATAGTACTCCTACTCTCCCATATATAGTATCAAGCTAATCCTACAGTAATTCCATATATGGATATGACTCCAACTCTCCCAAATAATCATAGATTCAAAGCTCGGTCACCAGTTTAGTCAGGATTGCTTATAATGAAATTTATACCACCTCTGGTGCATGTTCTCCATTTAATTCTAATATTAATTTAGCTTGCATGCCACCAATGCAGGTAATACTGCATTTATATATATTTTTGAGCTAATAATCCAAATCCTTGAGAATTTTTATCTGCTGTGGTCTTAAGTTAGAGTAGGTGATCCTATTATGCATATAATATAGTACCTAAGTTGTATTTTACAGCTTCGAGATAGGTTTGGTTTCGTAGAGGTCCATGCTCAGGGTCAGTATGGTACTTACAGAATTATTAAAAAAAACATGAGTACTACATAAATGCGGTGCTTACATAATTAGTACGTGGAAATATGCTGCTCGGTTAATTCACCCTCATATTGGATGCTTCATCAATACTAACGCACATAAAAACTTTATATTTGAAGCTTTAAAATTTGTTGACCTTGCCTTTATTTTAGTTTACAGTAGTAGTAAGAAGCATCAGTGCAAAGGTCATTATCAAATTACCTCAATTGCAACTTGTTTGGAATTTAATGATTCAAACTTAACGAATGCAAAGCAAATATTCTCAATTGCAAGAGTAAAAACAGTTTAAAAAATTAAACTAAACATTAAGATGCAGTACGTTTGAAAGAAACTAATAAAGATTCACAAATATAAATAACCTTCTGGCTTCTGACTTAGAGCCCTTCTTGTTTAATTGGCCCAAATTTTTTGGGAGCCACTTCCACTTCAAGAGCACTGGTAAGTGGATGTAAATTGCAAATGAATACAGAGTAATCATCTGCAAACAAGAAAATACATATTAGTTTCGCTACATATTAAGAAAAAAATTAGGTTTTCCAACTGTTGGGATGTAACCTATTTTGTGATCATTTGTCTCTGAGGAGCTTTCCATTTTATTTACAAGAGAAACCTCCTCAGCGCTAAAGCTATTTGAAGACTGTATCAAAGATAACTACACTTGATGAAATAAGATAATGATACACTGAAATAACTCTATGTTGTTTAGCAGCAAAAGATGCACTAGTAACAAACGCAGAAAAGAAGGAAAGTGCAACTCAGAAAATAAAATGAACACTATTAGTGTAAATTTGGAACTTTAGAAATATAGGCTCATAACAATATGCAATATTATGCAATGAAGCTGAACTAGATTAAAAATATATATAGTGGCATGGCATGGCAACATCAACCATATAAATTAATTTGAAAGTAATTATTGCAAGGAAATAAACCTCGATAATTTTGTTCTCCACAATCGTCATTTATAATTGCAACATATTTCAGATCAAAAGGTTCTAAAGGTTTCATATACGACGTCATATGAAAATACGGTTACCAGTATATTGATCACATCCATTATCTATCAAGGAACAGAGGAATTAATGTACAGATCTAAAGGTTCAATTTTCGACTTAATTGCTTTATATTAATTAACATAAACCGTTCAAGTGCTAAAAGTCATTTTCAATTAAATGACCTTACTATATCTGCACAAATGATCATAATTAATTCAACTAATTATGATCATTTAAATTAGTTTCTACAAATAACTACTCCAGGTTCCGCATCATTTTGATAGTGATATCAACTTCACTCCTTAAAAATATAACATTTGTAAATAAAGAATTTTTGTTATTTATTTAACATTTATGTTGTATAAATAAATGGGAGACGAAGCGAGCTAAGTTTGGAAGGGAAAAATATTTTTTAGTTGCAGTTGTGGTAAAGTAAACTTTAGTTTCTTCTTCTGTATATCAGAAAATAATATTCATGGTTCAGCTTTTTTCATGTATATCCAATATCAGTCGACCACTATATTTCTCCAATTTGTTTTAAATAGCATTTGCATGAGTGCTTGACAAACCAAAAGAAGAACGCATTTGCAAGTTCTAAGCAGCCTAGTGCATATAAATAGTTTAGTTAATTTTTTTAATTATATAGACCGAGAGTTGATATATTATTTAACCTGTAATATATTAAGCATTTTAAGTAAACATCACTAAAGTAATTCAATGTAGATGCAACTAAAATGAGATAACTATACTTTAAGGCACAACTTTATGATTATATACTAATTTTCCTCTGCATTCTCATTAAGCAAGCATAATTTATAAAGAAAATGAAAAAGTATATCTGCATATATTTGTATGTATGCATGTGTGAACAAAGACTCACATACAGACAAGTGTGTGTAAATTGTAATGCTTCCTAATGTGCTAGTCAGTTTGGGCATCTTCCAGTTTGTTCAAACCTACTCTAGAATGTATGATGATACTTACAATGGATTAATTTAAGAAGGTCGAACATCGAAACTACATATCTAATAGTGTTGATTAGAAAATAATAAAAGAGAAGTTCACACATCATATGTAAATGTGATGTGAATAAAAGTATCTCCAAGGACTTCCCAAAGCCATCCCACTTGACAAGCAAACTGCAACATCATAACTAGAAGACTTAAAATGTTTGACAACTAATTGCAATATGATGTTTCCATTGCATTAAACTTATTTTTTTATGTTAAAAAGCTCATTCTCAGTCACTAAAAGTAATTGGATTGAGCAATTGATGATGACTCGATCTAATGCTGATTGGTAGCTTGTGAACTATAAAAAGAGAAAAAATGATGGTCAAACACAATTATAAGGAAGCATGTTACAAAAAACATATGTAACTAAACAAAGTTCAAAAAAAATAATAAGTGAATGCATTACAGTAAGGAGCGACTAAAAAAAGTTCAAAACTAATTTAAGGTTGTATTCGAAAAAAATTTGCTTTAGGTTGTACTCGAAAAATAGTTGAAAAATATATCGATTAAACTAATAATCAAATGTCTGAAGTGATTAACAATAAAAAAAGTGCCATCTTCATTCTTTAAAATAATAATCAAATGTCTATCTCAAAATCTTGGTCCTTGTTTCTGTTGATTACTCATACTACAACCAATCAGACAATCACTCACTATTTCTGCAACAAATATCCATTTAAATATATTGAAACACAATTATTATTTTTACCACTTTTCCTACTAAACCATTTAAGCAAGTCAAACAAAAATATCAATTCTAGTTATCTATTCGCATAGAAGCCATCTACAATAAATTACTAGACATTTTTTGGAAAAAAGAACATGCAAATCACAAACAAAAATATCAAACGAATATTTCCAGACTATGGTCGGAGACAAACAAAGAGCGAAATCATTTATAAGTTATCGTGTTTTATAATATACCTTTGAATATATGTTTCTGGATTTCGAATCTGGAAAATATTGATGAAGGGCGAAATTGAAGATCGGAGATTAGGGTTCCAGATGCCATCGAGTTGACTATTGAGGAGCAAACTATTGAAGTAGAGGAGAACGGCTGCGAAGATCCGAGATGGAGCGAGCAGTTTCGATTAGGGTTATTTCGTTGGAGACGAAAATTGTTAGTGTTATTTTGGGAGGGATATGAAAATGGTTAAGTATTTTTGGGAGGGAGATGAAACTGGTTAATTTTTTTTCTGGAGGGTAGAGGAAAATTTTAGAGCCAAAAGCGTTACACGTCACGTTACAAAACAAAATGAGTTAAAATACAAATGATTAAGTGTAAACAATAACGCTTTAGAATAATGCGTTATTAAATGACGTTATTAATAACATATTTTCTTGTAGTGATAAATTGAATTCAGTTTGTTCAAAAATAGAAATTAAAAAATTAGGTAAATTTCTTTTGTTTAGATTTAAAATTAGTAGTGTTCTTGAGCATGTTTGCTAAGGTTTAACCAAGCATTTAAGGTACTAAAGTTTTTTTAATTACTCAATGAACTTTCTAAATATAAACGCTTAACCTAGCACTTCTTTAACCCATGGCATATTTGAAACCTTAAATTAGATCTCAAATGCAAGATTTGAAGAAATCCAATCACCTACTCTGGTTCAAAGATAAACTAAAAGAATGTGAACAACTAGATTTAAGAATTTGATGGTCTATAGAAATCTTGTGCATTTTAGAAGCAAAGCCGCTGAACCGAGCTAATGTATCTAAATTTTCTTTTGATTTACCTGAAGTTCATATTTAAAATTGTACTGGATTTACCTAAAGTTTATTTTTGCACTAGATTAAAATTACACATACACATGAGAGCATAAGTATGAGATAGCAAAATGTTCGCAAGCAAGAAAGAATATATGCGGCATGACTGGTGATGGTGTGAACGACGCACCCACCCTCAAGAAAGCTGATGTGGGCATACCAACAACTAATGCCACCGACGTTGCTCGTAGCGCTTCTGATAGTGTTCTAACTGAACCCTATCTTAGCATAGTCATTAGTGAAGCAATCATTAACCATGCCTTTTTTTGAAGGATGAAGAACCACAAGGCAATTCATATCATCTTTTTAGTCCTTCATTTTGCATAAATTTTCTTGCTACAACTGTATTTATATGCAGTTTCTATCACCATCCACATAGTGGTAATTTTTTATGTAGTTAAATCATTTTCATCAATTGAATAGGTATTGTATATAACCCAAAGAGAAATTTGTAAATGGATATTGTGCTAATCAAAGATATTGGACCAAAGAAGTTGGATTATCATTTTGGTAAATATCAGATTATAGGGAGTTAGAAATTATAATGGTAAATTATATATTTTATGGTACATATTAACTTATTTATATTAAAAAACAATATCATAAAGTAATCAAAACTGGAGTCGAAACTGGAGAAAAACTTTCGATATTCCCAAAACAGAGCAAAATGTTCAAATATATCAAATTGAACGAAACCGGATCGGAAACCAAAATATCAAACTTTGATTCAACCTAGTATCTATAAATAATTTTGGTAGCTTTCTTTTCATGGGATGTGGATATACTTTGTTCTGTGTCAATAGTAGATGTTAATATATAAACCTTGATTGGCTTGATCAATCATATAATTTAGTCTACGTGATACATAATAGTTTAATAATTTGTTAGGTCTTACTGTTATATTGATGTTCTCTCCCTGCTTATGTTTTATATCATCATGGTGATCTACATATGCTAAATTTTATAGGTATTTGTATTGTTAATATATTAATTATAATCAATAAAGTGGGAATTTAACAATCTAACAAAACGTTAACCAGCTTATTAGTGAATGAGCTCATCACCAGCGCATTTTACATAAAAAAAATGGTGCTTTGCGGTTCTTTTCTTATTAATTTACAAATGGTCTATATTCATTAGCATACAAATGGAGCTCTGCGGCCAGCATTATAGAAGAGAATAAAATGAAAAGGAAATATAAAGTGAGAAGACTTGGAATGAGTTTGGTTGTTGTGGAAAAGTCTACAACTAACATGTCTTCATTATAAAAGCCTAGCCTAAAGCATGCAGAATTGGTACTGGTCTAGCAGAAGAATGGAACATGCTCTTAAGTATGCATATTGGTGAAGAAGTCAACTATTATGGAGGATACTAGGTGATGCAAGTGGGTAAGACTTTTGCAAACAAGTGATATGAACCTAAGATTATTAATTATTGACATAAGATCATGGAAGCCATCCGATCTATGCACGATTGGCAATTTGATTTGGAAGATTATACAGGGAGAGCATTCTGTGTAGTTTGAAGCTTAATTTTTCCCTTTGGAGCTGAGTTTTCTTATCCATGACAGTAGTCTGCATATTTGCAATCTCCAACCATGCATCCAATATTGCCATTAAAGATAAAGTAAAGCTGATTTTGTTGAGCAGTTGTGAATTATGTTATTTAAACTACCTGTGATGCATCTTCCCTTATGCGATTCATGGTATCTGATCTAGCATTTATGTATCTTCATTGAATCAAACAGTTATAAAACATACTGAACTTATACTCCACATCTCCAGCAGCTAAAACAAGAGATGATGCTCTTGTTGGCTTGATTGATGCACCTATTTTCTTTCTAAACAAATCCAGTCCAATAGTCAGAATATTTCCTACTTCTTTCTTATTACTGTTATTAAGTTTGTGATCAGAAGAACCATCTGGTCTAAGACTGAAAAAAAAGATCGTAGTGGAGTAGCTATTGCAGATCCACCATTAACTGTTGACATCGTTGGTTGTGGTAGGCTGGTAGCACACTGGCTAGTGGGTCCAGTGTCAATCTTCTTTTATATACAAGGCCACTCCTCTTATTTCCTCATCTTTACACCTCTACTTATTATGTATGTGAGAGGGGAATGTCCTTTTGTTTTATTTATTTTTCTACAGGTAGTGGATTGGTATGGTTCTAAATTAGGATCCGAATTTTTCTCATTATGTGGGACTTCTGGTTTCGAAGGCTCTTTGTGGTTGGTGATTTTTATTTAGTTCTCTCTTTTGGCTATGATCAGAATTATGTTCCTTCACACTATGATTGTGATTCAAGAGTTGTTCATTATTAATCCATGTTTGTTGCCCTACATCGTGACTTCCATCTTCTACTATCAAATGCACATCGTTTGCCACCTTATTATTTGGATACACCTTCTGTAATTTTGCATATGAGTTTTTATCAATAAATATGACAATATGGCTCCTTTTATTTGTCTAATAAGCAAGGGCAAATGCAAATGTATTCAACATTGGAGCCTATGCTTCGAATAGCTTATTTTCTATTAGACTAGCAAGATTACAATTTTTTGTTTGCATGCTTGTTTTTTTTTGCACACTTAATCATTGTATGTATTACAAGTTCTTATCGTTAGTGTGTGTACTCTTAATAAATCACTTATGAAATATTATGTACTAATAATAATTTGCACACTTAATCATTATATGTACTAATAATGGTTTGCACACTTAATCATTGTATGTATTATGAAATATTTAGCACATTAATCATTGTATGTATTACAAGTTTGTAGAAATTAACTTTTTTTATGATAATTATAATAAATAGTTTGAATAAATTAACTATGTTTTATAAAAATTAAATACATTTATAAAAATTAACAAGTTTATAATAATAATAATAGTAATATTAATATTGATAAACTAAGTTTGATAAAAATTAACTAAGATAATAATAATAATAAATAATAATAAACAATAGTTTGAATAAATTTACTAAGTTTTATGAAAATTAAATATGTTTATAAAAATTAACTAAGTATCATAAAAAATTAACAAGTTTATATCAACAACAACAACAATAATAAACTAAGTTTAATAAAAATTAACTAAGTTTATAATAATAATAATAATAATAATAATAAATAGTTTGAATAAATTAACTAAGTTTAATAAAAAATAAATACGTTTATAAAAATTAACTAAATATTATAAAAATTAAAAATTTTATAATAATAATAAACTAATTTTATAATAATAATAATAATAATAAACTATGGTTTGATCAAAATTAACTAAGTTTATAATAATAATAAATTAACTAAGTCAACAAAGTTTTATAATTAATAACAACAACAATAATAACCATTATGTTTATTATAATTAACTAAGTTAACTAAGTTTTATAAAAATTAAATAAGTTAATAAAAATAAACTAAGTTTATTATTATAATAATAATAAATTAACTAATTTTACGGTTGAGGAAATACGATTCTATTGTTGATTTATCAGAACTAGATAATCCTTTTACGGTTGAGGAAATCAAAACAGCTATTAATGATTTGCCTTGTGATAAATCCCCGGGTCCTGATGGGTTTCCTATTTTATTTTATAAAACGTTTTGGGACGTTCTTAAATTGGATTTAGTCAATTTGTTTAATGATTTTTATAATTGTAAGTTGCAATTAGGGAGATTTAACTATGCTAATGTTATTCTGCTACATAAAAAAGTAGGAGCTAAAAATCTAAAAGATTTTAGACCTATATCCTTGATTAACTGTTCAGTCAAAATCATCTCCAAAGTTCTTCCGAATAGGCTTAGTTTTAGAATTAATGACCTTATTGACTGTTCTCAATCGGCCTTTGTTAGAGAGAGAAATATCACGGATGGAGTGGCTGTTGTCCAAGAATATATCAATCACTATTGTAAGAATAACATAACTTGTTCTATTTTAAAATTGGATTTTGCTAAAGCTTTTGATTCCGTAGATTGGGATTTTCTTGTAGACATCTTTCACGCTAGAGGTTTTGGTCCTAAGTGGATCAGTTGGATTAAGATTTTGCTTAAAACAGGTAACTCTAGTATTATGGTTAACGGTATATTAGGTAATAAAATTCAATCTAAAAGAGGGTTAAGGCAAGGGGATCCTTTATCTCCTTTATTATTCAACTTGGCTGCTGATGTTTTTGCTAGGATTATTAAAAGAGCAGTGGGTAAGGGGGTTCTAGGACAAGTAGGTAATGACATTTCGCGTAATGGTATTTCGATACTCCAATTTGCTGATGATACTCTGCTTTTCTCTTCCCATTTACCTAGACACATTATCACCCTCAAGTTTATCTTATATAGTTTCGAACTTCTATCAGGATTAAAAATTAATTTTGACAAAAGTTCTGTTTTAGTTTTAAATGATTTTGAAAAAGTTGAAAATTTAGTTGCTAATACTTTAAATTGCAAAACAATGGACTTTCCTTTTGATTATTTAGGCTTTGTAATTAGACCTACCAAACTCAAACATGATGATTGGCTCATAATTATTGACAAAATTAAAAACAAGATCTCTAACTGGAATGGTAGATTTTTATCTAGAGCAGGTAGACTTATCTTAATAAATTCTGTATTATCAGCCCTTCCGATTTATTGGATGTCAATGCATCTATTCCCAGATTGGGTTATTAACAAAATTGATAAAATTAGAAGAAATTTTTTATGGAGTGAGGATAATCATAATAATAGTATAAAATGTTTAGTTAATTGGGAAACTGTATGTAAAGCTAAAAAGGAAGGTGGCCTAGGAGTTATTAATTTACGTAATATGAATTTATCTTTATTAGGAAAATGGTTATGGAAATTTAAGGATAATAACGATAACGCTATTTGGAAAGAGATCATTTCTAAATATTATTATAATGGTAATAGTAATTTATATCAAATGGTTTCTCCTGTTACTCATAATATTTCTTGTTTTTGGAAAAACATTTTGAAATGTAATGAGATTTTTAACTTAGGTATTAATACGTTAGTACACTCTGGTAATTGTACTTCTTTCTGGCATGACCGCTGGATTTCAGTCTTACCTCTTAAGTTGGAATTTAAAGAGCTTTACGATATCTGTAATTTTAAGTTTGCTCTAATAAATGAAGTTTACTCTTCTGACATTGATCCTCTTTGGAATTTTAGTTTTAATAGTATTTTAGAAGGACCAACCCTTAGGCAACTTTCCTTGCTTTATGCTAGATTAAATCTTTATAATATAGATAATTATAATGATATTATTAGTTGGGAATGGGATAAGAGTAAAAAATATACTTCTAATTCTTTTTACAGAGTTATTAATTTTTCGGGCACAATTAATAACTCTTTTAAATTTATTTGGAAATCTAATGCTCCTCCTAAATCTAAAATTCATATGTGGCTTATTTTGCACGGTAAACTTAATACAATAGAATTTTTAAAGAGAAAATACATTCAAAATGATAACAATTGTTATTTTTGTAATTTGCATCTTGAAGATATTAAACACATTTACTATGATTGTATGTATTCGTATTATATTCTTAATAACACTCTTAATATTTTTAACTTTAATATAAATTCCAAAATTTCGGATTGTGATTTTTATTGGAATAATTTTAGATTTCGGTTCAATAAGAATAATAGATTCTTACTTGACACTTTATTTATTATTATTAGTTGGTATATTTGGTTTGAAAGAAATCAAAGAATTTTTAATAATAATAGTAGTAATGTTAATAAATTGATTTTTATAACGTCTTCATTTTGTTTTAATTGGATTTCTAATCCCAAATATAATTAGCTAATAATAATCGTTTTAAAGAGTATGTTAACAAGGTTAGTTATAATATAAATTCTTTCAAACAAAAAAATAATATATTTAATACCCACATTATTAGTACAAACATTATTTCAAACTTAAATGAAGATTTCACCGTTAATCATAACTTACTTATGATTAATGGTTCATAAGATTTTTTTTATATAGCTTAGCTATTCCTATGATATTTGTTGTCATTTTTAGTTCTAGTATACTTGTAATTCAATTCTTTAATATTGGTCTATCTATCTTATAATACATATATATGTATATAATTTACTTAAATATACATATATATGTATTATTCTAATTTTTTTTCTTAGTAACATTTCAGATTCAGGTATGGGTTATAGGGTGTCAGATTCTTCTTGCAGGTTTTCATGTCTTCAGATAGCTGGGTTTTGGATTATTGCGAGGTCATCAGAGTTGAGTCTTCCTCTCAGAGTCCCTTGCGGTTTTCTTCTTGGAGATTCAGTTGCATGGTTTGGATTATTGCGAGGTCATCAGAGTTGAGTCTTCCTCTCAGAGTCTCTTGCGGTTTTCTTCTCGGAGATTCAGTTGCATGGTTTTTTCTTTTCTAGTTTTGTGATGTATTCAACATCTTTGGGATTATCTTTAGTTTTTGGTACTTCTAACATCTTAATATCGGGTGGTGGCCATGCCGGAACTCGATATTAGGTGAGATGGGTGGTGGCCTTGCCGGAACTCATCTTAAGGGTACCTGTTTTGTTGTTTTTTTCTTCGTTAACTCGTTATTTGCTTTTGCTACCTGCCAGGCATGTTGGCAGCGGCTTTTTTCATTGTGTTATATATATAGTTTCATGTGTGCTCTCCTCTATTTATAGAGGTTCACACATTTCTCTCAAAAAAATAAATTAACTAATTTTGCAATAATAATAATAAATTAACTAAGTTTACGAAAAATTCATAAGTTTGAGATAATTTATAAAAATTAACTAGGTTAATGAAGTTTAAGTTTGAGATAATTTATAAGTTTAAGTTAATTATAATATAAGTTATGATATTTTAAGTTTTAGCAATTGAGGTAATTTATAAATTTGAGTTAATATAAATAAAGTTATAAATAAGTTAACCAAGTTTTTATAAAATTCTAGTAATTTTTATAAAAATTAACTAAATTATATATAATTTGACTAAGTTTTGTAAAAATTAAATAAATTTGTACAAATAATTAAGTTTTATTATAATTTAACTAAGTTAACTAAGTTCTATAAAAATTAAATAAGTTTATTATAAAAATTAACCAAGTTTTATAAAAAATTAACTATGGTAACTAAGTCTTGTTAAAATTATTTAAATTTAATAGAAGTTTAACTAAGGATATTTGACATATCTTAAATGTGTAAAACACTTTCATAATCATTTGTTGATTGTAAAACTTCTCTACAGATAATTAGTTTTTTCAAGGTAAAGACTAGCTACAACAAAGAAATACGAGTAATCAATTAATGAAGATAGCTCTAATTGTTATGTATATTATAACATTTTGTTAGTACTAGTTTTGTAAACTTGTTTATGAATCGTTATGGATTTTATATGAATTTGTTCATTCTATTGGAAAACTGTTATCGAAATGGTTATGGATATCATATTTGATTATGTGATTAAAATTTTGTTTCAATTGTTTGAATATGATGATTTTATAATTGATTGATTAAATATGGTTTGAATATCATGATTATGCAATTGATTGCTGGTTTTAATATGAGTATCATGTGAGTGATTGCTGGATATGACACAAGCCAATAACATGAAATGGTAGCGTGAAAAGCATGCTGTAAAACCGTCAACAAGTTTTAGTAGCATTTTAAAATGCAAATGGAAATAAATATAGACAGCTGCAAAAATATATCATAGCAAGATAACATGCTGTGAAAAATGTATAGTAGCAAAAAAAATGGCTACAAAAAACCAAAGAAGGATGAAAGTAAAAACACTACTAAAAATGTTAACTGTGGTAGCTGGTGATGTGCTACAAAAATCAAGTTTTGTAGCCTTTCTAAAATGCTACATTATGTCAAGTTTTGGTAGTAGTTTTTACAACTCTACAAAATGTTTCATACTTTTAGTAGCATGTCGTATTACGGCGCTTACCGTACAAAATGTTTCAGACTTTTAGTAGCATGTTGTATTGCAGCGCTTACCGAAACGCTTTTTAACGCTACGAAAGGCCATTTCTGGTGTAGTGCCTATACATATGTGTGTGCATCTCTTTGTGTGTGTGTGTTTTTTTTGCGTGTGTATAAAACAAGTGTTATATATATATAAAATAATGTTTGTATAATATAAATGTCTATATCTATATGCATATATTTTATTTATGTACAATTGAAATTATGAGGTAAAGTAATTGTAGATATTGTTATAATAATTTTGAATAGAAATATAAATTCAAACTTCAAATTTTAGATCTGGATCTGTGTAATAAAATATCTAGATATTTCAAATTCAATTCAAAATATTAACTTTAAATAACCGTATATATATTATGTATATTTCGAAATGAATTTTTTAAATTCATATACATATATTATATATATGTATGTATTAAATTGGTATTTGGAAAAATGCATATATAATAACTATAATATAAAAAATAAGTTTTAATATGAGTAAATTATTAAATAATATATGTGTATATATATATATATGGTTTTTATAATATTAATAATTTTTATTTAAATTACAAGTAGCTTTCGGTTTTAAAAAGTTTTTTTTAACAAAGATTTATGTACGGAAATGTAAATTTATGTTTTTTTTCCTTTGAAAAACTATTTCAATACATATACATAATTTTATTAAACATTTATATGTATATTTTATAATAGGTATATGTATATTTAGAATATATAAATTAAGTATAATATGTAAAATAAATTATATGTATAATATGTTTGGTTATGTATAATATGTAAAATACTCCTTCAAAAAAATGTATAATATGTAAAATAAATTATATGTATAATATGTATGGTTATATATATATACGATTTTTAAAAACTTCAATGCATTTAAATTAATAGGATAAAAATATGTGTATGTTATATACTTATGTATGTATTTTGAAATCAATTTTTTATTTAATTTTTTTAACATTATTTAAATTTAATTTTTTTAAATTTGTAATCATGAATTATATTATATATATATATATATATAATTTTTTTAAATATACACACATATATTATCGTCCAATGTAAAAAGCACAGACATATGTGATTCGTGATGATTCATATGAAGTTTAAGCATATAATGACATACAAATATATATATATATATATATATATATATATATAATCTACCTAGTCTAAGCCTAGATGAAACATCTTGAAAGTTGAATCGAAGAACTCCTTGGATCAGTGTCCAGAGTCCAAAAAGAGCTACTAATGTGAATGCATCAACCACCAATTTTCTATTTGTATTTAAATTGTGTTTTAAATGCTTAAAAAATAAGAGACGGAGCTCAAGAAGAGGCTGGATATGACTGATCTAAAAGGAGAAAAAATTAAAGTGAAGAGAAAGTGGAGTTTGAGATGTATAAATAGTGTAGATCTAAGAGCAAAAAGGGAATCCAGATCCATTTTTTCTCTTACTGTTTCATCTTAATTTGAATCAATATTCAACCCTTAGAACTTCCTACAGTTGTCATCCAAAATATGCTTCTATTTGGTCCTTTTATCTACTTCAAGCCCGATCAAATAAATGCAATTAAATCTAATTCAAATGCACATCGATATTATGCATGTCTATAACTATTATACACATACTTATTTAATATTGATCAACATAGTTTAAATAAAATTTAATAATTAACATTTCATAAATATTAATTATTTTAATTCATTTATAATAATTATAATTAATTAAATCAGGTAGTAGTAGGAATATTCAACGTTTTTGTTGTTTGACTCTTAGGTGTAAATTCAATCAGGAGTTAATATTGAACGATTAAAATATTAACATTCACGCATCACATTAGTAAGCGGTGTGACATTTTTGCCAAATGTATTGCTTACATAGCTTAGGTAAAATCTAATTTTACTTATTTTAAGTATTACCCGTTAGTGATAATTATTTACATTAATTACCTTCGTCAAAACTCTATCACATTAGGACTTATGGAACTTGACAATAGTCGGTATTCTAATATTGCTCATATTCAACTTTATAATACAAACACAAAGTCTTTGGTTCAATAATAATAATTATTATTAACTGAACTGCTTTGCCCAGAGACTTTGAATTTGAGTTGACCTCAGTTGACCATGCTGCTAACCTATAACCGAGGAGACGAATTCTCTCTTAAATAGTGTCTCACTTCCAATGCTTCCACTTGACCTAACTATAACCATTTGATGGACACCGTACCATAATTTAACTATAATCAAAACAGAGTTTCCATACTAAAGCTCAACGGTATTTTCAAGTCGAGGGAATTATGTAATATTGTCACGCAGATATTTTCTATTTGACCTTGGTTGTATTAACTAATAGAAAGCTACATAGTGAGTCATTTCATAATTATCCAATAACTACCAGTACGTAATTGTCTTTTGTTCCCCCAAAAACCATGAGTAATACAATGTCCAATACTTGGAGAGCGTTGCGTACTGTAGTCTCAATGGATGTATCAATATCCAATCTCGATACATCTTGACTAGGAATATTTAAAATGGTATATTTATTTTGTTATGATAAATCACTCATGATTACAACACATTGTAACCACTATCATAAAACATACCGTTTATGGATATTCTATTATTATTACTTTTAATCAAGTTAATTAATTAATATACGACACGTTATATCAAGTATACAAAAGAAAGAAAACATATTTTTATTTCAAACAAGATTGATTATTGAGTTAGATATATGTAACAATTACACAATTTCTCCTAGGGCATACCCCTAACTTTTTCAATAAAATGCTAAACTATTACATAATTAATCCTAATGTGATTCCACCTCAAAACAACAGACATATATGATAATTCTAATCAACAATTACTACAAACGTCACAACAATCCAAAATGGTGTATTCACACCTATTATTTCCTCTTAAATAGAAATTTGTCTTTTTACTATTCATTAAAAAAACTTGCAACTTTATTATCTCAAAACAATAATATTTTCTCAAAACTGTAATATAATTGAAAAATCATTTATTATTCATTTTTACTTTAAATATCTCGAAATATCATTATTCAATTAAATATAGTAATTTATGTAAACTACTTTAAAAAAATATTATTACTTTACGCCAAATAATAATATTTATTTAAATTATCTTATTTTCTTTTACAATCACTTTATTACTATTTAAGTTAAATAATAATGATATTATTTATTAAATCTCAATAACCCTTTCTGATGTTATTCATCTCAAAAATAGAAATAATTTAACCTTAAATATTTTTGGAATTCCTAATGTAAGTGTAAATGAAATACACTTGTCCCACATCGCTAAAACTAAAAAACAAAGCAAAGTATATAAATATCTTTCTCATGAGGAGGTTGGGGCCCTTGGGGCTCCCAAATGTGTGCTTTGTTGTGAGGAGGGAAGTTATGCTTCATCACACGCGCACGCTGCCATCGCCGTCCGTCCGACCGAACCGGGCCGGGCTCGGGCTCGGGTTTGGGTCTAACATGATCCTATTTAAAACTGAGCCGGATATTTTATAAAACAATATTAGGCTGTGCAAACGGGTGCATATCTGTTGTGAGGATGCGGACATGGTTTTTTGACTGAGGAGGTGCGACTTCCGAAAGCGGGTGCGGGTTTTTTGGCGAACAAATGCATCCATTAGCAGACGGAAGCGGGTACAACCCGATAGACGCGAGCGGGTGCGACTTATGGCAGCAAAGGGTGCGGCCCGTTAACGAACAGCAGCAATGAAAGGCAACGGGTGCAACCCGTCAGGCGGACGCGGCTGTTCGAAGGGGTGCAGACGAAAATATGAATAGGGGGAATACTGATTGAATTCTCAATCGAATTCAATTCGGGTTTTTCTTTTGCTTCTCTCTCCTACTGCTGTCTTAATTATTAATCACAGAGTGACATACTCACCACAATCTCGAGCAGCTTACGTCTGTTGTATCTTAGGATAATTTTTGAAATAAAATTCTTAAGGAAATTGTTACGACAAGCCTCAGACGGAATTTCCTTAGTTAACCAGTCAGGTTCTAGTCTATTTGTATATTCTTATACATCATTCTTTTACCTTTCCGGTTTCTACATTGTGCGATTTTTCACAATAGTATAACGTTGTTGTTGTAATTTAACTACAACATACCTATTGCTTAAATTAGCTAATACAGACTTCCAGAGTAGTGGAAATCTGATTGATAAACTTGTGAGGCGAGTTTATAATTGATTATTCTCTGTTTTGGTATATTAGACGTATAACATCTTAAGAATTTTACTGTTTTCACTAAAACAGAGATGGCAACAGTAGAGCTCTCAACAAAGGCTACTACACACAACAGGCCCGATCCTTTTAAAGGAGATGGTGACGACTTTCTAACATGGCAGAATCAGATGTTATTTTATCTCACAACACTCGGTTTACAACGGTATCTCGATGAGGAGGAACCGATTCCTGCACCAGGCAAGGAATCAAATGTTGATACGTGGAAGTATTCCGATTTTCTATGCAGAAACTATATTCTGAATTGTCTCGACAAGGTGCTATACAAAGTATATCAACCTCTAAAGACAGCAAAAGCACTCTGGAATGCACTTGCCACAAAGTACAAGACGCAGAATATCAGTCTTAAGAAATTCATTGTGGACAAATTCATGGACTACAAGATGGTTGACTCCAAAACCGATGACTGATCAACTGCATGAACTGCAAATCATCATTCATGAACTCGAAGCGGAAGGTCATAAGGTTGGAGAATTGTTTTTGGTTGAAGCCATCATGGGAAAACTGCCACCGTCATGGAGAGACTATCGCAACTATTAAAGCATAAAAAGAAAGAGATTTCTTTGCAGTACCTCATCGTATGATTAAAGATTGAGGCAGATAACCGCGGAATTACCAAACAAAGCAAGGATGCGTTGGTAATAGAAGGGTCGAAGAACAAGAATAAAGGCCACTTCAACAAAAAGAAGAACTTCTCAAAGAAGAGGAAAGCTCCTAAAAACAAACCCAAAGATAATAAAACCAAGAAGTTTAATGGCGAATGTTGGGTTTGTGGAAAAATGGGACATGCCACTAGAGATTGCAGACACAAGAAGGAACGCAACTCAGAGGCAAATATAATTGACAACATGGAAGTGGACGAGTCCAACTTTTTAGCAGTTATATCTGAATGTAATTTGGTTCAGAATCCTAACCAATGGTGGCTGGACACAGGAGCTACTCGTCATGTCTGCTCTGATAAATCCATGTTTTCTACATATCAGAAATTCGATCAGAAAGAAAAACTCTACATGAGTAATTCTGTTGTTTCCATGATCGAAGGCAGTGGCACAGTAATCCTCAAGTTTACTTCTGGAAAAACTGTCAAGTTGAATGACGTGCTCCACGTTCCAGACATACGCAAGAATCTGATATCTGGCTCAGTACTACCAAAGAAAGGATTCAAAATGGTGTTCGATTCAGACAAGATGGTTCTATCCAAAGCTGGAATGTATAACGGTAGGGGATATTTATGTGATGGCCTATTTAAGGCAAATGTAGCCGTTATCGGCAATAAAACTATGTATTATGATTGCGTTATTAATAAAATTGAAGTTTCTTACTTGCTTGAGCATGAAATTTTACTATGGCATGATAGATTGGGACACATAAATTTCCAAAAAATGAAAACATTATCAAACTTGGGATTAATTCCGAAATTCCAAGTAGATAAGAACTACAAATGTGAGACATGTGTAGAAGCAAAAATGGTTAAAAAACCATTTCAATCTGTTGATAGAAGCACCGAACCACTAGGTTTGGTTCATACAGATTTATGTGATTTTAAATCGTTACCTACAAGAGGTGGGAAAAAGTACTTTATCACGTTTATTGACGATTATACGCGATATTGTTATGTCTATATTTTGAATAGTAAAGATGAAGCAATTACATCATTTATAAAGTACAAGGCCGAGGTAGAAATTCAGTTAAATAAAAAGATCAAGATATTGAGATCTGATCGAGGTGGAGAATATGAATCACCATTTGAATAGTTCTGTGCCGAAAATGGTATAATCATCAAACGACAGCTCCATATTCACCACAACAAAATGGTGTAGCCGAAAGGAAGAACAGAACATTCAAAGACATGATTAATGCCATGCTTTTAACCTTTGGTCTACTGACGAACTTGTGGGGGAAGCCTTAAATATGTCTAATCACATATTAAACAAAGTCCCTCACAATAAAACATGAACAATTCCATATGAGTTATGGAAAGGACACAAACTAAGTTTTAAATGCCTTAAAGTGTAGGGGTGCTTGGCAAAAGTTCCAGTTCCGCCTCCCAAGAAAATCAAACTTGACCAAAAATAGTAGATTATTATTATCTAGGGCCAGCCCCAAATAGTAGTGCCTACAGATTTTTGGTATTCAAGTCTGATATAGCTGATGTTCATGTAAATACAATCATGGAATTAAGAGATGCCTCGTTCTTTGAAGATGTGTTCCCACATAAAAGAAATGATGGAAACGTTGTCCCAAAGAGGACAAGAGATAACAGAGATGAGACATATGAAGATGAAACTCGTCAGGACAAAGATGAAGTTGAACCAAGAAGAAGCGTAAGGGCAAGAACTTCCAAGACATTTGGTTCAGATTTTTTAACTTATATGCTAGAACATGAACCTCAAACGTACAAGGAAGCAGTGTCATCTTATGAATCTTCATGTTGGAAAGAAGCAATCCAAAGTGAGATTGATTCAATTCTAAGTAATAAAACTTGGGAAATAGTTGATATTCCACCTGGAATAAAACCAATTGGCTGCAAATTGATTTTTAAGAAGAAAAGGAAACCAGATGGCTCTATTGATAAATATAAAGCCAGATTAGTAGCCAAAGGATGGATATAGTCAAAAAGAAGGTGTAGATTTCTTTGATACCTATTCACCGGTTACACGAATAACCTCTATAAGAATGTTAATAGCAATTGCATCCATATATAATCTAGAGATTCATCAGATGGATGTAAAAACAGCATTCTTAAATGGAGATCTCGATGAGGAGATTTACATGGAGCAAGCTGAGGGTTTTATTTCCAAAGGAAATGAAAACAAAGTATGTCGGTTAGTAAAATCACTATACGGACTCAAACAAGCTCCAAAACAATGGCACGAAAAATTTGATAGTGTCATGATGAAAAATGGTTTTCGTATAAATGAATGTGATAAATGTGTTTATTACAAACAAGTTGGACAATCATATGTTATGATTTGTTTATATGTAGATGATATGCTAATCTTTGGTCCTAACACTAAAGTAATAGAGACCATAAAGAAGATGTTAATCAACAATTTTGATATGAAAGACTTAGGAGTTGCAGACGTTATTTTGGGAATCAAAATAATCAGATCACCTACAGGAATTGAATTGTCTCAGTCACACTATGTAGACAAAGTGATTGAAAAATTCCAAGACTATGGAATTAAAGGAGTGAGAACACCTTTTAATCCATTAGAAGTACTGCATAAAAACACTAATGAGAGTGTAATGCAACTGGAATACTCTCGTGTAATAGGATGCTTAATGTATCTCATGAATTGCACTAGATCATATATCGCTTACGCGGTAAGTCGACTAAGCAGATATACAAGTAACCCAGGGAAGGAACACTGGAAAGCACTAATGAGAGTGTTGGGATATTTAAAGAATACCACTAATTTTTCTTTACATTATGGAAAATATCCTGCGGTCTTAGAAGGATATAACGATGCAAACTGGATCGCAGATTCAGAGGAATCAAAATCCACAAGTGGTTATGTCTTTACCCTTGCAGGAGCAGCAGTGTCATGGAAATATACTAAACAAATATGCATAGCTCGATCCACTATGGAATCTGAGTTTATCGCATTAGATAAAGCAAGCAAAGAAGCAGAATGGCTTCGTCAATTCTTAGAAGATATTCCATTTTGGCCCAAACCTGTAACGGCCATATGTATTCACTGCGATAATCAAGCAGCACTAAGTAGAGCGAAAAACTTTGTGTATAATGGCAAATCACGACATATTCGTCATCGCCATAACACAGTTAGGCAGTTACTCTCTAATGGAACTATTTCCATTGATTATGTGAGAACAAATGATAACCTAGCGGATCCATTTACTAAAGGTTTATCAAGAGAAAAAATTGACTACGCATCGAGGGGAATGGGTTTAAAAGCCTAAACCAACAAGAGTTACCTTATACGGAAACCTATCCTAGCAACTGGAGATCCCACGGACTAGGATCAATAGGCAAACCAGTTATGAGTAACTCAAGAAGCAATGCATTTGTTTGGACTTAGTCCGACTCCATTCCTATGGTGCAAAATATAATGCATGCCTACAGAAGTAGTTAAAGGTTAAAACTATGTTTTTTAATGATGACCATATCTTGGAAATAACAAGTGGGGTATATGTAGGATACTCTTAATGGTTACGATCACCTATGTTAGTGTGAGCTGGGTCGGCTCTATGAGAATATTAAAGGCTTAAATTCTCTATAACACTCACAGAACCAAAATGTGCTCAGGACCAAAATGAACTCAACCAAGAGATTGGATGAGAAGGGAATCAATGCTTCATAAAGCTTATTGTCTGGATATAAAATAAAGGCCGACGGTTCAAGATGAAATAATTCATCGATTAGCCAAGTAGATCCGATAAGTTTTAACTAGGGAAAGTTCAAAGTGAAATATCTACTTATCCACGATAAAGCATTATTCCATATGTACTATGATATTTCGCTTTGTGTGGGGGACAAAGTATATTATCATTTATGTGGGGGATTGTTGGAATTCCTAATGTAAGTGTAAATGAAATACACTTGTCCCACATCGCCAAAACTAAAAAACAAAGCTAAGTATATAAATAGCTTTTTCATGAGGAGGTTGGGGCCTTGGGGCTCCCAAATGTGTGCTTTGTTGTGAGGAGGGAAGTCATGCTTCATCACATGCGCGCGCCGCAGCCGCCGTCCGTCCGACCGAACCGGGCCGGGCTCGGGCTCGGGTTTGGGTCTAACATGATCCTATTTAAAAATAGGCCGGATTTTTTATAAAACAATATCAGGCTGTGCAAATGGGTGCAGATCTGTTGTGAGGATGCGAACACGGTTTTTTGACTGAGGAGGTGTGACTTCCGAAAGCGGGCGCGGGTTTTTTGGCGAACAGATGCATCCATTAGCAGACGGAAGCGGGTACAACCCGATAGACGCAAGCGGGTGCGACTTATGGAAGCAACGGGTGTGGCCCCATTAACGAACAGCAGCAATGAAAGGCAACGGGTGCAACCCGTCAGGCGGACGCGGCTGTTCGAGGGGGTGCAGACGAAAATATAATAGGGGGAATACTGATCACATTCTCAATCGAATTCAATTCGGGTTTTTCTTCTGCTTCTCTCTCCTACCGCTGTCTTAATTATTAATCACAGAGTGACATACTCACCACAATCTCGAGCTGCTTACGTCTATTGTATCTTGGAAGAATTTTTGAAATAAAATTCTTAAGGAAATTGTTACGACAATCCTCAGACGGAATTTCCTTAGTTAACCAGTCAGGTTCTAGTCTATTTGTATATTCTTATACATCATTCTTTTACCTTTCCGGTTTCTACGTTGTGCTATTTTTCACAATAGTATAACGTTGTTGTTGTAATTTTACTACGACATACCTATTGCTTAAATTAGCTAATACAGACTTCCAGAGTAGTGGAAATCTGATTGATAAACTTGTGAGACGAGTTTATAATTGATTATTCTCTGTTTTGGTATATTAGACGTATAACATACTTATAAAAGTCTTTTGACTATCCTCCAAATAAAAACCAAAAAACGAAAATAGGAAAAATAGTTTTAGGACAAACTTCTTCTTTTCTTACCTTCAGCACACTTTTTAATGGGAAGGATAGACATTTGTTCAAAATATAACAGACATCCAAAAATTTTGTTTCAAAACATTTTAAATTAGGACTTCCATCTTTTCACGTGACTAACCTAGGGCTTTCGTTTTTTCATGTGACTAACCTAAACGACGGAGGAGTGAGTCTCGTCTGTAGTGCAGCAACTCTTGACGATGGTGGTAGTGTCAAGCTTGACGGTGACGATGATGGAGAGAGGTGCGATGGGTTTATTGATGATGGAAAGAGGAGGTGATGATAGATACCTGCATGAAGATGATTGAAGCACTAATGTGTTGCAACAACAATGAGGAAATGACATTTTATATTATTAGATCTAGAGGTGGAGATGAAGCAACGTGGAATTGAGAAAAGAAGATAACAATCGATAATGAAACTGTGTAGTATCATTTTTGTTTTTAAAATAGAATAATTATTTTTATTTCCACTCCTAAAGCTATTTTTTAGTAGCATTTGTAGATAAAAAAATATATAATATTTCAACTTACAATATTATTTCGTAGTAGCATTTTAAGAATTGTAGCAGTAGTTTCTGAATTTTAATAGCTTTAAATATTGTAGTAATGGTTATAAACAATAATGCTACTACATAGTATCGTTTTTTTTTGGTTTTTTAGATAAATATAATTATGTTAATATTATTTTATAGTAGCATTTTGGGAATTATAGTAGCATTTTAGAAAAAAATAATAGAAGTTTATAAACAATTGTACCATCTTTTAGATGTGTGTAGTAAGCTTACTGTATAGTATCAATTTTTTTTGTTTTTTAAATAAAATAATTATGTATATTACTTTTCATAATGAAATTTTATAGTAGCATGTTATGAATTGTAGTAGCAACTTCTGAGAAGCATTTTTTATGTTGTAGTAGCAATTTATAAACAATTATGACGTTTGTTTAGATGATGTATTTGTTGTATCTCTCAACATTATTTTTTAGTAACATTTATGAATTTTAGAATCAGTTTATGAAGCATATTAGCATTTTTGGGTTTATAGTAGGTTTTTATGATTATATTATATTTTTGAATTAAGATTTTTTAATTCCATCTTTAGTGTCATTTTATGTTTTTTATAAAGTTGATGTCATTTTTATTTTATTTTTTGAAAGTTTATATTATATTTCATAAGTTAATTTACAATGCCAACTGCATAGCTGTGTAAAAGCGGTATCTTTTTTATTTTATTTTTTTGAATATTAATTGTGCTATTTCATATATTATTTTATAGCGCTACTGTGCAGTATGAGTTTTGTATTTACTGAATCGAAAAAGAATAGAGCACTTATATTTCAATTTCATTATGTAATAATATCTAACTTCGTGGTAGCATTTTATGGTTAACTGATATGATTATGTAGCCATTTATTCCTGCTATATTTCTTTTTACGTTATTTTATCATATAAGGATACCAAACAATATCATTTTTTTACCTATTCATATTTCTACAGTAACTAATGATTAGTGAGCGAGATGAGATGGACAACGTTGATGTGATGCAATGGAAGATGCAGACGACACGGTAGGCGACGATATGGATTTATTATAAACTAGGATTTCATATGGTGCAGCATTAGCCGACATTGAGAAAACTAGGGTTTCTAGTTAGTAGAGGCAAGGATTAGATGGTTGAGGCATGCAATGAACAGAGGTTGTTGGCGGCGTAGCGACTGTGCAGGAGTTGCGACGACTGATGTGGCAATGGTAGAGGAGAGTGATGGAAGAAGATGCAGAAATTAGGGCTATGGTAGAGAGGAAAATACGTATTATATGTTTTGTCCTTTTGACAAACTTCAAAAGCTGATGCCATAGAGACTAAAAAGATTCCTAAGTTTGTATTTAAGTAAAATACCCCAATTCAAAAGCACAAATAGTTCAAAAGTAGCTCTAAATTCTCATAATATGAATCGGGTTCTTCTTTAAAAAGACGACTCCACCCTAGTTAAGCTTTTATTTTCAACTTATTTCACTTTTTATTTACTATCATCCTAAAAGATTTAAAAAATTAAATTTTGAAATATTTACTTGCATTGATTCATAATGGACTTGCATTTTAGTTAGAATTGGTTTGCATTGGATCTATATTGCAGTGTATACATTCGAATTGTATTTAAATCGAACCTAGTTACAATAATATCTTGCTAAGAAAATTAAACTTTAGAATTATCTTCTTCAACATTCAACAATTCATCAAATCTCTCACAAAATTTCATATTCAAATGATGGAAGATGAAAATCAAGAGGAAGACAATTTGAAATTGCAGGTATTTTTGAACTGTTTAATTTTAAAATTTGATTTTGAATTTTATTTCTAGTTAGATCAATAATTCCATGATCATGGCCTAGAGATGGTAAAATTCGACTTTGGTCAGCATCAATATGCCATTTGCATAATAAAGTAGTCTGTGTTACAATGTCATTCAAAAAGTTAGTCAGTTGTGTTGCATATCACCGAATTATATGTTTGTATGTTTTTTTATAAACATAAACAAAATTTAAATTATATGCACTCATTTGTATTCAGAAATATTTTCCCAAAAACAAATTTACCTTAAAAACCATATACATTGTGAAGAACAAAAGGATAGTTACCCAGATAGAAGGTAGATTGACCTTGCAACACCTTATGAAATTACTTGAAGATAAGCAATATGTGCATTAGTATATAAGAGACGAGACAACAGATAATGTGTTGAACGTTATGTGGTTGCATTGGAATTATATTGCATTATGCGAGTGATTTCCTTCCGTCTTATGCTTGATTATACCCACAAGACCAACCGTTTTGAGATTCCATTATTTAAAATGGTAGGCATAGCATTGACCTATCGGTTAAACCTTTTCCATTGCTCGTTGTTTTTTTATCTCATAAATAAGTAAAGAATATGTGTGGGATTTAGACAATTTGAAACATCTTACAACCTAGAAAAGTATCTACATGTCGCTAAGATGGATAAGGAGTCCGCATTACTCATTCGTACAACCAAGAAAAATATATGTTAATCTCGATGTATTTACAACACGTCTCTTCATTTATGCATCCGTCTATCTCTAAAATTGAAAATGTTGAAGGTGATGGTAATTGAAATTAAAGGAAGTAGAGATGAACACCCCATTATATTGTATGAAATGGATGTTGATCCTAAGTATTGGTTGATTACGCCCTACATGGGATACTTATTTGCTAATACGTTCAACAATGTAGTAGTTTATACTTCTACTCGACAATGTTTGTCCTTTTCCCCTCATCAGAGTGGACCACTAGTTAAAAGTGACGTAGGATCATTTAATTTGCAAACATCCAATATAGTCATTATATGACCTTGGTGTTAACACTGAATGCACTTATACCATATTGCAAGTTATCGGACAAGATTTGAAACAACTAAAGATAAAGCATGGGATGATTTATTCGTGGAGAGAAGAAATGAGTTCCTTCGATTATGATCTATCGATGTGGCTACTACTAATACACATGTTGATTTAGGAAATTATATTCCATGAATATACTACTTACATTGTCTATGGTTTGGCATTGTATATAAATCTGAAATTGAACCTACTCATGAACTGAAAATTTTGATGTTGACTCATATTTTGTTATGATTGAAGTGTATGATTTGTTTGAATGAAAAGATTTACTTTTGTTATGACTGAAATGTTTGGATTGGTTGAATGAAATGATTGAATTTTGTTATGATTGAATTTTTTACATTGTATACATACTAAGGAAAAATGTTAAAATACTGAAACGACGTCATATAGCCTTTTGTATAGAGAATATAAAAACCCTGCTCCACCGTTTGACATACACAGAAAGCTGGAGAGACATAAACCCATAAACGAAAATGTGTTACCATCTGTAAAATAAGTCTGAAAACCCCATTTCACCATTTAGCACAAATAGAAATCTGGGGTGAAGTGCAAACCCTGAGATGACAACATGCTGCCATCGGTAGAATTAGTTAAAAAAAACCCTTTTCCACCATTTGACACAAACAGAAACCTGGAGTGAAGTAATACCCTCCAAAGACATCATTTTGCCGTTCCTTTTAATCTTCTCGGATGTGTGCTGTTGTTTGAGTCATTTTCTAAATTTTCCATCACGTACCAGTTCAAATTTAACAAATCAACAACAACAAGTAAACAATTAACAATAATCAAGATACCAACCTTAACAACTTCATACAACATCAATTTATAACCATTGTTACACAACCTAAAAATCACAGCATTACATATACCAATACATAATACGCAAGCTAAAATAACTTGTTTTAATCATCATTACATATACCATTACACAACCCAATACCACAATATTTATATATGAATCGATTTTTTCCATTTTATAGCAACTTTCTTCACCTTACGTAGCTTCGCTTGGGTTCCCTGTAACTACCTCCCCTCTTTCTCCACGTGCTTTTACAGCTTTCAAACCTATCACCAAAGAGTCCTTAAAAGTCTCCATTTTCGCACGATGCTCTTCACTATCATTATCTTTATCATTGGGCCATTTTTCAATCAAGGTCAAAGTTTGTTCAACACATTCTACTAAATTATTTGGTTAACATATAAATTCACAATTATTAAAAGGGGTTTTGCACCAAAGGTCCCTATTCTCAAAGCACATGACAAAAGTCCGTACTAATAAACCCATGTAAATTAGGTTCATGTTTTGTTATTTTTTACCAAATTGTCCCCTTCTAGAAAATCGGTCCAGCATTGAAATCAGGAACAAAAGTGGCATAAATTAGTCAAAAACTAAAAATAAGGATCAAATATTCAAATTTTTTTGGGACCATCATCTTCCAATTCTAGGGACTTGGCAGCCGTTCCTTGTTATTAAAAATATTGAGACCACTTATTGTGTAACAAATGTAGCAATTTAGTTGGATTGTACACTTTCTGTTAACCTAAAAAATGGATCAACACCTTGGATCAAGTGTGAAAGCACCAGTGCAGATAATCAGCAGAACAAATCTTAGATAAAAACAAATAAACAGCAGAAGTAAGAAAAGAGACAAGATTTTTCTAGTGGTTCGGCCGACTCTGGCCTATGTCCACTTTAATCAATCTTTATTATGATTATACAAGTTAAATCTCTTTGGATATCAACTAGCTAGTCCTTAGATCTAAGTTACAATGAGTTAGAATAAGTCACTAGTTCAAGGATTGACTGGAGAATCACAGTAACCCCCTTGATGACTATTGTGAGGGAGAAGAAAATTGAAGAAGTGAAGGAATTCCAGTAGACTAATGGCCGCTCTCTCTCAAGAAAAGATCCATCTCTAGTTGCAGGTAGGTGAGTATTTATATGGGAATTCAGTGAGTGTTAGGCCAGAAGTCCAAGTGCAGAAGAGCCTAATTGTTATGCCAAGTCGTCACCGAAAATCTCAAATCAATCTGAGTCATTTCTATTGATCGCTAGCTATCCATAGGGGATGGATCGCTAGCTATCCATCAACTTAACATATTTTACTACCAGAAGCTTTTATTTAGTGCTATGAAGGAACTTGGAAAGTTTGAAGGCGATCCGACCTACCTTGATGGATCGCTAGCTATCCATAAGGGATGGATCGCTAGTCATCCATCCACTTAGCATATTTTGAGTGATCTTTATTTGGTTGTCTTCCTATCTTCTATTTAAGTGCTTTGTCCAAGACTCCAAATATCATGTCGTTTGAAGTTAGTTTGATCATCCGTCTTCATGGGTCATCTAGTCCAGAAGAATCATCCATAACTCGCTCAAACCTTAATGAAATCGAACGAAACTTTGCAGGAACACTCTAGAGGGTGTCAGGGACCCACCATAAAAATTTGAGGTGGTGGGGCCCACTCTAGATGGATCGTTAGCAATCCATCTAGTTAGGTCGCTAGCGATCCATCAAATCAACCCCGTATGATCTCATTTTTTGTGAGCCTTCTTCTATGTCTTCTAATGTTCTCCCAAAATTCCAAGTCACTACGACTTCGTATGAGTTCTGCAGGTCCATTTTAAGTTGGCTGCTTTTGGTCAAATAGCTTGAATCAGGTGAGTCTTCACTTCTCAAGCTAGATTGTTTGGCATGCTATGAAACTTGGCAAGCGTCTCTAGAGAACATATTAGATCATGATGCAAGTGGATTGGAGGATCCACGAGCAAGCTTTATGGATCGCTAGCGATCTATAGGTGATGGATCACTAGCGATCCATCGCCTTAGCTTGTTTTGGCATTTTTCTTCTTTGGTCTTTCTCTTCTTTTCCTTCTAGCCTTCTTGGTCGATCATTGAGATATTTTGACTTGTTGTAGATGTTTTAGTTCTCTTTGAATTCTATTGGATTAAAAATCCAGTTAACACTTTCGTATCTACAACACTTTCCCATATTTGAAATTTCGCATAATGGGGTGACACCACTCGATACCATTCCATGTAGTATGAGATACATTGCCATCGTGAGCTAACTAGTTCTGACCTTGAATCATGTGCCAAAAAATGATCTTTCCAACGTTGACTGTACCAAAACCCGTTATCATACAAAACCTTATATTGGTTAAACTTCTTACCTCTGTTGAATCCGTCCTATTTGGCAACGGGTGAAAAACTGAATTTGGTAAATTTTAAAAAATTTCCTATTTGGATATTAATGGGCACATATAATATATTAACTAGCATTATATCCAAACTATTTGTTTAAATAAAATCATATTTTATTTTGACATGTTTTGTATTTATTTAGTTAATCATATTAATTAAATTTATTAATTCATACACTAACATGAGAACACGGTAATAAAAGAGCATGTGTATAACTATATGTATACACATGTAGATATTGAGATTTATACCAATTGAATATACATACATACATTTATACATACATACCTATATATATTATACCTATATATACAAATGACAAATTTATATGCATATTAGGAATATAAAAGCTTAAGTATATACATATGCTTGAATATACTATAATATATGTATATGGTTTGCATCAAGGTTCAAAATTTTGTTTTCCATTCGAGTTATTGGAAAACTTTAAAATTTTGGTTCCATTTGGAAATTCCGCTTTGATTCTGGTTTGCAAATTCTGGTACATAATTTGTAAATATGCCGATAAATATGCAATATTAATAATAAATTATAGTAAATTATTCAAATTAAGTAAAAGATACAAACATGCAACATAAAAAAAATTAATACCAAAAACTATTTCTTTGAGCATCATACGAACTGTGGTCATCACTGTCTTCATTCGTGTCAGATTATAATAAGTGGAAAAGCCAACTTTTGCATCTGATCTAAATTTAAAAATGTCATCATCATATTATCAAATGGTGAGGGTTCATCTTGGCTACTTGACATTTTAACCGTATTTATTTGATTTACTCCGAAATACGAATAACCTCCAGGATAGTCGGACATAGAATACCTATAACTAGGAACATTATTATATGTGTGTATGTCATCATAATTACGTTGATCTTCATGTTCAAAGTTCAAATTTCCGTCCCTTGTCCACTATAATTATCTGTATCCCTTCTAGAATAATTATGGGTAGATCTTAGAGAATCACCAAAAGTGGAATAAACACCATAGACACTAGAACCAATACCATGACCACCAGCATTACCAAAATCATCTTTTGATGAACTACTATTTTCACTGAATTGGTCTTTTGTTCTTTGTGCGGATACATTTTCATTATCTGACCAAGGATTGTCATTTTTATCATAAAGCAGTGGATTCTCAACTTCTCTAGTCCATTCTGTTAGTGGTCTTCCTCATGAAAGATGTAATCTAGGTCAATAAGTTAATCGGTTGTTTGTTGCTGTTTAGCATATCATACTCTCAATTTCATATTGTGACGCAGCGGATTAAACAAAACAATCTTCGATCGGTGAAAGTAGTAATCGGTGGATTGGAAGATACTGAAATGCCAAAATTCGTTGATCCGAAGATACTGAATTCTAGCTATCCCGAACTCGTTGATCGCGCACGATATCGGGTTCAAAGATCTTCAATTCTTCAAGCGTTGATCAAGCGCACTTGATTCCACGAATCGGCTTCTACAATCGTTGAATCGAGCGCACTCGATTAACCGAAAGAGGAGATAGGAGATTACACTCAACTACCAATTTAGATGAAAGCACACAGCAATCAAAAGAGAATTTTATTCAAAAATCAACAACCTTTACAAATGACTCACACGACCTATTTATAGGCGTTTTACAATTCACATGAAATTATAACAAAATTACACCATCTCCTAAGTCGGTTCCGACTTACAACCTCCGAGTCAAGACATAACACCAGTAGTTACAATACCCTGTCAACGACTTACGACTTACAATCAGACGATATATGAAAACAGACGACATACGACTTATAAAGACGCGACTCAACATACAGGTGTATTACAAACGACCTATGACTTATAAAAGAAGACGACCTATGATTTAACAATCTGGAGAATACAATAGAACAGTATTCACTTAAGTCGTTGCCG
This sequence comes from Allium fistulosum, assembly GCA_030737815.1. NCBI lineage: Eukaryota > Viridiplantae > Streptophyta > Magnoliopsida > Asparagales > Amaryllidaceae > Allium > Allium fistulosum. The sequence goes on along the minus strand of CM060903.1, from coordinate 342,356,136 downwards.
ACTTAACATCTTCTCACGACTCATCAATAGCAGTGTTTTAAGAATCAACGGTCCAGATTAACTCGGCATAAGATTCAACAGCATCCAGCTTTCGCGACTTAAAGACAACCAGCTTTATTCGACTTAAGACTCAACGGCTTAGATTAACTCGGCGTAAGGATCAACAGTCTTCAGGCTTTGGCGACATAAGATGGTACGACTTAACTGAGTCGTAACTCGGTGCCGACTTATCATCTATTTTAAGTCGTATCTGACTTATCACTTGTGCATTCTTCACTCGAGCTGCTCCTCCTGTATCCTTCTTGTTGAGTCGTTGAAGACTTATCTCCTCGCCTTCGTTAAGTCGTAGATGACTCATGCGATCATGTCTGTTTCCTTAAGTCGGTCACGACTTAGGCCTTCTCCCCAGTTGAGTCGGTCACGACTCATGCCTGTTTCTATAAGTCGGTTACGACTTATATTTCCCTCGTTATCTTTAGCTCGTGGACGACTTACGACATTGCCCTTAAGTCGTAGACGACTTAAACCTTCAACACTCACAGCTATTTTGTTATATCGTGCCCCTTCTATAAGTCGTGGACGACTTATATCTGATTCCTTAAGTCGTGTACGACTTATGCCTTTAAAGGTTGTAGGTTGCGCTGCATCATATTGTAATGTACAAATGCCAGTTTTTCCAGGTTTTCCATTTTTTTCTGTTTCTCAACTTCATTGATTCGTTTCACGACTTTTACAGGACCAATTTTCCTAGCTTTTAACTTGTTATAAGCGCCCACTGGAAAACGATCCTTTGTTAACACTGCATAAACCCAATCACCTTCATTAAATTCAACATTTCTTCGCTTCAAATCTGCATAACGTTTATATTTCTCATTCACTTTCTCCAATCGTTCCTGAACGATTTTATGACATTCTGTCAATCCTTCAACAAAATCAGCAGCTTTCTTAACTGTCTTCTTTGATTGCGGCACTACCGTTAGATCCAACGGTCCATTCGGTAAGCTTGAATATACTATCTGAAATGGACTGAACCCGGTGCTACGATTTACCGCATGATTATGAGCAAACTCTGCCTGGCATAACTTCACATCCCAACTCTTCAGATTATCTTGCACAAGACACCTCAGCAAATTTCCCAATGATCTGTTCACAACCTCGGTCTGTCCATCTGTTTGCGGATGATAAGCACTACTAAACTTCAGCTTCGTTCCCACCATTTTCCACAAACTCAACCAAAAGTGACTCAGAAATCGAGTATCTCTATCCGACACAATAGATTTTGGCAATCCATGAAGTCGATAGATCTCCTTGAAAAACAACTGAGCAACATGAACAGCATCCGCCATCTTCTTACAAGCAATAAAATGTGCCATCTTCGAAAATCTGTCCACCACAACGAATATAGAATCATTTCCCCTTTGAGTTCTAGGCAAACCCAAAACAAAATCCATACTGATATCCACCCATGGTTTTACAAGCACGGGTAATGGCATATATAAACCAGCATTAGTCGCAGTTCCTTTCGAAACCTGACAAATATGACAACGTTCCACAAACTTATCTACCTCTTTCCTCATTGATGGCCAAAAGTAAGACTGTGAAATCAACTGTAAGGTACGGTCTCTCCCAACATGTCCCTCTTCGTGTAACTCCTTGATAATCTTCATTCTCAGACTACCCTCCGGTATGCACAATCGATTTCCTTTAAAAAGAAAACCATCAACCATCATAAACTCATCAGTCTTCCCTTCATTGTCCCTTTCAACAAATTTCTTAAAATAAGAGTCTTCTGCAATCTGCTCCGGCAATAATTCAAAACCAGTCACCTCAACTTTCATTGTCGTCAACAAATGACTCCTCCTACTTAAAGCATCAGCCACTCGATTCGTCACCCCTGACTTGTGTTTAACAACGAAAGTAAACTGTTGCAGATATGCAATCCACGATGCATGTCTCGCTGAAATCTTGTCTTGCCCTTGAAAATGCTTCAATGCTTCATGATTAGTATACAGAACAAACTCTTTTTGAAATAGATAATGTCTCCAGTGTTTAATAGCTTGTACAACAGCATAGAATTCCACATCATATGTACTGTATCGCATCTTCGCTCCTGACAACTTCTCACTGAAATATGCAATAGGACGACCCCTTTGACTTAACACTCCTCCAATCCCAACCTTTGACGCATCAGTATGTAATTCAAACAACAACTGAAAATCAGGTAATGCTAGGATTGGTGCTGTCGTCAACAATTCCTTGATTCGTTCAAAAGCAACTCCTGCTTCCTCCGTCCATGTAAACTGTTTACCCTTCATACAATCAGTCACAGGCGCCATCACACTACTAAAGTGTGGAATAAACCTTCGATAAAATGAAGCCAACCCATGAAAACTACGAACTTCCATTATCGTCTTGGGCTGCGGCCGATCTCTAATTGCTTCAACTTTACTTTGGTCAACCTGTATTCCTTCCTCCGACACAACGTACCCCAGAAATAAAACACTATGCGTCATGAACACGCATTTCTTCGTTGCAGCATAGAATTGTTCTTGTCGCAATACCATCAGCACTTCTCTAAGATGATTCAAATGTTCCTCTGGACTCCCACTGTAAATCAGTATATCATCGAAATACACCACCACAAACTTCCCAATGTATGGCCTAAAAATCTGGTTCATCACCCTCATGAATGTACTTGGTGCATTCGATAGACCAAACGGCATTACCAGCCATTCATACAAGCCTTCCCTCGTCTTGAATGCTGTCTTCCATTCGTCCCCTGGTTTAATGCGAATCTGATGATAACCGCTCTTCAAGTCAATCTTAGAAAAGATTACGGACCCACTGATCTGATCCAATAAATCATCAAGCCTCGGCATCGGAAATCTGTATCTGACTGTGATCTTATTCAATGCTCTACTGTCTGTGCACATCCTCCACGTTCCATCCTTTTTGGGTACCAATAAAGCTGGTACAACACAAGGACTTAAACTCTCCTGCACACGCCCATGTTCAAGCAATTCCTCTACCTGCCTCCGCAACTCTTCATGTTCCTTCGGACTCATTCGATAATGTGGTCTGTGTGGCAACACAGCACCTGGAACAAGATCTATCTGATGTTGAATATCCCTCAATGGTGGCAACTCCGTTGGTAACTCCTTTGGAAATACATCGTCAAATTCTTTCAAAACTGGTTTAACTTCTTCTGGAATTTCAACTTCTTCACTGCTCTCACGTCCGATTAGCAAAAACACTTCAGGCACCTCCTCTACTTCCTTCACAAACTCCTTCAAAGATAACAAAGTTTTGAGCTCTTCAATCTCCTCCAACTTGTTTTCCTCCTGTTGTCGCTTCTTTGGAACTAGAGTAATCTTTGTGCCTTCAAACATGAAACTGTAACTGTTGGTACGCCCATCATGTTGTACTGCTCTATCATACTGCCACGGTCTTCCCAACAACAAATGACAAACGTCCATATCTACCACATCGCACCAGATTTCATCTTTGTATTTCTTTCCAATTGAAAAATTCACACGAGCCCTTCGTCCAACCTTCACCTCCCCGCCTTTCCTCAACCAAGCTAGCTTGTACGGTTTCGGATGTTTCTCAGTCTTCAACGCCAACTTCCTCACAGCTTCGGAAGAAATTATATTATCACAGCTTCCAGCATCAATAACAAATTTGCAAACCTTTCCCAGAATAGTACATGTCGACTGAAAAATATTGCTCCTCAACCAACTACAATCCTCCTCTTGCTTTGGTGTTAAACAGGACCTCTTCATCATGAGATTATAACCTTCGTCTCCCGACACTTCTTCTTCCTCCTCATCAGATGGTGAATTGGAACATTCAGCTTCTTCATTCTCATCCTCAACCTCCGCTATCATAGCTCTCTTCTTCGGCTTTGGACATTCATTACTTTTGTGGCCCAACTCTTGGCAATTGTAACATTTGAAACCATTATTGACTTTCGCCTTCCCGACCTCATTCACAACTGGTTTCGCAACAGCTTTTGAAACATTAGAACTCCCACTAACTCCCTTCACTGGATTGTTGGAAATTTGTAAACACACCTCCTCCTCGTCTTCCCTGTTTATCCCAAGCCAACGCTTTCTGGTGTGCTTTCGCTATAGATCTGGGATCAAACATGTTAACTATATCCTGAATCTGCATTCGCAATCCTCCAACAAATCTGGCTGTTAATTGTTCTTCTGTCTCCATAATATCGTTCCTTGTAATAAGCTGGTAAAACTCATCAGCATAGCCATTCACAGATTTCGTTCCTTGTCTCAAGTTCTGCAACCTCTGATACATAAGCGACTGATAGTTATAAGGTAAGAATGTTGCTTTCATCATTTTCTTCATCTTCTCCCAAGATTCAACCTTTGACTTCCCCATCCGTTCACGTGTAAGTTTAGTTTGCTGCCACCATGCCAAAGCTCTACCCCTCAACCTTGTAGCAACCAACTTCACTCTACGATGTTCTGGAACTTCTTTGAAGTCAAAAATCTCCTCAACATTAGCTACCCAATCTAGAAACTCCTCCGCTTGCATACCACCTTTGAATTCAGGAATTTCAGTCTTCATCCCCGACTCCCACTTGTGATCATACTCAGAGTAATTTCTTCCTTGTCCTCGTCCTTGTCCTCGAACACTACCACCATCATACTCCTCTTCAAAATCAGATGTATATCGTTGTCTATCTCGTCCACCCACATCTCTACTACCATTTCGTCTACCACCATCATCCCTTCTATCTACATTCCTCCGTTCACGATCATTCACGTTCCTCCTACGCCCTTGATCATTTTCAACACTTCTGTCTCGATTGGAATGTGGCGAGACTCTACTACCCCAATGGTTAGATTCAGGTGAAACCCTTCTCCGATTTTGATTCATCTCCGTCATAAGCTTCTCTAACCGGCCAATTCCTTCGTTAAGCTTTTCACTAAAGTTTTCATTGATTCTTTGTTCCATCTCATCAGCCTCTTCTCTTCGATATAAAGCTTCTACGTTTTGGTGACGATTAGCTCTCCTTGGCGGCATACTTGAAACTTTACAAACTCTTCAAATTCAAACACAATTCGAACTTTGATCCAAAATGAAATGGATCGACAACTCCCACTTTGTTGCTACTTCGCGATGAACACGATGAACACAACTTCCAAATGATATAGATCCGATCTCTAAACTTCAATACAAAGTCGAACAACTTCAACTTGCTCTCGGCTATCACTTCAACTTCAAAATGAATAGGTTCCAAGTCTCGATCTAGCTATGATTGGCTAGAACAAGCTCTGATACCAAAACTGACGCAGCGGATTAAACAAAACAATCTTCGATCGGTGAAAGTAGTAATCGGTGGATTGGAAGATACTGAAATGCCCAAATTCGTTGATCCGAAGATACCAAATTCTAGCTATCCCGAACTCGTTGATCGCGCACGATACCAGGTTCAAAGATCTTCAATTCTTCAAGCGTTGATCAAGCGCACTTGATTCCGCGAATCGGCTTCTACAATCGTTGAATCGAGCGCACTCGATTAACCGAAAGAGGAGATAGGAGATTACACTCAACTACCAATTTAGATGAAAGCACACAACAATCAAAAGAGAATTTTATTCAAAAATCAACAACCTTTACAAATGACTCACACGACCTATTTATAGGCGTTTTACAATTCACACGAAATTATAACAAAATTACACCATCTCCTAAGTCGGTTCCGACTTACAACCTCCGAGTCATGACATAACACCAGTAGTTACAATACCCTGTCAATGACTTACGACTTACAATCAGACGATATATGAAAACATACGACATACGACTTATAAAGACGCGACTCAACATACAGGTGTATTACAAACGACCTATGACTTATAAAAGAAGACGACCTATGATTTAACAATCTGGAGAATACAACAGAACAGTATTCACTTAAGTCGTTGCCGACTTAACATCTTCTCACGACTCATCAATAGCAGTGTTTTAAGAATCAACGGTCCAGATTAACTCGGCATAAGATTCAACAGCATCCAGCTTTCGTGACTTAAAGACAACCAGCTTTATTCGACTTAAGACTCAACGGCTTAGATTAACTCGGCGTAAGGATCAACAGTCTTCAGGCTTTGGCGACATAAGATGGTACGAATTAACTGAGTCGTAACTCGGTGCCGACTTATCATCTGTTTTAAGTCGTATCTGACTTATCACTTGTGCATTCTTCACTCGAGCTGCTCCTCCTGTATCCTTCTTGTTGAGTCGTTGAAGACTTATCTCCTCGCCTTCGTTAAGTCGTAGATGACTCATGCGATCATGTCTGTTTCCTTAAGTCGGTCACGACTTAGGCCTTCTCCCCAGTTGAGTCGGTCACGACTCATGCCTGTTTCTATAAGTCGGTTACGACTTATATTTCCCTCGTTATCTTTAGCTCGTGGACGACTTACGACATTGCCCTTAAGTCGTAGAAGACTTAAACCTTCAACACTCACAGCTATTTTGTTATCTCGTGCCTCTTCTATAAGTCGTGGACGACTTATATCTGATTCCTTAAGTCATGTACGACTTATGCCTTTAAAGGTTGTAGGTTGCGCTGCATCATATTGTAATGTACAAATGCCAGTTTTTCTAGGTTTTCCATTTTTTCTGTTTCTCAACTTCATATGAATCATCACAAATGTTGTCCAGTTTCTTTCACAATTTGAAGAAGAAACTATTTGGCTAAGAATACACATTGCTAAATGTTTTAAAATTTAGAACAGCATCTCTGCCAATTATTGACCATCACATAGCTGGAAGGCACGACTTGACTACTTTTTTTGATTTTGTAGAACCAATCACACCAAGTTTCATTTTAAATTTTTCCACATGCACAACATTTAATAATAGACCATGTCATAATTTGAAGAAGAATTATGAGTGGTTGAGTACTATGTTTTATTACCTCTTTCGAAATTTCAATTTGCATAGAATGGATCATTCTTTCAAGAACATTTTTCCATCTCCATTTAAAACTTCATCATCATTTGTTGCTTTATCTCTATATTGAATATGGGGACTGAGAAAATAACCTAAAAGAATTTGATAGTTCAAAGAAGTGTTGACATGATATGTACCTATATAATTGTGTAATAGCTAAAGAATTACCTGTCGCATGAATAAGTCGATGGAACTGTTTTCCATCTTTTATCGATTATATTCCAATATCTTTGATATTGTCTTGCACTAACATTTTCCTTAACTAATTCCTTCGCTCGATCCATTACTTCGTACAAATATCCCATCTCTGCTTTAACGGTGTCCACCATTCTTAAAACTTTAACAAGTGGACCAAATACGAGAATAATAGCAGTAACGTTAGCCCAAAATTTATCACTGTGAATTAAGTTGTAGACAAGAAATGCTATTTTTTTATCTTTAGGACCGAGTTTCAAATCTTTGTGCTCCACACCCTCGAACAGATCATTCTTGTTGGATGCTCTTTATGTGTGTATAATGCAGTAAAATGAGTAGCAAACCTGGTTACCACTTGCCGAATCAATTCTTTACTGTTGGTTGCTTTCTCATTATTGTAAGTAACTAACCATGGTTGTATATGAATCATGTTATTGATAGGTAATTTGAGATAATAATTTTTACCTCGACTTCTTTTGTAATATCTTTTAGAATCAAATCAATACAATATGCTGCACATGGTGTCCAATATAACTGTCTTCTTTTTTCCATCAGTAGTTGACCGGTAGCTTTATAATTTGCTCCATTATCAATCACTATTTGCACAATTCTGTCTTCTCCAATAAAATTAACAACATTAACGTTTAGACCATAAATATACCCAACACTTTGAAATTTTTTGGTAGCATCTATATATTTAAGAAAGACAGTTCCTTGGGTGGAGTACACAAGAAAGTTTATGATTTTTCTTCTATTTTATGTGCTCCAACCACCACACATCAACGTGCAACCGTACTCATCCCAAAAATTAGGGTAAGTATCAATATGTTGTCTGATTTCAGTGCACTCTTGATCTAAATAAGTTTTCGGAAGTTCACTCAGGGTGGGTGCTTTAATTCCAGGACCGGCTTATGCAATGAAATCAACCATTGTTTGATAATAAGGACTACTTGCAGCATTATGGGCAATATGGTTGAAAAAAATTAGATACTGCACATCCCATATGTTTTCTGGTATCATTATTGACTTTTATTGTAGTTTTAACTGAAAGTTGAGATCTACCTCCTCGTGCTTGAACATATGAATCTATCTTGGAAGCTGCACGTATCTCAAAATCATTATCCGCTCTTAAGGATTTAGATCAATCGGGTGCACTTTCCTTCGCTGGATCCTACTCCTGAACGTTGTCATTCATCGCTAATATAAGATTCTTTACTTACTCAAAAGACACATTGAACATCTCTATCATCTTCATTTCCATCACTTCCAGCATTTGAGTTTTATTGTTCGTGCATGCTCATCAATTCTTCTAGTATGTATTGTTTTTCAAGCATCCCCTAACTTCGTTTGTTTCACTTTTTGCTTAGGTATTCCCGTATAAGTTTTTTGACTTCTTTAGAAACGCTTGTATATGGTGCGACATCGCAGGCCATTACTGCTAAATGTTATTTTATACGTGTTACACCTCCATCAGAAATTTCTTTACTGTAGTATTTGCACTTTGTTTTCTTTTTGTTGATACCGACTGTCGTGCAGTAATTCCAAACAATATCACGATTTTCCATATTCATGAACATAAAATTATAAATAAATAATAAAAAAATTATACAAATTATATAACAAAAATTTATTAATGTCAACTTCAGTTTAACTGATAAAATTATAACTAAAAACAATGAACTCGTGCCCAGTTGATAAAAATTAAATTAAACAAAAACAATGAACTCATACCCAGTTTACCTGATAAAATTAAAGCTAAAAACAATGCACTCATGCCCGGTTTAACTGATAAAATTGTAATTGAAAACAATGAATTTTAGTTAAATTAAACATTTAACTGATAAATTTTAATTGATAAAAGTTTCATCTAATTGCCAACTAATACATATCTAATTAGTCAAGCCCAGTTTAGAGCACCTAATCTGTTATGCCTCGATTCATTATCTCCGCCAGCTAATATTTACACCAAAAAATCGCGCCCTAGTTTATTACAGCTTAAACATCAACTTCGCTCAAACAATTCGTGTCAATTACAAATTCATTGATTCAGAAGAGAGAGAGAAAATCATATACCTGTTTCAAGATCGCACGCCTTGATTTGATTGCACGGAGTAAGCTATGATTGCCAGAGTAAGCTATGGTTTAGATTAGGGATTCCTGTGATTGAATACGGCTTTGATTCGTAAGCTTTTGTGTATTGTTCTAAGATTGTTATGGCTTTTATAACCAAAATTTTTGCATACGATTTCATTGACTGAAAGTTTAAAGCATGATTTCTTGTCTGATTTTCTTTGCAAAATGTTAATTTGTAATTGAGTAGCGCGTGCTAAGATTCTCACTTTTTGAAACAAACTGAAGTTACTTTTTTATGTTTTTTTACCTTCTTGTAATTATTTTTTTAACCTAAGATAACCGAATAGGTTATTAGACGGATTCCGTTCCGGTCATCGTCGGAACTGGGTCAAGATGCCTAGAGTTCCGCATACTGGATAGAGTCTGGAACCTTGATCTCAACATATTGACAATTGTTTCTGATTTGTCGACATATGGACATATGTATGTCGTCATATACGTTATTTACATCATACTCATTTCTGCTTAAATTTCTATTTTGGTATATATAATTGTTTATTAAAATTTTGTTTTACTTTTATTTATTTCTAGAGAATATAACATTTATGATTTTCATATATTTGATGATTCAAATGATGCATTAACGAGAACATAGTACATAATCAGAGGAAAAAAATACAGGTGACTGAACTAAAACACCAATTTTAGAAAAAGCTAGATGAAGACAGAGAGTGGTCACCAAGTTTACTTATGATTTTTCCAAAGAAGTGATTCATCTTCATTAAAAGTTTTGAAAACTTTTTGCGTAAAGATTTCTTAAGTTTCTTTAGATTTTCAAGAAGCTTTTCTTAAATTTATTTCTAGGTCTAATTGTTTTTTCTACTTTCTATAAATACCTTCATGAGAAGTGTCCTCCTCCAGTCTTTTTCTTCTACTTATTCTTCTTCTCCCTCTTTAACTTCCATGCTATGTTCTTCCTCTTCTTCCATTCTTTCCCTCATAATACCTTCCACAACTAATCTTTGTTCTTTTAGAGCAAGAGTTTCATATGGTACAAATTCATATGAAATGTGCATAAGAGAAAGATTCTTTTTATCAAAAAGTTTTCCTTTAGAAGTGGGTTACTCATTTAAATGTTTTCCAAATTATGTAAAGATTTTTGTTAAACACACTTTGTGATAAAGTATATGTTCATGTCTTGAAACTTCATTGCCAAAAAGTTGGAAAGAGTGACTTGTGCCTAATTTTATCATTCTTAGCAAAAATAGAAAATAAAGCTTTACATACTCAAAAAGTAAGATTGTTATAATTCTCGGTTCGGGGAGTTATAATTTGTTGCGAAATTAGACTCACAAGCTTTGCTTCTAAGATTTTTCCTTTTAATTTTTATCTCAAAATCATTTTCAAACAAATCATGTAAAACATCACGATTATCATCATCTATTTCTTCTCTTAAATGATCACTGCCACTATTTTGGCAACCCGAAATTTGAACAAGTAAATTTGCATGTAAAACAATAATATTGTCTTTTATACTACTCCAAATTTAATCATAATTTCATTGATAAAATTTACCATTTAAATTTTCATAAATCATTTTCACAAGATTTCTATAACAAGGAAATCATTTTGGGAAGAATCAATTAAACGAAAAATTCCATTTTCCATAGACAGAGAAAGTATACCATAAGAAGGAAAACATCTAGTTTTGCAAAATGACCATAAAATATATTTGCATACTCTTTGTAATATGCGAAAATTTTCATTGATTCTTCATTATTATAGAGTCAATTCCTAATTTTTGAGGAGAGTCTAGGAGTTTGAGAAGATGAAACTTGATGTGAAGCCATTTGTTGTAGAAAAAAGAGAACGATGATTGTATTAGTTTTTTGAATTTTGAAATAAAGTGATGTGTGAATGAATGAATGAGATAAGAGTATTAATAGACTCTGAATAGCCATGTGAAAGTTAATAAAAGTGTTATTTTGGAATCTAAATTGATGAAAAAAAGAGGGAATTTCGTAGGTTTAAATTTTGAAATGTTGCAACCTTTCAGCCCTGTGTATGTCAACATATTCAATCAAGTATGTCAACATATGCATCGAACTTTTGTCAATTTATTTATATTCATTATGCTTTCTTTCAGTTGATTATTGCCTATATTTTATAATGTGTTGTTGTTTATAGTTATGCACATTTCATTTGTATTATACAAATATTTTACACACACACATACACACACATATGTGTGTGTGTGTATTTTTTTATTTGAACAAATTTATTTATATTTATTATTTTATATTTTAACTTTATTCATGTTAATAAATTTTAGTTTTATATTTGTATTTATGTTCATATGTAAATATTTATTTTATATAAATGATTATCATAATTTATTAACCACTCATAAATTTGTTTTTAACAAATTTAATTCTTTATACTTATTCTTATTTATATTTAAAGTATAAAATGACACACACACACACATACATATGTATACATATACATACACACACACACATATATATATATATATATAATCTATTTGAAGTCCATTTTCAGTTTTTAATTAAGTATAAAATTTAAATATGCATACATTATGTGTATACATAATTACAAAAGAATAAAGTAGAGTTCAGTGTTACCGATTAATCTAGAGCTTTGTTCTTCTTCTTCCATGAAGCATAAATATGCATTTTTTGCATCTGAACTTTTGTTCGTTGAAGTGGTGTCAGAATCATCCCAAGTTGTTGTGAATTCTCTTTTCCTCTTTTTGATTGAATATATTTTTGAAAAGTCCTTTGATTTCCTCAGTATTGGGTAGTCCCTTTTCTGATGTCTTTGAATTTTAATCAGGTAGTAATACCTATACCGACTTTCCACGAGTGGCAGGACACACTTAACCTCTTGCACTTCCACGAGTGGTAAGAAAACCCGACCTCTTGACTTTCCACTGGTGGTTATGACCACCTATATAATCCTGACTTTCTACGGGTGACATGATACATCTTTGCAAACAAATAGTAGAGTAATATCTCAAAGTACCGCCAATAAATGGAATTTTTCCACCTCCTCGAGTCGAGCATGGAACGAAGTTGTCAAGGTTAACAACGTTCCAGTTTACATTCTGCTAAAGTTTACTCTCCACGTGAATTCAATTCGTTGAAATGTGATAAAATGTCGGTAGAAGTTGTTCAAGATGCTAAAAAGCAATGGAATAATGCTATTGTGACATGCGTAGTTGGTCCTAAACCAAACTATCTTTATTTTAAGGACTATATTATGAGAGTATGGAAACCCGAGGGTGAATTTTCTATTTTCTCCAAGGAGAATGGTTTTTTGTTATCAAATTTAATAATAAAAAAGATTGCAAAAGAATTTTGGAAGGTGGTCTATACTACTATAACAAAAAGTTGATGATGATGAAAAGGCGGAGGCTTGGTATGCAACTTAATCAAGAATTCCTCAACACCATTCCGATTTGGGTTCGCTTTACCAATTTGCCTCTTGATTATTGGACTGAAGAAGGGATCAGTCGTATTGCTTCAGTCCTTAGCTCCCCAGTTAAACTAGATAAATTCACTGAAGGTGTAACTAAAATATCGTATGCTAGAGTCCTAATTGAGATTAACAATTCCTTTGAATTTCTGAATAGAATTCCTATTATATCTGAAAAAAGAAGAAATCATATGGCTAGAAGTATTTTATGAATGGAGACCTTCTATTTATTCGAATTGTTCTCGCTTTGGTCATAACGAAAATCATTGTCAATTTCAAAAAATTTGGAGACCCAAACTCACCCAACATAATCAATCGGCAGAAACTCAGAAATGAATATTGACTCAAATATTCATAATGAACTCAAAGTGAGGGAATCCCCCACTAACGAAGATATATACATGAATTCAGATAATTTAGAACAGGAAATCCATAAAAAAATGATATATCTGATGAAGATAATATTGTGATGACAGATCAACTGAATAATACAGTTCACAAAGTCCAATCAGAACCAATATGTCCAACTATTTATACAATGTTAAATCAGAATTCTCAAACTACAGAATGTATCACAGAAAATCAAAATGAGAATTTGAATAACATTTTTAATAGCAGTGCAAATGGTTTGAATTATGTGGCGCCTCCTGAACCTCTCCCTTGCTCACCAAATGAAGATCCTAGCTCTAAATCATTAGCTCCTAATAGACCCAGATCAACTCGTAAAGTCAGGCCAGATGAAGTACCGTTTGAATTCAAAACCAACACATCTTTGGATGTTGTGGAGAATTCTGCATGGCATATGATGGTGAATCAGTTAAAGGGTAAAAGCAAAAAATCAAAAAAAGATAAGTTACAAGGGACTGCTACTTCCCCTTCTGAAAGTAGCAACTCCGAAATCAATTTATAACGCAGTTCCTATTTTGGAACATTAGGGGCCTAAATGCCCCTTTTAAGCGGTTAGAAATTCTTAATCTGCTTAATAATAGAAAATATTCCGTCCTTGGCATATTAGAGAATAAATTAACTACTTATAGTATTGTCAAACTGTTGAATAAGGTAAGTAACATTTGGAAATACTACCATAATATTTCAAATGATCTAAAATGTAGAATCCTTATCATTTTGGACTCCTTACAGTGGTCAAACATCATGCTCCACTCAAGTGACCAATTTATTTCTTGTATTCTACATAATATGAATGGCCTCGGTGTTCTTTGTACCATTGTTTATGCTTTTAATGATGAAACGAAGAGAATGGGCCTATGGACTTATATTAACGAACAGTCAATTTTTTTAATCTCCCTTGGATCGCGACGAGAGATTTTAATGCTATTATATCATCTAGAGATAGAATTAACAATGTCACTTTGAACTCTATGGGTGATCAAGATTTCTTTAACTGTATATATTCTGCTAAGCTCATAGAACCACACTTTACTGGAAATTTCTTTACGTGGAAAGGAGGGCTTAATTTCTCTATACATAGAAAAATAAACAGGGTTTTTGTGAATTCTTTATGGATGGACAAATTTCCTCATTTTGGTATCAATTTTGGCGATCACTCTCTAAGTGATCACACTCCCATTTTGATCAAAATTCTATCTCATAATAAGTAGAGGAACAGATTACCTTTCAAATATAATAACTCTTGGCCTCTCCAAGCTGATTACCAATCTTCTTTGTAAGAAATTTTGTTGCAAGTTGTACCTGGTAACCCCCTGTACAGTCTCTTGTGCAAGATTAAAGCTGTAAAAGCTGCTTTAAACACCTGGAGAAAAAATAAAATCAAGAAACAGAAAGTGATTGCTCAATTCAAAAAAGAAGCCAATGATCTATATCAGCTACTGGTTAATAATACTACAGATAACTGTTTGATTAATCAGTATACATCCAAATATGATCAGATTCATAACATGATGAAAATTTTAGCTGCTGAAATTGATCAAAAAATGAAAGCTAATTGGTTGCTTAAGGGGGATAAACCTACCAGTTTCTTTTACAGTAAAATTACTGAACCTCTACCTAAACGAAGGAGTAATATTATTTTTAATTCAGATGGTTCTTGGACTTCAACATCAGATAAACTTGCTAGGGAAGCAATTAATTACTTTTCAACTCTTTTTAATTCATCACGGGTTTTAAACCAATTTCCAGACATTATTTGCAAGAAAATCCTATCTGATCAGGCAAAAACAAATTTATGTAGACCATTTCAGCTAGAGGAAGTTAAAACTGCAATATTTCAGATCAATGACAACAGCACACCAAGGCCTAATGGCATAAATTCAAAATTCTACAAGGTGCACTGGGATCAAATCAATACTGATATACTTAATGCTATGAATGGCATTTATAGTCAGGTAAAATTATCAAAGAAATCAACCATACTTTTATATGCCTCATTCCAAAAAAACCTGAAGAAGTTGATATGGCTGATTTTTGACCAATCTCTCTTTGCAATGTTTCTTATAAAATCCTTGCCAATCTCCTTTGTAATAAAATGAAAGATTATATGAACGATCTTATTTCATATAATCAAAATGCTTTTATACCTGGGAAACTATCAATGAAAACTCCTTGCTAGCATATGAAATGGTTAGAGGATTCAATAGGAAGAATTCTAACAATTTCTGTCTGAAAATTGATTTACATAAAGCTTATGATAAAATTAATCGTAAGTTTATTCATCACATGCTGATTTCTATGGTTTTTCCTTTGACTTTTGCTGATCTTATTTACGAATGTATTTCTACTCCTTTGTTCTCGGTATTAGTTGATGGAACCCCCTTTGGTTATATAGAGAGTTCGAGAGGCCTAAGACAAGGTGACCCTCTCTCTCCATATTTATTTTGCATAGCAATGGAATTCCTATCTATTAGTATGGATGTGGAATATATTAAAGGCAATATTTCCCCATATACAATATTGAGCCTATGATCAACCACTTACTGTACGTGGATGATATCTTAATTTTAACTAAGCCTACCATTGAAAATGTAATGAGTATAAAACAAGTGTTTCAGATGTTGAAAGTGGTAACTGGTCTGAATTTAAATGAAAACAAATCCACTTTGTTTTTTTAGTAAAGGAGAAGTTCATAAGCAGCAGATAGCAGATTTGTTAAAAATCAGTATCGGTCAACTCCTTGTGGTTTATTTGGGCATTCCATTATCAAACAATAAACTTAAAGCAAGGGATTTTGGGTGTTTAATAGACAAAATTAATAAAAAATTCAATCATTGAAACAAATGATTACTCAACATAAGTGGTAGAATTGAGCTAGTAAAAACTGTGATCTTTCCCATGATTAAATTCTGGATATAGTTTTTCCCCCTTCCCGCTTCAGTCACTAATTGAATTAACTCTATATGTGCTAATTTTATATGGAATTCTAAATCTCACAAAATGTGTTGGAAAGATGTTTGTAAAAATAAAAGAGAGGGTGGTTTTGGTATTAATAAAATCGAAGATATTGGAAAAGCTGTTTCTATCAAACTGACTTGGAAATTTATTCAAAGGGACTCTTTATGGTCTAAGTGGATGTACAAAAAATATTGCAATAATAAGAATTTTTGGACAACTGATATAGATAACAATGCCTCTGCTACTTGGAAATGTTTGTTGCGTGCTAGATTATGGTGCAGGGGGTTAATTGAAAGAAAAATTGTTAATGGTAATGATACTAATGTTTGGTGTGATCCATGGCTCAATGGATACTCTTTGGTGGACAAATTGGGGTGGGATTTTATGCCTGCTTCTAATAGACATAACAGAAAAGTTTCTTCTCTAATAACAGGACATATATGGAAGAATCAACTTGATGGAGTTCCTATACAAATGCATCAAACAATTCATAACATCAAAATTCTCAATCACATACAATAAGACCATTAGTCCTGGATTCCTAACAATAATGGTCAATTCACTCTGAATTCGGCATGGAATCAAATTAGAGACAAACATACAGAAATAAACTGGACAAGCATAGTTTGGGATAAATTATGTGCTCCTAAAATGTCTATTTGCACTCTCATGGCCAGATTAAATAAACTGAATACCAAAGATAGAATAAGCAATCTGGTATTAACTTATCTTGTGTGTTGTGCCATAACCATAATGAAGATCGAGACCATTTATTTTTCAAATACAGTTATTCAAGGCAGTTACTTGATGAATTTATGAATAAACTTAAAATCAATCTCGGTAACTCTTATGACATTAACCAAATTATGGAATTAACGTGTCAAAATCAGAAAAGCAATTTAATTCATAACCATCTCATTAATATCTCCTTTAATTCTCTGATTTGGCATATATGGTGTGAGAGGAACTCTCGAATTTTTAAAAGTATTGAAATGCCGACTTAAGTCAGGAAATTGCTAATTATTCAAGACTATAAATAACTTATTCAACATAAATTAGATATGACTTCGTAAAGCAAGGAGTTAGATCTTATCTTGGCTGATTTCGGAGTCGTTATAGATTCCAACTCGATTCATCGTCCTCCGTGAGGTTCGTGTTGCTGGCAAGCTCCTGGTAGTGGTTCATATCTCTGCCATCCTCCAAAGTTAACTTATAGAGGCGGATTTGCCACTTCGAGCGGCGATTTTCCTTTCAGATCTGATTTTGGTGGAGAGACTTTGTTTCGTTCCCTCTCTCTCTCTCTGGAAGTTTCGAAGTAAATGATCTGAGTTCGAAGATGTCCTCATTTATTGTTTTGTCCTTGCTATGTACACGCGACTCTCTTTAGCTTTGTTTTTTTTTTTGTTTTGTTTTTTTGTTTTGCTTTTTTATTTTTATTTTCTTTTTCCCCAGGTGTGTTCGTATATAAGGTTTTGAGTGCATATCCAATTTGAATACTCCTCCATCTATTGGACAACTTGGTTTTGGCTTTTTGTTTTGTTTCTTCACGTTGTATTGTTAATATACGAACATGATATGTACTCTTTTTCCTTGCAAGGTACCCATTTAGGTTAGGGGGGTTGCAAGGTTTTAATGAGGCATATTAAGAAAGTATATGATCTCCCGTTTTGTTTATAAAGAACCTTTTTCCAAAAAAAAAAATAATAGAGTAATATCTATAAAAAAATTCAAATTCTCGACCACAATTTCAGGTAGTATTCAACACAACTTCCTATAAACCTCCAGTAGAAATATATTTTTGATTTTATTGAGGAATATGATAAGATCAAAGAGTATATAACAGAGAATATGCATGTTGTCTCTTTGACTTTTTGTAGATTGCAAATACCGTGAAGAAATAAAGAGAATTAGATTGGATATATGAAGTATAAGTATACATGAGTAATAGGACTTTTTCACAAAACATATGAGTGAGAGAAATGAGAGATAATTGCTTAAAAAATTCCTCGTCCAAAGCCTTTAAATAAAGATGAAGAGAAGTGACTTTCACGAAGGAATGAAAGGAAAAGTTCGTTCATCTAAATTGAAAAGTTGCATCCAGCGACTAGTATATTAACAAACATTAAGGATATGTCGACATATCCTAGTGTAAAATGACACTTTATTTATAATTTTTTTAACTCATTTATCTTGTAAAACCAAAATAGAACTTTTATAAAATGGTTATGGAGAATAAAACAAATAGTTTTAGAATAGAAATTTCAAATATTTTGCTACAGGATCTTTAACAATCAAATCTATGACTCGATATACTTTACAACTAATTGACTATTGTCTTATATGCTTCCAATTTTTTTTCCTTGATTCTCGTGTTTCCTCCTAGCCTTGCCTTTCAATCTCCTTTGTTATTCTAGTCTTGTTCTTGTCTCCTTGATCTTGATTCCTCTAGATCTACCTGGTCTTGTACGTTAGTTCTTGTATTGATCTATCTTGATATGTGTATTACATCTCTATTTGATTATCCTACAATCTATCCCGATAGTATTCGTGTAATTCTTGTACTATATCATACATAAACTTTGGAAATCATCGGTACTAATATTTATTTGGTTCTTTTCATCAAACCAATAGCCATGGTTCTAACAATTTCATCTATTATTACTTTGAAAAATAAGTTCACCAGCTGAAATTATACAATAAGTAAAAGGGGTACGCAGAGGATGAAGGCATTGGAAGAACACCAAAGAAAGATAACGAGGACATCCTGGTGGAGAATTTGATGACAATGTCTTACGTATGGATAAGGGCAGAAAAAGACTAGGTGCTTGTTTCATGTGCTTATTTCCACATATGCAATCAAAAGGAAGTTTTTGATTATGAAGAGCAAAATCTAGGGTGGATTCTGCTAATGGTGAAGATTTGCATGTTAATGACATAGGTTTAGTTAGGTTGAAGATGTATAATGAAAGAGCGGTGAAGCTAACAAAAGTTAGGCAGATCCCAAAAATTAAGAAGAAACTTATTTCAGTATGATAGCTAGAAGGAAAATGCTGCAACTTTTCAACTCATGGAGGGTCACAACAATTTGGAAGGTAATAGGGCAGTTCCGCACACAAAAGGGAAAGCAATAACATGTACTAATGAGTGGAAAAACGGTAGAGGATGTAGGGGCTTCTCAAAGTGGTGTTGGAGATGCAAATTTGTCTAAACCAAGGGGGAACCAACAACGGAAACCTGCAAAGCCAGCATGAAGGAATTTGTAGGATTACAAACATTTATATTTTGTTAATGATATGTATGTTCAATTAGGGAACATGCATAATTAGATGGCTTTGTTGGTTGATTAAGTTTTCTTTAATGGATGGAGGCATTCATTTCCATGTTGGTATTGGAGATTATTTGTAGCTTATTATTTTAGGTGGAGCTTGAATGACATCTAAGGAAATATAGTATTAACTTGGAGATTGTTGGAGTAGGTGATGTAATATTTCCAGGTTAAAGAAAATGGTGCATCGATTGAAGAAGCAAAGTTGCAGCGGAGACTAGACGAATGATGATGGAGAGAGACCGAGTGTAACAACCCCGTATTATACACCGTAAAAACTAAATAAATTTTGTTAAAATAAAATTCAAATTGATTGTTAGTAATTATTATCTCTCAAAATAAATTTTACTTAATTAAATTCTATTTAATAAGAGATTTTGTTTTAATAACTTGAATTAAATTAATAAATTTATTTTAGATAATAAATTGACACCAAATAAAATGTCTTAATAAATATAAAATACTTTTGACTTTTAAATAATTTTATATATCATTGAAATAACCAGAAAATAAATTTATTTTATAATAATAAATACAACGAATAATTAAATAAATTAAACAAGTATTGAACTAAGGGAAATTATGTGATTATATCAAAATATATTATGTAGAACGAAGTGTAAATCAAATAAAAGTAGTTTGGAAATTTGTTTATAAATAAATAATAATAATAATTTAAAAGGAGAAAAGAAGGAAAATTGATTTAAATTGAATTAGGGTTCAAAAATAAATTCCAGCCCAAGCCACCTTCATTTCTAGAAATTTCATCTCTCTTCCCTATTTCATTTTAAACCCAAACCCGACCTTATCTTCTAAGCCCTAACCCCTTCCTCAAATTGATTGCTTCACTTTTTAAAAAAAGTAAGTCTCGATTAACAATAGTGTCGAAGCGTATGGGTGAGATTAGGAAGGCGGAGGCCTATAATAGCACGCGCAACATCTTCGAGCGATTTAAAGTTGATGCTTGCGACCTTGAGTAGCATGATGGTGGATGGTGGCGGTGACTCGATCAGCAACGCACGATTATCAAAGAAGCGAGCAGGTGCGTGTTCTAGCATGGCGGTTGGTTGTGAGTGCGGTTGTGTTCGTGCGACCTGGTGTGATTCAACTTGGAGCTGATGTGTTCATGCAACCTTAAGCACTGAGATGGTGCTATGTGGAGTTCTGGTAGCTGTGAGGGAAGATGTTTAAGTGAATAGCTTTGGAATGGAGCTGCTGTTTATGCTTTTGGCAGATGAGGGGATGTAGGCTGAAGCATTGTTGACAAAGTTTTGAGTAGCAAATCGATTGAGGTGAGATTTATCACTCACAATTACATCTATTTATCGCTTGCTCTATACATATATATTTATCCCGATAGTTGATTATATAGCTTGGTCGAATTGTTTGAGATTTGATTGCTTGTGAATGTTGAATCGTTTTCTTGGATGAATTGTTTGATTAGGATATTCGATTGATTGTGTGATATTGGTTTTGTGTGTGTTGGATTATTAAAAATGCAAAGGAAACGATGTCCATTTGCATTTTAATGTTAATTTTATTTATATTGTGTGTACCGTGTATCGATGGCTGAAATTTGATGGAATTCGACTCGGCTAAATGATTTATATTGATGTATGGTTGTTGATTTTGGAGAATTTTGCTCCGTAGTTTTTATTTTAGATGATTTATTGATTTTCCCGTTTTAAAATATTTTGAAAGCTTTGGAAAATTATTTATGGTGTTTTAAAATTTATTTGTAGTATATTTATAAATAAATGAAAATTGGTTGGTAAATAAAATGATTTCTTGAAAATTATTTTAGATATAAAATTTATTTTGAAAATGGAAAATATTTTATTTCTAATGGAGTTTAAAGTGAAGATTTTGAATTATATTATATTATTTAAAATAAATATAATTTATTCTACGACTTATAAATTTATTTTCGAATAGTATTTATTAATGGAAGAATATTAAATAAATTTAAAGCGATATTATATGATTTTTAATATAAGCTATTTGAGATTTCAAATATATATAGTGAAGGCTTGAATTATAAATTATGGTTTGAAACAAAAAGAATAATTTTAGAGATTTATAAATTTATTTTATAGTATTATTTTATTATAGAAAATTAAGAAATAGTTTCTACAATTATTTTTAATGTATAAAATGATTTTGGAAGTTATAAATTATTTCAAAATAGAATTTAAATCTACCAAATTATATACTAATTTCTATAAATTATATTTGATTCGTTAAGGGATTTTAAATGTTTTAAATAGATATATATATATATATATATATATATATATATATAAATATTTGTTTTAAATGATTAAAGAAATATTTCATTGAAGTGTATTATTATTTCATTTCTAAATTAAATTGGGGTATATATATATATAATTTCTATATTTTATGATTTCTCTTTCTTATATATATCGAATAAGATTATATGAGTAATTCACGTATCTATTTTAGTTAGTTGATGTTGATGTGATTTCATACGGTGATGACATCTTTCTATTTGTTTTTGAGATATTTCATTACGTGAGACGAGAAATCTGAATAAACGGAGTTATAATACCATTTGAGATAGGGCATTCGATAAAATTTCTCTGGTTATTCTTTGGACTTGTTATATAGAATCTTATGGGGATTGAGTGTAGTTTATGAGCAGTGAATAATTATTTAAATATCACGCGGTGGTATGTGACACAGTTGTGATATTTATTCGGTCATTCATTGTAGGTGGATGACACTCACATGACGTGGATTTGTGGAGACTCGCTGTGGTGAGTTGCATGTATTTCCATGTGTCAACAATATTATCAAGCTGTGTGGCGGTAATATTTATAGCCGTGTGTTGGCAATAATATCAAGCTGTGTGGCAGTAATGTACAGAGTCATGTTTTTGCAATAATACCAACCTTGTCCAACTTCTTTTCTATTTTGGAAGTGAACCAGATTGGCCAGCATACACCCTGGCGGCTTGATCGTGGTGGTCGTGCCCTAGATCCATGACACCATTTTATATATTTGGTCGTGTGTTGGCCTTTTGCCATGTATCGACATATATTGCTGTGTGCCTTAGCTGTGTGTATTTTCCCCCTATGTCACCTTGGCCAGTAGACAATTACATATAGGGCTAATGTGTCGGGTCATGATTGATGCAGAGCTTAGTCGTGTAGTGTGTTTATGGCATACAGTGGATAATATCACGATGACAAAGGGAAGGTAACCAATGACTAGGAGCAGTGTCAAACGGACACATGTGAGGTTCCTGGAGCAGGAAGACGTGCTGTTAGTCTTCAACCTGGTTCTGGTGTGTGTGGTATATAGTATATATTATGTGTATTCCTTACGGAGATTATATCTAGGAAATAGTAAATCCCCATATCCTTCTTTGGCGTGTGTCGCTAACTACTGTTTATTGGCATGTGTTGCCAGTTATATATCTTAGATGTGTATCGTTGATTATTCATCATTGGCATGTGTCGCCAATTATATTTTCCTTTGGCATGTGTTGCCATTACTATATTTTAGTTTATGAATGATTATTTAAATTGATATTGTGGATATTTTCATTTTTTAAGGTTGAGTGTTATATTTGGGCTAAGCTACGAGTTAGCCTGATTATACATGGTGATATCTTTTTTATTGATGTTTTCTAGATTTAGATGATGATTTCTGGATATGGATGATTCACCAATTTGATGTTATTTTATGATTTCCGATTGGATTAGTTTTACATGGGTGATGACATTCTTACACTGGGTTTTGTGGTATTCTATGTTATATGATATTTGGGATTACATGAGATGATATTATTATATTTACACCCAGTATATACAAAGATCCATATGTTTATTAACCCTAGATTTAGATATAGTCTGACCCGTTTATTATTTATATAATACGCGGGTCAGTTCTAGATATTTCAAGTGCATGGATTATGAGACCAGCTCATGTGTTTTCTAGGCATAAAGGAGACTAGATATTCAGTAGTGTAGATTATCATCTTGTATTATACAATCTATTGAATGTATATTATTATAATGTATATTGGACATATGTAGTATATTTTGTATTATATATATCGTTGCGATTAACTCTATGATCTCTGTTATTTACTGTATATTGTGTATTGTTTTATTATAGAGGCACACATGTTTATTCTTTTTTGCTAATACTGGGTACATATATGTGAGTTATTTATTTGATGTTTTATACGTATTGGTGTTAGTCCAAAGGAATATTCACATGTGTACCCTATACCACCTTATTCTCCATATTATCCAACAGCATTACTGATCCGTAGTACACTTGGATTGTATGGGTATAAAGGTAGAGGCGCTACAAAGTGGTATCAAAGCAAGGTTTAGAACAATATAAAATATAAGAGACACGAGTCCTGGCCTTATATGAGATTTAGAGTCCTTGTCTCCGTAGATGTGTGATAGATTATTGTTTATACTCAAGTTATAGTAGGAGTGTACGATGATTACTGGGGTAATTATCCGGGAACGCACTTGTTATGTGTGTGTGTGTCTATCTTATCTCTGCCTCTTCTGTGCATATTTGTTTTCGCCTAAAGTTGAAGTTGTTGAGGGAGGTAGTGAAGTAAGGAGTAGTTAGTCCGACAAGTAGTGTCAGTATTAATGATGAAGAATAAACCTCTGTATGGCTTGGTGTTGAACGACGGATTTTTTTTATCGAATAGAAAACCGTCGAAAATATATCGTTATAAAACCGCAAGCGCACGACGTACAATCGTAGTACGTATGCGAGTACGGCTCGATCCACATGTGAAGAATTAAATTTAAATATTACTCAATCAAATTAGCCCAAGGTATTGAAATTGTTTTAAACTAAGAAAATTATAGAAAACAAACTAGAGAAAAAGTGAATAGAACTATGAGATTAATGAGCAATTTAGAGGCAAAGCTATTTCCAATCATTCATATAAATTAACACAAAATTCATCTATAACCTCTCATTTAAATTTTAAATAGAAATGATTGATGTGTTTATTATAAGTATGGTTTATTTGTGCTATTAATTAGCACAACTTAAACCATCAAACTCTAACACACCACTCAAAACCACTTGTTAATTCTCATGAAATAACATGAAATTAAAAATAAATCTATTTTAGGCATGATCTATTTACTATGAACTAGTAACATAGATCATCAAATTTTGATTCTAGTTTGACTTTCACCATCGAAATCATTTAGGCAAATGATCAAATAGTTTATGTTTATATTGGATTAAGCATAGCCTATTTTAGATGTCAACATAGTCTATCAAATTCACGAAAAAAGAAACGTAAACTATCATCATTCATAATTTCCATTAAGCACAAAAGAGAGTCATAAATGCAACCATGTTATGTTGATTTAGTATGATTCATGAGAGCTTCATTACCCTTAAATTGAAAGGGTTTAGCTTCTTATATTTGAATTCATATCAACACAAAATGATTTAAGCATAAAAAGCAAGAAAAACAAGAGCTAATTAAAAGAAAAGAGAACTAACTGCTTGCATAAAATAAATCTAAACTAATTACATGAATTAAATCTATATTATTAACATGAAGTAAAAGAGACATAAACTAACATAAAGGAGCATGAAATAAAATAGCATAAGAGGAAAGAGCATGTAAACACGAGCAAATAAGAAGAAGGCTAAGAAGCCATTAAAAGGGCGTTATATTTATCATTGATTTTGTGGCTACAACATGCATAAAAGAGAGGCTAATTACATGAAACATAAGGGATATTTATACATGCTTAAAACCCTAATTCCATTTTTAGGGGACTAACAAAAATGCTCTTGAGATTGTGTAACCTCCAAGTAATCATTAGGGAATTAATTAATCCCTACTAACATGCATTTAAGTCTCCATGAACATGTGCATGTGCTTTTAATTATGATCCATTAGTTAGTGGGCATGTGAGCTTCTCCATGTTGCATTAATTCTTTTGTTTACTTTCTTCATTTGCTTTCAACTTATGTGCATGCATACATCCATGAAGCTCCATCCAATTTGCACTCAATTTTCTACAAATAAAAATAAAAATATGCAAATAAATTTTCTCAAAATTAATTCATATACAAATTTACCATTTTGCCCACAAATGAAGATGAATGAATGATGATCTGAAAACAATTTAGATTTTGGTTTAAACATGTAAAATACCATAATATTCTCATTTATTCTAATAAAAGAAGATTAAATATGGGAGTAAAAATATACACTTTTACGTGCACATCAAATACCCCCACACTTATCTTCTTATTTGTCCTCGTATAAACTAAAACTAGGATAAATCTGTTTTCATAGGAAACATGATTGCATTGAGCGTATGCAAGAAGCCGTTAAATCTAAAGGTGTCCCTAGTAGGACGAGTGTTGTCTCGTGAGAGTTTTCAGCGGATACTACCCTCAAAATCCAAATGCGATATGCAAATTCTAATGCGATTATATGATGGAAGTTTTAAAAAATATTTATAATTCAATAATTTACTTTTAAATTGACACGAGAAGGTTAGATATAAGTTTTGGTTATTATCAAGAAATTTTAGTCTTTTTACTCATCAAAACATCCAACAAAAATTAAGTTATCATCACAATTAGATTCTAGTTTGGCCAATTGTTTCAGTTGATAACATAGTACAACTATGAAATAAATCTTTTATTTGATTATCAAAGTTTTGCAAAGTGACATTTTTATTTCTTTTGAACAACAAGCCAAATGAAATAAGTGAAGACAGTGCTTGGGTTTCAATTGCTTGCTCTCTCTATTTTGAAAAATATTAACATTATTATTTACTCACCTAAATCGGATAAACTGAGGTAGATATACTGATCATGCACTGCCTTTCGAGCTTACGTGAGAATAGCACAGAGCATGGCGAGTGTACACACTTGCGTATGAACACATGAATCTAGGTGTTTATTATTATTATTTTAATTTTATTTACATACACCTAACTCAGATAAACTGAGGCCAGATATACCGATCATGCACTGCCTTCCGAGCTTAAGTGAGAAGGGTACAGAGCTTGGTGAGTGTACACACTTACGTGTGAACACATGACTCTAGGTGTTTCTTATTTTTATGAAATATTTTTTTTAGAAAGAGAGAGTTATGCAAAATCATCTTAGCACCACTTAACTTAGAAGATCAAATATGTTATCGCTTTTATTTTGAATCAACCACCCTTTTAAACAAAGATTACGGTTAGGATATACTTCATAATTATCACCTATGAACCTTCCTACATACTAGTTACACCATAGTTACTTATAATCAAACTTTTCTTTTTATTTTTGTTAAAACAAGTAAATTTTCAAAATTTTCAATTTAATAACCAAAAACATATACTTATTCTATCATGTTTCTTTAAAAGTAAATCAATATGCTAAAAAAATTTGTTTTGGCTTTTTTTTGGGAAAGAAAATGCAAAAAATAAAGCATGAAAAATCAAAATAAACATGACTCCCCCGCACACTTGATTTTGACTGTGTCCCTACAATCATTGCATGATATAATGAGAGTGCAACGGAGAAAAATATGTACATATTTATAAGAGATGGTTAAATTTTTTTACTAGACGTAGTGTGGCTCATGAAGAATCATGAGCTCCTCCTCTCGATCACTCGCCAACTCCAAGTAAGGTTTTAAACAAGGACCATTGACTTTAAAAGTTGATCCATCCCTATGGTTTTCTATTTCTATGGCATCATGTGGAAAAACAGTATGTACCACGTATGGTCCTGTCCACCTTGATTTTAATTTTCCAATGAACAAATGAATCGAGGGTCATACAAAAGAACTCTTTGATTTGGCGAAATTTTTTTACTTAGGATTGACTTTCCATGAAAAGCTTTTGTTTATTCTTTGTAAATTTTCTCGTTTTCATACGCATCGTTCCTAATCGTCTAATTCATTGAGTTGCAATTTTTTGTTTTCGCCAGCTTTTTCAAGATCAAAGTTTATGTTCTTAATCGCCCACAATGCTTTATGTTTAATTTCGACAAGTAAATGCCACGCTTTATCATATACTAACATAAAAGGAGACATCCCTAGATTAGTTTTATACGCAGTTCTATAAGCCCAAAGCGCATCCGTTAATTTTTTGACCAATCTTTTTTATTTTTATTTATAGTTTTCTCCAAATTTTGCTTGATTTAGCGATTTGAAACTTCGACTTGTTTGAGGATGATAAGGAGTGGATAACTTGTGGGTTATCGAGTATTTCTTCATTAGAGTTTCAAATGATCGATTACAGAAATGGGTTTCGTTATCACTTATTATTATGCGAGGTGTTCCAAACCTTAAAAAGATGTTTTCTTTTATGAATTTCACAACTATGTGGTCATTTGTTTTACATGGAATGACTTCAACCCATTTAGAGATGTAATCAACACCAAGAAGAATGTACAGATTTCCGTAAGAGTTGGAAAACGGTTCCATAAAGTCAATATCCTAAATGTTAAAGATTTCAATCGTAAGAATGGGGTTCAAAGGTATCATGTTTCGTCAAGAGATTTTTCCTAACATTTGGCAGCGATCATAAGTTTTACAAAATTCAAATGCATCTTTGAAAAGAGGCCAGTAAAAACCGTATTGAACCACATTTTACGCTATTTTCTTTGGACCGAAGTGACCACCACAAGCTTGCTCATGACAAAACGAATGACCACCCTTAATTTCATAAGTTGGGACACAACGTCGAATGATTTGGTTGGAACAATACTTAAACAAGTATGGATCATCCCAATAGAAGTACTTGACTTAGGAAAGAAATTTATAATTATATTTTTTCGACCAAAATGAAGGAGTTTCCTTAGTGACTAAATAGTTCATTATATCGGCATACCATGGATCGACGAAAACGGAAAGGAGTTGTTTATCAGGAAAGTTTTCATTGATCGGAAAAGAACGTGGTGCGTTTGGAAGACGCGACAGATGATCAACAATGACGTTGTTTGATCCTTTTTTATCTTTGATCATAAGGTCAAATTCTTGGAGTAAAATGATCCAGTGGATCAAACGACTTATCATCCTTTTTAGCGAAAAGGTACCTAAGAACAGAGTAGTCAGTGTAAACCGTAATGTGTAAGTCAATCAAATAAGGTCGGAACTATTCAAGCGCAAATACTACAGCCAGAAGCTCTTTTTCGGTGGTTGTGTAATTTAGTTGAGCGTTGTTTAGAATCATACTAGTGTAGTACATGACATGCATAATTTTGTTGATGCGTTGTCCTAGAACAACACCAATTGCGAAGTTAGATGTGTCGCACATTATTTCGAAAAGAAGATACCAATTGGGTGAGCAAATGATGGGAGCGAAAATGGGTTCATTTTTGAGACGATCGAAAACAGAAACACAGTCGGAATTAAAGTCAAATGGAATGTATTTTCCAAGAAGAGTCGTCAGAGGTCGAACAATTTTACAAAAATCTTTCACAAAGCGTCGACAAAAACGAGTATGTCCTAGAAATGAATGAATGTCTTTGACTGATTTGGGAATGGGTAGATTTGCACTTACGTCAACATTCGCTTTACCTACCTCAATGCCTTTGTTTGAAATGACATGCCTAAGGACAATTTCATGTTTGACCATAAAGACCTTTTTTTCAATTTAAAGTTAAGTGTTTGTCTTTGCATCAATTCAGAACTATCTCGAGATGGTGTAAGCACTCGGAAAAAGAGCTTCGAAAGATTGAAAAATCATCCATAAACTCTTCTAGAAAGCATTCGATCATGTCGGAAAAGATGATGATCATGCATCTTTGAAAAGTAGTAGGAGCGTTGCAAAGGCCAAATGGCATTTGATTGTCCAAGACATAAATTTTTAAAAGAAGACAACTTTTCAAGATACAATTAAGTCATATATGAGCTCGCGACACCCTTAAGTCCAATGTCTAAACGTTATTATTAGTCAAATTCTACTATGATATGCAATTTGTGAGCCAAGGAAGGGGTGATGAAATCCCCCACCCTATGTGAAGTTGGATAGTGCCCTTAGAAAGGAAAATAGGATGAAAAGAATGCAAAATAGAAATTAAACATGATTTAACAATGCAACTACGAATGAGATTTGATTTTATTTTTGGATTTTTAAAATGCAAGCAACCAACAATGCAAAGAAAATAAAAACAATAGATAAGAGCACGATATCAGAGCGTGCAGAATTATTAGCAATTTTTTTAAAAGCAGTGATTTTTTTTGCAAGTAAAGCACAGCAACCGAATCTACTTCTTTTGATTTCTTGCAATCTGAAAAAGAGGTGAAAAACAATTGTTTTTTTACAATTTTTTTTGTTTAAAATAAAACAAAAACAAAGGAAAATGATTTTTTTATATGATAAATGTAAACAAGACAAAAGGAAATTGAAAAAAAAGAAAAATTAAAGAGAAGAATGAAAGTTTAAACAAAAGAACTTAAAAAAAAACTCAACCCAATATTATCCAAATCAAATAAAAGCAATTTTTTTGTTTTTTTTCTTTAATTCAGTTAAAGATAACTTAAATTAAAGACACACACAAACAACAAGGTCAAAGAATTACCCCAAGCCCGGTGCAAAAGTAAACACACTCAAGATATATAGAATTTCACAAAATTTTCTCAAACGAATTGCAACACAGTAAATAAATCCCTCAAAAATTCTAAACAAAATTTCACAAAAAGGAAACAAAATTCGAATTTTCTGGTTGTGGATTAATTCACTCGCAGGTTGCTTGGAAGGTTGGGCTATTTACGTCGGTGATTGAAGAACTGGGCGATTTGGTTCGTGGGTTGGGTAGTGGACGCGATGGTTGATTTGGAAATTGGGTGTAGTCGTGAATTTGCGATTGAATTGATTTGCGGGTTTGATTGGGCGATTTGGCGTGGTCTAGGTTTGGGTGAAGTGTTGCAGTTCGAGGATGATGGCTGGATTGTGGTTTCTACGATGGAGATGGAGATGGTTTGAAGAGATTCAGGTGATTAGTGAGGAAGATGTCGTAGTGGTTGGTTGTTAAGCAGCAGTAGGGAGGTGGTTGCTGGATGTTGACGGTTGGTTTGAAGTGATGCAAGTGGAGATGTTGAGGCGAATGAGGCTGTTCGGGTGAGGTTACAGAGTTGTTTTGGTGAAGGAAGGCAGTGTGGTAGGAGATGGATGTTGATGTGTTTCTTGTTGTTTGTGGTGGTGTAGTAGGGTGGTAGAATGTGTTTGGTGATGAGGATGGTTAGGGATGGTGGATGACAGATGCAAAGGTTGGCAGTGAGTTGATTTGGGATGGAGATGAAGGTGAGGCAGTGGAATCAGGTGTTTCTGACATTGGTGGGTGAGGTTATGATGAACTGATGTATTGCTTATATGAGAAGTGGGTTGCGGTTTTGAAGGTAGGTTGGAGGATGTGGGTTTTGTAGGCCGAGGGTTTGCTAGATTATGGTCGCGGATTTGGATTGTTGCAGTGGTGAAGAAGGTGTTTGGGAGAAGGATGTGGATGTTGTTGAAGTGTGGATATTTTTGATATGGAGGAGGTTGAAGGCAGATTGTACTGTGGTGGAGTTATTTGCAGAAAGAGGAGTAGTGTTAAGGGAGAAAAATGGGATGTGAACTGAGAAAGGAATTTAGAGAGATGTGTTGAAGGTAGGTAGATGATGAAGTTGGAGAAGTGAAAAGAAGTGGAGGCTGTGAAGTGGGATGTTGGAGCGGGGAGGGTTGTAGTCGATAGTGAGGCAAGTTGCAGCAGCGGTTGTGGGTTGTCAGGTGATGGATATTGAGGCGAATGAGTGGTTATAGTGGTTGAAGTGTGTACAGGCAAGGGGTGGGGACTGGGGAGGATGGTATGGAAGTGCTGAACGGATGAAGTAGGCAATGGCAGTGATGTGGGGTGATTGACTGGTAGCGGGTTTGGTTGTCGACGAAGCTAGCAGTTTTGGAGTTGTTGCTGTGATGGTGGAGTACATCAGTGAGGTAGATGGTGAGATATAGTGAGGAGTCACATTTGAGGTGTTTGAATTGGTGATGGCAATAGTTTGGAATTGCAGAGGAAATGGGTGAGTTAGTTTGTGGAGTAGGAGGAGTGATCAATGTAATAGAAGGTAAAGAACAGAGAGCAACAAAATGCATGTAAACTTTTTTTTTCTTTTTGATGGTAAATTAAAATACAAATGCAATGAAAACAAACTGATTGAAATGCAATGTAAGTTTGGGTGAAATGCTGGGAAATGCGGTTTGAAGTTTGGGATGGAAGAAAAATAAAAACAAACAAGTTGTAAAGCAAATATAACGGCAAGATGCAATGCTCAAATGCAAATAGTAATGCAAAATGAAAATAAAAATGCACAATTTTTTTAATAACACAGAACAAGATAGAACAAATGTAAAAATAATAAATCGAAGATTAAAATTTAAATTAAATTGATTTCTCCGGCACCGGTGCTAAAAACTTGTTGAACAACGGACTTTCTATCGATTAGAAAACCATCGAAAAAATATCGTTATAAAACCGCAAGCACACGGCGTACAATCGTAGTACGCATGCGAGTACGGATTGATCCACTGAGAAAGAATTAAATTCTAGTATTACTCAATCAAATTAGCCCAAAGCTTTGAAATTGTTTTAAACTAATAAATTGTAAAAAACAAAGTAGAGCAAAAGTGAATAAAACTATGAGATTAAGGAGCAATTTAGAGGTAAATCCACTTCCAATCATTCATATAAATCAATATAAAATTCATCTATAATCTCTCATTTAAATTTTAAGTAGAAATGATTGATGTGTTTATTATAAGTATGGTTTATTTGTACTATTAATTAGCACAACTTAAACCATCAAACCCTAACACACCATTCAAACTCACTTGTCAATTCTCATGAAAATGACATTAAATTAAAAATAAAATCTATTTTAAGCATGATCTATTTACTAGTAACATAGATCATCAAATTTGGATTCTAGTTTGACTTTCATCATCAAAATAACTTAGGCAAATGATCAAATAGTTTATGTTTATATTGGATTAAGCATAGCCTATTTGAGATGTCAACATAGACTATCAAATTTACTGAAAAAGAAACATAAACTATCGTCATTCATAATTTCCATTAAACACAAAAGAGAGATCATAAATGCAACAATGTTATGTTGATTTAGTATGATTCATGAGAGCTTCATTACTCCTAAATTGAAGGGGTTTGGCTTCTCATATTTGAATTCATATCAATACAAAATGATTTAAGCATAAAAAGCAAGAAAAATGAGAGCTAATTAAAAGAAAAGTAAATTAACTACTTGCATAAAATAAATCTAAACTAATTGTATGAATTAAATCTATACTATTAAAATGAAGTAAAAGAGACATAAACTAACATAAAAGAGCATGAAATAAAATAGCATAAGAGAAAAGAGCATGTAAACACAAACAAATAAGAAGAAGGCCAAAAGCCATTAAAAAGACATTTTATTTATCATTGATTTTTGTGGCTACAACATGCATAAAAGAGAGGCTAATTACATGAAACGTAATGGGTATTTATACATGCTTAAAAGCCTAATTCCATTTTTAGAGGACTACCAAAAATGCTCTTGAGATTGTGTAACCTTTAAGTAATCATTAGGGAATTAATAAATCCCCACTAACATGCCTTTAAGTCTTCATTAACATGTGCATATACTTTTAGTTATGGTCCATTGGTTAGTGGGCATGTGGACTCATCCATGCTACATGAATTCTTTTATTTCATTCATTCATTTGCTTTCAACACACGTGCATGCATACATCCATGAAGCTCCATCCAATTTGCACTCAATTTCCTACAAATAAAAATAAAAACGTGCAAATAAATTTTCTCAAAAGTAATTCATGCGTAAAATTACCATTTTACCCCCAAATGAAGATGAATGAATGATGATTTGAAAACAATTTAGATTTTGGTTTAAACATGTAAAGTACCCTAATATGCTCACTTATTCTAATAAAAGAAGGTTAAGTATGGGAGAAAAAATATATACTTTTGTTTTATGCACAAACCAAAATGAAGATAAGGATCACCTATTCTTCACATATTCATACTCTAAACAGTTACTTGAAGAAACTATGAACAAACTTCAACTTAATTTTCGAAACTCAGTGGATTTCAACCAAAATTTGGAAGAGTTATGCTTAAACCAGAAAAGTGACAAGTTATTAAATCATATCAAGAACATAGCATTCACTTCTATAATCTGGAACATTTGGTGCGAAAGGAATACACGGGTGTTTAAGGGCATTGAGCTCCCTGCTCAAGTCTGAATTACTCTCATAAGTCATGATTGCATACAGTTAATTCAAAATAAACTGGATAGAGGAAAGTTAAACAATGAACAAGTACTTATCTTGGCTAACTTCGGCATTTCTATTGACCCAAATTCGGAGTTCCATCCTCCCTGATTGAGAAGGAGTTCACCTTTCAACTGGCAGTTGGATGATAGTATCTTTCGAGCAGAATCTGTAGGGTTCGCCGCCATTAATGAAGTGATTTGGTGCAGTTTTGTTTTAGATCTAGAATTGGTAACAGTGTTTCTATCTCTTCGGTCTTTCCAGAAGGCAGACTGGTATTTCTGTGGGTGGTGGAGAGTTCGTTCTTTTCTTTGATATTTAGTCTGTTGTTTCACATGTATCGTTATTTTATGTCTCAATTTTGTTATTTTATTTTGTTTTCATGCACCAAGGTGCTCGTATAGATGGTTTTGAGTGTGTCTACCTGTATTTACTCCTCCATCTATTTGACATCCTGGTTTTTGGCTAACAGACTGTTGTATTGTTAATATATGGACATGATATGTCCTCTTTTTCCTTATAGGGCACCTATTTAGGTTAGAGGGATTACAAGGTTTTAACGAGGCATATCATGGAAGTATATGCCTTTTTATTTATATAAAGTACCTTTTTTCTAAGAAAATAATATATATATATATATATATATATATACTTTTACGTGTACATGTCTTAGATATGAATAAAGTGATTCAGTAATGATCAGAGTTGCACAGCGAAAACTAATAGATAGTTTTTCGCTGAAGGCGTTTGTTTGAAAACGTGTGCATTATTGTATTGACGTTTGTTTCATTTTATGGTTAATGTGTGATGATTTCTATTGTTGTTGATGGTTGATGAATTGGATCTATATATGGATTTTTGAACGCAAGTATTTTATTCAAACAAGTAAATGATTTAGTAAAAATATGAAATTGATTTTTATAAAGTGATTGAAAATTATTTTAGTAGTTTATTTTGGTGTTAATTTGTTCGTCGAGTGTTTTAAGAATTCTGCTCAATGCGCTTAGCTAATGTTATCGGTAGGAATTCCTAAACACTAGGACGAGACATTTCGACACAATGGTTTGGAAAGAAATGATATGTATTGAAAAAAAAATCATATTTTAAAGAATATATATACAATTCTTAGAAAAATGAAGAATTATTATTTTGAGAAAAATGAAATTTTTTTTGGGAGTGTTATAAATAATATTTTGTGAATCGTTTTGAAAATTTTATTTTCTGTAGTTTATAATAAAATGAAAAGTAGTTTGGAATTAATGGAGTTTAAGTTTGATTTTTTTTCCAATTTAAATTAATATGATTTACGTAATTTGAATTTAAAAATTTGTTGAAGAGAAATTTATGAGATAATATTTTGATGGTTTCGAAGTAGAAAACTTTTATGAAATGAAGTTGATTTATTTTTAAAATAATTTGAATTCGAAAGTAATTGGGAAAAAATGTACGTGATTTGGTGGAGGCAATAATTCCATGAAAATTCATGTTTGTTACTGTAGCTATGCACCTTGCTTATTCAACAAATTATTGTGCAATTTCCTGTATGTTATGCATGAGGATAATGAAGCAGTTGCAATTTATTTACTCTTATTCTACCAAATTACTAATTTGCATTTTTATGCTCTATAGCTTGAGCTGTTTAAATTAGAGAATCGTATAACAAGATAACTATATGTGAGAACCTGTTCATATGCTGTATCCATCAATGCATAAGCTATCGAATCTCATGATCTTTACTACTGTTAAATCCCACTTTTTCTAGGAAAGAGTTTAGAGCTTAACATGCTTTTCAGTCTATTGAATTGTATCTGATAATCAAATATATAAGGTTACCGATGCCCTATAACATTTTTTTATCCAGGCAAAGTTCTGATCAGTAAAAAAAGGATTTGCATATATATATATATACATATATATATATATACATATACATACATACATACATATACATACATACATACATACATATATTTATATATTAGTGTGCACTTGTGCAAGTTTGTGCATATGTGTTTGTGTGTGTACCCCTGCGCAAGGATGATGTGTGAGTGCTGCCAGTGCAAATAAAAAATAACTCATATCAAAGTTGCATGCTTTATTTCCTTCATTGTATGTACATTAGCTCACTTGTACATTCTAATTCTAGAAAGCTTATGACATTTAATTATAGTTCTTCGTTGTGGAGAAAATGTTGGAATTATAATGTTGTAGTTTTGTGTGTATGTGCACTTGCATTTTTTTACACTAGATTATGCATTTGCAATGTATTCATTTGGTCATAACTTTCAAACAGTTTGTCCGCTTTCGACGATTTTGCATATTCTAGAAAGGTTGAAATATATGATACAACTTTTATTTTAAGTGTTTCGCAAAATTTTAGCGTTTACTAGGCTAAAAATTGAAATTTGTTAAGTAGGCCTGTGTATTTATTTAAAAATCTGCTAGGTATATTTTTGGAAAATCTCTCATAAGTTGAGTTAAAATCCATAATTTTTGCATCCGAAAGTTAACACACTATTTAACAATTCAATCTGTGAAACTATATCTTGATTTTGTGTTTTTGACCATTGAAAGTTTGTTGGATAGTGGTTTAAATGTGAAAGTGATGTTGTTTTATATTAACTAAATATATGTGGTATATATCTATATTGAACTTATGCATACTCATCATATTTTACAATATGCGACTAATATTTGGAGTCGAATTAAGTGTAGGTGCTTGGGAAGGCTTCATTGGACTTAGTGGCTACTTTAGCTCTTTTGCTTGCTTAGTAACAAGAAAAACTTGCTTAAACGCTAATAAAAAGGTATGTTTTTACGGTATATCGATATATGATGTAATATGATCTTGTTTGTTCCTGTCTCGAAATGCCTCTTCGAAGATGTATATTGTGCAATTGTATTGTGTTTTGATTTTTCGAAACGCTTTCCGTACAAAGGAGACTCTACTGAAATTTTTTGAAAAATCCGACACTTAGATCATTTTCACAATATTTTATTCAAAAATAGAAAGTCATCAGTTGAATCTATTTAAAATAGTAGCATACGATAAAAGAATTAGAATAAAAGCCACATAGTGGATCAAATGGTTGTGTTTGATAGAAGATGGTGAATACGAAGAAAGTCAGGATATAAGTTGTTCGACGTCTCACTATAACAAATTGCGAGGACATAATTTTTTTATGGGGGAGTTTGTGACAACCCTGTTTTCTACGCCGTGTAAATTAAATAAATTTAATTAAAATAAATGTCCGAATTTGATTTTTAGTAATTGTTATATCTAAAAAAAATTACTTAATTAAATTCTATTTAATAAGAGATTTTGTTTTAATAACTTGAATTAAATTAATAAATTCTTTTCAGACAATAAATTAACATCGACTAAATGTTTAATAAATACAAAATACTTCTAACATGTAAATAATTTCATATATCATTAAAATAACCGGAAAATAAATTTATTTTATAATAATACAAGAATAATTAAATAAATTAAACAAGTACTGAATTGAGGGGAATTATGTGATTATCGAAATATATTGTATAGAATGAAGTGTAAATCAAATAAAAGTAGATTGGAAATTTATTTATAAATAAATAAAAAGAATAATTTAAAAGGAGAAAAGAAAGAAAAATTGATTTAAATTGAATTAGGGCCCAAAAATAAATTCCGGCCCAAGCCACCTTCATTTCTAGAAAATTCACCTTCCTTCCCAATTTCATTTTCAAACCCAAACCCGACCTCATCTCCTAAGCCCTAACCCCTCTCTCAAATCGATCGCTTCACTTTAAAAAAATGAAAGTCTCGATTAATAATAGTGCCGAAGCGTATGGGTGAGATTAGGAAGGCGGAGGCCTACAATGGCACGCGCGACATCTTCGAGCGATTGGAATCTGATGGTCGCGACCCTGAGTAGCGCGATGATGGGCTGTGGCGACGAATCTATCAACTACGCATGGTTATCAAAGACACGAGCAGGTATGTGTTCTAGTATGATCGTTGGTTGCGGTTGTGTTCGTGCGACCTGGTGTGATTCGACGTGGAGCTGATGTATGCGTGCAACTTGAAGCATTGAGATGGTGCTGTGTGGAGTTCTAGTGGCTGTGAGGGTAGAGGTTGAAGTGAATTTTTTTGGAATAGAGCTGTTCTTTATGCTTATGGCAGATGAGGGGATGTAGGCTGAAGCATTGTTGACGAAGCTTTAAGTAGCAAACTGATTGAGGCGAGTTTTATCACTTACAACCATATCAATTTATCGCTTGCTCTCTCTCACTATATATATATATATATATATCCTGATAGTTGATTATATAGCATGGTTGAATTGTTTTGGATTTGATTGATTGTAAATGTTGAATTGTTTGCTTAAATGAATTATTTGATCAGGCTATTCGATTGATTGTGTGATATTGGTTTTGTGTGTTGGATTATTAAAAATGCAAAGGAGATCTGTCCGTTTGCATTTTCTTATTTGAAATTTATTTATATTGTGTGTACCATGTACCGATGGTTGAAATTCGATGGAATTCGACTTGGCCACACGATTTATATTGATGATTTGATTGTTGGTTCTAGAGAATTTTGCTCCATGGTCTTTTTAGATGTTTGATTGATTTTCCCATTTTAAAATATTTTGAAAGCTTCGAGAAATTATTTATGGTGTTTTAAAATTTATTTGAAGTATATTAATAAATAAATAAAAATTGGATGCTAAATAAAATGATTTCGTGGAAATTATTTTGGATATAAAAGTTGTTTTGAAAATGGAAAATATTTGTAACTGTTGGAGTTTAAAGTGAAGATTTTGAATTATATTATATAGTTTGAAATAAATATAATTTATTCTATAGCATAGAAATAGCATTTCATTATAGAAGATCACTAAATTAATTAAAAGCGGTATTAGATGATTTTCAGTATGAGCTATTTGAGATTTTGAATAGATATGGTGAAGATTTAAATTATATACTATGGTTTGAAGTGAAAAGAATTATTTTGGAGATTTATAAATTTATTTTATAGTATTATTTTGTTATAGAAAATTATGAAATAGTTTCTATAATTATTTTTGATGTATAAAGTGTTTTTGGAAGTTATAAATTATTTTGAAATAGAATTTAAATATACCATTTTATAGTAATTTCTATAAATTATATTTGATTCGCTAAGGGATTTTGAATGTTTTAAATAGATATATTTAAACATTTGTTTTAAACGATAAAAGAAAGATTTCATTTCAAAATTAAATTAGGATTTTTATATAAATAATTTCTACATTTTCCGATTTCTCTTTTCTTATATATTGAATGAGATTATATGAGTGATTCACCGTATCTATTTTAGTTAGTTGATGTTGATGTGATTTCATATGGTGATGACATCATTCTATTTGATATTGTGATTTTTAATTAAGTTTGATGAGAAATCTGAATAAACATAATTATAATACCGTTTGGGATGGGGCATTTAGTTTTATTTCTCCGATTATTGTTTGGACTCGTTATATAGAATCTTGTAGAGACTGAGTGTAGTTTATGAGCAGTGAATAAACGTTTAAGTATAACGTGGTGGTAATGGACATTGTTGTGATATTTATTCGATTATTCATTGTAAGTAGGTGACACTCACATGATGGGAATTTGTGGAGACTCGCTGTGATGAATCGCATGTAGTGTCATGTGTCGACAATATTATCAAGCTGCGTAGCAGCAATATTTATAGTCGTGTGTCGATAATAGTATCAAGTTATGTGGCAGCAATATACAGAGACATATATTGGCAATATTATCTTCCTTGTCCAACTTCCTTTCTATTTCGACAGTGAACCAGATTGGCCAGCTTCTACCCTGGCAGCCTGATCTCGGTGGCCGCGTCCCGGATCTGTGACTCCATTTTATATATTTGGCCATGTGTTAGCATATATTGTTATGAGCCTTAGCTATATGTGTTTGCCCAAGGTGTCACCTTGGCCAGCAGTTAGTTACCTATAGAGGTAATGTGTCGGGTCATGATTGCTTTGTGCCGATACTGGGTATGTATATATGAGTTATTTATTCGAATACGTACTGGTGTTAGCCCCAAGGGAATATTCACGTGTATACTCATACCATCTTATTCTCTGTATTATCCGACAGTATGATCTGTAGTATCCTTGGATATTGTGGGTATAGAGGTGTTGGTACTACATGAAGCACTAGAGGCCTGTATTATAAGCAACATGCATCCAGTTGACTGGAAAAGGCTACCAGTCGACCGAAACCCTTTTTAGTCGATAAAAACCCTTTCCAGTTGATTGGATTTCAGAGCAATTGGGACTCAAAAGCACATTTGTGCTTCTAGTCGAATGGAACTCTCGATTAGCCGATTAATGAAAATTCCATTTGCCTAGATCGAGAAATATGAAGAAATTGAACTGTGAATTTTCAGGGCAATGTTGTACTTTTCAAAGTGTTTTTGAGTTTCAACCATAGATTTTTGCATATCTTTGATCCAATGGTTGATATTATTTCAAACTTCTATAAATATGTTCCTACAGAGGTCATTGTAATGTGTATGGAGAAGGGTTATTGTATTAGAATTTTTGGATTGAGATTCTTTTCACAATTTATAAATTCACGGCTTGTTTTAGGAAAGCATGGTGCATTGTAGTATGCAAATGTGTTCCACTTATAATAACTGGACCCTACTTTAAAACTCTTTATGAGCGATTTCTAATATTATTTACTTTATTTCGTATGTATTGTATGTACTAGGTCACATATCTACGTCGTTGAGAGCATATCCCTCAACGTCGTTTGGAGCGTATCCATCATGACAATTATCTTTGAGTTCAACACATTTGGGACTATGCAACGAAGTATGCCATTTTTTAACCTGATGAAAGTATGCAACAAAGACCTCCATACATGCAACAATTTTCACAACCTTTTATGTCTTATCAACCACTTGGCAATTTTGAAGAAAATGAACATCATGAAGGTATGGAGAAATTTGCGTTTCCACTTTACTTGTTTGCTTTGTTTTCCTTATTAAAGTAAAATATGTACTTATGTGTTAGTGGACTTGTTTGCTTTGTTTTTCTTGTTGAATAATATGTGTATAAATGTCTTACTGGACATATTAGGATACTTTTTTGTTAATGTAATATATGTAGTAAACATGTTATGTTCTTCTTGTTAAAGTAAATTATGTACATATCTTAATGGATGTGTTATGTTAAATTGAATACTTTATCATTTGTGTGTTGGTGGATACTATTATTTCTATATAATACAGAATATATTTTGCGACACATGAAATAACGATGTGGATATAGATGATATATCATTGTTTGTTGTTGTGAATATTGTATGTTAGAATTAGGTAAACTTAAGATGGATTAAGGACAAAATTTTGATTTTTAAAAATTCAGTTTCAAATATATTAAAGACTAAATTATCGGTTCTTAAATTTTAAGACTGACTTTTCAGCCTTAATTTTTTTACTAGGAATTTAGAAATTTAAATTTAATTTTTTGATCAGTCTAAAAATATAATTGAAGGAATGAATTGCTTATTAAAGTCTGATATTTCAGTCTTTAATCCAGTGTTTCTTTTAATCTTAAAGTTAAAAATTAAAGTCAAGTCTTCTTTAATTTGTGTGCTCAAAGCCCCATTTCAAACTATCATCATCATAACAAAAATTTAGTAACCCATAAAATAAAATTGAAATTCGTAAAATTATTATACCTGTAGTGCAGTTAGGACAGTACAAGAAGTTAAATGGTGGCTGCTAGCGGAGTATGCAGCAGTGTAGTAATAGCTATGGCGTTTTGTTACAACAGCGACGTTTAGCAATATCGATTTGGAACTAGGGTTTGTGAAACAAGAGTAGAAAATGAAAAAAGCGAATGAAAAATAAAAGTTGTATATAGGAAGGTTTCAAAAAGGTTCGACATATTCAACATTGGTTTTATGGTTAGACTATGTTCATGCAGATCAGAGTTGTGGTTCACATTTGGACCGAAATGGCTCGCGGACCATGGTTCGGTTCGACCATGATTACTTTGGTACATTCGTACATCATTAATTTACAAATGACATCTAAGCAATACTAGATGCAAATTTTAGGTTGGAGTTCTTCAAAGTTTTATAATTATATCGACACGACGACACGTTTTGGACAGGTTTTCCATAGATTTGGATTAATTAAAATCAATCAAAATGCCACGACAGGTTTTTCATAGATTTGGACTAATTAAAATCAATCGAAATGCCAACATTTCTACATGCACATTTCATATAAAAATTGATTTCACATGCTATATCCAGTATCAAATGGTACAATCATATTGTTTATAATTCACACGTAATCATAACCTCTTATTACGCTATTTATTCACTGCTCCACTTTATTGCTTCTAACTGTATATCTCCATGGCCGGCCTAGAGGCAAGCCCACTAAGCCCTTGGGCTGGGGTAACTCATCTAGGGGTGGGCAACAAATTTTTTTTCCTGACCAAGCCCACCAAGAAAAATTACAAATCCAAAATCACGTTAATCGATTCACCAGCTTATCAATTCACCAAACCTAGGGCTTTCGTCCATAG
This sequence comes from Allium fistulosum, assembly GCA_030737815.1. Taxonomy (NCBI): domain Eukaryota; kingdom Viridiplantae; phylum Streptophyta; class Magnoliopsida; order Asparagales; family Amaryllidaceae; genus Allium; species Allium fistulosum. Next base: position 342,313,798 of record CM060903.1, on the reverse strand, counting down.
TCCACTCCATTGCCGCAAGCCTGTTGCTGTCGCCCGCCTCCGCCTGCCTACTGCCGTCTCCGATCGCCGCCTGCCTGTTGTTGCCTCCGCCTACCTGTTGTTGTCCAGAGACCAGAATCCAATATTGCTGAAAGCCTGAAGCTATTGCTCTTGCCTCTTCTTGTCAAGTTAGGTGATTTTGATTTTCTTTTATTTAGTGAAACCCAATATTGATTTGCTGAAGCTATTGTAATCTGTATATGGGTTTAAGTCTTTGACACAAGATTGCAATTGCACCAACTATTTTCATACTGCTGAAATCCAATATTGCTGAAATAGTGAAACCCAATATTGCTGAAATCCAATTTAGTGAATCCCAATATTACGAAACCCGATATTGCTGAAGCAATTGACTGTTTTCATTAATTTTAAATTAGTGGCTGAAACAAAACTGAATTTATTGCTAATGTTTTATTCAATTCGTTAACTGACAAACTCTTGTATACTATATTAAATAATTTTAATTTTAATTTAAAATATTGTTTCATGTGGAAAAACTAATACATATTTTAATGTTTTATTAATAGATAATATATCGAAAAAAGAAGACGATAAAAATCGGGTGAGATTTAGGAATCAAAATTCCAGAGCTTTTAACCGAAAGGTAAACAACGTCACGATGTAATGGCTTCATCAATGGTGGGCTCAATCTCTAAACTCTTTAATGCGAAAACAAAAAAATCACTAAATTCTCGTCAAGTTGAAGAAGATAGTGAAGCTATTGATGAAAATATTGATAATGTTGTTGAGGATGAAATTAAAAATGAGGGCATTGATGTTGATGAAATTGATGAAGAAATGGATAATGAAGAACATGTGAATGAGGAGATAAATGATGAAAGTATACTTGATTTTGGTAAAGATGCGGACGTAAATCATGACCCGGGTTTGTGGGGTATTATGAGCGATACAAAACGAACAATTACCATTCAAAGAGGTCCCATGAAAATATCCAAATTAAATGATAAATTTCGAGTGTCATAAAGGATGAGGGAAATAGAAGCTTTTCATCTAAGCATTATATTCGTCGTTTTTCAAATGGAGAGGAGCATGAAAGAAAGTGGCTTGTATACTCAAATGCATTGAATAAAGTTTTTTGCTTTTGTTGCAAGTTATTTAAAAATAAAGTGATGTTGAGAAAATTGTCGGAAGATGGAATTGATGATTGGCATAATCTTCCATCAAAACTTAGAGAGCATGAAACTAATTCGGAACATTGTGAAAACGTTGTGAAGTGGGTTGATTTGCAAAATGGACTAAAATTAAAAGCAACGGTTGATAAAAATATGCAAGCTCAAATTGATAAAGAGAAAGATCGATGGAAGATGATATTGATTCGAATAATTGAGGTCGTTAAAACACTTTCTCGAAATAGTTTACCATTTCGTGGAAGTAATGAAAAGATTTATGAAAAGAATAATGGACTTTTTTGCCAACTTGTTGAGTTTCTTGCGGAGTTTGGTCCCATTATGAAAGACCATCTTCGATGTTTGGTGAATAAAGAAATTCAACATCATTATCTTAGTCATAAAATCCAAAGTGAGATAATAATTTTATTATCTAAGGAGATCAAAACAAAAATAATAAAAAAGATCTCAAAAGCAAAATATTTCTCGGTTATGCTTGATTGTACTTCGGATATTGGCCACGAAGAACAAATGTCAATTATCATAAGGTGTGTTGATATTGAAGATTTCGATGAGGTGAAGGTGAAAGAGTTTTTTCTTGGATTTATAGTTGTTGATGATACATCGGGGCTTGGCCTTTTCAAGCAACTTGAAAATATTTTGAATGAACTTAAACTTAATATTGATGATATAAGAGGTCAAGGTTATGATAATGGTCTAATATGAAAGGTAAGCATCAAGGTGTACAAAAAAGACTTCTTGATAAAAATTCATGAGCGTTTTATATGTCATGCGGATGTCATAGTTTAAATCTCGCATTATGTGATATGGCTAAATCTTGTGTTAAAGCTAGAATTTTTTTTGCATATGTGCAAAAAATTTATACATTATTTTCGGGATCCACTCATCGATGGGATGTTCTTAAGAAATATGTAAAAGGATTAACACCAAAATCATTGTCGGTTATACGATGAGAAAGTCATGTTGAAATTGTGAGAGCTATTCGATTTCAAGCGCCAATGTTAAGAGATGCTTTGGTTGAAATTGCCAAGAGTTCTAAAGAGGATATTGTGATGGCGGAAGCTAAAGGTTTATGTTGGAATGTTTTAGAGAACTTTGAGTTTTTGATTAGCCTTTGTATTTGGTTCAAGTTATTGGATAAAGTGAATCAAGTTAGTAAAATACTTCAACATGAAGATATGAATTTAGAAGATGCAATAATAAGATTAAAAGAACTTATTCTATTCTTTCAAAACTTCAAAGAATATGGTTTTGAAGAAATGATGAAAGAAGCCAAAGAATTTGTCATAGGAAGAGACATTTTGATGAGGATCTTGAAATTAATGGCGAAGAAGACCAAACACTGGAAGAGAATTTTAAAGTCACATACTTCGTTCACATCATAGATCAAGCTCTTACATCTTTAAAAGACCGTTTTGAATAATTTGAGCTTTATGATAAAAAATTTGGATTTTTATTAAATGCAAAGTTCATGCATATTAGCAAAGATGAGTTGATGAAACATTTTATTTGCTTAGAAGGTTATTTGAAACACAACCAATACTGCGATATTCATGGAAAAGATCTATTTCAAGATCTAAGAGCTTTGCAAAGTATGTTACCTAAGGAAATAACTAAGTCAGTTGACATTCTTGATTTTGTAAAATCTTATGTAGATGATGGTGTTTTTCAATGAGCATGGGTTGCTTATTGGATTTTACTAACAATTTCAGTTACCGTTGCTTCGGTGGAGAGAAGTTTTTCTAAATTGAAATTAATCAAAAATTATCTTCGAACGACCATGTCACAAGATCAATTGAATGGATTAGCAATGATCTCAATTGAAAGTGAGTTTTTGGAGAAACTAGATTGTGACAATTTGATTGAAGAATTCGCTACAAAATATGCAAGACAAAGTATATTTCTTTGAACAAGTTTTATATTTTGTATGGAACTTCGTATTTCTCCGCTTTATGTAGCGGTTTTCGTATGAAAAGTTAATTTAACTTTATATAACTCCACTTGTTTTAGTGGTTTTTGTATGGAAAATCGTTGCATTGTATGTTGTATCTTTTTTATTTGACGGCATGCTTAGTTTTAAACATAAAAAAATAAATAAAAAAATAAAAAAATTCATTTAGGGACAACCAAATTAATTTTGTGTTTGGACAACCCAATCTTAAAGCCGGCTCTGTGTATCTCCATTGTAATTTTCTTGAATAGATTAATTAGTTTGTTCGAGGCCAGTACAAACAAACAGTGTAGGCCATACCATTTGGACAATTTTGGCGGCCACAACCAACAACTTTTGTATCACTGCACACAATATTTCTGTAGTGCTTGCATTTACAATTAGGTCTACATGTTCTTCTCGAAGGCACATAGCACTTGCTCTCACCTATCCATTCATTTACAATAGATGCCGCATCAATATGACTTGACCCCATGAAGTCATTTATACTGAATCTGCCTGTTGCTCTTGCCTTGCCGCATGTTTTTGCTAATTTTTCTGCTGATTTGGCCACATTTGCCTTCCACATCAAAGGTCCGATCCCCCTCACTTTTATGTGTGCATTATTGTGTGGTCTCAGGTAGTTTAAAGCTGAATTTTGAGCGTAAGTAAACTGGGGTATCTGACTGAGAAATAAAGATAGCATTAGAGATAGGATCAGAAACTGGGTTTTAAAACGTTCATGTATTTCAATTAATTTGTTTTTGATGTGGTGTATGTGCTGAGATATTTAGATTTAAATTCACATCCCAATCTGAAAAGAAGAAGAATATGAAATTAGTTTTGTACATATTTATGAATTTTTATCCAACTTAAAATAGAAATAGATAGGTTTTATTTCTGTATAGTCAAATTGTTAGAGGTGGATGAACTTGGAAAAATTGTTGATGTCTTTTAACGTCAAAACATAATAATATTTAAACATCTTATTTCATCTTCTCTTGAAAATTTAAAAGGAAATCGGTAAGGAAGACGCATTTTGTTTTAATTTTAGCTCTAAGAACGCTAACATTTAATCACTTAATAGGGTATATAATATTCATTTTATTATTAGCACCAGCTAGGAGAGAAAGATGGGTTCAAGTTCCCCGTGTCATAAAAAATCTCAGTTATTTATCACAATAAAATGATGAATTAGTGTGATTCAACATATTTGATGAATGACTGATGATAAGAGTACATTCTTAACTAAGCAAGCATGACATTTAAGCATAGCATTATTTGAAAGGAGGAGGAGGTTGAAAGAAGAATGTGTTTGACGATGCGAAAATGAAATTTAAGCGAAGTGTTTGAACTGAATATTTAAAATCTGATTTTTACTTTAATTGATTTAAAGTAATTAATTATTTACTTTTATTGTGTAGTATGTGTTTAAAAGTTGCAAATAATAAGAATAAATTGTGCATTTTCTTTAAAATAAACTAATACATTTTCAAATTCAAATACATTCAAAAAACAAACTAAAACTACCGACGACGACCACACAACAAATCCAATCATACATTATAAATCTTGGTACTTCTTCATCACTGAATTTTTCAACAATTTCCAAGTTTGTGGATTTGTCGCGAAAAATTAACATAAGCTCTCATCGGTGAACATGTAGAATAGAAGTAGTAACCATAACAATGCTGTACAATATTATTGAAACGATATGTATTTACAATCGACCTTCCTACGTCATATATCTGCTCGGTATGCCTACTACGTCTAGGCGGCATAGTAACTGGAGGGTCGATGTCATGGGCTACTCAATCGAAGTAGTATTCCGTATCGACGGCAGTAAAATGCTGAGCGGGTGGGTTATGAGCTATCAAATATCTCCAAGTCCCCTTACCTATGCAACCTTCAAAAAGTTGATCCAACTATCAGAATTTGAATACGGATTCTTTTATGAATCTTCTGAACATTCATGCAATTGTATTCCTCCACTTCTCATGGTCGTTCATGTAATTATTCTTCGGATTTGAACCCCTTCTAGCTGTATTAGTTTGTCCCGGTCCATCCAAGAGTACTTCAGGTTGTCCCATTTGTTCTTTATTTGTGTCTCAGACCAGTTAAAATTCAATCTGTTGTTAAATGCGCTTATCACCGATGCATAAAACAAGCTGATAGAATTCATTCTTTCCAGTAAAATTTGTACCCACAAGTCTATAAAATCTGTAAACTTTCGGGCGTCCATAAAATAATAGGCTAAGAGGATGTAGAAGATCAGTGCAACATCTTAAAATCGAAAACTACAAAATATAGCAAAAAAATCTCATAAAATTATACGTTATAGATACGAACATAAAAAATATAAAAATATAACCGAAAAGATAATCAGATGGGCGTTAAGAAATTGTTGAATTTTTCGAATTTGGTTGTGTGGAGGTGGAATAGGGGATGGAGGAATAAGTAGAAAAAGAGAGATAGAGGAAGAAGAGAGAACCGGTGCGGGAAAATGGCACGACGCGTCACATGCGTCCGACGCCAATATGCCAATTCCATGCTTTTGCCACAACGGTCCATCTGGGGCATTTGGACCATTGAGGCGTCGATGCATTCGACACGTGATTAATGATAATTTGGCACAAATTGGTTAAAATGATTCTGGCACATGGAGATAGACACGGGGACAAAGGATTTGAAGTGTAAAAGCTCACGTATGTTTGTGTTTCTTCGTGTTAATAGAGGACGCTTCATTTCTAGTAGCAGCTCTCCAACTGCAGCGACTTCACCTCTACTACTGACACCTCTACGTTTAGCAACAGTGACTTCATCTCCATAGACAACAACAATGTTGATGGAGATGGGATATAGCTAATGCAAATGAAGGAGAATTCACATAGTTAATTTCTTTGTTTGGCAAATTTGTATTGGATTTAAGATAGTTGTTTAATACAATATTTTTTACAAGGGTTTTACGGAACAGTTTTTTCTTAACAAGAAAAAAGCTACGGGACCCTGTTTTTGATGGTGTTACATGAAATATCCCTGCAGAAATGATTATGTTAATTAGTCCATTATTTTTGAAAAATAGAAAACGTAAGGTAACTTGCACCTTTATGACAGAAAATACAAGGGAACTTGCAGTTTTCGGGAAAAAAATATTAAATTCTATAAAATTCAATAATGGTAAAAAAACTGTAGTTATTTACTAAAATTATACTTAAATAGCAATTATAATTATTATTTACGAATAATGAAATTTAATTGTTCAATTTTGAAAAACTTCTTGAAAAGCGTAAGTTAACTTGTAATTTTTGTTAAGAAATTGCAAGCTAGTTTGCGCTTTCTGATTTAGAAAAATAAAAAATTTACATATTCATTACAACGAGAACTTTTCTTATAACAGCATGAGAAACATGGACCTGTGTGCAAAACCTTTTTCTCAAACTCTCACAAATATACAATATTCTTTAAATATTTCCTACAAAAATGGATATAACGACTCATGCACAAATATAAAGTTCGGAAAAAAATTGAAATAGGCAAATGACCGTGTTACGACCACTATGGCTGCCAATGTACTACATGCATCACTACTATAAAACATATCATTTGCATCGGTTGTTTACCCCCCTATTGCTTCGGTTCAATAACTGAGGCAAATAAAGACGATGCAATACGCCTAAATTTATTGCATCGGTTGTACAACCGAAGCAAAAATTGACTTTTTGCGTCGATGAAAAATACATCCCTTTTGCATCGGCTGTTAGTAACAACTGATGCAAAAAACCCCTCCTCACAAATCCCTAAAAAATCAGAGAGACATATATATATATATATATATATATATATATATCATAACAAACAATTATTGTAGGTAATTTTATAATCATTTAAAATAAAACTGGATGGCAAATACAGATTGAACATAATACTAAAATAAATATAATTCAATTATAGTGGTCATAATCCATATAAAATAGTGATTCATACATATAGATTATATCCCAAGTTACACACTAGATATTCACACTAAGATACATGAATCATTTACTATTCTCAAAAATTTACTTCAAATGTCAAACAAATAATTGTGCAGTAACTTATATACTTACTTAACAGGATTAAAGCCAGAAATATTAGAGCAATAATCATTACCAGCAATAGCATCCAAATCAACATCAACAACAATAGCCTTATCTCGAGCAAGCACTTCAAGAATCGGTCTCCTTTCATCCTCATTCGATAATCCAACATAAATTCTTTTACCAAACCTTATGGGCTTTAGTAAAGCATAATCTATCAACTAAGGCCTGTTATATGTACATTATTAAAATAGCTCGTTTAAACTAATATATTCAAATGACATATTTATTAAGGCGGATGTGAGCACCCGTTTCTTCGACTCTCGAAAATCGACACTAATACATCCTCGGTATTCACATGCCGTAAATCCAAGTGTCAGAGAAGCGGACTCTCAAGGGTAAGAAAGAAAAATAAAGACAGAAATGAATCTCACATATATTATTTCAATAAACTTTACAGCGGAAATTTAAAATACATTTATCAAAGTGAAAATGGACAGTTATAAATTCCCGTCCTTACAAATACGGAATACTATAGTACAAGAGTGTGGTGGAAATAGATAAAAATCTTCAAATGAGTCTTCTAATTCCATCCAGCTTTCTTCGAAACTAAACCTGACTGCTAGGCTGCCTAGGAAAAGCAGGGCACCTAGAGTTTAAAGGAAAGGAAAGTAAACTCCGGGTCAGTCAAGGGACTGGTGTGAGAACTCAAACTACGTGTTTTGAAAACAAAAGGTTATCACATAAGACCACGCCACACATAAACACGAAACGGGTTTTCACCTTATGATAACCAAATCATTATTACGTAAAATCACTTGATATTATTTTTAATGACTTATCTTTAAAAACATTTGCAAATAAACTTATTAATCTTATAGCCGAAATTGTTACATTATTAAATTCCAACATACTAGCCACAAGCGCAGATTCTACAAACAAAATGGCAGACACTTGTTGGAGAATGGATTTCCATACAAATGACCAAGTGAAGGGACTACCTTCCGGCAGTACATCCCTAGAGGAACGTACCGAGGCCCAATTGATGGCCCTCTACCAACACAAGACCGACTTACCTCTTCCTAAATAGTACCGAACATGTCATCACCCCGGTCGTTACTGACCTATCTGAGGGCCCTCACAGCATACATCCACAATAATTTAAACTCGAACGTTATAGCAGGTAGAAATATATCTAAAAGGTGATGATCATATATTAACGGTTGCGAACCACATAGCCTTCCTGCATCTACCATGTTTTGGCCATTTCCAGGTGTGAGGCCTGAGGTAATACCTTTTACTTTGCAAATCTTCCTTTGAATGCCACACTGTCATTCCATCGATCACTATTGATTCCACAAACATACAACCTTCGAGCTCATACGTATCAAAGAAGGGTGTTAAGCTAAGAGAAGTTGCCTTCTCCGTCACCAAACAAATGTATGGTTATAAAAGTCAATGTTGAAATCTCAAGAATGCAATTTCAAACATTCGTCCATACAAGTTTGTTTTGCGATTGAACGAAACCGAAGGTACTCTTCTACCACATCCTGTCGGGAATTAACCCTAGGAATAGTAGCGAGAAGTCCTTGCAACCCAAAGATTTTTAGTATTTGGGAGCTAACCATAATTATCAACAAGCAGTCCTTTCACCCTGAAAATCCTCGGTCTTCATCCTTCAATTTCTTTAGCATGTCTTCATTTTTCGAATGCATACATCGGTTCGAAGTGGTTTTCGGATAGGCATTACCCAGATCTGACCCCTGTTCCTTTGATCCAATCATCGATAAAAAGATGTCTTGTGAATAGGGATCATTCTTTAATTAATTAAGTTATTTTTATCAAAATCTCTTCTAGAGATATATATTTCTAAAACATTCTTTCTAGTATATACGGAATCATTAAACCTCTCTTATTAAATCCTTTGATTTCACAAAACCCTTTTTTTTAAACTCGAAATAATTCGAAATCGTTTTATTTTTCACTTAGGAAAACATTTCCAAAATCATTTAATTTAAATCTTTAACAAAGATTTCTTAATTCAAAGCTCATAATTTTGATTGAGTTAAAACCATGTTATCTAGGATTTTAATCCAAAACCAATAAATATTAAGTGAGCAGAATCTATAGAAATAATCTAATTCTACTCAATATCAATTCCAGTATTCAACAAATAGTATGGGCGAATAACAACGAAATAACCTTTTAAATTCCACGAATAGTACGAATTCCCTCTTCGGGATTTAACATCAAGTATAAGAAGATCATCTCTATAAAATCAAGGTTGTGTTTAATTTAAATTTGGAAAATTTAATCTTTTTATACTTAACTCGTTTCCGACATTTCGACCTTATCTATCCCTCGCCCAGGGAAGAGGCCAGGTGAGGCAGGGCACTGGTTGCTCCTGAACATCTCCTTAGTTTAAGCTCCTCACATCCAGATCTCACGAATAGAAAAATCCAGTCTACTCGTTGGCTTTTAAAGCCAAGATTAAATCACTAAATTTGTAATAGCTATTCTTTAAATCGTTTATTTAAACCCTTTTTAAATGCACTAAAAAACTTCCAAATCATCAATAAAACACTTAATTATTCATTTGAAATTTTTTTAAAAGATTTGGAAAAGAATTGTTAAGTTTAAAATTATATTTCAAAGGTTATATAAAAAGTGTCGCCGAAAAGTGCCGCGGAAAGTGCTCTTTTAAGCTATATTGATCAAAACGACTTTTTATTATTTGAAAATTCATTTTTATTACTCAAATCACTTTTAAAACATTTTAAAAGATTTATAATATTTATTCCACATTTTAAAAAAAATTTCAACATCATTTTCTAAGAAATCCGGTTTTGGATCCCGAACTGCAAAACCGCGATATTTCAAAAAGCTTGTTTTACTCATATCTCAAAATCTACTCACCGAAATCTCGATTTTCTTTCTTTGTTGGAAGAATATTAATATAATAGTTTGGAAAATTCTTATCTCGAAGAATTCCGAGCTATATTCCATCTTTTACACTTGGTTGACTTTTATGGCGCGAAATCGTGAACTGCTGTTACGCGACGCGCTTATTTCTGACTAAATTTCCGCTTATCATTCAAACTTCACCAAAACACTTTTAAATGTTTATAAAACATTTCAAACTCATTTTTAAACATTTTTAGAGAGATTTAACTTTCCATACACACCAATTCATTAATATAGAGGAAAGTGATTTCCTTTGTGCTTATCGACGTGTATTTCCGTGACTTGCATATATTTTCAACATTCATATGAAAACATCCAAACTTGATGATCAAAGCATAATAAATATCCATTAAAATCATCATCTGATCATCCAAAATATAATATAATAGTTTAGGAGTTCTCACCTTCATTTTCCTTTTGAGCTAATATAAAATCGGCTATAGCTCCACTATCACGAAATCTAAGCTCACGATCACCAGCACTATTTTCTTTGGAGGGCTCAGCATTGGCTAAGGGGCTCACAGCCATGACTTGGGAGGTGGGAGGGCTCGGCCTATGATGGTGGTGGGTTGTGGCCATGGGTTTGAGTGGTGATTAGGAGGTGTTTTGACTTGTTTTCGAAGTGGATTGACATTACAAACTAGTGTATATATTTTACTAATATTTTTCCATAACTTTTGCTCATTATTTTATTTAGAGGAGGAGGCAATTAAAGAGGCCATTAGAGCTTGAAAAGGAAGAGGAAGAAGAAGATGGAAAGTTGTGTGAAAATGTGAACGAAGGTATGCATGTATTTATAGTCTTGGAAGCCTTAAGGGCTAAGCAACTTCTAAAAAATATCTTTATTTCATTATTCATCACATCTCCACTTTTCTACTCATCATTCCACACGTTACTACCTCCCCCTTCATGTGTTCCATCACTTCATTCACTTCATGTATGTATATGTTGACTTATGTAAGCTTAAGGAGGAAGCTTGCTTAAAATATCTTATATATTTTATATTATGTATGTATTTTTAAGTGTATAAGTATATATGTATGTATACATATGTTCATGTGCATGTTGGTGGATGCATTTTTATGTTATATATGTGTATGCATATAAACAACGTTACATTGATTCTGAACAACTTTCGTTCGATAAGCCGTTGCTAATCGGAGAACCGATTCCCGGTCATATTTTCTCTTATACTTTAACGTACATTTGTTTGTAAACAAAATTTGAAAAACATTTTCTTACCATTTTAGATGAATTAAAATGATCATATTTGAATTATAAAACCATGTAATTTCATATTAACAATTATTTACTATAATTGCTATTATACCGATAAAGCGATATAGATTTTTCCTTATATTTTCAAATCAAATATATATCTTTATAAAACTATTATAAATGATTCATTATCACTTTATAACTATTCAAAATGAATTATCATCATTTAAAATAATTATTCAATCATTAAATCTCAATTTAATTTAATAAATCAATTATCATATTTAAGGGCATTACTAACAATGTTATAAACACATTAAACTTTCAAAAATAAACCAATTGATTTTATTTCATATTCTTGTTTAATTATTAAAATAAGTGTATGTATCCAGCTCTGTGCGTGACGTTTTATTATTATAGAGCTAGTTATTGGTAAAACAATTTTCAACCATTTTATCGATTTAGATTTCGAGGAAAATATTTCTGTAAATATTTGTTCAAAATAAAATTACCATTACTTATTATCACTCAAAACAATATTATCTGGATCCTTTTATTTGCATAAATTAAAAATAAATTCAATTTATAAAAGTGATAAATTGGCAGGTCGTTACAGTAGAGATATGATATATTTATTAAGCCTACTCATGCAATTGACTTAAATCAATAAAGAATTGTAGTTCAATCTAGTTATGTTGTCAGTAGGTTATAGGGTTTCGATGATAGATTACTAAAACATAAAAAATTACTTCTGGATCCTAAATTCAGACTAAATAGATTTGTAATAATGAATTGTACTCTTGTCTTTGGTTTGTTGTACAAAGACATTGTATAAACTCATATGAAAGTTTGATCAAATATAGTGTATTATAAAGATCAAAAATCTGAATGAGTTGCAATTCTTTTCTCCTTGCTTAACCATGTGCATTAAAAACTATAAATAGCAACATGCTTTCATAATGCATACTTGTTTGAATGGTTCAACCACTGACTTCTACATCACGCCGAAGCAATCAAAATAACTTATATGTAATTACTTTATTTAGAATGGTTTAACATGGTGTACAATTTCTTTAATATTGGACAAAAGAAACCGCATCATATATTTACACAGAGAAACTTTTGTGTTATTAATTCAATGTCTAGACAACTTCTCATGTGTTGACCAAACTTAAATATATTCATGTTTATCCCATTTTTGCTTTAAAGTAATTGCCACTTTTTCGTATAGAGCTTAAAATCTTACAGAAGCACATGAAAGTCTACGAATGATACTAGCTTTCTGAATGTACAAAAGAAAAAAAGACAAAAAAACCAAGAAGAAAATGAAAATCTATGAAGTAAATGAAAGGAACTTAACTGAAACTAACCTTATGGATTTAACATAAGATACAATTCTTTTGCCAATTGATCATCCAATGGTTGGTGCTAGTAAAATGAATGGAACGGCTAGATCGCTCTCATGCTCGTCTATGGGTATCATTCCAACTCCTTTAAATCTCTTCACTTCTAAAATCTTTGTTATTCTTGATTCTAATGGATTACCTAAGTGTTTGCATACGATGATTCTGCCTCTGGATTTTGTTCTATTCAATGAGTTATTTATACATAAATAGAACATAAAGAATATGTGCACTTCAATAAACATTAGCTTCACAAAGGATTATTGTAGATCATATTCATAGATATGAGTGTTCTATAAAATTGGAAAACTCGTCGAATTCTTTTGCAACACCTGATTATAAATTTTAACACGAAATGTCATATATGGAAAACGAAACAATGAAAAACTGTCTATGAATATGATATATCAAGACATGACATGATTTGAATTTCATCATGGATTCTGGCAAAATTGTAAGGTTTTGTAGATTGGCGAAAATAAGCAAGTTGTAAATATTGGCACCTGTGTCAATGACTAGAACTTTATCACAGTACATCACTATAGGTATCCTATGAGCAATATTGATAATTGTGCAACTTGCAAAGTCTTCTCGGATGATTTTTTGAATAACAACATCAGTTTGAGAATCTACAAAAGCAGTTGCTTCATCCATAAATAAAATTTCAGGTAACTAGCAATCATAGTATCATTGTCTTATATTTTTCTAACTATAAACATGGAAATTTTACTAGTGGTTAAGTAGCATGAAGTCATTGATCTAGCAATGTCCATCATTCCAAATACTATCATCTCTTTGTTAAGGGTCAATATGATAGTTCTTGAACATAGCAAAGCTCATGTCTGTAACAATTCCTTCCTGTATAATTAACAAGATGATACAAAATGTATTATTGTTAAGTACATATGTTAATTATATTTGATAAGTATTATTCTCAACTCGTCACGTTAGACATTAGATCTAAAACAAACATCCAAGCCAAGACTTTAATATCAACTTAGCTACGACAACGATCAACTTCATCGACATCAAATCTATACTAAGAAACTCACATCAACAGCATATGGATGATAACATCTAGTTTCAGGCATCGCAAACCTCACTTCACCATCAGATTTCAGGAACTATGAGCATTTCTGACATTAGGCACAACTTGTAATGCTCTTCAGCATTGAGCATCTTCAAGAATCAAATTATGGCATCGAGCTTCAGATCCAGGAAGCATGGGTTCATCCCAGACGCAAGTGGCATCTTCAGATCTAGGCATCACAAGCCTTTTACGGCGGCAGCTCCTTATTTCTAGGGACGGTACAATGGCGCGATGATTTTTAGAGGATGTTTTTCAAAGGTACATGCCATGTTCAATTTGGTGAAGGATGTTGATTTGGGAGACTATACCAACCAATGGGTGGATTTTGAATTTAGGTTTAAGGAAAGAGGGGAAGCAGGAAATGAAAATAAGAGGCCGAAAACCAAGGAAAACTATTTGCTATCCCAATTTTATGGTTGACCAAAATGAGTGGAATAACAATTATTAAATTTTACTTCTTATTTATAAATTATTAATTATCAATTGTTACTTATTAATAATAATTAACTATAATAAATAATTAAATATAAAAAATATTTATTAGTTATATTAATTCAACCTTTTCTTATAGTTATCGTTTCCTCAAAGATTTACAACATATGAGTAAAACAACTTTTATTATAGTAAATTGATATTAAATAGAAATTATTATTTATTAGTATCAAAATTTTAATTTTTTAAACAGAAAGTATTATTTACTAATTTCAATATTTTAATGTTTTTAAATATTAAATATTAAATATAATTATTAGTTATAATTATAAAATATTAAATGCTAAATGTTACTTCTCAATTATTAATATTTCTTATTAATTATGAATTATTAAATATTTTACTTAACCCTTCCACCGCCTGTCCAGGGTTGAGCCCTGGGATTTGACGGCGGACTTGAAAAGCCACCTACAGACGCTTTACGCCCAATCATTCCGGATAACGCTTGCATCCTCTGTCTTACCGCGGCTGGTGGCACAGAGTTAGCCGATGCTTATTCCTCAGATACCGTCATTGCTTCTTCTTTGAGAAAAGAAGTTCATGACCCGTGGGCCTTCTATCTCCTCGCGGCATTGCTCCATCAGGCTTTCGTCCATTGCGGAAAATTCCCCACTGCTGCCTCCCGTAGGAGTCTGGGCCGTGTCTCAGTCCCAGTGTGGCTATATTGATTATTTATTAATTATTAACTGGTCATTATTAATTAATAATTATTTAAAGTTAATCATTAAATACTACATATCACGTCATAAGTATTAAATTTTATTATTAATTATTAATTATTAAATATTAGTCTTAATTATTATATAATTATTAATAATTAATTATTTAAAAGTAATTATTAATTAATAATTATAAAAATTTAATTATTAAATATTGTTTCTTAATTATTAAATATTTCTTATTAATTAAATATTAAATTTTAAACATTAATTATTAAATATTGGTTATTAATTATTGATTATTTAATATTAATTATTAATTATTAATTTGTTTGTTAATTATTAAATGTAATTAATAAATATTAACTATAATTACTAATTATTAATAATTAACTATAATATTATAAATATAAAAATAATTATTGATTATTTATAATAACTAGTAATTATAAATTATTTATTGATAATCATTAATTTTAATAAATTATAAATAATGACATATGTAAGCTATTGTTTATGATTATTGAAATGTGCATTTGCTCCAATTAAAATAATTTGCAGTTGCTTCGATTCCTAAGGAACCAATGCAAATAACACTATTTGCTTCAGTTGTAAGGATAACCGATGCAAATAACACTATTTGCTTCAATTGTAAGGACAACCGATGTAAATAACACTATTTTCTTCGGAGCATCTGCTTCGGTTTCTAAGGAACCAATGCAAATAACACTATTTGCATTGGTTGTTAGCACAACTGAAGCAAATGAGGCGATGCAACAGGCATATTTTGTACTAGTGCATTCGTCGTGGAATAAAGCCCATATAAATTATTTTTCTTTCAAATCTATTAAAGCCATATCAGACGCTACTCTTCATGTCAAAGTAAGTTTGGTTTAAATGCATTGGGCTCCCAAATCTCACATGTATCACTAGCAATCAATATACTAGCATAAATAGAAAACTACACTCGTGCTAACAAAAATAATAAATATCTCTACCAAGATAATAATATATCATCTTAATAAAAGAATAAGTGTCATATACTTGTCTATTTCAAATATCAACCTTGAATATCATGTAACTCTAATGCTTTACACATCAATATAAGTGTACTAATTCTCAATGTTAATTACATAATCACAACACACAAGTGTACTAATTCAAATATTAACTACACCCCTAACGAACACCATATCTATACAAATTCAATGTTATTTACATGACCATCAATAGATTAACTGCACTTATTATTATATTAGTTACGTTACACTTGTGTGCTAACATGGACACTGGTAGCTTAAATGATACTCGATCAACCACAAACGAAATGTAACAAGGATGTTATTCAAGCAAATATAGTAAACCAAGTAGTAGCCTTACAATATGCACTTAATAAGCATCCCACAATTGTATAATAATTCACTTTTAATATTTTAAAATCAAGTATCATTATTACTACCTCTGATAATGATCATAAACCACCCTAAATACAGCTTTATTATTATTCACTCCAAAAGTAATAATACAAACTATATGGAATCCATCTAAAACCGTAATAGTATTATTATTGTTAATACTTTCTATATTTCAAAATTGAGTTGTTATAATTTTTCTCAAAAGTAACAATAATCCATTTGAAATATCTTTAAAATATATATTATTATTAATGTCAATAATAATAATAATAATAATTTTAAATATCTTAAAAATATATTACTATTATTCTTTATCTTGAAGACAAAAATAATCTACTTTAAATGTCGCCAAACGGTACCATAATTATTTGTCTCAAAATAATAATTACTTTAAATATATTAAAATTATATTATTATCATTTATCTTGAAAAATAATACTAATCTTCTTGGAGTATCTCTAAAACTATTTGTGATAATTATAAAAATAATCATAATCTTACATGAATTCATGTTAACGCTATTGTTTGCCAGTGTTCTTCTGAATTCATGAACAATCATCTCTATATTTATTGTAATAATTTTGCACTTAAACAAACACACTCACTCTCTCACACACATATATGTGTGTGTATGCTCAGTTCAAACCTAATTACTATAATCACTAAGCACTCAAGACGAAAAGTGTACACGTTTATATAATACACAATGATACATGAATAAGCGAATGCAACAAACATCAAAATCCATAAAACATTGTAAATACTAATAAAACAATAATACAAAAATATAATTCCAATAAATATTAAAATGTACTAATAAAAGATAGGTTTAAACTATAACAAATACTTGGGCATCTTAACAAAATATCAAACTATCAATCATTTTGTCGCATATTGTTGTCAAATCCAATGTAAACTCTCAATGCCAAAGAACATTGTCCAACATATATCATCATAGTGAACTACACATGAATAATGTATCTGAATAATGGGGTATACATATACATAGTGATATGTGGACATAATGATACAAATATAGTAAATGGAACAACTCACAAATTATAGTTTTGAAAAGGTCACTTCTTATAAATAATGTCTAAATCCACTCAAACAAACATCAAACTAAAGTATACTCTGCCTAAAGTCCAATGTCGAAATTATGCACGATTTGAAAATCATATGTTAAAGTTATTGTGATCATAAAATGTTTGGGCCAAAATAATGTTAATAATCAACAGAGATATTCTGGTAATTTCATGTTACTTCGATTTTTCTTCCTTCTCACTTAAGCCAATCACTATGCATCTCGTACCATTCCTTTTCTCAGTTATTTTGATCGCCACAAACCAGTAGCATCGCTGCAACCGCCATCAACGCCTTCCACACTGCAACCTGCACTCGAATACCCCTGCATGCCAACACCAGTGGCCATCTCCATGTAACACTTTTAGACCTAGATTGCTCAGACCCAATTCTTATAAATAATTTTTTTCATATGCAAAGAAAGCTTTCCAAATCTCTTCATATTGAGGCTATCAATCTTAGGCAGAAAGCCAAAGTTAATTGGCTTACTAGTGGGGACTTGCCTAGTAAATTTTTCTACGCTAAAATGTTAGGTAGAAAATACTGTAATGATATAGGAAAATTACTCAATTGCAATGGATCTATTATTAATGAAGCCTCACAACTAGAAAAGGAAGCTATTTTGTACTTCTCTGATCTATATAATTCTGAAGGGAGTCTAGGTACTTTTCCCAATATCACTTCTAAGTACTTACTGCATGCAAATAGTGAGGAAATATTACTTGCTGCAATTTGTTTAGATGACATTAAAAAAATTGTTTTTTCTGCTAAGGATGACAAAAGTCTAGGCCCAGATGGTTTTGGGGCCAAATTTTATAAGAGCGATTGGGAAGAATTAAAAAATATGATTTTTGAGGCTGTACATGAATTTTTTCTACTGGTAAGCTTTTGAAAAATATAAATCATACTTTCATTACTTTAGTGCCAAAAACAAAAATTCCTAATTGTCTTGGAAATTTCAGGCCAATAGCATGCTGCAATTTCTTATATAAAATTATTGCCTCAATTTTAAGTAATAGAATTGAAATATTTTTAAAATTTCTTATTTCAGAGAACCAAAGTGCTTTCATACCAGGTAGATTGATAGTTGAGAATACCTTACTAGCTCATGAACTATTAAGAAATTTCAATCAATCTGGGAAAAATAACATGTGCATAAAAATTGATTTACATAAAGCATTTGATAAAATTAATAGGAACTTAATTTATAATATTTATGATGAGGCAACTAGGCTTCAATGAAAATTTTTGTAACCTAGTTAAAGAATGTATTTGTAATGTAACCTATTCCATTCTCATCCATGGCTCCCCTTGTGGGTTTATTCGCAGTAATAGAGGAATAAGGCAAGGAGATCCCCTATCTCCTTACCTATTTACCTTAGCTATGGAATATCTTACATTGCAAATGGAAAAGGAGCAATTTAATAAAAATTTAAAACCAGTAAATTCAATTACTCCTTGTATTACTCATCTATTATATTCTGATGATTTATTAATTTTTTTGAATGTAGATATTCAAAATGCTGAAATCATTAAAAATATTTTTGATAGCCTCAAATATCATGCTGGTCTTCAAATTAATGAAAATAAGAACAAGATCTATTTCAGTAAAGCATGCAAAAGCAAGAAGGAGATTCTCAATATCTTAAAGTTTCAACAAAGTGATCTTCCTATCAAATACCTAGGAGTCCCTCTCAGCTGTAATCAAATCAAAGATAGAGACTCTGCCAAACTACATGATATTATTCAAAGTAAACTGGATAATTGGTCCAGCAAATTATTATCAATTGCAGGAAGAGTTGAACTCATCCATACGGTCATTACAGCTGTTGTCATGTACTAGATGCAATCTCACAATATCCGAACTAAAGCTATGGCAAAAATTGAAAAATTATGTGCTAACTTCATTTGGAATGGGAAATTTCACAAAATCTCTTGGAATACAATCACAAAAACAAAGAAGGCAGGAGGCTTAGGAATTAGAAATTTTGATGACATAAATGAAGCTTGCAATTACAAACATCAAACCGAAGTATACTCTGCCTCAAGTCCAATGTCGAAAATTATGCACGATTTGAACATCATATGTTAAAGTTATAGCGAACATAAAATGTTTGGGCCAAAATAATGTTAATAATCAACAGAGATATTCTGGTAATTTCATGTTACTTCGATTTTTCTTCCTTCTCACTTAAGCCAATCACTATGCATCTCGTACCATTCCTTTTCTCAGTTATTTTGATCGCCACAAACCAGTAGCATCGCTGCAACCGCCATCAACGCCTTCCACACTGCAACCTGCACTCGAATACCCCTGCATGCCAACACCAGTGGCCATCTCCATGTAACACTTTTATTTTGATGGTTGATTAAAAGAGCCAAAATGAGAGCATTAGACCCCAAAAAAACATACTCACTACCCAACGATAAAAAATAATCAACAACAAAAGAGACTTTCAGCTATGGCAATCAGAGAGTTTCAATGTAGCCATTTTTGCTTATCAACAACAAAAAAGACGATATGGATATTTTAATTATCGATGAGCAATCAGAGAGTCCATTTTTGCGAGCAATTTCAAAAAACACAAAAGAGAAAGAATCTTGTCTCAATGTAGTCATGGATACTGATCAGCAGAAGGGAATGGATGGTTCTGCTGATAATCCAGTTTCGAATGGATATATAAAAGAAATCACAGAGAATCAACAGCAGAGTCATGGGGATAATAATGGATAGTTCTTGATTCTTCCTCCAGCAGGACGAAACAAGTTTAATAACAAATAACAATATCTCAAAAGAAATACAAAAGGAAATCTCTGCAATCTCGCCTAAAAGTTGCCTACATAGGGGATCTGACGTCTTTGAGTCCTTATTAGAGAATGCAGGTCTCCTTCTTTCCTCTTCTTCTTCCCTGTCAGCAACAAAAGGAAAAAAGCCAGAAAAAGAATATACAGGATATTATGGATAATAATATTGCTGACAGTTCTAATTTAAAAGCCTTTGAGAAGAAATACATCATCAAAAATCCTAAATGGGAAGAATTCTTAGAAGTTAAAAGCAAAAAAGATTGTAAGAAAATAGGAGGGAAAGCTTCTGAAAGCATAGAAGTTAGCAGCAATCTTTCACTTTAGCTGTTGTGATATCCTTTCACATATCCTTTATTATATATTATTATTATGTCAATAACTCCTTGGAATGTTAGGGGACTTAATTCCCCTGAAAGGAAATTGGATTTTTCAAAATTATTGCAATCTTATAAGCCTAGCATGGTTGGTATATTAGAACATAAACTTTCTGAGAGTAATATAAATTTATTTCATAACAGATTTCTAAATAACTAGAACATCTCTACTACTAATAAAGAAAATTCATTGAACTAATTTACTCGGTGTCTTTATAAAAGTCCAAAAATACCCTCCTATGTTTTGGGAGAAGAGCATATGGAAGAAGAAGGATAAGAACAACTACAGTTAAGTATTTTACTTTCACATTATATTTGAACGTTTGTATATTCTAAATACTAAAAACAGATATGTGTGCTTTTATGTGGTATGCTGTGTGTGTGGGCATTTTCAGTTGCCTATGCAATCTTACATCTCCTATGTTGTGTGTGTTGTCCCCTTGAAGTTGTTTGTAGTGTTGCATGCATGCCTGTATATGGGTTTATATATATTTTCCCTTAGAATGGATCTAACTATTTAAGCCTAAAACTATAAAATGCGTAAGTTTGTTTCCCTGTTTATCTCTATGACATGAATCAGTCTTTCAAGAATAAGGTAGAAGTATATTTATACCTCTATTGCATATATGAACTAGAAACCACGTTATTCCAAGGTGGCTGCACCATTAACAGGATTGACGAAAAAGAACCAAGTATTCAGATGGGATGCTAAGTGTGAGCAAGCTTTCGAAATCCTGAAAGAGCGACTGACAAGTGCTCCTGTTTTGACTATTCCAAGTGGAAATGATGAGATGGTGGTTTACACCGATGCATGTGGTACCGGACTTGGAGCAGTACTGATGCAGAAGGGTAAAGTTGTTGCGTATGTAAGTCGACAACTGAAGCCGCATGAAAGGAATTATCCGACTCATGATTTGGAGTTGGCGGCGATTGTTTTTGCTCTGAAGATATGGAGACATTATCTATTGGGAGTTCGATTCGAGTTGTTTACAGATCATAAGTCGTTGAAGTATCTTTTCTCCCAAAAGGATTTGAATCTTCGGCAGCAACGATGGCTAGAGTTTTTAGCATCATATGATTTTGGTATAGCCTATACTTCGGGAAAGGGTAACGCAGTGGCAGATGCGTTGAGTCGAAAACATGCAGGATTGGGAGCCATGTTTTCAGAATGGAAGAGTCTCGAGTATTTGGCTGGATTTGACTTCAGGCCCAGATGTGGATTGGAACCTGAGATGTTGGCAAACTTATCTATAAGACCTACTCTTGTGGAAAGGATTGGCGAGAGCCAAAAGCGAGACGATAAGCTTGTCAAGATTATCCGTGATTTGGAATCTGGATTGGACCCAGAAAAGGATAAAGGATTCGAGGTCGATCGAGAGGGTTGGCTTTGGAAGCAAGGACGACTAGTTGTTCCCGATATAGACGAATTGAGAAATGAAGTTCTGAAGCAAAGTCATCACTCGAAGTTGACAATTCATCCAGGTGGAAATAAGATGTATCGGGATATGAAGAGAACCTATTACTGGGAAGGTATGAAGAAGGATGTTGGAAATTTTATTTCCAAGTGCATGAACTGCCAGTTGGTAAAAGCCGAACAGAAGAAGCCAAGTGGATTGCTTCAGCCATTAGAAGTTCCTACATGGAAGTGGGAGCAAGTATCGATGGATTTTATTGATGGGCTACCTAGAACAAGAACGGGGAATGAAGGGATTTGGGTCATCGTAGATCGTCTGACTAAGAGTGCAAGATTCATTCCTGTTCGATCAACTAGGACTGCATCAAAGTTGGCTGAGCTGTATGTTAAGTGGATAGTTCGATTCCATGGTATTCCGAAGAGTATAGTGAGCGATCGAGACCCATTGTTCACTAGTGGATTTTGGAAGAGCTTCCAAGAAGTTTTGGGAACTGAGTTGTGTTTGAGTACAGCTTATCATCCCCAAACAGATGGTCAGACCGAGAGAGTCAATCGAGTTTTGGAAGATCTCCTTAGAGCTTGTGTTTTAGATTTCGGAGGATCATGGGAAGATCATCTTCATTTGGTGGAATTTTCGTATAATAATAGTTACCAGTCAAGCATTGGTATGGCACCGTATGAAGCATTGTATGGAAGACCGTGTAACTCTCCGACATGTTGATTAGAAATAGGAGAAAAGCTAGTACTTGGGCCAGAAATGATTCGACAGACTTCGGATAGCATAGAGATCATTCGGCAACAAATGAAGGCAGCCCAAGACCGATAGAAAAGTTATGCCGATAAGCGTCATAAGGATTTGGAATTCGACGTAGGTGATATGGTTTTTGTGAAGATTTCTTCACTGAAGAATGTTATTCGATTCGGGAAGAAAGGAAAATTGACTCCAAGATTTGTTGGACCATTCCCGATCATCGAGCGAATTGGAAAGCTCGCCTACAAATTGGAGTTACCAGAAAAGATGGCGGGTGTGCACAATGTTTTCCATGTATCGTATCTACGGAAGTATGTGCACGACTCGAATACGGTGGTTTCTGCTGATAGCTGTGAAGATTTAGAGGTTGATCCAGTCGATAAGAGACCTCGTAAGCCGCTTCGTGTTGTGGAAACCGACACGAAACAGCTTAGGAAGAAGGTAGTTAGGTTGCTCAAGATACAATGGAGTGAAGATGATAACGACTGTACATGGGAGGTGGAAGAGAGGATGAAGGCAGCTCATCCCGAACTCTTCAAGGTATGGCCATAAGGTGTCGTGTCATCTCACGATATTGTAACTTGTTCTAGTTTTAGAATTCTGCATGCTAGGCTAGAATTGGATGCATGGTCTGTCGATTGCTATGGATGGTAGGCATGCAGAATAGTCTTTGATTGCTCTTGTTTGTTTGGAATTTCGGGGGCGAAATTCCTAAGGGGGAGAGAATGTAACGACCCGTATTTTTACTGATCGAAACATCGTAAAAACAGTTGTTATTAGACTGTTGGTATTGTTGAGTCATCCAAAGTTTAGGTCGACTAGAGCTTAAGTCGTTTGGAAGTTAGGTCGTGTGGTAGCTTAGGTCGTGGGGTAGGTTAGGTCGAGTGAACGACCTAAGGGATTGGAGCAACCTACAGAATTTGACGACTTAAGGGGAGTTGGCGACCTAAGGAGTTTGGTCGTATTGGGATTTAGGTCGTGAAGAAGGATAGGTCGTGGACGACCTAAGAAATAAGCGACTTAAGGAAGAACGGCGACTTAAGAGTTAGCGGCATAGGAAACTGGGTGAGTTAGCGACTTAAGAAATGGACGACCTAAGGAGTTGGCGACTTAAGGGATAGGTCGGTTGAGCGACTTAAGGAGTTGTTGTAGTTAGGTCGTGAGCGACCTAAGTGGTGCTGTGTTTAGTTAGGTCGTGAGCGACCTAAGTTTAGCAGTTACGAGTAGTTAGGTCGTTTGGTGTTAAGTCGCATATGTGTTAAGTCGTTGAGTCGCTATAGTATGATTAGTTAGGTCGTAGACGACCTATGATAGTACTGGGTATAGTTAGGTCGTGAGGTGTTAAGTCGTAACTCAGCTAAGTCGCGAAGATCATTAGGTCGTATTCCAGTTAGGCCGCGACTTATGTTAGGTCGTGTGGATGCTTAAGGGGTTAGGTCGTGTAGCGTTAAGTCGATAGGTCGTGCGCATGTGTGTGTGGTTAAGTCGCATGAAGGCTTAAGGGGTTAGGTCGCTGAGTGTTAGGTCGTGAGCGACCTAGGAGCGAGCTAAAGTTAGGTCGTGACTTCTGTTAAGTCGTTGAATCGAGTGTGCGCTAAGTCACTAAGTCGCGCCTAAATGTTAGATCGCGTGTGTGTGTTAGGTCGCGACCCTTGTTAGGTCGCTAAGCCGCATTTGTGTGTTAGGTCGTTGGGTCTGTAGGTCGCGCAGAGCTGTTAGGTCGTTAGGTGTTAGGTCGGAGGATTTGTTAGGTCATGGACGACCTAAGGGGGCGGACGACCTAAGGGAATTTCTGCCTATAAATACACGGGTTCTACTTCATTTTTGGGATCTGGATTTTGAAGCGACGAAGTGCTGCTATTTTGAGAGCTCGAGTTCTACACTTCTTCACTTCTTTTCTCCACTTTAATCTTGTGCTTCCTTCCATCCAAATCGAAGATCGAATCGAAGATCCAAGAGCTTAGATTGAAGATCTACATCCATCGAAGAGAGATTTCATCGTTTGAAGCAGAATTTTGGAGAATCGAGTTAGATCCTTCGCTGTCCAGATCTGAAGTGTGTTCCTTTTGAGGTGTTTAGGTGATTTGGTGAGTGGTGGTTATCTCTCACACGGACCCAAAGGAGTATATCGGATTGTTGGCTTGATTTGGTGTTAAAATAGTGATTTCCATGCATTTTCTTAAACTTAAGTATAGATCTATTGTTCATGATGATTTGACATCCATTTTACTATATGTTAACCTATGCAAGTTCATTCATCAAGTTGTAGAGATATTTGCTCATAATTCATGCTTGTTAGATTTGGACTCTTTATTTACAAGATTGCCATAATTGTTAATTAGATCATATTTGAATGCTTGATTACTTGGATTAATGATTGACTTGATTGATTATTATGTATTAGTTGATTGATGATTTGATTTAGACAAGATGGTCGAAGATGATTCAAAAGCTAAGGGAAAGGCTCTTGAATTGGAAAAGCTGCTCGTGGCATATGTAGCGGATGATGAAGCTCATATGGATAGATTTGATGATGTTGATGTTGTGATGAGGCTTTGCTATGATGAGATGAAGTGAGGCATGGTATGAGATAGCCTTGGTTTAATTCAGACGAGATCACTCCAAGCATGTTGATAACTCGGTGAAATGGTTCGAGTTAGAGGATAATGGTTTGCTCGAGAGGCGCTTGAGCTAGTATGGAAATAGTCGTCGAGGAGGATGACTAGAAGGCTGAGATTTCATCGTTGTTGAAGGTTCTAGCAGGCTCAAAGCAAGAGTACGTTGGGCAAATTCGATAGTCCCTAAAGACTATGATTGTAGTCGAGTACTCTGGGCAGATTCGATAGTCCTAGGCACGGGCTGCGACGACGTGCGGAGTTCTGTCTAGAACCGGGGTTGCCATTAACCCTTGACGGACGGCTGAAAGAATGTGCCGGTCATTCAATTAACGGTGGTATCGAGGCAATGATAACAGTGATAGCCAGAGTCATGGATGTTTGGTTGTATCGTCATTCAATTTCAAGAGCGGTATTTTCTGGGTGCTTATCTGATCTTGGTTTAGGCCTTGGGGGTTTGTACTTGGAAAACACCGACCTTGACTCGAGTGATAATTGCTTTACTTTAAATGTCTGCTTTGCTATGTTTATTTCTGCTTAGTGTGTCTAGGGGCTATCACTGTAGAAAGAGGTGGAGTGGGAGGGTTGGATTCCTATTCCTTTTACCTTTATGCTCTTTTGGTATGTTGTTAGTTAATTTACCGCTCACTAAGACTGTTGTCTGACTCAAGGTTTTATGTTCTACTCTTATTACCTTGGGCTGTTCATCCGCTTTGGGATGGGCAGACTAGGTAGCAGGTGACAGGTGATGTTCTTAGTTTCCGACGATGCTGATGACGAAGACGAGCTGGAGGCTTGCATATTATTTTCTTACTATATGTACTGGATGTTCCGCTGCTTGTATATTCTCTGAGTGATATGTAGCGAGGCTTGATGTATTGACTATTCAGATGTTGTACCAAACTATTATGAGGTTTAATAGAGATTCCGTTCTATAAAGCTTCACTATACATACTTTCTATTGTATTTTATCCATGCGCTATGAGTTATACGATAGATTCTGCTGTTTTAACTTAACCTTGGCAATCGTCCATGGCTGCCTGGCACACTTTACAGCGCACTATTTCTATGTTCAGTGCAGGGGTCATGGGCGGTCGTCACGACTACAAAAATATTTGTACTTAGAACACACATTCACCCAAGGTAAACATCTTTGGATATTAGATGGACGTACGTGCGTTGTATACTAGCTATACATAATAATTCTATCCAGGTGGAAATAAGATGTATCGGGATATGAAGTTCTGAATTGAGAAATGAAGTTCTGAAGCAAAGTCATCACTCGAAGTTGACAATTCATCCAGGTGGAAATAAGATGTATCGGGATATGAAGAGAACCTATTACTGGGAAGGTATGAAGAAGGATGTTGGAAATTTTATTTCCAAGTGCATGAACTGCCAGTTGGTAAAAGACGAATAGAAGAAGCCAAGTGGATTGCTTCAGCCATTAGAAGTTTCTACATGGAAGTGGGAGCAAGTATCGATGGATTTTATTGATGGGCTACCTAGAACAAGAACGGGGAATGAAGGGATTTGGGTCATCGTAGATCGTCTGACTAAGAGTGCAAGATTCATTCCTGTTCGATCAACTAGGACTGCATCAAAGTTGGCTGAGCTGTATGTTAAGTGGATAGTTCGATTCCATGGTATTCCGAAGAGTATAGTGAGCGATCGAGACCCATTGTTCACTAGTGGATTTTGGAAGAGCTTCCAAGAAGTTTTGGGAACTGAGTTGTGTTTGAGTACAGCTTATCATCCTCAAACAGATGGTCAGACCGAGAGAGTCAATCGAGTTTTGGAAGATCTCCTTAGAGCTTGTGTTTTAGATTTCGGAGGATCATGGGAAGATCATCTTCATTTGGTGGAATTTTCGTATAATAATAGTTACCAGTCAAGCATTGGTATGGCACCGTATGAAGCATTGTATGGAAGACCATGTAACTCTCCGACATGTTGGTTAGAAACAGGAGAAAAGCTAGTACTTGGGCCAGAAATGATTCGACAGACTTCGGATAGCATAGAGATCATTCGGCAACGAATGAAGGCAGCCCAAGACCGACAGAAAAGTTATGCCGATGTTGGGTAAATTTCTCACCCAGGAGATCTCAAGACCATGAAGAGCTAGGCTTCATTCGACATCCTCACCACATCCGAACCAGCCACCACCGAACGAAAGACACTCACCTCTACCGAATCAAGCTTCATCCCATTGCCGAACCGACTCCAAAACCATGTCACACCGAACCAAGCTTCCTACCGATCCATACTCCCACCGGACCAACTGCTATACCGAACCATGCTCCACCATACTCCCACCGGACCAACTGCTATACCGAACCATGCTCCACCATACTCCCACCGGACCAACTGCTATACCGAACCATGCTCCACCATACTCCCACCGGACCAACTGCAATACCGGACCAACTATAACAAGGCCAGCCCAGGCCCATAAGCAACTATACACATCCTAGACCCCTACCCCCAGCCTCACTCTATAAATAGAGGGGCAGGGGTACAGCAATGGGGACAAGTTTGAGAGCTCAAGCACGGAGAGAACTTTCAAACAACTTTCTTTTACTTGTATAAAAGCTTTGTACTTGTAAT
The DNA here is from genome assembly GCA_030737815.1 of Allium fistulosum. Classification (NCBI taxonomy): domain Eukaryota; kingdom Viridiplantae; phylum Streptophyta; class Magnoliopsida; order Asparagales; family Amaryllidaceae; genus Allium; species Allium fistulosum. The sequence continues at coordinate 342,285,715 of CM060903.1, read as the reverse complement.
CAAAACAAGAAAAGAGAAATAACATATAAAGTGGACGTAGGCACATTCTGGCTGAACCACTATAAATTTGCGTGTCTTTTTTACAGTTTAGCCCCTGCTTTTCATATATTTGCATAAATCACTCAAATCGCTAAGAACAACATCTACTAAATCATACAACTTTGAGGTGTTTGTCCATTTTTTGTGCAAATATTTTTGGTGCTTTCATTGAGAGCTAGAAGCTCGAAGCTTCAGCTTCATCCACTTAGCAGTTTTCCTAACAGTATCGTTCGCCACTTGGAAAACATGCCTCCCAAACAGAGAAAAGATGTTAACAAAGGAAAAAACATCGCATCCAGCAGTCTTCTAGATCCAGCTGTCACGGATCAAGTAAATCGTCCTCCTCCAGCAGCAGTAACAAATGAAGGACAGGCTAACCCAACCACTCCTGCCACAGAACAGCCTGCAGCAATTACTAGGGCAGATTTGGATAGAGTTGTGGTTGAAGTAACTAACCGCTTCACGTCCCAGCAGAAAGCCTTGGTGGACCATCTCATGTCACGCTTAAGGGACGCTGAAGAATCCAACCGCAACACTGAATCATGGGGCGAGTCCCAGTCTGGAGGATCTCAGAGACAACAAAGATCTTCCTTCTTCGAAGGAGCTAACGGCAGAAGTAGCCATGGTAGGAGCCGAGACCGGGCACAGCCCGAAGTTAGGCCTGAGGAAACGTTTGGTACCGAACCCAACGGGGGAGGTACCGGGCGAAGGTCAACTGTAGCTGAGCCTGTCATGCTGCCTAACCACAGAAACGCCAGTGAACGGGGCCGAGCTAGAGTCTAGCCCGAAGTTGGACCCGAGGAAGTGCTTAGATCAGAACCCAGCAGGGGGAGATCGAGGCAAGGGCCAACTGTAGCTGACCCGAGCATGCTCCCAGAAGATCAAAGGCAGCCTCTGGAAAATATGAGGAATGATAGACGATACCATCCCTACAGGTCATCTGGACGGAATCAATCCCACAGAACAGAACCAAACTCATTTCTATCTGCTCCAAGTTCTGATGAAAGGATGGCACGCTTATTCAGAGAGTGTGTCCAACGGGAGCAAAGAGATCGAGGGATAGGCGCTAGGGTAACCAGCCCTTTCGCCCGCAATATTGAAATTGCTATCACCCCCCGAGAATGGAAGATGCCAACAATGGAACCCTACAAAGGAACCTCCGATCCCGTTGTACACTTATAGAGGTACACACAGCATATGCTCATGAGTGGAGCGATAGAGGGAGTACTGTGCAAATGCTTTCCGCTCTTCTTAGCAGATCTTGCTACCTCCTGGTTCTGTCATCTACCCCAAAGATCCATCAGCTCGTGGGAAATGTTGAAAGAAAAATTTATTAGTCAGTTCCGCATTCATGTGGAGCAACCTAAGGACGCTTATTCCTTATCCAGCGTCAAACAGAAACCTGGAGAAAAGCTGCAGCAATACCTAACCAGATTCAATGCCGCAGCAGCCGCAGTCCAAGATGCCGATGAGAAGCTTATCCTAATGGCCCTCTGCAGTGGTGTGCATCCGGACACTAAATTTGCTAGAAGGTTGACAAAAGAAAAACCATCTACTTTACCCGATTTCTTCCATGAAGCCGGGAAATACATGAGGCTTGAGGATGCTGCCGTTGAGGGGCAGCCAGGACAGCAAAATAAGACAACCCATGGCAACGCCCCTGCTATGGCAAGGGACGTTCGAAGAAATGATTCCAGAGACAATGCTGGGGGCAAGAAGGGAGAAAAGCGCCTATATCGGCCAGGACCTAGATTCGACACTTACACTCCTTTGAACGAGACCGTCGAAAATATCTTCCTTGCCACCCAAGGCGAAGTTAGATACAAACGCCCACCATACAAGAAGGAATCAGATAATGCACAAAAGTCTGGAAAGTTCTGCCGCTTCCACGAATCTCACGGGCATGATACCAACGAATGCCATCATCTCCGAGATCTGATTGAGGAACACATCAGAAGAAAGAAACTGGAACGTTATGTAAAAGGTCAGGACATGACCCCAGCTCCTGCCAATGAAGACCCAAGGCTACCCTCACCAGGGGCCGACAGAGGAAACCGCAACGCTAGCAGCTCTAGTCAAGAAAAGATAGTGGTCCATACCATCTCAGGAGGGCCACACATCGCAGACAGAAGCTGGAAAGAGATGGAAAGGTACGAAAAGTCACTTAGAGACAATAAAGACTATGTCAATTCGGTTATAGAAGAACGCCACCCGAAGCGGAAAGAAAGTGATGACATCACATTCGATAAGCGTGACCTAGAAGGAAGGCAATACCCTCACATAGATCCCATGGTTATCTCTGCCCGACTCGGTCCCACCGAAGTTTACCGAATCCTGGTAGATACTGGAAGCTCAGTAAACATCCTGTTCAAACACGCATTCGACAAAATGAAGCTATCAATGAAGGATGTATCTCCCTGCGATAAACCACTACACGGTTTCACTGGAGATGCGAAGATGCCTCTCAGACAACTGGACCTCTTTGTTGAGATTGGAAGCCATCCCCGCTCCGTTGTACGGAAACAGACATTTGTGCTAATAGAAAACCGTTCGGCCTACAACGCCTTCTTAGGAAGGCCAGCTTTGTCTGATTTCCAAATTATCCTAGCCCCATGGTGCCTAAAGATGAAATTTCCAACGGACAATGGAGTAGGGGAAGTAGAAGGAGACTAGGACGTTGCTCGAGACTGCTATGTGACTGAACTTCGCAACAACCACAGGAAGGATAAAGGGAAAGGTGTAGAGATTGCCCTCTGCACAAAAAGTCTGGAAGCATAGCAACTAAAGAAAGCCCCTCCTCTTCGATATACCAGCGACCCTTTCATTGAATTAGACCCTAGGGACAAAGAGGAGGAGGCCACCGCCGAGCCTGTAGAGGCTATGGAGTTTATATCTGTAGACAAGCACGACTCAAGTAGACTATTGAAAATTGGGTCCCAACTAAAAGCCGAATTGAAGGAACAACTCATCGATTTTCTCCGCCACAACTTGGATGTATTCGCTTGGTCACACGCTGACATGACCGGAATCTCCCCCGACATAGCATGCCATGTATTAAACATTGATCCTACCAAGGCGCCCGTAAAACAAAGAAAGAGAAGTATGGGGGCAGAACGATCAGCAGCCCTCGATGAAGAAGTAAAGAATCTACTCGCCAATGACTTCATACGAGAAGCTGTTTACCCGGAATGGATCGCCAACCCGGTACTGGTAAAGAAGGCTAATGGGAAGCGGCGGACCTGCATCGACTTCTCCAACCTAAACGACGCCTGCCCAAAGGATTGCTTCCCACTTCCCAGAATCGACCAACTTGTAGACAGCACAGCCGGGCACGAGCTCCTATCTTTTATGGACGCATACTCGGGATATAACCAAATTCCTATGCATGCTCCTGACCAAGACCACACTAGTTTCATCACCGACTGGGGTTTGTACTGCTATAAGGTAATGCCTTTCGGACTTAAAAATGCAGGAGCCACCTACCAGCGCCTCGTCAACAAGATGTTTGCAAGGCTAATAGGACAAACTATGGAAGTATATGTGGACGACATGCTGGTGAAATCACGGAAAGCCAAAGATCACGTAAGCCACCTAGGCGAAATGTTCCAGGTACTTCGACAGTATGGAATGAAGTTGAATCCACTAAAGTGCTCCTTCGGAGTATCATCGGGAAAATTCTTAGGGTTCATCGTCCATGCCCGAAGGATTGAAGCAAACCCTGAACAAGTCCGAGCGCTAAGGGATATCAAGATACCTTCCACCCGAAAGGAAATGCAAAGCCTAAATGGAAAAGTGGCCGCCCTAAGCCAATTCATCTCCAAGGCAACGGACAAGTGCGTCCCCTTTTTCGAAGCTCTAAAGAAAGATAAAGGAAAGTTCGAATGGACGGACGAATGCTTAACCGCTTTCCTTAACCTAATCGAACACCTCCAGAAACCACCGGTACTCTCGACTCCAAGCGAAGGCGAAGAATTATACCTATACCTTGCTGTGTCATCTCACGCTCTAAGGGCTGCCTTGGTAAGGGAAGACAACCGCACGCAACGACCAGTTTACTTCGTCAGCAAAAGGTTTACTGGGGCAGAAGTCAGATATCCTAAACTTGAGAAGTTAGCATACTACTTACTAATCACATCACGGAAATTGCGTCACTACTTCCAGTCCCATTCCATCAAAGTTCTGACCGATCAACCGCTGAGGCAGGTACTCCATCGTCCCGACACTTCTGGGCGATTACTTAAATGGTGCATTGAACTGAGTCAGTATGATATCACCTATCACCCTCGCACCGCCATCAAGGGACAGGCCATGGCTGATTTCATTGCAGAGTTCACTACCAACGAAGATCAGGAGCAATTGGAAATAACAGAAGATATCAAGTGGAATCTCTTTGTGGATGGTGCATCAAACGAACAAGGCTCGGGGGCAGGTGTGGTATTAATCACCCCCAGGGGAAACAAACTGCACTATGCTATAAGATTGGAGTTCGCCGCCACCAATAATGACGCAGAATATGAAGCAGTGATAGCCGGACTAGAAATTGCCATAGAAATCGGAGCCAATTCTTTGTGTCTTCATAGCGATTCTCAACTTATTGTTAATCAAATACTAGGAGAATTCCAAGCTCGAGAGGAATGACTCATAGCATATCTAAAGAATACCAAGTTGCTTCTCAGCCGATTGGACCACTACTTAGTCAAACACATCCCTCGGGAAGAGAACCAAGAGGCCGACGAATTGGCAAAGCAAGCAAGTATGAGAGACATCGCCATCTTCGGGGCAGTAACCATCTCAAAGCAAACGGTCCCAAGTTTTGAGCAAGTGAATATGATAGCTGCAACCGAAGAAGCAACTTGGATGACTCCCATCCGAGACTACCTACAAAATGGCACACTACCCAACGGGCGTAACGAAGTCAAGAAAATCTTGAGGAAAGCGTCCCGCTACACAATACAAGAAGACATCCTCTATCGGCGCGGATTCTCTAACCTGTTATGAAGGTGTGTCACTGGGAGAGAAGCCAAGGAAATCTTATCCAACATCCATCAGGGGTGCTGCGGAGATCACACCGGAGGGCAAACATTAGCAAAAAAGATACTCCGATACGGATATTTCTGGCCCACCTTAAGCAAGGACGCCTTAGATTTCGTCAAGAAGTGTGACAGATGCCAAAAATTTCCTAAGATTCCACGGCTACCAACAACTGAGATTACTCAGATGACCAGCCCTTGGCCCTTCGCAATATGGGGAATTGACTTAATCGACGAGCTACCGATGGGCCGAGGCGGGGCCAAATATGCTATAGTGGCAGTTGATTATTTCACCAAATGGGTGGAAGCGGAACCTCTGAATAAAGTATCTTCAGCAAAGTTATTAACTTCTTGATCAAAAATGTTCTGTGCAGGTACGGAGTCCCACTCAAAATCATATCAGATAATGGACTTCAGTTTGACAGCGAGGAATTCGCCAACTGGTGCCGAGAGCACGGAATTCATAAAAGCTTCTCATCCGTAGCATATCCCCAGGCAAACGGACAAGTCGAAGCAGTCAACAAAATTCTGAAAACTCTAATAAAAAAGAAGCTCGAAAAGTCAAAGGGCGCTTGGGTGGATGAACTCCCTACGGCACTGTGGGCCTACCGCACATCCTTCAGAACATCAACGGGGCACACTCCTTTCTCTTTGGCATACGGATCGGAGGCTATGCTCCCAGTTGAAACCATTGTGCCTTCCCACCGTAAGATCCACTATAACCCGGAAGAGAATGAAGAGCTCCTCCACATGTCTTTGGATCTAGTTGAGGAGAGAAGAAATGGTGCAGTCCTTAAAACAGCAGCCCACAAGCAGAAAGTGGCAGCGCAATACAACTCCAAAGTCAAGCATCGTACCTTACAAGAAGGGGATCTTGTCCTCAAGCGAATCTTCCCTCGCCCCGGAGCACTAGACCCCATCTGGGATGGACCATATGTAATTCATAAAGATCTCCACAATGGAGCTTATATTTTGTCAACAGTGGACGAAGAGGTGTTCTAGTGGGCATGGAACATCCAGCACCTCCGTCGATACGTTTCTTAACTTGTACTGCCCATATGAAGTGAATTAACAAAGAGAATCAGTGGACGTAGGCCTTTTCATGCCGAACCACTTTAAAAAAACTTTGTCTCTTTTTTAACTTGTTCCTTTATATCTTGGCTACTTGTTAATTTTATCCTTTCCTGTTGAACAAAATCCTATGCGTATAGCATCTCCACTCAAAGCACTCCACGGCGCAACTTCACCTGGGCAAAACCTAACAGGTACTATGCGAATCTATGCCCTCGCCAATGAGACACTTTTGCTCCAGCATCCCTCTGCTGCGGGTTAACTCATTGCTCGCGACGGCCCTTAAAGCCAACTGCAATGAGCCGATTATAAGCCACCGAGAAGGCCGACTATAGCCGAGGCAGCTCATTACGACGGCTCGCCGGCAACTGTGAACCGACTATAAGCCCCAACATAAGGTGTGGCCAGCCAGGGGTAGTTCACAGTTGACGATCGGCACCCACGCTAGCCGGCCACAGTAAATCGAATAATACCCATGATTACGGGCCATAATGGCCCGGGTAGTTACTGTGCGCGATCTCGGCTCCGATGTGTCTTAAGTGCGGCTGTGGTAAAAAGAATTAACTCCCGGCGGAGGCGTAAGATGGGTGACAAATGTCTCCAAGACCCACAGCTAGGGAAAGTGACTACAAAACCCGTTTGCCACGAACTTAAGCACATTGAAGGCCTTCCGTGATTGGAAGTTTTACTTTTTCACATATTTCAATTTTACTTAAAAAGCTTTTCTCCTGTCCTCTATAACGGTCCCTAAAGTACAGGATGCAGAGTAGGAGATACTAGCCAATGGATGTAGGGACTCACGATTGGATGGCAGGGCACTCGACTGCATTCCTTGCTCGGTCACGCAAGATATTCAAAACTGCAATCTACGATTAAAACAAGAAGGGTGGTATTTTCTTCTTTTGTGTACAAATACATGACTATAATTTGTTCACACCACACGCTAATATTATAAGTCATGAAATTATGTTCTAAAACCAGAACTTGACATCAAACACAATTCAATTACAAGAATATGCATAGCTATATTTCTCATACGACATGTCAAAATAGCAACAAGCATTCGGAAGACGACAAAATCAGCTTAAGTTAAAGAATTACACATCAAGAATAGAGCTATTTATTACAAGTAGCAAAATAATTACAACTTAAAAGTTACTCTACTGTTTTAAGACTAACGTATACGGCCATGTCAAGTCTACAAAAAGAATTTTCCAGGTCTGATCAAGGGGCCGGCTGCATTGGAGTTTTATCCTTGTCCTGTTGACCACCTGTCCAGTCAGAGAAAGGATTCATCAGTGATAAGCAACTAAAGTTAATGGAGAGACTAAAAAGGAAGACTTACCAGCACCTGCTTCTTGACTATCCTGGTCGTCATCCTCAACTTGCACACCTGCCTCCTCAACAGCAAGCAACCGCATACCCTCCTTCACCGCCATCTTCTCCTCCTTGGCAAACTGAGCAGTGACCACATCCATGCTGAAAGCCACACCACCATCTCTATCCGCATCAGCCTTAGCCTCCTCCAGAGCCCGAAGATAGATCTTGGCCATGACCCTAGGATAATCATCCATCCAGGATAGGTTGCCCTGCTTCCAGGTTTGGAAGTACATGTCCTGGAGCATTTCGTCCATCATCCCCTCATTCTCCTCAAACTCCCTCATCCGGGCCTCGGAAGCCGACAACCTTCCAACAACAGCTTCTCTCTCCAAACGGTATCTCGAGTAGTCAGCCTGAAGGGATTTCCGCATCGCCTCCATCTCCTCCTTCAGCCTAACCTGAGCGAGCTCTGCGGCTTCAAGCTTCCCCGACAGCTCCTCTACCCGCTCAAGATCCGCCCTCCGAACCTCATCCACTATCGAGATGGCCATATTTATCTGTTCCTTGCAGGCGGCCTCCATCTTCCGCAGTTTCGCCTTACTAGCCTCCTCCATAGCCTTCCTCAATCGCCCGGAGGCAGCCTCATGCTGAGAAATCTGAATGGCCTGGTCAGCGAGCTGTTTGGCCTGGTCCGAAACCATCAATCTTAGTCGGATGTTGGCACTCCCAATCTCCTCTCCAGCCTTAACCAGCCGGGCATGATGCCCCATCAGCTTCCTAGTCTCCTCCGCCACCCGATCAATACTAGCCTTGGCCTCGTCTCCCATGATAACTATTCGAGTGGTAAGTAGATCAAGATCTAAGGACTTAGCCTCATCAAGCACCCGTACCATGGGATTGCGGGGAAGAAGGTGCTCACCAGTAACCTCATCAAAGGTAATGTCGTGGGAACTTGGATCCAGATCAGGATGACCCGCAAATGGATTACGAGCCAAGTCAGGACGGTCGATATGAGTAACGGAAGGGTTTCCGGACGGGTGCGGAGAAGGTGCAAACTCGCTGTCCTCCTCCGTGATATCATGAAGAGGCTGAGCCGGGAGCTGAGGACCGGGCGAAGGTTCGGATAAAGGACGACTCCTCTTTCTCTGCTGAATACCCTCTTCGATAACCCCGAGAAGAGGACGGTAGCCGACTACATCCCCGGAGCGGTGGGTCGAAGGCTTCGGCTTGACAGAAGTTTTGGAAAGCTTGTACTGTTCAAGCCTGTGCCGAAGATCTGAGGCCTTGGCCGTTTTACCTGCTCCTAATATGAAGAAAAAGTGTCACAAGCATATATTGATCTATAATTCGAGAAAACACGGCAAATTAAAAGGTAATAAGAAAGGAAACACATCTGTGGTTGTACAAACCCTGGGGAGGAGTAGGATACTGCAATAAGTCCTGGATTTCATTCCAGGATGGGAGCGGGTCATAAAATATTCCTAAGTCCCTATCATAAATGGAGCCCGCAGGAATCAAAAGTTCACCTTGAATCATCAGAGCCACCTTGGCTGGAATAGTCTGAGGAGGCTCGCTTGCGCCAGTTCCAGCCTTGTCAGTTTTCCCAGTTTTCTCTACCAAAGCCGGATCTTCGTCCAGCCCCTCGAAAGCCTGGTGGAACGCATCATCCGTCCACTCCTGAATCTCACCCGCTTGCCCAGGAAGCAAGACCCCGATGCCATCGCCACCTTTATCACCTTCCCGACCATCTCCACCCTCACCTCTTTCCTCCTCTATGTCTTCCTCCTCCTGGGTAAGTGGACAATTGCTGGGGGAGGGACCGTCCGACTTCTTGAGTTTCTTACCTCCGACGGTTGGAGGTTTTGTGAAAGGCTTCCTCTTGCTACTCTCTACCGTAACACCTCCCTTAGTCTGAACAGCCGCCCTCTCCTCTGCCGTTTCCCTCAGCTTGACTACTGACTGCTGTGGAAGGATTAAGTTATACTCCAGAAGGGTCGCATTTCTGATCAGGAAGGCAGATGATCTATATTTCCCGAGAATAGCTTCTATCTCAGCCGCCGTCTGAACCAGGCGGTCAGTCTCCACAATCGCAAAGCCACCTGTCGCTAGCAAAAATGATAAAGTATGAGAAGAAGCATCGCAATCGGAATGGAAATTATAAGTAAAAGCATCAACTTACATCCAGAAGTAAAGCGCCGAATTGAGACGGAGTCGTCCCTGACAAAGAACCACTCCTTCTTGAACATGCTGAATTTAGAATACAGATCCAAGACCGGCTTGAAGGTCACAGCTGACTCCAAGCTAATGTATGGGGACCCCTTCTTATAGCCCCTCAGATTATATAGATACCGGATCTCCCGGTTGGAAGGAGCACGACCATACTTCCTCTGGAAAATGACGAAGAGGCTCACCAATATAGCATAGGAGTTGGGTTGAAGCTGGAATGGGGCCACCTTTAGATATGTGAGGAAGCTGGCTATCCAAGCGTTAAGAGGAGGAATGGCACCACACATACAGTGGTATCTTCTATAGGCGAAGTACCCTTCAGGAGGATCGTACGGCATAACTTCTCTCCCTGGCAATAGCAAGTGCGCCCTATCAATTCCAAAAGATTGGGAAATGACATCAAGCTGCTCCTACTTGAGGGAGCTAGGAAAACAATCGGGTGGGGAGTTCAGAAGTTCCTGAGGGCCGTACCCGTCCACTAGTGATCTCGGGGTTGGTCCGTGACGTTCTGGATTCGGCTGAGCTGGGGGCACGGCAGAGGAACCTCCTTCACCCTCGGATTTCTTTTTGTCTGATCGAGTTTCGGCTTTGCGAGACATTATCTGCAACATAGAAAAGCGTGCTGTTAGAATGGAGGATGAAAACAAATAAACATCAGTAGTCCATTCGGTAATATATAGTATAAGCTTTCATTCGGTGGTAAAGCAACTCACATGATTCGGCACGAGTTGATTCGGCTACAAGTGATTCGGCACGAGTTGATTCGGCTGCACGTGATTCGGCTACAAGCGATTCGGCACAAGTTGATCCGACAATCTTGATCGGTGAAGAAATACAATGGCCTAAGCCTCCCATTTATAGGAGAAGATTGAATCACCGAATCACCTGGTTCGGTTCTGGAGCCGGATGTGATCGCTCAAACTCAAACAAAGCAGGACATGCACACGCGCACGTCCTACTTTGGGGGGCAAATGTTGGGTAAATTTCTCACCCAGGAGATCTCAAGACCATGAAGAGCTAGGCTTCATTCGACATCCTCACCACATCCGAACCAGCCACCACCGAACGAAAGACACTCACCTCTACCGAATCAAGCTTCATCCCATTGCCGAACCGACTCCAAAACCATGTCACACCGAACCAAGCTTCCTACCGATCCATATTCCCACCGGACCAACTGCTATACCGAACCATGCTCCACCATACTCCCACCGGACCAACTGCTATACCGAACCATGCTCCACCATACTCCCACCGGACCAACTGCTATACCGAACCATGCTCCACCATACTCCCACCGGACCAACTGCAATACCGGACCAACTATAACAAGGCCAGCCCAGGCCCATCAGCAACTATACACATCCTAGACCCCTACCCCCAGCCTCACTCTATAAATAGAGGGGCAGGGGTACAACAATGGGGACAAGTTTGAGAGCTCAAGCACGGAGAGAACTTTCAAACAACTTTCTTTTACTTGTATAAAAGCTTTGTACTTGTAATCAAAACAAGAAAAGAGAAATAACATATAAAGTGGATGTAGGCACATTCTGGCTGAACCACTATAAATTTGCGTGTCTTTTTACAGTTTAGCCCCTGCTTTTCATATATTTGCATAAATCACTCAAATCGCTAAGAACAACATAAGATCTACTAAATCATACAACTTTGAGGTGTTTGTCCATTATTTGTGCAAACAGCCGATAAGCGTCGTAAGGATTTGGAATTCGACATAGGTGATATGGTTTTTGTGAAGATTTCTCCACTGAAGAATGTTATTCGATTCGGGAAGAAAGGAAAATTGACTCCAAGATTTGTTGGACCATTCCCAATCATCGAGCGAATTGGAAAGTTCGCCTACAAATTGGAGTTACCAGAAAAGATGGCGGGTGTGCACAATGTTATCCATGTATCGTATCTACGGAAGTATGTGCACGACTCGAATACGGTGGTTTCTGTTGATAGCTGTGAAGATTTAGAGGTTGATCCAGTCGATAAGAGACCTCGTAAGCCGCTTCGTGTTGTGGAAACCGACACGAAACAGCTTAGGAAGAAGGTAGTTAGGTTGCTCAAGATACAATGGAGTGAAGATGATAACGACTGTACATGGGAGGTGGAAGAGAGGATGAAGGCAGCTCATCCCGAACTCTTCAAGGTATGGCCATAAGGTGTCGTGTCATCTCACGATATTGTAACTTGTTCTAGTTTTAGAATTCTGCATGCTAGGCTAGAATTGGATGCATGGTCTGTTGATTGCTATGGATGGTAGGCATGCAGAATAGTCTTTGATTGCTCTTGTTTGTTTGGAATTTCGGGGGCAAAATTCCTAAGGGGGAGAGAATGTAACGACCCGTATTTTTACGGATCGAAACATCGTAAAAATAGTTGTTATTAGACTGTTGGTATTGTTGAGTTATCCAGAGTTTAGGTCGACTAGAACTTAAGTCGTTTGGAAGTTAGGTCGTGTGGTAGCTTAGGTCATGGGGTAGGTTAAGTCGAGTGAACGACCTAAGGGATTGGAGCAACCTACAGAAGTTGACGACTTAAGGGGAGTTGGCGACCTAAGGAGTTTGGCCGTATTGGGATTTAGGTCATGAAGAAGGATAGGTCGTGGACGACCTAAGAAATAGGCGACTTAAGGAAGAACGGCGACTTAAGAGTTAGCGGCATAGGAAACTGGGTGAGTTAGCGACTTAAGAAATGGACGACCTAAGGAGTTGGCGACTTAAGGGATAGGTCGGTTGAGCGACTTAAGGAGTTGTTGTAGTTAGGTCGTGAGCGACCTAAGTGGTGCTGTGTTTAGTTAGGTCGTGAGTGACCTAAGTTTAGCAGTTACGAGTAGTTAGGTCGTTTGGTGTTAAGTCGCATATGTGTTAAGTCGTTGAGTCGCTATAGTATGATTAGTTAGGTCGTAGACGACCTATGATAGTACTGGGTATAGTTAGGTCGTGAGGTGTTAAGTCGTAACTCAGCTAAGTCGCAAAGATCGTTAGGTCGTATTGCAGTTAGGTCGCGACTTATGTTAGGTCGCGTGGATGCTTAAGGGGTTAGGTCGTGTAGCGTTAAGTCGCTAGGTCGTGCGCATGTGTGTGTGGTTAAGTCGCGTGAAGGCTTAAGGGGTTAGGTCGCTGAGTGTTAGGTCGTGAGCGACCTAGGAGCAAGGTAAAGTTAGGTCGTGACTTCTGTTAAGTCGTTGAGTCGAGTGTGCGCTAAGTCACTAAGTCGCGCCTAAATGTTAGATCGCGTGTGTGTGTTAGGTCGCGACCCTTGTTAGGTTGCTAAACCGCATTTGTGTGTTAGGTCGTTGGGTCTGTAGGTCGCGCAGAGCTGTTAGGTCGTTAGGTGTTAGGTCGGAGGATTTGTTAGGTCATGGACGACCTAAGGGGGCGGACGACCTAAGGGAATTTCTGCCTATAAATACACGGGTTCTACTTCATTTTTGGGATCTGGATTTTGAAGCGACGAAGTGCTGCTATTTTGAGAGCTCGAATTCTACACTTCTTCACTTCTTTTCTCCACTTTAATCTTGTGCTTCCCTCCATCCAAATCGAAGATCGAATCGAAGATCCAAGAGCTTAGATTGAAGATCTACATCCATCGAAGAGAGATTTCATCGTTTGAAGCGGAATTTTGGAGAATCGAGTTAGATCCTTCGCTGTCCAAATCTGAAGTGTGTTGCTTTTGAGGTGTTTAGGTGATTTGGTGAGTGGTGGTTATCTCTCACACGGACCCAAAGGAGTATATCGGATTGTTGGCTTGATTTGGTGTTAAAATAGTGATTTCCATGCATTTTCTTAAACTTAAGTATAGATCTACTGTTCATGATGATTTGACATCCATTTTACTATATGTTAACCTATGCAAGTTCATTCATCAAGTTGTAGAGATATTTGCTCATAATTCATGCTTGTTAGATTTGGACTCTTTATTTACAAGATTGCCATAATTGTTAATTAGATCATATTTGAATGCTTGATTACTTGGATTAATGATTGACTTGATTGATTATTATGTATTAGTTGATTGATGATTTGATTTAGACAAGATGGTCGAAGATGATTCAAAAGCTAAGGGAAAGGCTCTTGAATTGGAAAAGCTGCTCGTGGCATATGTAGCGGATGATGAAGCTCATATGGATAGATTTGATGATGTTGATGTTGTGATGAGGCTTTGCTATGATGAGATAAAGTGAGGCATGGTATGAGATAGCCTAGGTTTAATTCAGACGGGATCATTCCAAGCATGTTGATAACTCGGTGAAATGGTTCGAGTTAGAGGATAATGGTTTGCTCGAGAGGCGCTTGAGCTAGTATGGAAATAGTCGTCGAGGAGGATGACTAGAAGGCTGAGATTTCATCGTTGTTGAAGGTTCTAGCAGGCTCAAAGCAAGAGTACATTGGGCAGATTCGATAGTCCCTAAAGACTATGATTGTAGTCGAGTACTCTGGGCAGATTCGATAGTCCTATGGGCTGCGACGACGTGCGGAGTTCTGTCTAGAACCGGGGTTGCCATTAACCCTTGATGGACGGCTGAAAGAATGTGCCGGTCATTCAATTAACGGTGGTATCGAGGCAATGATAACAGTGATAGCCAGAGTCATGGATGTTTGGTTGTATCGTCATTCGGTTTCAAGAGCGGTATTTTCTGGGTGCTTATCTGATCTTGGTTTAGGCCTTGGGGGTTTGTACTTGGAAAACACCGACCTTGACTCGAGTGATAATTGCTTTACTTTAAATGTCTGCTTTGCTATGTTTATTTCTGCTTAGTGTGTCTAGGGGCTATCACTGTAGAAAGAGGTGGAGTGGGAGGGTTGGATTCCTATTCCTTTTACCTTTATGCTCTTTTGGTATGTTGTTAGTTAATTTACCGCTCACTAAGACTGTTGTCTGACTCAAGGTTTTATGTTCTACTCTTATTACCTTGGACTGTTCATCCGCTTTGGGATGGGCAGACTAGGTAGCAGGTGACAGGTGCTGTTCTTGGTTTCCGACGATGCTGATGACGAAGCCAAGCTGGAGGCTTGCATATTATTTTCTTACTATATGTACTGGATGTTCCGCTGCTTGTATATTCTCTGAGTGATATGTAGTGAGGCTTGATGTATTGACTATTCAGATGTTGTACCAAACTATTATGAGGTTTAATAGAGATTCCGTTCTATAAAGCTTCACTATATATACTTTCTATTGTATTTTATCCAGGCGCTGTGAGTTATACGATAGATTCTGCTGTTTTAACTTAACCTTGGCAATCGTCCATGGCTGCCTGGCACACTTTACAACGCACTATTTCTATGTTCAGTGCAGGGGTCATGGGCGGTCGTCACAACTACAAAAATATTTGTACTTAGAACACACATTCACCCAAGGTAAACATCTTTGGATATTAGATGGACGTACGTGCGTTGTATACTAGCTATACATAATAATTCTATGGGGGGTAATGGTAAGATAATTGCCATTTGGGATCCCAACATTTGGGAACTATGTCATTATTCTCTTAATTTGTAATTTATTCATTGTTATTTTAAAAATAAAGGGGGCCTTCAAATAATTGTAACTTTTGTTCATGCTTCAAATTCTGAAAAAGAAAGAATTTTATTATGGAATACCTTGGACCAGTTAAATAGTAACATTAATTCTCCTTGGATTATTACTGGGGATTTCAACATTGTTATGTAAGCTTCTGAAAAAAGAGGAGGAATTCCAATTCCTTTTAAGAAATTAGAATTCCTCTCAAATTTTTTATTTAAAACTAGTTTAATTGAACCCTCTACTAATGGAATTAAATTTACTTGGAAATCGGGTGAATTTAGAAATATTCAATGTAAACTAGACATAATTTTAGTAAATCAAAATTTTATTCAAAAATTTCCTAATTTTAAATGTTATACATTACCCCAAGCAACTAGTGATCGTACCACTTTACAACTTATTTTCTCTCAAGAAAGCATTATCAAGCATAATTTCCCTTTTTGATTTAAAAATGGTTGGGTCTATGATAAAGAATACAAATTAGTTACTCAAAATTGCTTTCAGTTTACAACTGAAGGCTCTGCTCAGTTTAAGTTTAGGAAGCTTTTGCAACATACTAAGGCTAAACTGAAAGTCTGGAACAAAAATAAAAACAATAATGAAATCAATCATATTAGAGAGGAATGTGTGAGATTACAAGACAGTTTAGACCTAGATTGCTCAGACCCAATTCTAATAAATAATTTTTTTCATATGCAAAGAAAGCTTTCCAAATCTCTTCATATTGAGGCTATCAATCTTAGGCAGAAAGCCAAAGTTAATTGGCTTACTAGTGGGGACTTGCCTAGTAAAGTTTTCTACGCTAAAATGTCAAGTAGAAAATACTGTAATGATATAGGAAAATTACTCAATGGCAATGGATCTATTATTAATGAAGCCTCACAACTAGAAAAGGAAGCTATTTTGTACTTCTCTGATCTATATAATTCGGAAGGGAGTCTAGGTACTTTTCCCAATATCACTTCTAAGTACTTACTGCATGCAAATAGTGAGGAAATATTACTTGCTGCAATTTGTTTAGATGACATTAAAAAAATTGTTTTTTCTGCTAAGGATGACAAAAGTCCAGGCCCGGATGGTTTTGGGGCCAAATTTTATAAGAGCGATTGGGAAGAATTGAAAAATATGATTTTTGAGGCTGTACATGAATTTTTTCTACGGGTAAGCTTTTGAAAAATATAAATCATACTTTCATTACTTTAGTGCCAAAAACAAAAATTCCTAATTGTCTTGGAAATTTCAGGCCAATAGCATGCTGCAATTTCTTATATAAAATTATTGCCTCAATTTTAAGTAATAGAATTAAAATATTTTTAAAATTTCTTATTTCAGAGAACCAAAGTGCTTTCATACCAGGTAGATTGATAGTTGAGAATACTTTACTAGCTCATGAACTATTAAGAAATTTCAATCAATCTGGGAAAAATAATATGTGCATAAAAATTGATTTACATAAAGCATTTGATAAAATTAATAGGAACTTAATTTATAATATTTATGATGAGGCAACTAGGCTTCAATGAAAATTTTTGTAACCTAGTTAAAGAATGTATTTGTAATGTAACCTATTCCATTCTCATCAATGGCTCCCCTTGTGGATTTATTCACAGTAATAGAGGAATAAGGCAAGGAGATCCCCTATCTCCTTACCTATTTACCTTAGCTATGGAATATCTTACATTGCAAATGGAAAAGGAGCAATTTAATAAAAATTTAAAACTAGTAAATTCAATTACTCCTTGTATTACTCATCTATTATATGCTGATGATTTATTAATTTTTTTGAATGTAGATATTCAAAATGCTGAAATCATTAAAAATATTTTTGATAGCCTCAAATATCATGCTGGTCTTCAAATTAATGAAATAAGAACAAGATCTATTTCAGTAAAGCATGCAAAAGCAAGAAGGAGATTCTCAATATCTTAAAGTTTCAACAAAGTGATCTTCCTATCAAATACCTAGGAGTCCCTCTCAGCTGTAATCAAATAGAAGATAGAGACTCTGCCAAACTACATGATATTATTCAAAGTAAACTGGATAATTGGTCCACTAAATTGTTATCAATTGCAGGAAGAGTTGAACTCATCCATACGGTCATTACAGCTGTTGTCATGTACAAGATGCAATCTCACAATATCCAAACTAAAGCTATGGCAAAAATTGAAAAATTATGTGCTAACTTCATTTGGAATGGGAAATTTCACAAAATCTCTTGGAATACAATCACAAAAACAAAGAAGGTAGGAGGCTTAGGAATTAGAAATTTTGATGACATAAATGAAGCTTGCAATTACAAACTATATTGGAAATTTATTGAAGGCAAATCTCTTTAGGCCAAATGGATGAAATCCAAATATGTCAAAAAATAAGAACTTTTGGTCCATGCCATTGGAAAATCATTACTCTCATGCATGGAAAAGCATTCTTAAATGCAGGGAAACATATACAAAATTATTAGAAAGAAAATTCAAAGATGGCAATCAAACAAGTCTTTGGTTTGATGCTTGGATCAATGGAAAATCTTTGATAAATTTACTTGGTTGGAGCAATCTTTATTATTTTGGGGGAGCCAATACAAATGTAGAAAGCATCATTCAAAATTCATCTTGGAACACACAATCTCAACCAGCAGCATCCATATTCAACTCCACAATTAATAAATTACAAATTGATTCAAGCCAAGATGAAACACTTGGATTTGGAAATTATCATCAAAAGGAAAATTCTCATTTAAAAACACTTGGGATTTTATTAAAGGGGAAGAAATGGAGGTAGACTAGTTCAAAACTATTTGGAATACAGCTAACTGTCCAAAATGGCTTTCTGTACATACTTTGCAGTTCTAAATCGATTACCAACTAGAGAAATGTGTGCAAAATGGGACAAAAACATTGGAAACATCAACTGCCTTTTTTGCAAAACAGAAACTGAAAATATAGATCATCTTTTCTTTGACTGCAAGTATTCAAGGCACATTTGGTTCATAGCCAAAAGGAAAATCAATCTCAATCAACATTTGGCTCTCCAAAACATTAGATATAGTATCCAACACATTCAGAAAATTTTCAAAGGAAGGAAATCAGAATTCAATAAAGCAAGTGTAGTTCTATCTACAGTTGTTTACTTTTTATGGAAAGAAAGAAATAAAAGACTAAACAACAATATTGAAACAGATTGTCTACAGTTGTGGAAAACCATTGAAATTGAATATAATATCATTCTCCAAAAGGCTAGCAAGTCAAAAAATCTCAGTAATCAAAGTTATAATATCTATGATTCAGACAACTTTGAAGAAACGGTTGAAGAATACTTACAAGGGGAAATTTTCCCACTGAGACTTCCATTCAACTAAGTAACATCTGTTGTTCAAATAAGCCAACAAATCATCATGACTGTATTTGTACCAAAGCTCCAGTTGAAGGCGACCATTCCATAATCCAAACCAAAAAACATCCATGTAAGGGAAGTAATCAAAGTCTTGTTAAATTTAATTCAAATAATGTAAATAATCTACTTACTAACAATGTTGTTTACTTGCCTGATTTGAATAAGAGCTACCACTCTTCTAACTCTGAGCCTTTGCAGAATGGTTACTGCTTCTTACAAACAGAGAAAACAAGTCAAGAATTGATCACTTAAGATCCAAGTCTAAGAACAACAGCAATCACTTATCTGATTTGATTCAAAAGGATAACTCATGCAACATCACTGTTGATATCCCTATTGAATCTCGGTCTAAGGCTTGCAAGGGAAGTAACAAGGCTATTGTTAATAATAATTTTGTTGATGTAACTGATTCATATGCTTATAAAAATATTTTCTTACCTGATTTAAATAGGAGGTGCTATATTCGTAATAGCAAACTGGACCAAGATAATAAGTTCCTTCTGGCCATCAATGACCAAAGATTAGGAGACTTATTTTACATAAGCAAGCTCAATAACCAGCTATATCAGTTATCTGTCTGGGATAGAGGAGAATCTAGTAATCCACCACAATCAGATCTAGATGCATCTACTAAGGATTCTACTGCTCCAAAGCTTGAGGTTGCTCTGACTAGCAAAGCATCGCACCTTTCTGAAGCTGTAAGAAAAATAACCCGTACGAATTTGCTCATTAAATTTTCTAACTTGGTCGCTGCTGCTAAAGATTTCTCAGATCCAAAGCTCGATGATACTTCTATTAACAAAGCGACTAGTTTTTTGGAAGCGAAGACAAAAACAACACATCAGAGCCATTTTTGCCCAGCTCCAAGGATTCAAGGGTTGCGCTGCAACGTCATAAAGGAATTGAAGCCTCATTGAATCTCATTATCCACTAATTTTGAGGATCGCAAACTTTGTTTATATCTGCCATGATTTTCTTTTAGAGGAGAATGTGTTTCTGGACACGCTCGAATAACCCTAGCTGTATTTGGGTTTCGTATTATCGAGTTTTCTGGGTTGGTGTGTGTTGTATTAGGTATTTACCCGCTTCCTACTTTTGGGCTTTGTGACGACCCGGAATTTTGGATATTTGGAATAGGAATATTTAATTGATTTTAAATATTCAAGAGGGTAATTTTAACATGAATTTCAAATATCATTATTTATTCGATAATTTAATTATTGAATTAAACAATTAAAAATTGGATAAAATGTTGAATCTGGAGTTTTAAGCCTTTTAAAAATAATTTGAAGGCTTGTAAAATTTATTTTGATAATTCTGGAGGTAATAGAACTTTTAAAATTGAATTTAAAAGTGATTCGTTCAGTTTTCAAATTTTAACGCTTAAATTGAATTTTAAAATAGCCTTCCGAGGCACAGTCTCGGAATTCGACGAAACCAGTTCCATTGGATCCGTAATATCGTATTATTATCGGATTTCAATTTTTGTAGTGATTCGAGTTGTTGTGTGAGCGTACGATATGTAAACGCGCTGAAATTTATATCGAAAAAATTCAATAATAATTGGGTTCAAAAAGCTATCTTCTCCATACATTCGAATTAGGACTCGGAACCTGTTCCATTGGGTTCGGAATAGGGGTATAACATTATGAACGCTTGGTGGCACACCTCGAAAGGATGTCAAAATTTTGAGTTGCGATTTCGAGACGTTTAGATTTAAAATAAACTATTTACATATTTTTTGCTGTTGAATAGTCAAAACATCTTCACACCAGAAATATCTCACCTCTTTTCAAATCACTATTGCTAATCTTCTCTTGCACGCCACTTTCTACTAAATATCACGTTTCTACTTATTTCCCGGGTTCAAAATCAAAACGAAGAAAGGAAAAATGGCTGAATAAATAAATTATGGCCGAACTCAGGAACGCCTTTATTCTTCTTTTTCCCTCCCCTCGGTAAAATCAAAATAGATGGCCTGCGAAATCATTTCGTTCCACTTCTAAACTCGAAATCAAAACCCGATTTGAGTCACGTTCCCAGTCGACTGCGTGCGCGGTTTGAATTCGCAATTCCAGTTCAGCTAAAGCCAGGCGGTGGTCGAAGTGTCGCGAGTTGCAATTGTTTTGGAGAACGCGATCTCGATCGAAGGGGGGACCACGAGAGCGAGTCGCGACTAATTGAGCTGTGGGAAGCACGCGAGGGCGAGGCGATTGAAATTGGAGGTGGTTGGTGTTCGATCGACGAGGTCTGGACATCTCCAGGCGATGGCAGAGGGTGTCGATCTAGGGATGTTAAATAAAGGTAGTTTGTCATGTTGCAGTTGAGGTTAGAGTTGTTGTTCGTGTACGAGGAGGGTTTCGTCCAGTAAAGGTATTCAGCTTTTGTTTTTGTTTTTTTCAATTAAATTAAATTTAAATGTAAGGATATAGGTATAGTGTAGATAAAAGAGAATAAATATACATATATATACTTATTCTTCATTTACTAATTAATTTTTAAAATAATGTGTTATGGATATAGATTTGCTTAATAAACTTATTTAATTATTTTAGTTGCTAAAAATATTTTATTAGAAGGGAATTAATTTAAAATTAAATCATTAGTTTAAATTTAATTTGTTAAACGATAATTTAATTGTTCGATTTATTCGAATATTAACAAAATTAATCTAATATTTATTCAAGGTCAAAATTTGGAAACCAAGTCGAAATTGGAGTGGATTGCAAATAAAAATCAAAGGTGAGTTAATCTCACACATCTGGTTGCTATTTAAATTTAAATAGTTAAATTTAAATATTTGGTGAATGATTAGATTGATTTGATATGATAATATATATAGTAGTATATATCAATATATATATATATATATATATATTGGAATTTGTATATACTGAAGTTGATATTCCTGCATTATATAGCGGATGAGACCCTATGCGCCGCATAATAGCGGATGGTAATATTTGAAACCCATATACCGCGATATTCCACATCGAAGTGGAATTGGTATTGTGCTAACGTTTGTGGATGCAGGGAAATAGGTTGGAGAGATCCAACTGGATTCCTCAAAATTATTTAGATTAATTAATATTCTGTGTTGTGAATATTTGGTACCTTGTGATGATTTGATTGATAATTGAAATATGGGATGGTATGGTTGGATTGAATATTTCGGTATGCTAAGTTATAAAAATCCATAGAATTGGATTTTTGAAAAGAAATAAAAGAATAAATATTTGAGTAAAATAACTATAGAGAATTTGAATAAAATGAAAATGAATTGGGAAGGATAAAAGTAAGTTTTAAATTTTAAATAAATTCCGAGTGTGGAAAAGGGGAATTTGAATAAACAGAGGAATAATAAATTGTAAAGCTTAAGTGATATTATTAAAAGAATAAAGAATTTATTTTTAAATCCAAGGATTTAATTTATTTAATAGATAAAGAAGGAATTTTGGAAATCTGAAATTGATATTTTCAGTTAAAAAAAGGGTTTTAACTCACAATAAAGAAATAAATCTAATGGTTAATGTATTTTGAAATAAATAAAGTAGCGAAGAAAATTATTTCAAGTAAAGTGAGTTGAAAATCAATTGTAAATTGATTTAAGCGTTTGGAATTTAATTTTAAAGAGAAGTGAGATTTTGAAATGTATATACTGGATTTATAAGGTGAAATGAAATATCAGTGGATATTTGAGATATAAATTCAAGGTCGGAATTTATAAAGGAATATAAATTTGTTTAAAAATAAATAGTGATTTATTTTAAAAGATGTGGAAGAAAGTGTATTTCCCTGGATAGTCAAGTACGTTTTCAAAGCAATTTTAAATATTGGTTAAAAGTTTAAATGTTGTTTTTAAAAGCATGTTTTTAGAGAATCTATTATTTTTAAATGTTAAATTCTAAAGTAAGTATTTTTCAATCTATTATTGTAGTAAATGTATAAAAGTGATATAGAATTATGTTTAAAAAAAATTAATTTATATATATAAAGTGACTTATTTTAAATATTCTTAAAGTACATATTTTAACAAAATATTAAAGTAGTTCTAATTTCAATGATATAAAGTATATTTTATAATAAAGTGCTTTTAACTTATTTTAAATCTAAAAGTATTCTGTACTTGGTGATTCAGTGGAAATAAATATTTGGGAAATGTTTTCCGTGAGAGGAAACTGTTTTGGAACTATTTTCAAAGGGGTTTGAAAATAGAAATATATCTTGCGAAGATATTTGAGGTTAATAAATAATTTGGGAAATTATTTATTGTTTGATGGATGTTATGGATGTTAATTGATAGTTAAATAACCGACTATCAATATTGGCCAAATGCGCTGATCGTTTCGAAGAGACCGGGATCGGGATTAATTTCTTAAAAACCACTTCGATCTGGTTTGTACGTTTTCGTGGGAAAACGAGTTTGATATCGAAGATGGGATAGTGCTTTCAGTTCCGTTCGAACCCGGAACGGACTTGTATGGATGAATGCTTTCGAAACATCGTCAGGGGACGATGGGCATTCTAAGTGAAACGTTCTATAAAGGTAACGTTTAGCCTCGAGCCTCATCAACCGGGAATGACTGAAAATCAGGGGATATGCAACAAGGCTTTGTGGGTAGCCCCCACTTGAGAGTAAGGTCATCCCTGTCTAGATGTCCCTTTTTATTTCGGCTTAGTGGTGCGGTTGCTGATCACAACCGTGGGGTGATTTTATTTGGAATTATCCAGTAAGGGATGATTCCGGCCTTGTGTTGCAGGGGAGCGAGCGTACTCCTCGGTACTGTGATCTAGGCCACGTACTGTGACAGGTGGTACCCCATTGCCTTGTCATTCGTTGGAAATCCATTCTCCCTACGTGCCTTTACGGGTTTTGTTTGTATTACCCACGATTGTGGCTAGTAGCTGGAATTTAATGAATGTAACATTTTCGGCTATTTTAATAAGTATTTGTAAATAGACACTATTATAATATCAGAGGATTTTTAATAAACATGTTTTAGCTATCGTAAGGGAAAAACCCGACATGTTTATTTGTGGCGTGGTCTTACGAGATGCTTTTATTTTCAAAGGATTTTGAAACTTTAATAATCAATTTGAGTGTGATTTTCTCACGCTGGTATTCCAGACTAATCCGAGTGTTATTTTATTATAATGCTCGGGTCAGACCGAGTATTATAGGATACAGGATATGGTGCTGTGGAGCTCAGGAGACGAGCTGGATGGAGATACGTATTTCCGTACTTATATATATATATATTCCGCTGTGTTGATTGGCTGTGTACACTATATGTATTGAGGACAGGATATGATTATTTTCCAGTTGTATGTTATGGGTACTCTGATGTATACTTTGATGATGTATTCTGGTAATGTAATGTATAAACAGATATTGTTTTCTTTTGTGTAAAGATCTGTTATTATCTATTATATTTTATTCCGCTGCGAGGGTTAGATTCTGATGTTGTTTTCTATTTTCTTCTTCTACCTCTTCTTCTTTAACCCAAATGGTTCGTATTTTCGTTCTTCTTGAGTTTATTATTGAAGATTAATGTCAATTCAAGGGGTACGGAACTGCGGGTCGTTACATTTGGTATAAGAGTGAAGGTTAGCGATAACTTTGGCTCTGGTGGGGATTTACTCATTTGAAAATAGAGTCAGTGGTACTCTAGAATGAGTTGAGTGTATTAATAGACAAGAGCGCGTATTTGTTAGTGAATATAAAATTGTTTTTATATTGTGTTGATTTATCGGTTGAGTGTTTATAAATTCTGGACGATGTGTGGAATGCCACGACATCGATAGGGATTTCTAAACTCTTAACAAGATAAACTGACACAGTATGGTTTTAAAAATAGGGTAAATGAAATAATTTTACCCAAATTATTTTTGTATATAAAGGATATAATTTTTGTAGATTATTATAGTATTTGGATGTTTGGTTGTTAAGGAATGATGATATTAAATTATTAACACTATTGTGAGGAAAATTGAATATGAAATTGAAAATTATAACTAAACGCCAAGAAATAAATTCATATACTAATGAGATTGGTAAATGTAAATTGTAAATGTGATATATAATTTGAAATAGAATCCCGGAGAAATATTTGTAATTGGAATGAGATAAAATTCCAGAGTAATGTTGGATATAAAGTTGGATGGATTTTGAATTTGAAATTTTGGGAAAAAGTTTAAATTCCTTTGGATTTGAAAATGGTTTTCAAAGGTTTTGAAGGAATAATAGTGATATTATTTTGGAAACTATTTTGAATTGGATTCGAAATCTGGTGAAGTTTGGGATTTAAAAATATTTGAAATGCTTTTGATTGGGATAATAGCACTAAACACTCTTCGGTCGCTGGAAAATAACTTCGGTGATGACTGCAGCATCATCGATGTTCATTTTCGAGTTTCCAGAAGAGGAATTGCTCTCAAATTGTTTTGAAATGGAAATTGTTTGCGAACTGGGTTTGGTTTGAAATTCCAAGGAATAATTGAATTTGCCAAAGGATTTTGGGTATAGTAGATTTCAAAGGTGATTTTGAAATTTTGAAATTGTTTAAACTCTGGAATCTTATTTAAAATGTTTATGGAACAATAAAAATATATATTTGACTAAATAAATTGTATAAATCCGAGTTAAAAGTAAAAGGTGAATAGAATTGATTTTAAATAGACGAAAGTATGGATAAATAAGTTGTGACTTGTAAAATTTAGAAGTGGGATAAATAAGCCAAATGAAATTGTTTTGTATTTTGAGAAATGGATAAAAGTCCAAAACTTGATTTATTAAATTGATTGAACTCAAGTAAATAGTTAAAGTGATTTTTGAAATAAAGTCAAATATTGGGTATTAAATTGGAATAAACTAATTAATTAATGGAATATGGAAATGGAATTTAAATTGGTTAAATGGAAGTTGAATTGTAATTTAATAATGAAATTGGGAATGAACTTGGGTTATAAATAAATTCAACTTGAATTGTTGGTGAATTAAATATAATTGGAAGTGTAGTCGAATAAAATAGAATTGAATTATAATGGCGATGGCTTGAATTTGTGAATAAAATCCAAGTAAGTAGGAATAAATTGGAAATGACCATGTTATTAATAAAAAGAATTCAGGAATAAATTATTAAATGTGAAATAAAATTCAAGTGAATAGAAATAAAATTTAAATGGTTGCAACTGAATTAAAATGGCATTGTTATTAATAAAATAAATTCAATAATAGATTGTGAATGAATTTAAAATAGAACTTGAATGTAATGGAAAGAGAATATGTTAAATTGGAGTGAAATTAATATAATTTGATTTGGAATCAATTTGAATAGTTATAAAATGAAGTGATCGTTTAATTGAATGGAAACTGACAAAATTTGCATAGAAAATTAGTCGTTCGACGTGAACGGAAGGAAATAAAATTCTATGAATTGATAGAAGTAAATAAATTGATTTTTGGAATCATTTAAAATGAATATGGGTTTGTTTGGGTTAAAGGTGAATTGAATATAAGCAATTGTGTTGTAAACCATTTAAAAATGAATGAAGTGAATCTGAATTGGTTATAAACAATTAAAATTTATGTTGAAACATTGAAATTAAGGTTGAGACCTTATAAGTTGCTCGTGGAAATTTGTTATGTGCATTTCTTACAAAATTCATGTGTTTAGCTATTGAAATTAAGTGAAATGTTAATAAACTTCGTATATTTGTCACTTACATGTTTAAATTGAGTATGTACAGGGTTTTGGAAGTCGTGTGGCTGGATTTGATTGCGTAATATGCTAAAATAAATAGCCGCTTGCTTAAAAATGCTAAATAAGGTACGCCTACGCAATACAAATAGGAAATATGAACTGTTTTTCGTTTTTCCGACCGTGTGGGTCGATGTATATATATTTATCTCTTTTGTCAAATTGCAAAAGCTCCTCCGTATAAAGGGGATTCTGCCAAAATTTTCCGAAAATTTTGGGAGTTGGAAAAATTTTTGAAAATTTTTGTTAGCAATAAAACGATTTCAAATTGGAAATTGAAATAAATTAGTGGGTAAAACTAATTTAAAATAATAGTATGGATAAGTATAAATGGAAAAAAAAAATTCAATATTCAGAATTAAAGATAAATTAAATTCATATGGAAATGGGAGAACCAATTTGAATAGAAGTAAATTAAAACCAAGTGATGTAGTGAAAGTAATAATTTAAGGGTATACAAAGTACCTGTATTTAACTTAAGAAATGAACGGAGAAATTTCTTAAGTAAATTTGATATTGGAAGTATACTGAGTCAAGAATTGGATGAAAATCAAATTGGAATGCTGTGATTGAATATTATTGCAGGATAGTATATAGGTAATTTAAAAACAGGAGAAATTGGGATTTTGATTGCAGAAGATAAATAAAATTTCTCAACAAACGGTATGTATTTAAATTTCAGTATGAAATTTGATTGGTTTTTGGATCTAGCCACTTGGCTTTTGTTTTCTTTTGAGATTTGGGAGCCTATGGAGGCAATTTTGTAGTAGTACCGAGCTAGCCGCACAAAGGAAACGCTGGTGAAATTTTTCAAAAATTTAGGGAGTTAGAAAAAAAATTTGAAGAAAATTTTGATAATTTAAAATTTGGTTTTAAATTATAATATGAATGTTTGAGTAAATAATATTGATTGGAAACTATGGATAAGTTTGGAAAGTTAGTGGAAGTGATAGTGTCTTTAATACAAAGAGTGTTTTGAGAAGTTGTTTGAAACCATTTAAATTTGAGAAATAGTTAACAGGGATTGGATCATTCTTCCTAACTAGTAATTTCGGGGACGAAATTCTTTTAAGGGGGAGGAATGTGACGACCCAGAATTTTGGATATTTGGAATAGGAATATTTAATTTATTTTAAATATTCAAGAGGGTAATTTTAACTTGAATTTCAAATATCACTATTTATTGGGTAATTTAATTATTGAATTAAACAATTAAAAATTGGATAAAATGTTGAATCTGGAGTTTTAAGCCTTTTAAAAATAATTTGAAGGCTTTTAAAATTTATATTGATAATTCTGGAGGTAATAGAACTTTTAAAATTGAATTTAAAAGTGATTCGTTGAGTTTTCAAATTTTAACGCTTAAATTGAATTTTAAAATAGCCTTCCGAGGCACAGTCTCGGAATTCGATGAAACCCATTCCATTGGATCCGTAATATTGTATTATTATCGGATTTCAATTTTTTTAGTGATTCGAGTTGTTGTGTGAGCGTACGATATGTAAACGCGCTGAAATTTATATCGAAAAAATTCAATAATAACTGGGTTCAAAAAGCTATCTTCTCCATACGTTCAAATTTGGACTTGGAACCTTTTCCATTGGGTTCGGAATAGGGGTATAACATTATGAACGCCTGGCGACACACCTCGAAAGGATGTCAAAATTTTGAGTTGCGATTTCGAGACGTTTAAATTTAAAATAAACTATTTATATATTTTTTGCTGTTGAATAGTCAAAACATCTTCACACCAGAAATATCTCACCTCTTTTCAAATCACTGTGGCTAATCTTCTTTTGCATGCCATTTTCTACTAAATATCACGTTTCTACTTATTTCCTGGGTCCAAATCAAAACGAAGAAAGGAAAAATGGCTGAATAAATAAATTATGGCCGAACTCAGGAACGCCTTTATTCTTCTTTTTCCCTCCCCTCGGTAAAATCAAAATAGATGGCCTACGAAATCATTTCGTTCCACTTCTAAACTCGAAATCGAAACCCGATTTGAGTCACGTTCCCAGTCGACTACGTGCGCGGTTTGAATTCGCGATTCCAGTTCAGCTAAAGCCAGGCGGTGGCCGAACTGTCGCGAGTTGCGATTGTTTTGGAGAACGCGATCTTAATTGAAGGGGGGACCACGAGAGCGAGTCGCGACTAATTGAGTTGTGGGAAGCATGCGAGGGCGAGGCGATTGAAATTGGAGGTGGTTGGCGTTCGATCGACGAGGTCTGGACATCTCCAGGCGATGGCAGAGGGTGTTGATCTAGGGATGTTAAATAAAGGTAGTTTGTCATGTCGTAGTTGAGGCTAGAGTCGTTGTTCGTGTACGAGGAGGGTTTCGTCCAGTAAAGGTATTCAGCTTTTGTTTTTGTTTTTTTTCAATTAAATTAAATTTAAATGTAGGGATATAGGTATAGTGTAGATAAAAGAGAATAAATATACATATATATATACTTATTCTTCATTTACTAATTAATTTTTAAAATAATGTGTTATGGATATAGATTTGCTTAATAAACTTATTTAATTATTTTAGTTGCTAAAAATATTTTATTAGAAGGGAATTAGTTTAAAATTAAATCATTAGTTTAAATTTAATTTGTTAAACGATAATTTAATTGTTCGATTTATTCGAATATTAACAAAATTAATCTAATATTTATTCAAGGTCAAAATTTGGAAACCAAGTCGAAATTGGAGTGGATTGCAAATAAAAATCAAAGGTGAGTTAATCTCACTCATCTGGTTGCTATTTAAATTTAAACAGTTAAATTTAAAAATTTGGTGAATGATTAGATTGATTTAATATGATAATATATATAGTAGTATATATCAATATATATTGGAATATGTATATATTGAAGTTGATATTCCCGCATTATATAGCGGATGAGACCCTATGCGCCGCATAATAGCGGATGATAATATTTGAAACCCATATACCGCGATATTCTACCTCGAAGTGGAATTGGTATTGTGCTAACGTTTGTGGATGCAGGGAAACAGGTTGGAGGGATCCAACTGGATTGCTCAAAATTATTTAGATTAATTAATATTCTGTGTTGTGAATATTTGGTATCTTGTGATGATTTGATTGATAATTGAAATATGGGATAGTATGGTTGGATTGAATATTTCGGTATGCTAAGTTATAAAAATCCATAGAATTGGATTTTTGAAAAGAAATAAAAGAATAAATATTTGAGTAAAATAACTATAGATAATTTGAATAAATTGAAAATGAATTGGGATGGATAAAAGTAATTTTTAAATTTTAAATAAATTCTGAGTGTGGAAAAGGGGAATTTGAATAAACAGTGGAATAATAAATTGTAAATCTTAAGTGATATTATTAAAAGAATAAAGAATTTATTTTTAAATCCAAGGATTTAATTTATTTAATAGATAAAGAAGGAATTTTAGAAATCTGAAATTGATATTTTCAGTTAAAAAAAGGGTTTTAACTCACAATAAAGAAATAAATCTAATGGTTAATGTATTTTGAAATAAATAAAGTAGCGAAGAAAATTATTTCAAGTAAAGTGAGTTGAAAATCAATTGTAAATTGATTTAAGCGTTTGGAATTTAAATTTAAAGAGAAGTGAGATTTTGAAATGTATATACTGAATTTATAAGGTGAAATGAAATATCAGTGGATATTTGAGATATAAATTCAAGGTGGGAATTTATAAAGGAATATAAATTTGTTTAAAAATAAATGGTGATTTATTTTAAAAGATGTGGAAGAAAGTGTATTTCCTTGGACAGTCAAGTATGATTTCAAAGCAATTTTAAATATTGGTTAAAAGTTTAAATGTTGTTTTTAAAAGCATGTTTTTAGAGAATCTATTATTTTTAAATGTTAAATTCTAAAGTAAGTATTTTTCAATCTATTATTGTAGTAAATGTATAAAAGTGAATTAGAATTATGTTTTAAAAAAAATTAATTTATATCTATAAAGTGACTTATTTTAAATATTCTTAAAGTACATATTTTAACAAAATATTAAAGTAGTTCTAATTTCAATGATATAAAGTATATTTTACAATAAAGTGCTTTTAACTTATTTTAAATCTAAAAGTATTCTGTACTTGGTGATTCAGTGGAAATAAATATTTGGGAAATGTTTTCCGTGAGAGGAAACTGTTTTGGAACTATTTTCAAAGGGGTTTGAAAATAGAAATATATCTTGCGAAGATATTTGAGGTTAATAAATAATTTGGGAAATTATTTAATGTTTGATGGATGTTATGGATGTTAATTGATAGTTAAATAACCGACTATCAATATTGGCCAAATGCGTTGATCGTTTCGAAGAGACCGGGATCGGGATTAATTTCTCGAAAACCACTTCGATCCGGTTTGTACGTTTTTGTGGGAAAACGAGTTTGATATCGAAGATGGGATAGTGCTTTCAGTTCCGTTCGAACCCGGAACGGACTTGTATGGATGAATGCTTTCGAAACATCGTCAGGGGACGATGGGCATTCTAAGTGAAACGTTCTATAAAGGTAACGTTTAGCCTCGAGCCTCATCAACCGGGAATGACTGAAAATCAAGGGATATGCAGCAAGGCTTCGTGGGTTGCCCCCACTTGAGAGTAAGGTCATCCCTGTCTAGATGTCCCTTTTTATTTCGGCTTAGTGGTGCGGTTGCTGATCACAACCATGGGGTGATTTTATTTGGAATTATCCAGTAAGGGACGATTCTGGCCTTGTGTTGCTGGGGAGCGGGCGTACTCCTCGGTACTGTGATCTAGGCCACGTACTATGACAGGTGGTACCCCAGTGCCTAGTCATTCGTTGGAAATCCATTCTCCCTACGTGCCTTTAGTGGTTTTGTTTGTATTACCCACGATTGTGGCTAGTAGCTGGAATTTAATGAATGTAACAATTTCGGCTATTTTAATAAGTATTTGTTAATAGACACTATTATAATATCAGAAGATTTTTAATAAAAATGTTTTAGCTATCGTAAGGGAAAAACCCGACATGTTTATTTGTGGCGTGGTCTTACGAGATGCTTTTATTTTCAAAGGATTTTGAAACTTTAATAATCAATTTGAGTGTGATTTCTCACGCTGGTATTCCAGACTGACTCGGGTGTTATTTTATTATAATGCTCGGGTCAGACCGAGTATTATAGGATACAAGATATGGTGCTGTGGAGCTCAGGAGACGAGCTGGATGGAGATACGTATTTCCGTACTTGTATATATATATATTCCGCTGTGTTGATTGGCTGTGTACACTGTATGTATTGAGGACAGGATATGATTATTTTCCAGTTGTATGTTATGGGTACTCTGATGTATACTTTGATGATGTATTCTGGTAATGTAATGTATAAACAGATATTGTTTTCTTTTGTGTAAAGATCTGTTATTATCTATTATATTTTATTCCGCTGCGAGGGTTAGATTCTGATGTTGTTTTCTATTTTCTTCTTCTACCTCTTCTTCTTTAACCCAAATGGTTCGTATTTCCGTTCTTCTTGAGTTCATTATTGAAGATTAATGTCAATTCAAGGGGTATGGAACTACGGGTCGTTACAGGCTTGGGCCTATTTTAATACAGTTTCAAAAAAAAGACCCTTCAAAACAATTAAATGAAACGGAATATGATATATGGTCAATAACAAAATATATATTAGAGTGTTTTATGGTTATTGACTAAAAAAGACCTATTTTATAATATCATGATACAAAATCATATCAATCATTAATAATCCTCGTAGTGTTGTTTCCTGCAAGTCTTCCACCGAATAAAAATCTATATCGACCTTATTTTGTAATCTCATTACATAAATATATATGAAAATGAAGGATATATAAATTGAGTAGATAAGGTCATGGTACCAATGTTTCTGACCACGTATCCATTACTAGATCAAGCCCATATAGTTCTTTTTCCTATCTACTAACAAACCCGATAGAGACTTAAGAAATCATATTCGACCCCGCTGTTTTTTGGCACCATCAAGTTTGCACATATACATGACATATACACAAAAATAGAAGAGCATATATAACATATCGTTAACACAAGGTGAATACCAACGTTATGAGTAATAAAATTCATATAACAACCCATTAAACCTTAGCTCCATTCCGGAGCTAGCAATTAGCTGGTGTAAATAAACAATTGGTAGAGCTATCTATATATACTTTCATAATCTTAAAGCGGAAGGGTAAAATATAATTGTAACACGCCGAAAAATTAACGGCAATTGATAAATAATTATTAAGGCTCAAAAATGGAATTTAAGCAAACGTCAGAAGTTGGCTACGAAACTTGCACCATTATGTTTGTGGTGATTTTTCAAGCAATTTTCAAATATGGTGTTTTGCGATCGGAGTTTAAACGAAAAGGTTATTAGCGTTTGAAGTTTTCGAAATGAAAATAATTAAATAGAAAAAAATAAAAAATATAACATTAACCGCATGGACTCCACCAATCGACTTCCTCCTAGGAGGCAGTCAACCAGTAGAGACTGTGGCGGCTACAGTTGAACCTTGCCTCAACGACATAGATTTAATTATTTTAAATCTAACGGATACGATTGATTCAAGCGCCAATAAATACATGTCCAGCCTCTCACTTTTATTCTTATATTTTCTAATTAAAGCACCGAAGCTCTATCATTTTTTCTTTTCCACTATTTCTATTAATTATAAATAATATATATATATATATATATATATTGAAAGGAAAAGGTTCTTTATTGATGACGCATGAGAACCATATAATAGCAGGATTCGCCTCCTTAAAAAACCTTACCATTGTGGTAAGGAAAAAGAGCACGACATCCTCTATTGGAGATAAACTCTAATACATCAGGAAACAACACAAGGAAAAAACAAAAACCAAGTACAAATGTAAACAAAATAAAAATCGACCCAAACTAGGTTTAGGAAAAAAAACACCGCCACTTTGCAATATACTACCCAGCCCGGCCCGTGAACAAGTAAAACAAATCATCACGAAACCTTCCTCAAAACAGTTCATATCATCTTATCCAGGGTCTTCTAAATCGATACCCCATTTTAGAAATTTTCCTCTCTTTGTCGATAATAAGCGGTGTTGACGAAATCGCCTAATCAGCTGCAGACGAACGTCAATTTCAATCAACTTTGATCTTTGC
Source organism: Allium fistulosum (assembly GCA_030737815.1). Classification (NCBI taxonomy): domain Eukaryota; kingdom Viridiplantae; phylum Streptophyta; class Magnoliopsida; order Asparagales; family Amaryllidaceae; genus Allium; species Allium fistulosum. The sequence continues at coordinate 342,252,200 of CM060903.1, read as the reverse complement.
TCCTTCGAGCAGAGCTTTCCCTCGAAATGACGTTGCACCCTTTCATCCAGATATGGTAGGTTGTCGTTGCACCGCCAAGTAAGCTTGGTGTTGTACGACCGATTTCGTTGCAAAATTCCACCTCAGAGTGGTGAGTTGTAGTCTCAGCGAATGCTCGGATGTAGGATGGAGATCTAACTTGCAAAGTAACGTCATCCACAGATAAGTACTAAACTCACAATCTGTGAATAAGTGTTGATGAGATTCATTATTTTTCTTGCAAATAACACACTGTAAATCTACATTCATCCCCTAAGTTATCAATCTACCAGCAGTGGGAAGGTGTTGTATGTATGCCATATACGTTGTAAATGAAAATTTTCTTGCGATTTTATTATGCCATATAAGTGTGTACTGCATGTTGTCATATTTCATTCCACACCATAGGAAAAATAATGTTTCCGTGGTTGACAATGGTCCAATGATCAGTAGGTTTATCAGAAGATAGATTCACCTGCATAATTTATGCTGCCACCTCCCTAGTCTCGGGCAGCAACTGAGGCTGTAGTTGTATGTCTCATATTATATGACTCAACTTGCTGTTAACAATATTACTTAGGTGAACCCTATTCCAGCCAATTAAATCAACTAGGGATTTGTGATTAATCCAAGGGTCATACCATAATTCTATATGCTCACCATGACAATAATTCGAGACATGATGTTAGCAGCTAAATCACGTTGCCTAAGAATTGATTTCATAGTACCAGAATAGATATAGTTAATGGGAAATACCCAAAAATTTGTCTTCGATGAGTACTTGATCCTTATCCATCTGGACCAGAGGCAATTAGTTGTTAATAAATTCTAGAGTAATTTGAGCTTGGAAGTTGTGTTAAGATCAGTGAATTTTCGAAGTCCAATACCACCTTCAACTTTTGGCTTGCATAAGGTATCCCAAGATATTTTATGTAACTTGCCTTTCCAAAAAAAATCTGCACATAAATGATCTATTTTCTTTAAAATTGAAGCAGGCAAATGGTAAATGAGGATCCAGTACATAACAATAGGAGTTATTATACTGTGGATCAGTTCTGCACGTCCTGCTGTTTTTAGTAAGTAACTATCACATCCTTCTAATTTGAAACTAATCTTATTTAACAGTTGAGAACAGTGGGCAGCATAGATGTAATCTGATGTCAAAGGGACACCAAGATATTTGACAAGTAAATCCTTCTTTGTGATATTTAAAATATTTGAAAATTTTGATTTCCACATGGCACCTTTACTGAAAAATAATTGGGATTTAGTTTGATTTATTCGTAAGCCAACAATGTCCTTCATTCTATAAAAAATCATATTCATATATAAGTAGCATTCTCTCTAGTAGCGGCTAGGAAAATCATGACATCATCATCATATAGGAGATGGGTTATGGCAGGCTGAAAATTGGTTACAGGCTCTAAATATACATCAACAACACCCTCCACCATTAATAAAGTAAAAAATCCATGGCTATGCAAAACAAGTAAGGGGATAGGGGGGTCACCCTACCATAGACCTCTATTTGAAGTGATAAACCCTTGAGTCTCCCATCAATCATTATAGAAAAAGTACGAGTTGAAATACATTCGTATATTAACTATTGGTAGGTGTCGGGAATGCCAAGGACTTAGGCATATGACATACAAAATCACGGTTCACCATATCATAAGCTTTTTGTAAAACAATTTTGATACACATTTTTGATTTAACACGTTTAGTAAAGTCCCAAACTTGTTCATGAGCTAGCAGTACATTTTCACCAATGTTTCTACCCGGTATAAATGAAGATTGATTTTATGCAATTAATAGCAGATGGAACCATTTAATTCTATTGCAGATAATTTTTGAAATAATTTTATATAAGACATTAGCACATGCAATAGGTCTATAATCTGAAATCAGTAATGGCTTATCTTTTTTGGGAATTAATGTAATGAAATTGTTATTAACTCCCTGTGGCAGTTTTTTTGTTTGAAAGATCTCTAACACAGCAGCATACATGTCTTCTTGCAGGTCATCCCAAAGTAACTTGAAGAATTTGGCTGAGAAACCATCAGGCCCTAGGCTTTTGGAGTCATCGATCGAAAATAAAGCCGTTTTAATTTCTTCCATTGTGACTGGGGAAGATAAGTATTCTTGCCCTGCATTATTAACTTGCATTTTGGTATCAATATAGGGGAAAGATGCTATTGTGTCCCCATTGAATAGTTGCTGATAGTATTTAATAGCTACATCTTTTATGCTGTTGTAGTTGTAAAGGTAATTTCCTTAAGAGTTAAGTAATGCATGTATCTTATTTCTATGTCGCCACATGGACATTTTGGCGTAAAAATATTTGGTATTGTCGTCCCCTTGTTGTAGCCACAACACTTTACTTTGTTGCCTCAGAAATTTATGATGTTTTTGCATTTGATCGTTTAAGCTCTGGTTTAGGTGATACATAGTGTCGTACAATATAGAATTCTCGAGATCTTGGTCCGCTTGGTGGAAAACTGAGTCGAATTCTTACTGCAGTTTGGCAATAGTATTATCATGAGCTCTTAACTTGTGCCATGTTTTCAATTCATATTTAACTGCCTTTAATTTTTGAATGAGTCTATAAGTAGATGTTCCCCATGTAGTGGCAGACAGTCCTTTCGCTATACAGTGAGCATACCCCTGCATATAGCACCGGTTGTTGATATATCAAAATGGATCTCTTTTCCATTGTCATTGTTGTGAACTAAAGGATGTCAAGACAAGGGTGTGATCACTTATAGAGGAAGGCAAGGCAATAGTACTGAATTGTGGGAACATAGACATAAATTCATAATTTACTAGAACTTTGTCTATGTTCGTTGCAATTCCCCTACATCGCCAAGTGTATTTATAACCCTGTAAAGGAGATTCAACCAAACCGCAGTTAAACAGACAAGTTTTAAAAGAATTCAAATAGGAAAAGGGGTTGGGCAAACCTCCCTTCTTATCCTTTGGGTTAAGAGCATTATTAAAATCCCCCATAGCTAGCCATGTAGGCCGTATGGTTGAAGCATCGATACGAAGCAAATCCCATAATTTTTGTCATTCGAAGAAAGAATTGCTAGCATAAACACACATACAGTAACACTGCAAACCTCCTTTATTAGATAGCAGCAAAGTAACATGTTGTTGTGATTTGCTGACAACAACATATTCCCAAATTGAGTTGTCAATTAGGATCAAAATGCGACCTTTGCTACCAGTATCATTGTTATGTATAATGTTCCATGTAGACAACTTCATTTGCAGTTTATCAATATTAGTAGTAGATAATTTGGTCTTAACAAAGCTTAAGAGACTAAGCTTGTGAGAAGTTAGAAGTGTGAATACCTATCTGACTTTATCGTCGGTATTCATACCTCTAATATTCCAAGTCATAATATTCATTTACCCACCGCTGAGCTCCATGTTGATCTTTTAGGAGGAGCAAATTTTGGTTTTTTGGGATTTGCGGAAGTCTCACGCTTCTTCATATATGTGGGGTTCTTCGATACCATGGGGTAGACATTAATATCTGAACTATTATTATTGCCTGTTTCTTGAATATGTGTAGCAATTTTCTGTATAAAAAATTCACTATCATCATAACTATCTTCTTTGCCTTCATTGTTATCCAGGTTGATCTCTTTATTTTCAGCAATATTAGTAATAGGGGATGTGTCGTAATGGGCAGAGGTATTGATGATCGTGGTGGAATGCAAGATGTAGTTGGTTCACCCATAATGTTCTCTGGCAGGTCAGAAGTAACTTCAGGTGTTTCAGATAGTGTAGGGAAATGGTTATGCAAAGTAACGGTTGGACTAGGCAAATGTGAGGACAAGTCTACGCCTGAGTTGCTGCAAGTGTCTCATACTTCAGTGTTTTGTATAATGTGTTCTGTTGAGTTAAAAACTGTCTGTATTGATGTATTGTTATTTGTTGTGCTGTTCTTTGACTTCCATTCCTTCCTTAATAACTTATTGCAACTTGAGTCCGAATGACCAAAAACATTGCAAAATGAGCAGGGAACAAATTTATGTTCGTACTCTACCTGTACGGTATCTGTGTCTCTGTTATACAACTGTAACTGTATTGTAGATGGGTAAGAGAAATGTACATCTACTTCAATTAACACACATGCATAGTTTAGTCTATTTTCCATTGCCGTTGTGGAATCCATACGAATCGGACGTCCAAGGACATTAGCTATTCGACTAATATCCTCGTTATTCCAGTATTCTAATTTCAATCTATGAAACGTGCCCAGATTGGAATTGTGGAAAAAGAATCTTTAGTAATTTCAATACCTGGTTTCCAATTTTTTAATAATAAATATTCTAGAGCCAATGGTATAAGGACCTGAACGTATGATTTTAGGACAGTCTTCCGAGTTGTAAAATTTAATAAATATGAAACCATTCTTCTTGTAGAACAACTAGTATGCTCCATTAGGCTTCCAAGTCTTGTTAATAAAACTTTTGAAATTATCGTACAGAGGTCTTTTTCCCATGATATAAACAACTAAGGTATTTTTCCATTTGTCTACAACGGCAGTAAAAATAGTTTCTAGCATAATACCTTTCGTTATTTCCCCTTCCTAAGATGGAGCATAAAATGTTAAGTCAGTGATTTCCACCTCTCTATCAACTATGCATTCTTTGACAGTTTCTGCCCACGATCGATTCCAAGTATGATTACGTCGAACTGCTTCTGAACATTGTTCTGACATTTGCTGATAGTCAATAGGGGTGTGAGGCTTATGAACAGCCGATGGGTTATTCTGGTCGCAAAAAGAATTGCTTCGAACTTCTGTAGATGTGTTGGCATCTCAATGATGTTGGTTGATGTCGCAGCTCTCCTCTAGGTAAAAAAGGTAAAATTTACAATTATAAATCTATATTCCACTTAAACCAAATCTCTTCGTGGATCTGTAATTCTAAAGGTATGAATATATATCTTATTTTACATATTTTTGGGTTGGAAAGGAAAATGAGTAAATTAAAAGAATGAATTCGGATTTGGGAAATTGGAAAGCCTGAAAGGTGACCAGGAAATTATATAATTTATGCATAACTTTGAAATTTATGTCTTTGAGATTTATTCAATTTTTATGCCTATGTAAGATCTGTGGAGTTGTAGGCTTAGAAAGAACGCAAAGTTGAAATCTCACATACATATTCCGTAAGTTAGATAATTAGAATAAGAATAATATTCACACCCTAATCTGAAAATTTCGAATCATCCCTAAATTTTTTAAAGTATAATGTTGAAAAGACTGCAATATTTATTCCAGTTTTATGATAATTGGGTTGTAAATTGTTAGTACTAATTTAGATTGCCCTAATTTGACTTCAAATGTAAATGCCTATTTTCTAATTTATTGGAAGCGTTATGGGTACAATTTAATTGCATCTATTTCTGTGTAATTTCCATAAATTATCCAATTCCATAACTATGTATAAAAAGTGCATCGTTTGAAATAATAAGTAATATACCAAAAAGGAAAAAGATGTGTATAGTACGGATGTTTTTCTCCATAGTTTGCGCTATCTATTTCAATAAAAGAAAAGATATAATTCCTTGTAATTTCAAATGGAGCAAAAGTCTCACTTTTGGGTAATTTATGTAAAGTTATAATAATAATTCTTTTTGGAAAAGATAGCTCTAATATATTAAAATGAGGAAATAAATGTTCTTTATAGAATGTACATATAAGTATATATTTTAAAATTACCAAATGTAGGAATTAATGGGTTAGATATATATATATATATAACCATGCCCACCGGTTAAAAATATAAATATATATAGCGTAATAAATAAATATACGATGGTATTCGTGTTGGTCATAATAAGGACGACTAATTATTAATACCGTAGTAAATCATAGGACTAGGAGGTTGAAATGGAGAAGAGATAGTAACTCCAAAATTTGGAATTATGATTGCAAAATTAGTAGGGCAATAAATGTACAATTAATAAGGAGTTACATGAATTAAATAGGGACATAAATCCATTTATTAGGGTTAAATAAAGAATTTAATATGGCATTTATAGGGAAATGAAATAGGCATAATAGGATGAATTAGAATGAATAAATAAATGTCATTAGTGGTTGTCCAATTGGAATAATAATGACCCTTTATTATGGATAATTGACATTTATTGGACGTAAGAGGGAAATATAAAATATACGTAATAAGTGTATAAGATAGAAATAGGTTCATAGCAAACAAGTGAATTAAATACTAGGAGGTAGTATAATTTTCAAAGTAGGAAATTATATAGCCTCAATAATACCATTAGGATGAGCGTGAATTAGTGGGCCTAGCCGAATAATTAGTTCTTAGATAATTGGTTTAGTTTAGAATGGGTTGGGATGCGAGATCAATAGAGTTACATAACAGAAGTCTGCCCTCCACCTATAGATTATCTGTAGTTATGTATACGTACTATTGATGTGAGACATCTCCAACCATAGGACCCATGGGGAAGGGATATACGTTTGTGTATAGGTGTGGGAATGTATACGTAGGGTTCGTCTTGGATTCGAAGTATTAAATGACTCGGTACCTTTAGGGATGTTAAGCGTTTTAATTCAGGGTAGAAAGTATTAAATGGCCTTTAAATCCCCCTCCTCCCTATATAAGAAGTCTTAAATAACCTACGGAGGTACCTAATAGGGGAATGAGATCTTCTACCTTTCTAACAAAGAGGTATTAAGTAATTAGGATGGTATTTTTCTTGACATACATTAGGATAGTATAAATGGATACCAGTCGTAGGAGGTCGGCGGGCTATGTTAGTACCGTTGTTGGACCAGTATTTAGTAGTAGGGTTGGCATATAGGCTATGGCCACCAACGGTCCCGAGCAGTTGTTAGCAAAGACTTGGGTTATGCTCTGATGATTTCGCTTTCTACTAGTGTCACTACAACAAAAAAGACTTTTCACAACGTTTGAAAAACGATGTTAAAAGTTTTCACAGCGTTTTTAAAAACGCTGTATAACGACATGCGGTCGTTGACCCTAAAGTTTTAACTGCAAAATATAAACGCTGTCAAAAACCCACTTTCTACAGCGTTTTTTAAACGCTGTTAATAATTTTTCTACTGCAAGGTATAAACGCTGTTAATAGTTTTCTACTGTAAGGTATAAACCCTGTCGTAGGGATATGCATTTTTTTCCCAATGAATTGATAGCAATGTATAAACGTTGTCGTAGAGATATGCAATTTTTTTCCAATGAATTGACAGCAATGTATAAACGCTGTCGTAGGGATATGCATTTTTTTTCCAAAGAATTGACAGCAATGTTGTGCCATTGCAATATTCACACATATCATTAATATAAACTACATTTAATTATATTTTAATCAGTTAATGTATATAACATAAAAAATCAAACTAAAAATTGTAAAATAAAAGCATAACTATTAATCACTTCCATAAAATAAATTGAACACAATATTCATGAACAAAGTTTACATAAACCCGTAAAGAGAGATAAAATTTATAAACCAACTGCATACAAAATTAGACAAATGCACAATATCTAGAAAGCAAGTTTGCATCTAATATTATCAACAAAACGTGCATAAAAGTAGTTCAAATACAGGCTGAAAATGAAAAGTGGCAGTACGAAGATAGTTAGACATTGGTTTACTGAATTGTTGCCAACAGGGCAGTCTGAACTCGGCAAGATTCCTCCTTCCGTCTTTTTTTCTTGACTTTTTGTTGTTGAGCTATCACTGACCATGGCTTTGTCAACATCCTGTGAGTAGTAATTACAGTAAGCTTTAAACGTATAACTGTTAGTTAAATATAAAGAGTACAATTTCCAGTTGAAAAAAAATGTGTTTTTCAATAAACATGTAACAAGGTCGGAACGTTTTATTCATTTTTCTTTTAATAGTTGTATATCTACTTTCTTTTTGGAATTAAATTGTAGCCAAGTCACTTCATTTAGCTCCGAAACTAAAGTTTGATAGCGATGTTAAGCCAATGAAACATTACTTGTTCAAGACAGGTATACAAGAGCTGTTTGATCTTGACATTCTCATTTTGTCATATTCCCAAATTACAAGTATTTACACCTTTTGTTATTTGCACTTGTGGTTGCAAATCAAATCTTTTCTAGTCCTATTCATGTATTGCAACTTACAAAACTAAGTGTCGGTCAAATACATAAAAGCTTGCTACTGTAAGCTTAAATGTGTACTTAATGTACATGTACTTAAACTTAAATTTCCTTTTAAATGTCCATAAAATAACATGTTGCTATGCTTTTGAGAAATTCTTTACTTTAAATTGTTCAGTGGTATAAAAATTGACCCGTGATACTAACATTAAAAGCTGCATCAGAATACGATTCCAAGATGACCATGTCTTCCAAGTAAAAGAGAGTATTCTAGGTTTCAAACATGTGAAGAATCATCGATTTCACTTGTAATAAAGCAATTCTTTGATCAATTAGCAAATGATGGCGAATTTCATAAATTTGTACTAGAGATTACCTTAGTTCATGATAGGTTAGAGTCGCTTTCTTTTGTATAAACAAGGTAGAGACAAAATTATTGATGGTATGGGAACTACCTTTACTCGAATCCCTGTAGTTCTAGTAATATTTGCACTTCCATTTTAATCTCTAATTGCGACTCTCTACACATTTGAAACCTGCCATACTCATGGACACCGAAAAATTAATACTAACAGTGTTATCTACAGTAAAAATAGAACTAGAATTATAAGAATATTTACTGATGTTAAGGTAAACAAATTATAAAGATAGTTTATGGAGTCATGATTATTTGGGCACTAGAGATGCCATGAAAAGAATACGAAAACTAAACACAATATAGAGCAATTAACAGACACTGCTCACTTCTAATTCATTCCACACATGGTTGTCATACTTGAATAATATCACTTTCATACAACAAACATATGGAATTTGTTTATAGTTACTACGCATAAAAAGTATACGTAACGAGGGCCTAACTAGTAACCGGTGACACATTGCCCCGTTGTTTAGCACCATGATTACCTTACAGCGCTAGTCATTTTTCAAACCATTGAATTATTTGAAGTTTTTCACATGATATCTCAGCAGTCCATAGTTCCCTATAGTTAAGTCCCTAACTCCATATGGAACTTGACATGATGAGGTCATAATCCAAATGCATAAAGGATTCCAGTGGTTGTGGGTTTACTAGAAAAATAAAGTTTTAAATACTTGAACAACAATCTGGTGTAGTGTTGAAACTTTTGTTGAGTATACAAGTTAAAAACATATAGTTCAATTGTGATTATCATACTTATTATAGGGGATATAGTATATACATACCTAGGCATCCAGGATTGGTTCAAAAGCATTTCGTGCTCTAAAACTTATGTAAATGACCTACAAATGGTATAAGTTAATAATATTTAGTAGACAACATATGCAAATTTCAAGTTAACATGTGTTTTACCGATTTTAACATTCATTTAATAAATATCCACTTTGCTTTCAAAGGAACGGTATAAAATTGGAATCCAACAGTAAACACAAATGATAACCTCGTTGCCCACATGGAAAATATTACCAGCCAAATGATATATACAGCATTAATCATTTGCTTGTGACATCAAAGGAAAATAACATAGATGTATGTATTTTAAATAATATAGACAATTGATTGTTCATGAATATTCATATTCAAAAACTTTGAAAAAGCAATTCATACAGTAATCCATTCTCTTCAACCCATTGAGCTACTGGAGCCAAAGATATACTTTGATAAGATTCTATTCTAGAATTACAAAATAGTCTTGTATAATTAAACTTTGGTGACTTTTGTTGAATGCACTTTTTACTTTAGTTGGACGTAAAAAAATTACCCTAAGGCGTACACCTCATCAGCTTGAGGCATCGAGACTTAAGTTTTGTATGTCTCGCATGCCTCAATTTGCTAAAGCATAAGATTTAAAGGCAAAATGCCTTTCTCAACAAGTTTGAAGGTGATTTGACTCCATTTCGCCTTAAGGTTAGCATTTCAAACACTGATTACAAGAACAAGATGGGACAAAACAACTTAAGGCATGGGAACTCCCTTAAGAACAAATGCATCTAACCTCAGCTTGTTATGTCCAAAACAGCAACATATGGCTGCCATCGGCCTATATATATGATACCATGCCATAATAAAAGGAAAGAAAAAACAAATAATGAACTCAGCTCTACTAAGTATTTAGCATCTTTTATGATTAATATATGAATATTACAGCATACATTGGGTAATTTACTAAACTATTAACATGGATTGATATAAGCTACACCCATTAAAAAAAATCCATAATGCTATCTTGAAAACTAATATTAAGAGAGACATTTAACATAACCTTAAATATAGCGCTAGTTCGATTATTTTCAGTGGGAACATAAATTAAATCAATTTTTTTGATGGATTTGATCCCTATGCAGCATTCAAAACATTCAAATAACAGTGTTAAATAAAATATGCATTTCCTTTTTAATTTTACATAATTTCTTTTGAACTTCACATGCAAGTTTCATTGTTGGATTTGCTGTTTAAGGAAGAGACATGTCATAGCAAAGATTGTGCTAATTTGCAATAAGTTAGGTTACTTTCTATAGTAAGAACACTAGAGACAAAAACGTTGAAGTAATGGGAACTACCTTAAGAACAAATACATTTAACCTTAGCTTATGTATTATGTCCAAAACAGCAAAATTTAGCTTCCACTAACCTATAAATATCATTCCAGACCATAACAAGAGAGAAAATAAACCAAAACGGCAAACTCACCTCTACTGACAACCCTTGTAGTTCTAGTAACATTTGTACTTCATATTAATCCGATAGAACCTCCCCACACATTTGAAACTTGTCATGCTCATGGATACCTGAAAATAAAAATAATTATTTACAATAAATACTTGTACAACAACCTATCAAATCATAAAATACTTATTAGGGAGCACAAGCAAAGGGTATAGCTTGATTGTGAGTCATTTTGTTTTTTATACAATCAATAAGGATATACGTACCTAAACATCAAGTTGTATTTCAGTACTACTGAAGCATTCATTCGTGAAATAATATCATGCCAATGTGGACCCAGCAATAAAAAAGTTGAGTAGATTTAACAGCATATGCAAATTTTAGTTTGATGTGCATTTTATCAATTCGTTCGTTCTCTCCATCTCAAATTATCTGAGAAGCCACTCAGCTAACTAATTAGATGCACTTCAGTGAGGTTCTATGCTGGAATTAAATTGTCAAAAATATGTGTAGACATCTGCAAAAATACCATACATAAATTTTTGTTCTCAGGTCGCATAATTGTCTTGTATGATTTTGTTGAAGTTTGTAAGAGCAAGACATCTACACTTTCATTTTTAACAATTTAACCAACCATGCTTATTTACACAGTTTCATATGTTTTTACATATGAATATTTGGGTTACATTTTATCTCTCATGCTATACTGATATTGTTGTGTTTAAGTTGTAACTGAGAAGTTATCCAACATGGTAATATGGTGAGCGTTTATTTGATGTACAATTTTCTGCAAAAAATACTTACAAGATCATATGACGAGATTTATCATCTTAAATTTAGATGAAGTACAAAAAAACATACCATGCTATTAGCCTAATAGATTGTAAGCGATCCGTATTGGAACAAGATACATCAACACAACCTTAAATTCTATATTCTGAATTTTATTGTCTTCGCAGTCAGTATTATTTACTTTGTAGCATAGGATTATTTTCAACCGACGTATACAAAGGTTAACCTCTAATAATCCTGGTTTGATTTCCAAAAACCACAACTGCTGCATATTTACTCTACTTACAACTTAGATGTCTAATTCAACTAACCATGAAAGGTACAACTATGCCACTTTTTACCAAATTGTAGTTTGTTGATCATCCCACTACAAGTAACGGTGTTGCAATCTACCATATATGTTAGCAATGAGTTAAAGATGTGTTGCTTTATTTCAGCAGATTTTGGAACAACACTTGGACATTGAAATTGGAAAGGTAGTAACCCATTTTGGAATTATGCAATGCAAGAAAAAATCGTAGCACAATATAAGTTATTACAAATAAGAAGGAAAACATATAAAACGTTGCTATGATACTTACAATACGACTTCAGGTGGCACATTTGGATCGATTTAGCTGATGATCCAAAGTGGTACGAAGGCAAACAGTTCACAAAACTAGTGACGACAACGGCGGTGAAGAGGGCTAGCAATGATCGTGAAAAAGATGTGGCAGCGACTAAGAATAAGAGAGATTTTGAAATGACAAAGATAAAGCTAGATGTGCTAGCGGCGACGAGACCTAGCGGCAGCGGTGAAGGGGTGTAGCGTCGTTAGGGTTCGATGAAATTTTAGGACAAAATTTTCTAATTGGGAATTTCTTTTTGATGTGGGAATTGAAATTTGGTTTAGTGGAGAGAGGGAATGTGAAATTTTACCACCTTTGGCTATGATACAGCGTTTCACGGAATTAACTGCAGAGAAGACAACTTTGTAACTGCACTTAAGGTAGGAACGCTGTGTCAATTTGCAATTATATATGCATTTTCTTGTAGTGTGTAGAATCCGCATGGGATATGCAAAGACCTCAAAGTTTAATTAGATGTTTTTTTGTTAGAGGTGGACTAGTTAACCCTTAGACGAGTCTTTGAGATGCATTAGTAATACGTCATATTAAATTATGAAGCCATATCTACGGGTCATTAGCTTTGGTAGCTAAGGGCTAGATGACTAGCGATTACATTACGAAGGGCACGCTTTAGGGTTGATGTATTAAATGACCAATGTGTCTTCCTCCTCCCTATTTAAGAAGTATTAAGTGACCGGGGTTTCTTTTTGGGTAGTGAACACTTACACACACAAACACATATGGATGGAATGACTAGTGGGTCTTCCTCCTCCCAGTGGGTCTTCCTCCTCCATATATAGTTATACCTTGGAGAAGGTTGGACGTATCATTCACATGGATGGAATTAAACGGAATAGCTATGCAAAATGGATATAACACTTAAAATAGAAATCAATTGACATAAATTAGTGTTATAGATAAATTATGTGCTTTTCCTGTCATCCGAACATTGTTCTGACCACCTCCTCATTACAAGATATGTGATAGACTTAGTGGGACAAGCTACTGGTGTAAGACGGGAATGGTAGATGAAGAAGTCTTCTCATTCATGCTCGGCACTAACAAGGCCACCGGATATCCAAGGAATAATGTTGATTTCAAGGTAGTAACCTTAGTCGATATATAGTTCTATTATATTTTTGTATTCCGCTGTGAGTTTATGTAGATAGCTCTCTGATATACTTATGTTTATTATAGGTTAATAAATCCGATGATCCATACCCTAATGGACTTGAGTTTTGATTTAGTTGAAACTCAAGCTATTTAAGGTGTGGGTTGTCACATTTAGTAATAGAGCTTAGGTTAGTCGATCATAGGAATTATGATACACCGAGAGAACATATTTGTATTTTCACCCATAATTATACATATTATATGCCAAACTTTATGAATTCTGACAGTAGAAGTAGTTGCGATCATATTCTAAAATGATGGATGAGGCAACTATGAGTTAGAATAATAAATAGATTTAAATTGATGCACCTACCTCGATTATCGGAGTGTAGGCCAAACTGAAATGCATTAACCAAGAAGAGCATGAGAACGACATATAAAAGGACCTTGGAAGCTGGATGGTACTTGACTCCTTTGTTTGGCCTAAGATACCTTATGACTGTGTAATTCGATGGATTGCCGATTGAAGACATACATTTCATCTAGACAGACGAAAAGTAAGAACTTAGATGTTGTAAGTCTAGGAGTAAGACGTGAAAAAGGATTGAGCGAGTTCCCACAAGAAGGTGTATCTTAACTGCCACAAGATGATAGCCGGATTTTTGAAATATTCTTAATGAAGATGAGTTAAGAATAAGTAGGGAAAAAAAAGAAAAGTCCAAATGAAAGGATGGATAAGAGTCCATTTATTGGTCCGACTCCATTTGAAAGAATTTGACAAAAATATTTTGAAAATTCCTTGAAACATTTTGAATGGTTTTTCAATAGATTTATTTTGATAAATGGACTCTATCATTGAAAATTTGTTTCAAAAAAGCAAGAAAAAATGAAAGCTTTGAAGGGCTATTTAGAGATTACTAGTGAAGTTTAAAATTTATTGGGTTAAATTTTTTTGATTTAAAGGTTTTTGGTAAAGGCATTTTTATTTTTGAAATGAATGGAAAAGAGAGCTTATGTTGGGCTTGATGATTTTTTCTATTTTTGTAAATTCGAAAGTTTATAAAATTCTCTCTAAGGGGTGGATAAATGAAAATAATACTTGATTTAAATGAGGTAAAAGAGAATGGAAGGGTAAGAATGCCCAATAATGAAGATAGGGAGAATATTCTCGTATAAGGAAATACAGAGAAAAAAAAACTGAAATAGATTTATGCATATATCTTTTCATGTTAATGGAAAAAAACCCATTGAATAAAGCAATAGGCGAATGCACTGCAATGAGTCAATAGGAAAAATAATAAAAGAGTAAAAGAGCTATGTAAGGAGAAGCCACTTGAAGGCAATTTAGGTAGGCAAAATTTTAGAAGTAGCAATATTAGGGAATTTAATAGGAAGGACTTTAGGAATTATATTAAAGTAATATTAGTAATCTAGTTAGGAACGATGTTGGATGTTAGAGGAAAAACACAGGAAAAATGGATAATTCTCGTGTATATATATATATGTGTGTGTGTGTGTGTGTGTGTGTGTGTGCAATAATTGCGCATATCTTTTAGAAGTCTTCCTTATGTACTATTAGAATCTCCACTAAGGTTGGAAGCGGAAATAACATAAGTAGTAGGAAAATAAGAGAATGGAAGTTGTCCTTATCCACTCCAGTTTTCATTGTTTAAATTTAAAGAATGTGTTTTTGAAAAATGGTTTGGTATGAGAATTGTGTATTTGGATGCAAACATGATAAATATTTTGAGTTAAAAATCCTACTTTTGTAAAACTAAGTCTTCATTGTAGGAAGACCTTAAAATTGGAAAGTTGGTTAGAATGGGAATTTTTTTTCATGGCTCCTTTTGAAAAGTAAGTAATTATTGAAAAAGATTTCTAAGTTTATATTTTCGAAGATAGAGGTTTTAGATTAGGTACTTCATGATTGTGAAGTTTTAATTTATAAAGAGTGGTGAAAACCAAACCAACTTTTAATATGGAGTAGATAGGGATGACTGCTTAGGCAAGATGGGGTAAAGGTTAAGGTTATGAATAAAATAGCTATGAATGCTCGTAGGGTAGCAATAAGGAATCCCTGTTAAATATAATAAATATTGGTGTGAACTTAGGAATGTTTAATTAGATATATGTGAAAGCCGTAAGAAGAACCCTCAAAGGAATGAGAAATGATATCAAAGTATACTTTTGCGAGTCCTATGGTATACTCGCATGAAAGATCAAGGATAAAGGAAGTAAATGCCAAAGTTTGAGAATACTATCATGGGATTTTGATTAAAAGAAGATAGTAGTAAGATTAGAGAAGAGGGTAATGAGATGGCTAACACACATA
Source organism: Allium fistulosum (assembly GCA_030737815.1). NCBI lineage: Eukaryota > Viridiplantae > Streptophyta > Magnoliopsida > Asparagales > Amaryllidaceae > Allium > Allium fistulosum. The sequence goes on along the minus strand of CM060903.1, from coordinate 342,236,549 downwards.
AAGGATGTTGGTTGATACAAGGTTAAAGAAGACAAGATAGGTAATATGAAAGCTATTACACCAAATCAATTTTCCGATGAGGTATTCTGAATGTGCATAGTTTATGTTTCTTACCCACTACAATCTGGGAATGCACAATTTATCCTATAAGTGAGTGATGATTGAAGTAATGGACGAACCTTACTTTTTAAAAGCCAAAGGGTGAGTTAAGATATATGAGTTATAGTAGAATGACATGCTAGAATTGTCCATCTTAATTGAATAAGTAGTGATAGGGCTACAACATCATCAAAGCCAGTTGATGATGAAGGGAAACTTCCAGCAATGGTTCATTTTAGGTTATTTAGGTTGTAATCGCTAGTTGTCTCCCTTTGGATATTGAAAAAGCGTACGATATGATATGAGATATGTTCCTATTTTATTACTATATTGATTTCCTGAACGAGCTTTGACCACTATATATACTAGGAAACAATATAAATAAGGAAATCTCATAAGGAAACTTAATTAGCGACGAATGTAAGTAAAGCTGGAAGTTTATCAAACAAATTAGGAAATTAGGTTAGCGATTAGAAATAAAGAATGCTTAGAAAAACTTTAGAATTTCGGAAAAAATAAATTTTAACAAACGGAGGATAGGGAATGGTTGTTGCGAAGCGCGGGTCATTATCCATATGCCTTAAAAGCTTAAATTTATAAATATATTATGAGTTGTTTGTTGTTTTGTATTAAAAGGAAAGGTTTATAAAATCTAAGATTAACTACACAATGTCAGGGTCAATCGTATGCATTAACTAATCGATTGAGCCTTGATTACATTAAGATGTGGCTTGACTTGTTTCAAGGATGAAGAGGCAAGTGTTTTAAAATATTGAATTCAAATGTTTTTGAAAAATTAATTTTAAACACTTTTGAAAATTGTGTTCAATTGCTTTTGAAAAATTATGTTCCATGCTACTGGAAAATTGTGTTTAAATGCTTTTGAAATATTTAATTTTCAAATTATTTTGCAAGTTTAATTTTCTAGTTTTCAGATTCTACATGCTTAGCGTAGGGAGGGTAGATGTGTTAGTGAATATGAGTATTACTGTCCGACAAGGGTGATAGTATACAAAAACATAGGAAATAATAAGGGAAAAAGCTGTTTTAGCTTTGAATTTTCTATTTCCATACCTTGTTGATAATGAACAAAGCTTGCATTTAAAATAATTCTATTTTAACATCCAAAAATAAACCTTCTTATGTAAATTGTACTTAGAAAATTTGAAAAAAAAATTTAGGAGTAAAAGAGGAGGTTTCAAAGTGCAATGGAATAGGTATCCAAAAGGAGGGTGGAAATATGAAATTTTCCATCTAAATTCCTTTTCCAGCATAGGAATATAGATTTAGGAAAATTGCATTTTCAAATTTTAGATGTTAGGAATTGCGTGTTAGGTATTGGATGGTAGGGATTGGATATAAAATGGGTTGAACCATATTCCTATTTGTAGGAGTGTGGAAATTATTATGTGAAAAAGGATTTATGATTTTTGAAAAACTTGCATACATATAGAACTTGCAGTATATACAGGTTATTTGCATAATATTTTTAAAATATTTTTAAAAGATTACATTCATAATTACATATAGGAGGCGCTGATTTAGAATTATTCACCATGCATATTATATATGTTGAGATACATTGTGCACTTGCACACTTTTGGTTGTAAAATTGGTTGTACACTAATTAGTTGGATAGTTAAGAATGGTTGCGCCCTATGCTATGATTCAACACTTAAGGAATTTCGAGAATGAAATTCTTTTATGGATGGAAGAATGTAACACCCCGATAAATTAACGGTAATTAATAAATAATTATTAAGGGTTAAAAATAAACTTTGAGTAAGCATTGGAATTTAACCATGAAACTTGCACCATTGTGTTCGTTATAATTTTCCGTGCAACTTTCATATATGGAATATTGCGATCGGAGTTCAAATAAGGAAGTCATTAGCATTTGAAATTTACGAAACGAAAATAATTAAATAAGAAAATATAAACAAAATAAATAATATTAACCATGTGGATCCCACCGAGCGACCCCCATGAAGAATGCAGTCGACCTGTAGAGACTATGGCGGCTAGGGTTGAACCTTAGCTGAATGGTCCGGATTTAATTATTTTAAATCTAACGGATACGATTGTTTCGAGCGCCATAAATACAAGCCCATCTCCTCACTTTTCTTCTCATATTTTCTGATCAAAGCTGCAACAATTTTCCCTTTTCTATTATTTCTATTAATTATAAAATATTATATATATACACACACATATGTGTGTATGTATATATATATATATATAATCAGAGAAGGGCGGAAAATATAAGACAAGGAGCGATTCGATACTGCGGAAAATGGTAAATTTTACAATTATAAATTTATATTCCACTTAACCCAAATCTCTTTTCAGATCTATAGTTCTAATGATACGAAAATATATCTTGTTATACATATTTTTTGGATTGGAAAGGAAAAGGAGTTGATTAAAGGGATGAATTCGGATTTGGGAGATTTGGAAATCTTGAAAAGCGGGTAGGAAATTATATGATTTGTACATAACATAGAAATTGATATCGTTGAGATTTATTTAAATACTATGCCTATGTAATATATATGGAGTTGTAGGCTTAGAAAGAACTTATTCAATAGAAATCTCGCCTATATATTCTGTAAGTTAGGAAATTGGAATAAGAATGTTATTTACACCATAATCTGAAAATTAGGAAATCGCTTGCTAAATTTGTTAAAGTAGAATGTTGATAAGATTGCTAGATTATTTCCAGATTTATGGTTATGGGGTTGTAAATTGTTAGTATTAATTTAGATTGTCCAAACTTGACTTGGAAAGTGAAATTCTATGTTTTAATTAATTGGAAGCGTTGTGGGGATAATTTAGTTGTATCTATTTTCGTGTAATTTCTATAAGTTATACAACTCCACAACTACGTATAAAAAGTGCATCGTTTAAAATGATAATGGATATACCAAAAAGGGAAGAGATGTGTAAAGTGCGGATGTTCTCCTCTGTAGTTTGCACTGTCTATTTCAATAAAAGAAAAGAGATAATTCCTTGTAATTTCAAACGGATCAAATGTCTCGCTTTTGGGTAATTTATGGAAAGTTATAATGGTAATTCTTTTTGAAAAGAACAATTTTAATATTAAAATTTGAAATAATGTTCTTCATAGAATGTACATATATGTGTATATTCTAAAGTTCCTAAGCGTTGGAATTAATGGGTTAGAAATAGGAATGTATCTATATATACACACATACATATAACCGTGCCTATCGATTAAAATATAAATATATATAGCATAATAAATAAATATACGATGGTATTCATGTTAGTTATAATTCGAATAACTTATTAATAGCGTAGTAAATCATATGACTATGATGATGAAATGAAGAAGAGATAGTAACTCCAAAATTTAGAATATTACTACAAAATTAGCAGGGCAATAAATGTACAGTTAATAGGGAGTTACTGGAATTAAATGTGGACATAAATCCGTTTATTAGGATTGAATAAAGAATTTAATATGGCATTTATGGTGAAATGAAATAGGCATAGTAGGGTGAATTAGAATGAATAAATAAATTTCATTAGTGATTGTCCAATTGGAATAATAATAACCATTTATTATGAACAATTGAGATTTATGGGACATAAGAGGGAAATAGAGAATATACGTAATAATTGCAAAAGATAAGAATAGGTTCACAGCGGAATTAAATACTAGGAGGCAATATAATTTTTATAGTAGGAAATTATATAGTCTAATAATACCATTAGGATGAGCATGAATTAGTGGGCCTAGCCTAATATTTAGGCCTAGGATAATTGGTTTGGTTTAGAATGAGTTGTGATGCGAGGTTGGTAGAGTTACACAACAGAAGTATGCCTTTCACCTAAAGGCTACCAGCAGTTGCGTATACGTACTACTGATGTGAGACATCTCCAACCGTAAGACCCATAGGAAAGGGATATCATTTTGTATATGTGTGGGAAAACCAAGCATTCACCTTGGTTTCGAAGTATTAAATGGCTCGATACATTTAGGGATGTCCAGGGGTTTACTTCAGGGTGGAAAGTATTAAACGGTCATTGGGTCTGCCTCCTCCCAATATAAGATGTCTTAAATAACCTACGGCGGTACCTAATATGGAAATGAGGTCTACTTCCTTTCTAACAAAGAGGTATTAAGTAACTAGGATGGGTATTTTTCCTTAACTTACATTAGGATAGTCTAAATGGGATTTCGACTGTGGAAGGTCGATGGGTTATGTCAGTACTATTGTTGGACTGATATTTAGTAGTAGGGTTGACATATAAGTTATGACCACCAGTGGTCCCAAGCAGTCGTTAGCAAAGACTTGGGTTATGCCCTTATGGATTTCGCTTCCTACTAGTGTAGAATCCATATGGGATACGCAAAGACCTCAAAGTTTAATCAATTGTTTGTTTGTCGAAGGTGAACTTGTTAACCTTTAGATGAGTCTTTGAGATGAGTTAGCATTACATCATATTAAATTATAGAGCCGTATCTAGGGGTTATTGGTCTTTATAGCTAAGGGCCGGATGACTAGCGATTACATTACGAAGGGTTCGCTTCCGGATAGAGATATTAAATGGCCATTGGGTCTGCCTTCCCCCCATTTAAGAGGTATTAAGTGGCCAGGATTTCTTTTGGACATAACCCTTAAATAGAAATTAATCGGTATGAATTAATATTATGAATATAGTATATAATTTTGCAGTCACCAGAATGTAGTTCTGACCCCCTCTTCATTACGACCCACATGATAGATTTAGAGGGACAAGCTACTAGTGCAAGATGGGAATGGTAGATGAAGAAATTTTCTTATTCATGCTCGGCACTGACAATGCGACAAGATATCCAAGGAATAATATTGATTCCAAGGTAGTAGCCATAGTCAGTTTATATGTTCTATTATATTTTTCTATCCTGATGTGAGTTTATGTAGATAGCTCTCTAATATACTTATGTTTATTATAGGTTACTAACACCAATGATCCGTACCCTAATGGACTAGGGTTTCGATTTAGTCGAAATTTTGTCCCATTAAGGTGCAGGTTCTTACAATAATAATCAAATAAGTACTCCTTGGACAATAACCATTCTTAGAAATACAATGTATCAAAATACATAAACCAAGTTAAATACATTGTTTTTAGGGTACATCAAAATATAAATAGATAACTAGTACTGCCACAAGGTCTTTGCCGTCGTCTCCTCCACCCACATAATCAAATCTAACATCCATGTGGTAATGAGGAGGAGGTCAGAACAACAAGATCTGGTGAATAAAAATATCAAGTTTTACAATAATAGTATATGGATAGTAAGTATTTTGATAAGTATCATGTTTTACATATTTGTTATATTTCTCCACGTATAACTTCAACTATGGGAATTTCTTTACATATATCTCCAACCATGGGCATTTCTCTACACATTCTCCAACCTTAAGCTAGCTACCATATAAGTCATATTTCATGACTATAAAGGCGGGTGTATGCAACTATATCATATTAGGTTCAACAACGCTTCTTCCATCCAGTCATATCCTAACGATGCTATGGAATAGTTTATTTTATGCGTATTTAGGTAATTTATCCATTTCTGATTTGGGGTGTTAAATTATTCAATATTAATAACTACAATAATTATACAAGTCAATTCATTACAACAATTACACAATAACCAACATTACCAATAAACTGGGTACATAAAATAGACTTGTATACATAAAAAGAAAGAATCCAAAGCATATGATTTGTGTTACGTTAATACAGTAGAACTATGTCTCCCTCTCTGAGAAGCCAAATTATAATATAAATCTTTGTATTCCACTCAAGCTTTTTAAAGGAACAGTGTTGCAATGACAAAGAAATCTCACTTATTTTTAGATATTGAAAAAGGCGTTGCAAACTACAGACAAGAGAAGAAGAATCTCTCTTTCACTAGTTTACACACCTCCTTTTACTTTCTTATTTGGAATCCTTTGTCATTACAATCACAAATAAAAAAAAGTGAAATCAACTAGAATACAAATTATTTATACTATAAATATTCATGAATTAAATTGTACTACATAAAAAAACAATTAAGCGTCCAACCAATTCACCAATTTCACATATTAGAGGAGATTTTGGGATTTAAGTTGATAGTTTTCGCATACAAAATCTCCGAAGGCACAATACATATCAAAATATCAAACTATACAATACTATCAAGGAAAAGTCAAGATTTCCACTAATAGATATGTCACGAACCGGATTTTCAACCTTCGAAAATTGTCATCAATACGTTCACTGTATCACATGTCGATCAATTGAGTGCCGGAAATACCAGATCGTTAGAGGAAAAGAAGAAAGAAGAGGTAGAAGGAAAAGAAACAACAACACAGAATCTCACAATCGCAGCGAAACAATACATAATAGATAATAACATGTCTTAATACAAAAAGAACTATAACTGTTACTTATACATTACATCATCAGAGTACAACAAATCAATAACTCAATACTGGACAGTTATAATAACTTGTCCTCACTAGTGCTGAATATACAGCCTACAGTACACAGCGGAATATAATCAAGTACGTGGAATACGTCTCTGTCATCCAGCTCGTCTCCTGAGCTCCATAGCATCCTAACCTGAATCTGTAATACTCGGTCTGACCCGAGCATTATAATAAAATAATACCCGAGTCAATCTGGAAAACCAACTTGAGAAAACACACTCAATTTGAATTATTAAGTTATCAAAATCCTTTAAAAAACAAAGGTATCTCGTAAGACCACGTCACACATAAACACGACGGTTTTTTTTCTTACAATAACCAAAACGTTTTATATCAAAATCATCTGATATTATTATAATGTCTATAGAAAATAAATAGAAAATAGCTGAAATGCTTGCATCTCACGTTTCAGCATAGTTAGGCACAATCAAAACCGTACGGCGATTATTGGAGAATGGATTCCATACAATGACTAGGCACCGAGGTACCACCTATCACGGTACACGTCTAGAAAAATGTATCGAGGACCTCGTCGAGATCCCCTACAACACAAGACCGGCCCTATCCCTAACCTGGATAGAACCGAATATGTTATCACCTCAGGTGTTCCCACCCTTATCGAGAGCTCTTTTGCATGCACCACCGTATCCATAATTTATAATATATACGAGGGTATCTAGAAAGGTGATAACATATCCTAATTGGATATGACCCACTTAGCCTTGCTGCATCTCCCCTGATTTTCAGTCATTCCGGTTGATGAGGCTTGAGGCTACGATTACCTTTCAAGAACAATTTCACTTAGAATGCTCATCGTCCTCTAATGATGATGTTCTGATAGCATTCGTCCATACAAGTTGTACTGGGTCTGGGAAAATCGAATCACTGTCTTCATCATCTTCACGATATCCATTCGTAACTCTCAAATCGGATCGAAGTGGTTTTCGGAAAATTAAAACCGATCCCAGACTCTTCGAAACGATCAACGAAATTGGCCAAATACTTGATAGTAGGCTATTTAACTATCAATATAACATCCATAAGCAGTCACTAGGCCCATATTATAATTTTCCAAAATTTATTTTCAGAATATCTTTATAAGATATATATTCAAATCCCTTACAAAATTTCAAAATTTGAGACAACTCAAATATTTATATCCATATCAGGATATTTCAAACCATCTCTTATTTCAACACTTAGAAAATATTTAAAAATATAATTTTCTAAACCTCTTACTTCCCAACACATAGGAAAGTTCCATTTATTTCTCTTTTCTCAAAAACCCTTCACAATTTATATTGTAAATTCCTTAACTCGTTTATAACGGATTCTATAAGTTCTGGGTTCCTTAATTAAATTCCTTTATTCAAAAGTATATACTTATCTCACCGAAATAAGTATATTCACAAACCATTCCCTTTAAAAAATTTGAAAACTTTTTAAAATAGATATGGAAAGCACCATGTGGTATCAACCATGGATTCGCAGCTCAATGATTACGTCTCTATCCCAGATAAATCCAAACTTAACTATAGGCAATCTCTGCCTCCGATTTCGCCATGAAAATATACCATTACTTTCCGAAAACTTATTTAATAATTAAATATACTTTTAAAATGATTAAATTAATTACATAGTTTAGAAACAATAATTAATTTCGATTTATTAATAAAATTCTATCGATTTACAAGACTTGTCTATAAAACTTATAATTCATTTTGGCATTTTAAAAATATTTAAATAACTAATTTCTATAATATTTTTATACTAAAAACATTTTTAAATTACCTAGTTTAATAATTAAAAATCCTCCTTTTAAAACAAACCCAACTTCTCGATAAAATATATATTTCAATTCCAATATAACCAATCTAATATTTATAAATTTCTCTCGATTTATCACCAATCGATTTACGTCCCCAATTCCATAAATCCATTTTTCACATTTCCAAAAGTAAAATCTATCATTTCTTTTCAAACCGATTTATGCTTCTCATTTTAAATTCTCACCGGGAATTTATACCTCCAATTTATCAAATGATACTCATTTAACTTTTATTCATAAACATTGTTTATAAATCCCATAGTCTCATTTTTGGTTTACAATGGTTTCACAGCACCTAAATCCATTTTAAATCGATTTCTAATTTAAATTCCATTTATAAATCAATTTCTTAAATAATCCAAACTATATTCCAAAACCAACTAAATTCCTATTCTACTTTCATTTCGTAATTTAGAAATCTTATTTAAGGCCCAATTTTATATGTATTTCCAAATTTCCTTCTATTTTCTCAATCTATTAAAAATCTCGATTTTTAAAACCTTTTATATTTAATCGAGTATCACTTAAGAATTATTATTTAAAATCTTTATATACATATTATTCCAAAATCTCTATTTAAAATATCACACAATAGTCAACCACAAATTTAAACCATTTATTTTGTCCAATCTATTTATTTTAAGTAATCCAAAACTCTATATAAATATTCCATTTCCAAATTTCCTTTTTAATTTTCTTTTCAAAATTCTATATATATAATTATGGTATTTTACAAAATCTAGGCCACTGCCACCATACCATCCAATAAATTCAAATCACACAACAATCTATCATAGATTATTCAACATATCTTACATCACTATATATGAAATTAAATTCAACATTTTTGAGGAATCCGGTTGGATCCCTCTAACCTGTTTTCTCTGCAACCACATATGTTAATACAACATAAAAATACCAATCCCACTTTGAGGTGGGATATCACGGTATATAGGGTCATCCGCTATTATGCGAGGCGCATAGGGTCTCATCTGCTCCAATAGGCGGGAATAATCAATCCAACTACTAATATATATACTACTATATATAATATCACATGCAACTGATAATAATTTATCAATTCAACCAATCAATCAATAATTAATTTTAACTATTTAAAATTAATTCCAATCATCTAAATGAGTGAGATTTACTCACTTGGATTTTTACTGTCGGTTTCGCGTTCTGGTTCTAATTAAATTTCCATGCGTTCGAATTTTACTGAAAATTCCAGAAGCTCCAAATTCCATCAATCCAATTCCTATGTGTAGGTGATGACAATACAATCCCAACGGAACTTGAATCATCTGAATCGGACCTCGTGAGAGAGAGTTTATTTTTTTAAATAAAACCTATACCAAATTTTTCAAACCTGGCCCATCATTGTTTCGTCTTCTTCCCCCCTTCTTTATTTTCTAACGGTTGTAGCCTGTACATGCACAAACAAATCACCGTGCACGTTTAACTGATACGACCACAACTTTGACGAAATCACGAACCAACCTCGCCAACACACTCCCCTCATCGCTTTCGACTCGAACATACCATCAACGCCTCCTCCGCCTCGACGATGCAAAACGCAACATGGCCATTCCCACCTTCAACCGTACAAGTCGCGATGACCATCCAAGCACCGCCCGCCTCCAAATCAACCACCCAGGTGCTAAACTTAAAGAGAGTGTGGATCATGCAATATGGAAATATACTAAATATGTATGAGATTAAAACAAAGAAAGTAGATAGTAGAGTAAAGTAAAAATAAAAGTGAGCACACCAAGATTTTTATACTTGTTTGAACTTCCCGTTCTACGTCCAGTCCCAGACTCCTTCTAGAATTTCACTAAAACCACAACCCTCACTTAACCCGGAGGAATAGGTCTATACAACCCCTGAGCAGCTGAACGAGGATGCCACAACAACTGATGAGGACTTCACAATGCCTGAGCAGCAGAACAGGACTTCTACTAGTATATAAAATTGTCTGACTAATGTGTTCTTGATAACACAGATATGTCAATGTGTGTAAACCCTTCCTATAATCAAATCCTCAAGTATATGAGTGTGTGTGAAGATATGAAAGGAAGATTATTGCTATGAATCAAAGAATATGAATATGAGTTTAAAGATTCAAGCAATGAAGATGGTTTGATTGCTTTTGAATGCAGAGAATATAGAGAGTAAGTAAGATCAGTAAATTATTCAAGAATCGGTAATTTGGAAAATGATTTTGATGTGTTTATATAGTGCATAGATAGATACAACCTTTTGCTAAAAGATTCAATCAATAGATCCAGCCATTACTCTTCGAATTGGATTGAAACTCTTCACGAGAGGAAGCATCCGTTCAGAAAATATAGCCGTTATACGCCGGTCAGTTGACTGAGTTCAGAATTTCAATTGACTGAAATTCAAATTTGAATATATATTCTCTGTTCATTGTGCATTTTGCACCAGGTCAGTCGACTGGTCGACTGTAATCAGTCGACTGACCTGTGCAATTTTGTACAGTGAATTTCAATGCATATACAAACAAAAATAATTTGTTTTGTATGCAAGTGTAACTACTCGAGGAATGATTTTAACAGTATCTAAACATATCTAAGACTCAAAAACATAATAAATAATCATATGAAAACAAGTTTTGAAGTCTCTTCTCTTTGTAGTTTATACCATGTATATGTTACTCTCTTTTTGTTGCTATCGCCATATTGTCTTTGTTAATGCTCCTTGTCATGATTCAAAACTCATGATTCAACATTCTCCCCCTTTTTGATCGATGACAACCTATAACTGACGAATTGATATATGGTAGAAATTATATAACAAAAGTTATATATATTTCTCCCCCGAATGTGTGGCGATAATGTAATCTGCATAAAACTCGTTAGTAGACATTTTTCTCCCCCTTTTTCATCGACAAAAAGGAGTAGATATAACCAGTAAAGCATAGAATAAGCATAACTAACATAACAAACCAAGATGTAGGTACATAATGTATCATAGGAAAAAAACAAACAAAGTTCCATAAACCAAAATAACACAAGGCTATTTAAGTACAAGCCTTGATAGAAAAGAAAGTTGATTAAAAGAGCAAAGAAAATACCATATCCAAATACGATAGCACCCAACTATTCATCGGCATCCCAGTCATATTCTTGTTCTAGAATGGCGGGAGACTTGCATCGAGATGGTACTTCACCACCATGTCCACCTCCGCTAGTGTCCATGCCGGTGTTATCCTCGAATGTACTCTAGGTAAATTGTGGCGCAGGGTGTTTTCATGTAGATGGCATGGTCGAAGTAGAGGTAGAACAAGAAATAGCATCCCATAAGATGGAGAAAAAACCTTTGATTTTGTCAAGCTTTTTATCAACCCTTTTCAAACGTGTGTCAAGAACAAGTTGGTTCCGGGATAAAATCTCAATAGATTATTGGGTTGAATGACTGGAGGTTGCAAGTTGAATCTCGTCATCTCTGGAATGTGATGGAGGAGTAGGTGAGCGACATGGTTGAAAGGAAGGACCTTGATCTTGTTGTTTTTTACGTCGCGCACATTGGCGTGCTTTCCATGCATCATAATCCATAATAGGAGGAGGAGTAACAAGTAATTTCATGAGACTAAGAGTTCTCATGTTTATAGCACCAACATTTGACACTTCGGAATCGGGAAAGGGCACTTCCAAGTTGATAAGAAGACGCATAATGTATTCCTTAAAATAGATCATATTCATTTTTCCTTGATTAAACGAGAGGAATTCATCTAAAATTAATTGCGTCCAGTTGACTTGCGTGTTACTCCAAATTGCATATAGAGCTTTAAAATTATTTTGATAGACAAGCTCATATGACCCGGTCCTTGGTAGAATAGTTTTCATTAGGGTCCTATGCATAATCCTAGCTTTAGGACGTAAAGACATTGATTTTACATTGGTTGCATCATCGTCCAAAAATTGATGACTTATTCTATCTCGAGTTGCCATGTTGCATTCTACTTCATCAAGGGTGACACCATGATTTGGTGATTGTAAAATATGGGCAATGCGATCGAGAGAGAACCAAATAGGTTTGCCACAAACAAGACTCCACACACAATTGTTGGTATGTCTAGGTTGTTGATGTGCTAAGTTAAGATTAGCATAGAAAAGCTTAACCATAATGTGATTAATCTTATGGCTATTCAATTTTAAGTCTATTAAAGACTATAAGCCACTTTGATCAGCCAATTCTCGAAGCCTATAAGATTCAAAATCAGGGAATATCATAAAAGAACCTTCAAATATTCTTGTCGATTTCATTGTGTTCCATCTTTCCACTGCCGTCCGATCATAGAGCCATTGAGCGACGAGAGAGTCTATGGCTACAGTTGAATATGATCCAGCGGTTTTTGAACGTTTGGGAGGCATGATTTGTGGTAAATTTTATGGTAGAAGGATGAAAAAAGGGATTTTTAGGGTTTGGGAAAGATAAAATTTGGGTAAAATGAGGAAAGCAAAAGAGAAAATATGAAGAGATAGGGTAAAAAGGAGATGGAAAGGGGGGTAAGAAGGCTCAGAAACGTCGTTCAGTCGACTGAATACAGCAGGTCAGTCGACTGAACTGGAACTCGAGAGTTTTCTAGGTCTGTATTCAGTCGACTGTCCTGATACAGTCAGTCGAATGACTGTTATTAAAATGCACAATGAGCCTGTTAAGCAATCAAAAACCAATATATACAAAAGCTTCTACAAAAAGTGGATGAATACACTATAAAATATATAAAAAGACATAGATAAAGACACACAAAAATTATTTAGAGGATGGTGATTTTCGTGGTGTCTTTTGAGGTGTTTTATGTGGTGTCGTTTATTCATCCGGCTCTACTTTTGTTTCTTTAATGTGCGGTCGTAATGGAGACCATATATTGTTATGAGTCATTGTATGTGGTGAGACCGGAGGTGGTCGAGGACTGGGTTCCCATGGATTGTGATAGGAAGATGATGTTGGTTGATGAACATTAGATGTAGAACAACCACAAATTTTCCAACCGAGTTGCTCCAGAAAGTTAAGACGTTTGGAATTCACTTTTTGCTCATAGTACATTTCTCGTTGGAGTTCTAGTTGTTCCCGTTGATAATGATGCATATCATCAATCTTTTGTTTAGTTGACGAAGAACCGAAGAATAAGAAACGACGAGCTTTCTTCTTTTCTGGAGTATGTCCGGTATGATTTTGTGGAGATACAAACCTGGCAGGTTCGTAGCAAGGAGTTGGTGTAGGTAATGATTAAGAGGAAGAAGTATAAGCAGAGGATGGTGTTGAATAGTCAGTTGTTGATTGGTCGGAATCATCATGGCCATTTGAGGCCATTGAAATGAGAAGGATAAATAGGTCGAACATTATGGTGAATTGCAGAAATTGATAGGAATGATAAGATGATATTAAAAAGAAAAGTGATGATTAAAAAAAGGTAGTAGGAAGTTTAAATAGGTGAAGAGTATGCTAAAAAGAGAATTAATTTGAGGTTGAGAAAGCTTGAGAGAACATAATCATAGACTAAAAATAGTACAAAGAGCTAAGTTCAAAAACTAGAAAAGGCAAAGAATGCAAAGATTTTGCAGAATTTTACTCAGACAGAAAATTTTACAAATCCTTAAAAGAGACAATTCCGAGTTCTCGTCGAAGTTTTACAAAAATATTTTCGAGAAGCGGCTTTGTAAATATATCAGCCAATTGATTTTCTGAGGAAACAAAATCCAAATTGATCGTTCCTTTTTCAATGTTATCACGAAGAAAATGATGACGAATGTCAAAATGTTTCATTCTGAATGATTGACTGGATTTTTGGGCAAGTTGATAGCACTCGTGTTATCATAATATATGATAGAATTTGTTAAATTTATATCGAAGTCTCTAAGTGTCTATTGCATGTAGATTACTTGAGCACAAGCTAAGGCAGTAGAAATATATTCTGCCTTACATGTAGAGAGCGAAACACAATTTTGTTTCTTACTAAACCAAGAAACTAATGATTTCCAATAAAATGGCACGTACCGCTTGTACTTTTCTGATCTGTACGAGATCCTCCGAAATCAGCATCACTATATGATACTAATTCGAAAGGACACTCTTTTGGATAGAAAAGTCCAAAATCCTTGGTATTATTAAGATAACGCAATATACGTTTTACTCCTTTGGACTGGCTTGAAATTTAGCACACAAACAAACACTCATCATTATGTTAGGACGATTGGCTGTTAAATATAGTAATGATCCAATCATACTTCGATATAATTTTTGATCAACACTTTTACCATTTTCATCTCTACCGAGATATGTGGTTGTACTCATAGGAGTTGGTTTGGCAGAAGTATTTTCCATTCCGAAGCGTTTAATTAAATTATTACAATATTTTTCTTGATTAATAAAAATACCATTTTGTAATGGTTTGATTTGTAAACCAAGAAAATATGATAATTCTCCCATGTGGGACATTTCAAATTCTTTGGTCATAATTTCGGAGAAGTCCTGGCATAATGTTTCATTGGTAGAACCAAAAATGATATCATCTACATAAATTTGAACAATTAAAATATCCCTTTTTGAATGTTTAATGAAAAGTGTTTGATCAACCTTTCCAATTTGAAATCCAGAAGTTATTAGATAACTCTTAAGCTGTTCGTACCAGGCACGTGGTGCTTGTTTCAAACCGTAAAGAGCTTTATTAAGTTTATAGACATGGTCTGGATATTTCTCATGGATAAATAAAGGAGGTTGTTCAACATACACGTTTTCTTTTATATAACCATTCAGAAAGGCACTTTTAACGTCCATTTGATAAAGTTTGAAATTATGAAAACATGCATAGGCCAATAAAATACGTATTGCTTCTAATCTAGCAACATGAGCAAACGTTTCTTCGTAGTCAATTCCTTCCTCTTGATTATAACCTTGAGCGACTAACCTTGCCTTATTTCTGGTGAGTTGCCTTGTTCGTCCGCCTTATTTTTATAGACCCATTTTGTTCCAATAACAGTTTGATCACTTGGTCTAGGAACTAACTCCCAAACTTCATTGCGTTCAAACTGATTTAGTTCTTCTTACATTGCAATGATCCAGTAGTCATCTGTAGAAGCTTCCTTAGGTTTTTTAGGTTCGATATTGGAAAGGAATGCTACGTGGCCCATTTGATTTAATTGACTTCTAGTTCGGACGTTTGAATTAATTTCTCCAGTGACGTTTTGAATGGGATGATCTCGTAATATTCTTGGTGGAGATCTTAACTCATTGTTGTGATGAATAACATTCTCATCTTCTCTAGAATTATCAATAATGTTTTCATTATTTTCAAAATTTATGTCGTCAGTATTTGTGACGTTATGTGGAAGTTCTTCATCATCTCTTATACTTGGTTTTTGTAGAAAGTTTTCATCAAAAGATACATGAAGAGTTTCCTCAACAGTATTTGTTCTTTTATTAAATACCCGATAAGCTTTGCTTCGATCTGAATATCCTAGAAAGATTCCTTCGTCAGATTTCGCATCGAATTTGCCAAGCTAATCTTTGGTATTCAATATAAAACATTTTGATCCAAAAACTTTAAAATATGAAATATTTGGTTTTCTTCCAGTAAAAAGTTCATATGGAGTATTTTTGGTAAGAGGTCGAATAGAAACCCGATTCAAAACATAACAAGCAGTTGCTACGGCTTCTGCCCAGAAATGTTTTGGAAGTGTGCTTCCATTTAACAAAGTTCTTGCACATTCTTGTAGAGTTCTATTTTTCCGTTCTACAACTCCGTTTTGCTGTGGAGTTCTAGGAAACGAAAAGTTGTGAAATATTCCTTTCTTCTTACAAAAATGATCAAAAACTTCGTTTTCGAAATCTCCTCCATTATCACTTCTAATGTTCATAATTTTCAATCCTTTTAAATTTTGAATTCTTTTAACAAAATTTTTAAGATGATCAAAAGTATCACTTTTATTTTTCATAAAAAAGGTCTGAGTATATCTAGAAAAGTCATCTACTATTACAAACTCATATTTATTGTGATTTATGGATTGTACTTGAGTGGGACCAAATAAATCCATGTGTAGTAATTCAAGTGGTTGTAATGTAGAAATAACTTTCTTAGATTTAAAAGATGATTTAGTTAACTTTCCTAATTGACATGCATCACAAATCTGATCAAGTTTAAAGTTCATTTTTGGTAATCCTTTGACTAAATCATTTTTAGAACGTTTGGTTATAGCTTTGAAGTTAATATGACAGAATCTCTTGTGCCATAACCAAGGATCATTTTCTTTTGCTATTAATCACATATATGACTTATGATTAATTTTCCAGAACGTATATGTTTCTATCTCTATTACCTTCAAAGATAAGATTTTCATTGTGATCATAAATGCTACATTTATCCTCAGAAAATGAGATTTTAAATCTTGTCACACAATTGGCTAATACTTAAACAAATTATGCTTCAAGTTTTTGACAAGTAAAACATTGGAAATGAGAGGTAAATTAGATATACCGTAATTGCTCACATCGCCTTTGCCGATAATATAACCTTTGGAATTGTCTCCAAATGTGACAGAGCCTCCATCTGAATATGTGATATTTGTTAGCATATTTTGTCTCCTGTCATGTGTTTTGAGCAACCACTGTCGAGTATCCATTTTCCTCTTTTCTTAAGTGGGACCTGCAAAAAATAAAAGAATAACATTGGTACCCACTTTTTAATAGGGTCCTAAGAGTTAGGTCTTAGGAAACCAAACCCAAGAGGGTTCAGTATTCCCTTTATATAAATAATTTTATTTTTATGAACATTTTTCAAAAAGGACTCAATATATTTATTCCTAATCAAACTGTTGTTTGTTTTAGGAACCCATATTTTTATGGTTTTTGAGTTTTGATCCCTTTTTGGTTGAACTATGGTAGACTTAGGTTTAGAAATATTTCTCTTATTCTGCTTAATTTTTGGTGGAGCTACTGATTTCTTAGTATAACCCAGTCCTTTCTTATTTGAAACTGACTGAGAAGTTTCAATAATTTTAGATAAGTTTTCTCTACCTTTATTAAAGTTAGACACATTTCTAGTAATATCGTCTAACTTAGTTTTGAGACCAGTGTTATCTAATTCGATCATTTAACTTTTGATTTTAGCACATGATTTTCAGAAACTAGAGCATCATTCTTTTCTTTTTGAGTCTCGATTTCTTGACTCAATAAGGTAAGTTTAGAATTAACATTAGAAAATGAATCTTGAATTTTCTCAAGTTCTTCTTCCAATATTTTCTTTTCATCTTTAAGCATATCTCTTTCAAATTCTGCTCTATTTTGATTTTCGAGAGCTTCTTTAAATTTTCTTTTGAGATTTTTCAAAGTATCTAATAATTTAGAATTTATTTCAATCATGTCATCAAAAGTAAGATCATTTACCTCATTATCAGTAGCCATGAAGCAGACATTTGCTTGTTCATTTTCACTATCACTGCTACTTTCAGAAGACGAAGAATCTGAGTCATCCCATGTCACCGAAAATGCCTTCTTTTTGAATTTGTCCTTTCTATATTTATTTTGTTTTCCCTTCCTTTGTTCTGGACAATCTTTTTGTATATGACCCTTCTTATGGCAATTGAAGCATTATAGTACTGAGGATGATGGCTTATTATTGAAGTTTCTTTTGCCATTATTTTAATTTCCTTTTCTGTACTTCAAAAATTTCTTAAAATTTTTAGCTATGAAAGCTAAATCTTCATCCTCTGAATCTGATTCCTCTTGTTCTGCATGAAATGCCATATTTTTCTTGTCTTGTGCTTGAACTCTTTTTGCCTGTAAATTTACTTCATAGGACATTAAATTTCCTATTAACTCTTCCGGTTTCATGGTAGAAAGGTCGTTTGCTTCTTCAATAGCTAAGACTTTTCTTTTCCATTCATCAGTTAAAGAGTTTAGCATTTTGGACACGATATCAAAGTCAAAATAATTTTCTCCTAGTCCTATTAGAGAATGATAAATATCTTGAAATCGGGAGTACATATCATTTATGGACTCATCTTGCTTCATTCTGAAATTTTGAAATTGACACTTGAGCATAGATATTTTGCTTTGTTTAACTTTGTTAGTTCCTTCATGAGTAACTTTAAGTGTTTGCCATATTTGATATGCAGTGTTACATATGCTAACTCGGTTAATTCATTTTTATCTAATGCACAAAACAACATATTCATTGCTTTAGCATTAGCAGTAGCATCTTGTTTTTATGCAGCTGTCCATGTAGAATATTCAGTAGTAGGTGCAATATATTCTGTTTGTGTAACATTCCATGCATCAAAACCATTGGCTTGCATATAAATACGCATTCGTGTTGCCCAATAGTTGTAATTCATGCCATTGAATAGTGGAGGTCATGCAGTAGATTGACCTTCAATAAAACTAGTGTTAGTGACAATGCTTGTGCTGGTGTTCTTTTCCATATTAGCAAAATATCAACTGTGTAACGATTATAAGATTCCTTGCTCTGATACCAAATGAAAGAGAGTGTGGATTGTGTAATATGGAAATATACTAAATACATATGAGATTAAAACAAAGATAGTAGACTGTGCATTTTGCACCAGGTCAGTCGACTGGTCGACTATAATCAGTCGACTGACCTGTGCAATTTTGCACAGTGAATTTCAATGCATATACAAACAAAAATAATTTATTTTATGTGCAAGTGTAACTACTTGAGGAATGATTTTAATAGTATCTAAACATATCTAAGACTTAAAAACATAATAAATAATCATATGAAAACAAGTTTTGAAGTCTCTTCTCTTTGTAGTTTATACCATGTATATGTTACTCTCTTTTTGTTGCTATCGCCATACAGTCTTTGTTAATGCTCCTTGTCATGAATCAAAACTCATGATTCAACATAAGCTCCCCTCTGAACACGAATGTGACCACCACAAAGCCCAGCTCCACCTCGTTCATCCAAAAACCGAAACCTTAGTCTCGAAACCTGCCTCAACCTTCATTGTCAATCACCACAACAAGTGCTGCATCCTCCAAATAGCCTACTAACTTGAAGCTCATGCCATAACTTGAATTTTAAAACTAATTTCACATTTTTTGTTGAGTATATTAGGAGTTGTAAAATTTTGAAGTATGCCATGATTTATTTTCTTCGTTCTGGCTCATTTGCGTGTGTTTTTAAAGAATAGGGGAATGTATTTCACACGGCAAGGGTACAGTGATTTGAGTGAAAGAAAGGAAGTTGATGTGAATATGGTCAAGTCAACATATAAATATATTATTTAAATTTTTAGATCGTCCTGATTACGTAGCTTAAAATCTCTAATGTAACGACCCCAGATTTAAATTTATTTAAATTGATAATTTATTGAATTTTGAATAAAAATAGTAAATTAATTGATAAAGTAAGCGAGTTTCCCCGAATCCAAATTAAAATTTGTTAAATCATTTAAATTTAAATATTGTATATATGTGAATATATATGTATTTGAGCAAATATGAAGAAAAATTTGAGATTTATAAATAATAAAATTAGTTAGTATTAGAGTTAAATAATAATTAAAAATTTAAACTAGTATAAAAATAGAACAAATAGAATAAATGAAACAAAAATAATAATAGAAGTAAAATAAAATACAAAGACAAGAAGTAAGAAATAAAAATAAATATCTATCAAACATAAACAACAAGTATGAACAAGTCAAAGTAAATAAATGTTAGCACACAAAATCATCTTCTCAGCCGAAAACAAAAGGAAAGCATCTAGGCTGTAAACAAAAGCAAAGCATTTAATGCAACATGCCTCTAGCCCATGCCTATATTGTATAAACAAATACAATCCCCTTGTACAAAGTTATATCATCATGTATAATGGTTAGCCGAAGACAAGGGAACATCATCATCCACCATTTGAATAGAGAAATACCTACTAAACATTGTACTGGAAAGAAAATAATACATTACCCAGTATACTTCTTCTTTTATATACATCAAACTTTCTTCATTTTTGTTCGTTCATCAACCTGAGAAAAGAAGAAAAGAAAATATAAGAAAACAAAACTTCAATTTAAAACATCAACAAACAACAAAGCAGATCATCAAAGCAAGAACAAATCAACATTCAAAACCTATCCTCTGTTCTACGTTCATTCTGCAAGGCACAAGTGAGTAACTTTTAAAAATATAAAAATTTATAAGTTGAATCTAGTTGCTTGATTTTATCTGGAATGCGTTTGTTGTGTGAATATATACAAGTGCATGTTTCTGTATGAATGTATACTGGTAGGAATGATATATGTTTGGACTCTGTTTCTCTGATGATTAATTCCAGGCTCAAAAGTATATCAAATATCACTTGCTCTTAACCCAAGTTTTGTTAAGACCTAAATGTTGAACATAATATGTTGGTTACATCATAGTTTTGAGTTAAACTAAATTGTTTTGCCGCTGGAAATAATAAAACAACAGTGAAACTTAAACAAAGTTAAAAATAAGTTATCATGATTGATGGAGTCAGGTTTATGAATCAAATACTGAAATCAAAATTTAATTTTTTAAACAAAAATCACTATTTTTAATTAAGGGATTGAAGAGTATTCCTGGTTTTACCAGAAAATAGAAATTCGAGTGTCTCTGTTGATCTAGATCGTCTAGAAGGCCGAGTTTCTTTCTGATGATGGTGCAGTGGTCAATGACTAAGGGAAAAATGGTGGAAGTGGTGGTTGGTCACCGTGGTGATGGTGGTGGTCTAATTCGTTCTGTAAACCTAGTTTTGGTCTGGGTTGATGAGGTTGGTCAGTTCGATCACTATGGTTGATCGAGTTCGTTGGAACTCGAGGGGATGGACGCAGGGAGGTAGGTGAAGGCTTGACCGGAATTTTAGCAACTCTGGTGGCCGGAGTATTGAAAACGAGATGTTTTCAGGTTGCGTTGGTTGTTCCAGTTTTGGGTTAGCCGGCTCGATTTTGATTTCGAGCGTGAATCGATGGGAACGGGGTTTGGATGGTCTGAGGTGGTGATCGTCGACTTGATCGACATTGCGGCGTCGACTGGAGGTGATGGTCGACGATGTACACGTGCACACGTTTGAATGTGTGTCAGGGCGTTTAATTTGGAGAAGAAGAAGGTCTCGGGGATGGTCACGAGAAAACGAAGGGTTGACTCGAGAAATTGGAGTAGTTTACTCGAAGTAAGAATGTGGGGGACTCGGGTCGAAAATACTTAGAAGATTTTTAAAATTGAAAATTTGGCACTCGGGTAAACTTTCAACAAGACTCGAAGTAAGTAGGTATTTTTCTCGGGGAATACCCGAAGCAGGTCTCGGGTTTTTAATTTCCAGTTTTTAAAACTTGAACAAATTTAAGTCAATCTAATTTGTAAACTTATTTTTCTTAAAATAATGATTGTTGTTAAGTGCAAATATGAAATTGTGTTGAAAGGTTTTGAAATAAAAATATTTCTAAAGTTAATTAAGTTTAAATTAAAATGTTTTAAACTTATATTTGAAAGGGGTTTATTTTAAACTTAATTAAGTAATTAAGAAGTTGATTTAAATGTTTTAATTTGTTAACTTAAAAGTTAAGTTAATTTTATATTGATTAATGATTTAAAATTAACTAAAGATCAATTAATTATTAATTTAAAGCTAATTAATTTATAATTGAGGATAATTAATTAAATGGTATTAATTAAGGGTTAATAAATTAATAAATTAAAAGATAATTAAACAATTAAAGGATAATTATTTAATGATTAAAGATTGATTGATCAATTAAGACTGATAAATAAATAATTAATTATTGATGGTTAATTAATAAATGATTAAAGAATAATTAATCAAAATAATTTGTAATTTATTAATAATTAATTAACCAGGATTGGTAATTTATTCATAAGAAATTAACCTGATTTGAATAAATCAGACAATTAACCGACCTTACTTATGAATGTTTGGATTCTATTGAATGTGAATTATTTGATATCCCTGATTTGTGATGCTTTGTGATACATCCTGATTTATGTTGTGATCTGTAATTTACTTATCTGTGATATATATCTGTTAATGAAAGATAAGCGTGATAGTTAATACCGCTTATCAACTATATTTCTGTATTCTGATCTGTGATGATTGTATGATGTTGCACTATTGTGTGTGAAACCCCTGGACTACACTTTTACACACACAAATATGGATTTCACGTGGAAATCGGTTAAGTCACAGATAATTTAAATTTGATGTTTTTGAAATTGAAATTTTAATTTCAATTGATTTTGAAATTAGAAATTTGGGTTTAAAAGTGAAAAGCTTTTGAAATGGAATTTCAAAGATAAAAGTTATTTTGAATAACTTAATCGAGTTTGGAAATTTAAATAATTTGATTTAAATTTGAATTCAAGTTTGAAATTGAATTCTATGATTTGAAACTAAGGATTAAAGATGTTATACCCGTTATATAAGGGTTAAACCATTTTAAAAGTATTGATTTTGGAATGTGAATATAATTAAAGGGCTTTAACTCGTGCAAATATAATTGGATTTTTCTTAAACGAAAACTATTTGTTTTCAAATAATAACAGCTTTCATATAAGAAGTGAACTTCCAATTTGTGTTGAAAGGTTTCAAATTTAAAATGAAATTGAAATGTTTTGAAAGGCTATGAATGAATTCTTTTTGAAAGCTATGAATTGAATCTGTTTATTTTTAACAGATTTAAAATGATGATTTGTTTAAACCATTCGAAATGAAATTGTTTTGAAAGCTATAAGTTGAATCTTTGTTTTAAAGATTTAACGAGTTAATCCAATTGAAACGGAAATTGTTTTGAAAACTGTGAATGAATCTTTGTGAAAATTAAGTGAACTTTGTGAATTTAATCTTTTTATTTAAAGGATTTGAAAATGGTAATTTGTTAAACCATTTGAAAAGAAAGGTTTTGGGCAATAAGTTGTGACTTAATTGAAATCCCATTATCCATTTGATTTTGAATATTGCGCTCATTATTCGGGTTAGCCGGGAAAAGACATTTGTGTCATATAACCCATTCCGAATAGTGATACGTCGTATATGGATAGCATTTGAAGACCGGTGGTGAAGACCGGATATTTTCGAAAACGAAAGGACAACTCGTCGAATGTCTCTGCATCGATTGGCCCCGATATAGAGATTTTATTACCCTTTGTGATGGGAAGTCCGGACGGGATTGTGAATACCCGGAATTGCAAGGGCTTCGTAAGAAGTGCCTTCGGTTCTGTTCGAACCCGGAACAGACTTATATGGTTACATGTCTGACATTACACTTTGAGATATAAAGCCGATTTCTTTCAAATACATTTCTGTTGGTGGTGGAGAATTTATTCTCTTAGCTTAACACCCTTCTCTGAGACGTACGAGCTCAGAGGTTATGTAGTTGAAATTTATCAGCGATATACTCCCAATTTGGTAATGTGACATGCTGAGTGTTGCTGTGAAATGATCATTGTTTGATCATTTGTGATATGATCATTTGTTTGATTTTATATTTTTGTGATCATTTCTTTGATCATTTGTTTGACCCAAAGCATGGCTTTGTGAAAAGCGTAGCTTTGTGGACGAGACTTCGTCGGACCTCACACCCCGGAATGGTCAAAACAGGAAAGATGCGGCAAGGTTATTAGGGGGTAGCGCCCCTTTAGTGTATGTCATTACTTCTGGATAGAGGTGGTATCATGGTATGGAGCCTAGATATTTAACCTATGTGGTTGCTGCAAATTTATTACTTTGTGGTTGTTGGAATCGAGGATCCTCGGATATAGATCGGTTACGATCAGGGGATGACATATTCGTGTCAGTAGTTACCTAGTTAGGGGTAACCCGGCCTAGTGTTGGCAGAGATCCGGTTAGGTTCTCGGGACGTCATTCCAGAGGCGTTTCCATGTGGCAATGGGAAGTTCCTTGGCCTGACCATTTGTTGGAAATCCAAACTCCAATACGAACTTTGTACGGTATTAGTTGTAGAACCTGCCATTTACGTACGGTGGTCACCACTGTTTAAATGGTAGCTATAGTAGGCACACGATACTGGTCGTATGTTGGCTAAGATTTATATTCTACTTTCGAAATGTTTTCCACTATGCACTAATAATAATATCAAAAAGATTTGATTTTGCGTAGTAAGCATCTTTGACTATCATAAGAAGAAATCTCCTCCAATTCTGCGTTTGCATTGTGTGTGTGGCGGGAGGTCTTATGGTAGTTTCATTTTCCAAAAGCATTGCGAATTGACTTTAAAATTCTTTGCTGTTTGTTTTTAAAGATAAACTATTTTTGTTGCTCACACCAGTCCCATGACTGATCCGGAGTTTATTGTTTATTTCCTAAACTCTGGATGCTCAAAAATTTTCTACACGAGCAGTCTAGAGTTTGGTTTTTCAGATAGTCAGGATTAGTAGATTTTTTTGGAGCTAGTTCAGTCTTTGGATATGGACTGCACTTGCTTATCTTTGTGCATCGTTATTGAGAGTTCAAGCTATTTCTGGATTAGTGTTTTGAAGATGGAGATTATCCGCTGCTGATGTTATCGTTTTCTTTTCCGCTGCTATTTGTTGTATCATATCTCTGATGTATATTGATATTCATTGTATTACTCTGTTGTATCAGATATTGTATCAGATATTGTATATCAATGTATTATTCTTTTTATTCCGCTGTGTTATTTACTTAATGTTGTTATAAGCTCCGGCGACTCGGATTTGAACGGTCGAATCTGTGGCATTCGAGTACGATGTAAAGTATGAACGTCGATTTTCGAGTGGGCAAAATCTGAGGCCGTTACATCGAACCCTTATCGAGGCATGCCGCTAGTTGTTTATAATGTTATACCTCTATTCCAAATGCAATGGAAAATGTTTCGAGTCCTAATTCGATCGTAAGGAGAAGATAGATTTTTGAACCCAATTATTATATTGAATTTTCGATATTAAATTCAACGCGTTTCTATCCCGTACAACCAAACGATAACTCCAAATGCTACAAAATTTGAAATCCGATAATAACACACTATAACGGATCCAATGGAACTGGTTTGGTCGAAATCTGAGACTGTGCCCAAAAGGCTATTTTCACTTGTTAATTAGAACGAGTTATTTTTAAAATCGAACAAATTACTTTCAAATTCAATATAAAAGTTCTATCACCTTCATTCTTATTAATATAAATTTAATAAGCCTTTAAATTATTTTTACCAAGCTAAAAACTCAAAATTTCACTGTTTAACCAAATTTCCATTTATTAAACTCAATTATTAAATCAGCTAATAAGTCGTTAGATTTGAAATTTTAAGTTAAAAATTTACTTTTAAATATTTAAAATCAATTTAATATTCCAATTTCAAATAGTCAAAATTCTGGGTCATTATAAGATAATTACTAATGAAAGAGCTTAGATTTGCTTTATGCGATAGCCTTTTCCTTTCTCCAAGTTACCTCCTTTTTATTTTATAATAAATTTGTTTACTCGTATTGGATTTAGAAATTATAGACTATGGAAGAAGAGAGATATACATGCATACATACGTACACACACACACATATATATAATTACCTTTCTCTATTGCTAGATCCTTTTAAATTATCCTCTAATTCTTGGACGTTATATTTATTTTTAAAGTTGGAGTTTGAGAAGTTTTATTATGGAGAAAGAGAATGTCAAAATGTCGTAAACGGCTTAAGATATGTATGAAAAAGATAAGGGGGCTAACCTCTTATTAATAGTAGTTCGCATACATTAGAACTGTCAGATGGAGAATATTTTAGATTTTAAATCGGGGCCTTTCAGGCCTATGCAATCATAGCCATCACATAAAGACCGATCGATCAGCCCTTCATAGGCGGTCGATCGGTTAATGTTTCCAGCCGTATATTTGTTAATGTTATCTCGTTAATAGTTATTACCTTATTTAACTTAAACGTTAACGATTAATTAAACGTTAAGTCTAATACTTACCGTTTATTTAGATGTTGATATTAATAATATTTATTACCTTAATTCGTTTTGAATTATTTTCGATTCAAAATTTTTAAACATCGATAACTTCTTTGCTTGAATTTCGATCGTGAAGCTCTATATCTGAAAATTGATTGGAAAATTGCCACGAACACAATGGTGCAAGTTTCATGGCCAAATTCTGAATATTGCAAAATTTTCTTTTTTAGCTTCATTATTAATTTGTTGATTTTCTTAATTAATTTTCTACTAATTTTACAGAGTGTTATATTCTCCTCTTCATAAAAGAATTTCATCCCCGAAATTTTTAAGGGATAGATAGTGTAACGCGCACACTATGACCATGTTGTACAACCAAGTTATCTACACAACCATCTACTCAATCAAAAGTGCAATGTGATTATGTATGTAGCATATCTATAAGTGAGGTCAATCCTTGCGTGAATGCAAGATCGTGACATATAAGCATGTATGCAAATAAGTAAAATATTCATAATATTCTATATGAGTGTAAAAGTAACGGTATAATATTATGAATATCCTATAGAATATTATGAATATTCTATATGACGGCTAACAATACCGAGTGTAAAAGGGAACATAGATTCTCGACATGATCACAAGGATCTGAAAACAAAGAATCTCGACACGATCACAAGGATCAGAGAAAACCAAATCTTGACCGATCAAGACGACCATGGAAACCATGACTGGAAGATTTTAGATTATTAAACATTATTATATATTTATGATTATAAAGAATTCCATGAGTATACCTCTTAAGGATTTATCGGCCCCCGGCCGAACCCTAAAAGAAAATATACTCTAAAGTGCTAAATACTATCGCTTTTAGTAATCACTATAACTTAACCAAAACATCTCATATCGCCTGGTGAAATTCAAGTATTTACTAGAAGTTAGTAAATCTCACTTATTACGGATACCACTGGAAAATCTAAACTATATTCTCTTAAGGATCTATCGGCCCTTTGCCAAACACCAAAAGAGAATACAACCCTAAAGTATTAAATACTTTCCTAAAAGCAATCACAAGAATTTAACCAAAGCATCCCATACTACCTAGTGAAATTCAAGTATTCGCTAATGGGTTAGTAAATTCCACTCAAGCATTCTATTCAATAAGCTCTACCATATTCGATGAAGCATTACTTGAGAGCATTTAAACCAATCAGTAACACTAAGTCGATTATTAATACTCTCCATATTATAGAATTAAGGCTCTCAAAATATTTATCTCAAAATTTATTCCAAATCCTTAAATAAAATAAACTACCAAATCTAAGACTTATCTCAAGATTTATTAAATAATAAGAAATCACATTTTTAGAGAATTTGAAAATAGTTTTGAAAACAATATCTATAAATATACATAAATTCCAACAAGTTTTATTGAAAACTTTTAAACTATCACTTTACTTTATAAAACCTTTCATCCCAAAATATACTTGTTTTTAAACCAAATTTGGAGTTGTCACTAATCACATTATAGCTTTAAATTATTCTCTTTTCTTTGAAAGCACTAATGTGTGTGCGTGTGTGTGTCTATATGTGTGTGTATATATATTTGAAACTCGATTTGATTTCATGAAGTATATGAAAATCGATTACATTAAACCTAGAGCAATTCATTTCCTTTGAAAGCATATATATATATATATTAAAACTCAACTTGAACTCATAGAAATTATGAAATTAAATTATTTATTTACCCAAGGAAAATTCCAGAATCTCGAGTTGAAAGCATATCAAAGAGATCAAAACCATCACTAGAAAGTCACAACAAATACCACAAATCATCACAGGTCAAGATGACGTATCTAGAGTGAAATAGCTCTAAATTATCACCCAGGAGTATATTGGTTACTGCCACCAGTCATCTGGTACCAGTCGACCGGTGGAGATTACCAGTCGACTCTTGGGAGTTGTCCTGGTGCAGTTTTCTCCAAGACGAACTCCTAGCAATCGACTGATGAATTTCGACGACCTGTACCATTCATATGTTTCTGAATTCCACTCCTATCAACCAAAGTTTCATGCACAAAATCCTGGCATGCTAGAATCAAACGAGTAGCATCTCCTTTGCATTTCAATTAATTCAAACATTTCAAAAAATCCCCAGTTCAACCATATCTAAACCAAACAGCAATCGATTCAACAATTATAATACATGCAGTCCTATTTAGAGATAGTGGGTGAGGATCGCTCAACTTTATACCCTCCTATAGCTTGCTAAACCTTCACTTAAGCCTTGTTAACCCTTTACTTCACCAAAACTGCATTTAACTCAAAAATAAAAACCAACAACAAGCAATTTGATCAAAATCGAGATCAAAATCAAGAATTTGAAACCTTGGAAGATGTAGAATAGTTGAGAATAATTACCTATATTTACTCTAGATTTGATAGGAATTTTTCTAAATTAATCTTGAGGATTTTGCTCTAGGTTCTAGGGTTTTCTTTAGCTTTGAGAAACCTAATCTTATTTCAATAACTTTGTAAATGAACATATAATTCATTCTCAATTACAATGGAGATAAGATTTTCCCTTATTTGCACTAATGGGCTGAAATGTATTAAGCCCAAACCCAAGTTCTAATTAAAAAGAATTAACACTTATCCATTACTCTTCTACACTTATTTTCCTTCTTTTACTCTCAAATTTAAAATTTAATTCAACCTCTAAAATTTCATACAAAATACCATAATATTTTAAATCTCTTAACTTACATTAATAAGAAAGAAATATATTTTAAACACTTTATCTTTTATAAAATACTAAAAATTTCCAAACTAATGATTTAAATTCTCCAAATTGTTCATTTATTTAAATTTACTCAAAAATCCGGGTTGTTACACCTTCTTCTGCTCATGACCGATGCGGTCCACCAATGCTGGCCTTACTTCCATTACTGCCAGATGTTCTAAAGTGAATTCTAACGGTGGTTGAAATTTGAGTGGAACTCCAACTACCACCACTCATATATAGCACCTAGAGTATCATGTCTCTGACTAACGGGCGTCGTCAATGACATTCCCTTTTCCGGGGGTATACTGAATCTCAAAGTCATATGATGCTAGTAATTCCATCCACTCTGCTTCCTAAGGTTTAAGTCTTCTTGGGAAAACTAGTATTTAAGAGACTAATGATCCATAAATAACTTAAACTTTTCTCTCAAAAGATAATGTCTCCTGATTTTCAGGGCGAATACAACAGCCGCTAATTCTAAATCATGAGTGGAATACCTCTTCTTATGGTCTTTCAACTACCTGCTTGCATAAGGTATCACCCTGCCTTCTTGCATAAGAACATCTACTAATCATTTGTCGCATGCATCAACGTAAACAAGAAAGGTTTGATCCGTCCGGGATCGTTAGTACATACACACCGGTTAATAGCTCCTTTAGCTTCTCGAAGGCTTCCATTTCTTTCTTATCCCATGTGGAGACTAAGTTTTTCTTGTTTAGGCGAGTCGATGGTACCGTTATCTTTGCAAAGTCTTTAATGAACTTCCTATGATAACTCACCAAACCAAGAAAACTCCTAATTTCTATAACGTTCTTCGAAATCTTCCAGTCCTGAATAGTTGCTACCTATGCAGGGTCAATAGACAACCCTTTCTTGGAGACAATGTAGCCGAGAAATCTTACCTCCTTCCTCCAAAAATGACACTTTGAGAATTTGGCTTTTAAGTTGACAGTTTTCTCGGAGATAAGGGGGCTGTCCTCAATCGGCCGGACGGGTTAAAGGGCTACTTTCCGAATCGCGGGTTTTGCCTCGGTGCGCTCCATGCACGGATCGATGTGTAGAAGTACCGGGTCGCCCCATGATTTGGAAGCCCAGACAGCCCCATCGCACGACCGACCCAACTGGAAAAACGATCGACTACCTCCTTTAGGGTGGGTGGGTAGGGTGGTGGGCCATCCCAGGTGCTTTGTTATTTATTATAATCCTCATTCTTTTAGGTCATTGCTTTCGGGATGGAATTGCACAATAGGCTCAATAATTTAGAGCCATCTCTTACGGCTACCTAGGAAGACATAGTGAAGCTGCAACGAGATTTGGATACTACCTCTCTGCATATTGAAGCAGTAAATAAAAGGGAGGCATATTACAAAGCTCAGTTGGAGACGTCTTCAAAAAAAGTTGCAGATATGGAACAAGATGTCGTGCAATAGAAGAAGAGGATAAGAAAATTGGAATGGAAGCTCTCCAAGGCAGAGAAAGACCTAAATAAAATTGCTCATAATTTTCTTCATGACGTTTTGTAACATCCTTAATTTTTGATAACATTATTCAGAAGATTTAATTAGATAAATTAAATAGAATAATGATGATAAGGAGATTGAGATTTGAATAAATTATACACATAGGGCCGTGCTTATTAATAAAGTAAATGAGCTTAAAATTGGTTTATAAGATAATTAACTTACATAAGGCCTTATTAGTAAAATAGCCGCACTTTATATTCACGGCTAAACATTTGCCTTTGTCCTTTCACGTTCATTTTATTTCTTAAATCAAAACAAATGCAAGAACCCTAATATAGCCGGCCATTAACAAGGAAGGGAAAGAGGAACTTTTATCTAAAGCTAAGGATTAAAAGCTAGGGAGTATTAATCAACAACAAATCTCAAATACCTTATCAAGTTTAAGGTGAATAATAATCTTCTACGATCTCTATTTTTATTCTATGATTATATGGTTTTTAATTTATGATTTAAATTCTTTTTTTTTATAATATGGATGATGATATGCTTGAGTTATATTATGATGATTTGTTTTAATTCATAAGCATATGAATTTGTACGGTTTTGACATGAAACCGAGAGTATATGATTTCAGATTGCCATGGAAAATTTTTATGTTAAGTAAAACATGATTTTGGAGATGAGTTTTAATTTTCAAGATTTCCCAAGGTATGGAAATTTTATTATGAATTTTTAATGAAAGATATGATATAATTGAGTTTAAAATTTATTTCGGGAATTTCAGGAAGAAATTGGGTCTAAAATTTTAATATGTTTGATTAAATGATGAAAGTGAGTTTCTGTGATTTTTGGAGATTTTTCCCAATTGATTTATTAGGGGAAATAAATTATTTTAAAAGAAGGGCTTTTTAGCAAATGTTAGTTTTTGGTTATATGGAAAGGTTTTAATGTTTAAATCCTTTAATTTGGATCTAATAAATGCGGCAGTTTTAAAGGTAAAATATTTGAAAAGTTTTTATGACAACTAATCAATAGTTTACAAATATGCAAGTTGTTAGAAAGTAATCACTAAAAGTTGCTATAATTCAGCTTTTAAACCAGAAAAAGTTGTTTCACCCCTATAAGTAAGGTCCTTTTGACGCCTTTGATTATGCTTCGTCCCAGTCGAAACCCACACAGTCGAAACCACCATAATCGAAACCAATAAACAAGATATCACTTAGATGATATGCAGTGGATTGGAAGGAAGGTGGAATCCATGGTTTCGAAAGGGTAACTTCCGATGGGGTCGAAACCCTGCTTTGTTTACAAAAGAATAAAGTCTTGCCTAGTTTTACCTAAACCTTTTGACATAGTCGAAAGTTATGCTTTTGAAAAGGTTTTATAATTAGCTTTTGAAGAAGGTTGTCACATTGTGTTAAAGTATTTGCTTTCGAAGGAGTACCTTTTTCCTTTAGATAATTGCTTTCGAAAGGGTAGGTTTCGTCCCAGTCAAAGCCAAGCCACTGATCCCCCTTTCGACTGCATTGAAGTCATATATGTTGCCGAAGGGGTTACTTCTGTTTTACTTAAGCCTTTTTCCTAAATGCTTTCGAAAGTGTTGAGGGTTTTGAAAGTGATGGAGTCGAAAGGGGTTTCGACTCTGTCCTTCAACATTTTGTTTTAAAGGTTTTACTTTCGACTAAGATGGTTCCGACACCATCAATTTTTCCCCAAACAAATTTTTGTTTTTTTTGAAAGAGGTACGAAAGTATATAACCATTTTGACCCAAATGATGTTTTTAAAGAGTAAAACCAATGCTTTCGAAAGGGGTACTTTCATTTTTTTTAAAGCTCTATATTTTATAAAGGTGATTTGATACCATAGAAAGGTAAAATAGGTTTCGAAAGAGAGTATTTACTAAGAGCTTCGAAAGGTATGTACACAATGTTTTGAAAAGAGGTCTTTACTTTTGAAAGAGGCTATCCATAGGTTTCAAAAGAGATATTTTTATGGTTTGAAAACATAAACCCAATTTCAATTTAAAGTAATAACCATGACATAAATAAATATTTTGGAAATATTATTCACATTGTTATTGACCCATAACTGTATTTTAGGAAAAGGGCGGAATGACCAGTTAGGTTGACCCAGTAGTGAATATAACTTAACAGAAGTTAAAATTTTAATTAAAGATATTGGCAGGGGCCAATAGGTTTACAGTAAGCCCATGAAAACCGTATGATATTGCCAGCGGCTAATAGGTTCATAGTCAGCCCATGAAAACTATGATTTGATACTGGCAGGGGCCAGTAGGTTTGTAGTTAGCCTATGAAAACTATATCCGGATTAAGTGACAGTCAGGCAATAGGTTTCTAGTTAGCCCATGAAAACTACGATAAGAAATAAGATATTGGAGTTACCAATAGGTTCTTAGTGATTCCATGAAAACTAAGTAATTGGACAGATAGTCCTTGACATTCTAACTGGTTAATAGTAACCCTAGAAACTATAATTGAGACAGATAGTCAGAATGAATGGGATGGGTAATCCAGAATTGGTTTATTTGTTTAGCATATCATCATAATGTTTTGAAATCCTATGTTTAATCATTGTGGATGCAGGAGCACGGTATATGGTTTTATAAATGTTTTAGGATACTAGTGAGGGGAAAACCCATTCTGCTAAGCGGCGTGGTCTCACTGGATATGGTTTGAGATGGTAAATTATTATTCATACCAGGCTTTTTGTCCGACTCGAATTTTTTGTTTTCCCCTTAAACTCTCAGGTACTCAATTGATTTTGACTAGGTTGAGAGTTAAGGTTTCCAGGTGTTCTTTTAGACGAATAAAGCTTCCGATGGCGTGCAGGAGGAAAACTTGTTATTAGATTTCTTTTATTTCCGCCGTGTGTTTTGTTTTTAAAGGCAAATTGTTTCTTGCCTATCTATATACTCTGATCTACCAAGGGGCATCTTCATATGTCGCTCTTGGCGTAGTTTGTAATAATTATATGTTATTTGAGCGTGGTCTGCGAATTGGGATTATGTAATCAATTTGGAATATTTTGAAGTGGAATGTGGAATGTGTTTCGCTGTTTAAAATTTTCCATATTCTTGTGTTTAAATGGAATGTGGAATGTGGAATGAGAAATGGAATGAAGATTTCTAATTATGGATGACTACAGCATCCATGGCCGTTAGTTTTGGGCCTCCGAATAGGGGGATGTTACAAGTTGGTATCAGAGCATAGGTTTATGAAACATTAAAAGAAACTTAAACCTAAAAGAATTTTTCCAAACATAATCCAATGAATCAGATAATAAGATTGGGGTTTGGGTTAACGCTATAGTAACGTACTTGTATTTTCCATATATAGTTATATATATGTAAGTACGTATCCTCGCTCTCTTAGGCCGTTCTTCTGTATCTTACTAGGGTTCGTATGCAGATTTATGAGAAAGGAGATATGGAAGCAGGAAACGAAAGAGGAAATCTCGATGGAGGAAGCACCACAACTAATGGAAATTCTCGACCCACTACCAGGAGAAACCCGGGTCGACCGGCTAATGCTACTAACCAAAATGCAGAAGCCAAAGTGGGTGCTGGAAATCCACCAGTAGATACGGGGGCAATGTATCAGTTCTTAGCCGGTTTGATGCAAGTTTGAGCTGCTGCTGGAAATGGAGGAGGAGCTAATCCCATGGCTCCAGTTGGGAATATTGCTTTGCTGAGTAGAGATTACACCAGTTTAGGTGGGAAGCCATTCTTGGTAATGGAGAGTGCCATGGAGGTTCAGAATTGGTTGTTGCATTGTGAGCCTATATTTACTGATTTGGGACTGAATGATGGGCAAAATAAAAGGTTGGCCTCTAGGCAGTTGCAAGGGTCAGCACTGCACTGGTGGAATAGTGTTACTGCCAGAGTGCCAAAACAGTTAACTTGGAATAATTTTAAGATGAGATTTGAGCAGAAGTTTGTATCTGAGTTTGCCAAGTCTGAGTCAATGAGGAAATTTATGGATTTAGTGCAAGGAGAGATGTCAGTAGTTGAGTATGCTACTAAGTTTGAAGAGCTGTCTAGATATGGATATGCTATTATAGATACTGACATCAAAAGGAATGAGAAGTTCATTCTGGGATTGAGGCCTGAGCTTGCTAGGATGACCATGACACATATCTGTGATCCTTGCAATATAGTGGTGGAGATGGCTATTCTCCATGAGGAGATGCTTGTTGATTTAGCTGAAGAGAAATCAGTGGAAACTCAGGGTTCTCAAGGGAAGAAGAGGAAGTTCTTAAAAAAGAAGGGGGCCTAGAGGGGAGACACTTCTAAAAAGTTAAAGGTTGAGGTAGTTTGCTATAAGTGTGACAAGAAAGGTCACATTGCTAATATATGTCGGTCAAGAAATGGGAAGAAAGCTGCAGTTAAGAAGAATATGAAATGCTTCAACTGTGATCAAGTTGGGCATTACAAGAATCAGTGTCCAAAGCTAGTTAGGGACGACAAAGGAAAAGTTTTTGCTATAGGACCAACTAGGCCTACTACAGCAGACAAGGGAAGGACTGTGATGGAAGGTACGCTTTTGATTCAGAGTATTTCAGTTAGAGTACCTTTTGATACCGGTGCATCGAATTCATTTATATCTCAGTGTTTGGTTGATATATTATGTCTAGAACCCACCTACCTTGTTACTTCCTTAAGGGTTACGAATCCAATATGAGGGTATGCAACTCTAGGGTTAAGATGTGACCAGTTAGAACTTGACTTACTAGGTCATAAGTTTGCATGTAGTTTATATATTATTGATTTCATAGATTTCAGGATCATTTTGGGTATGGATTAATTGAGTTGGTATGAGGCTAGAATATTTTGCCAGGATAGGAAAATTTCACTAAGACACCCCGATAGTCATGACCGAGTGATATTCTCAGTAGAGAATACTGACCGGAGTGTTATTGCTATACTTAATGTTATGGAGGTAGAAAATGAGTTAAGTCAAGTTCAAATAGCAAGAGAATTTGTAGATATTTTTGAGCCAGTCACTGGACTACCCCCAAAAAGAGCTGTTGAGTTTAGAATAGATCTTGTGCCAGGAGCTGAACCTATAAGTAGACCACTTAGCAGGATGACCCCAACTGAGATGAAGGAATTGAAGGTGCAGCTAGTTGATCTAGAAG
The DNA here is from genome assembly GCA_030737815.1 of Allium fistulosum. Taxonomy (NCBI): domain Eukaryota; kingdom Viridiplantae; phylum Streptophyta; class Magnoliopsida; order Asparagales; family Amaryllidaceae; genus Allium; species Allium fistulosum. The sequence continues at coordinate 342,200,763 of CM060903.1, read as the reverse complement.
GAATGAATTTTATTAGACCAAGCATTTTGTCTTGGGGAGCGGTCGCGGTATTCGTGAAGAAACCAGATGGGTCGTTAAGGATGTGTATTGACTATCATAAGTTAAACGAAAAGACAATTAAGTATAAGTATCATTTGCCAAGAATAGATGACCTATTTGATAAGTTGAGTAGAGCCATAGTGTTTTCCCAATTGGATTTGGCGTCAGGTTTTCATCAGTTGTGAGTGGTAGAGGAAAGTATCCCTTTGACAGCTTTTCGGACTAGATATGGCTCATATGGGTGGTTGGTGATGCCATTTGGATTGACGAATACACCTGCTTTCTTCATAGATTTGATGAACCGAGTTTTCCGAGAGTACTTGGATAGGTTTGTACTAGTGTTTATAGGTGACATTCTAGTATACTCTAAGGATGAGAGAGAGCATGAAGTTCATCTTAGAGTGGTGCTTGAGACATTGAGGCAGAATTAGCTAAAGGCAAAGTTTACCAAATGTCATTTTTGGAAGAAAGAAGTAAAGTTTCTTGGTCACATGGTTTTAGAGAAAGGGTTGTCAGTCGATCCAGATAAGATCGAAGCTGTGAATAATTGGAAGAGACCAGAGACAGTGACTAAGATCATGAGTTTTATTGGACTTGCTGGCTACTACCAGAGATTCATTAAGGATTTCTCGTGGATAGCAGCATCCGTAACTAAGCTAACTAGAAAGGAAGCGAGATTTGTTTGGTCCGATAAATTTGAGGAGGTATTCCTTATGTTAAAGCATTTTGTTCACCAGTGTTAGTAGTTCCAGATGAAAACCAAGGATTGGTGGTCTATACTGATGCATGTGGAACTGGATTAGGAGCGATGTTGATGCAAAGTGGTAAAGTTATTGCCTACGTATCTAGGCAACTTAGACCAAATGAAGTTAGATATCCTACTCATGATTTGGAGTTGGAAGCTGTGATCTTCACATTGATGGAGACATTATCTCTTAGGGGAGAGATTTAAGTGATATACTGATCATAAGTCTTTACAATATTTATTATCTCAGAAGGAGTTGAATATAAGACAACAAAGGTGGGTGGAATTTTTGGCTGCTTATGATTTTGGCATAGAGTATACACCACGAAAAGGTAATAAGGTAGGAGATGCCCTTAGCAGGAAACATCGGAATGTGGTGTTAGCTATGTTGGTGGAGTGGAAAGATTTATAAGCTTTAGTCAGTTGTGATATGCAGTTAAGATCGACTGCTGGTTCTAGTCAAAGTACCGCCAGGTTGTCTTGCTTAGAAGTTCGACCATTATTGATTGAGAAAATTGCTTTTAAGCAGATGGTGGATCCAGTATTAGCTGAGAGGATCAAAAGACTTGAGGTTGGAACAAAGATCGATGATTTAAAGGATTTTAGCCTTGAACAGAGAGGGTGGATGAGAAAGAAGGAACGATTGTGTGTTCCAAATGTGGAAGACTTAAGGAAAGAAGTTCTTGGAGAATGTCATCGATCCAAGATTACAATTCATCCTGGAGGAACCAAGATGTATTATGATATGAAAAGGAGCTTCTATTGGGAGGCATGAAGAGGGATGTTGGCTTGTGGGTTAGACAGTTTTCAAACTATCAACAAGTGAAAGCTGAACATCGGAAACCAAGTGGGTTACTACAGCCTTTAGAGATTCCAGTTTGGAAATGGGATTCGATATCCATGGATTTTATAGACGGGTTGCCAAGGTCAAATAGATTTAATGAAAGTATATGGGTTATAGTGGACAGATTGACCAAGAGTACCCATTTCATTCCAATTAAGTCAACCAGAAGGCACCTATTTTAGCTAAGTTGTTCCTGAAGAACATAGTTAGACTGCATGGAGTTCCTAGTAGTATAGTTAGTGACAGAGATGCATTGTTTACTAGTGAATTATGGAAGAGTCGATAGGAAGTAATGGGACCAAGCTTAATATGAGTACTACATAACACCCTCAGACAGATGGGCAGACAGAGAGAGTCAATAAGGTACTCGAAGATTTATTGGGAGCTTGTGTATTAGACTTCGGTGGATCTTCGGAAAATCACCTACATTTGGTTGAGTTTTCCTATAATAATAGTTATCAGACTAGTATAGGAATGGCGCCGTTTGAAGCTTTGTATGGAAGGCCATGCAAATCACCAGCATGCTGGTTGGAGATGGGAGACAGATTGGTCTTAAGTCCAGATTTGGTTAGAGAGGCATCAGAGAATATTGAGTTAATCCGGGGAAGGATGAATGAAGCTCAGTCAGGATAGAAGAGTTACGCAGATAAGAGGCGTAAGGACCTAGAATTCTCAGTTAGAGATAAAGTTTTCATTAAGGTATCACCTATGAAGGGTGTGATACGATTTGGAAAGTCGAGGAAGTTAGCCCCAAGATACGTAAGTCCATTCCAGATTATATAGAGGATTGGAAAGCTCGCATAAAGAATTGATTTGCCAAGCAGTTTGGCAGATGTCCATAATGTATTTCATATCTTTCATCTTCGCAAGTATGTGCATGATCTAGAGACTACTATTCCTCCGACAGGGTTGGATGACTTAGTGGTAGAGCCTAATTTGACTTTTGTTAGACAACCAGTTCGGGTTGTAGCTAGAGATGAGAAAAGATTAAGGAACGAGACAGTCAGGTTGGTGAAAGTTCAGTGGAGCGATAACGAGAAGGACTGTACTTGGGAGACAGAGGATAGAATTAGAGATACTTATCCTAATTTGCTTTAAGGGTATGTCTATATTAGATTTATATAGATAGTTACTAGTCAGTTAGAATAGTATGGATGTTAGGAGTTGTTATAGATGATTGCTATATTTAGTATTTAGTCCTTACATAATTTTGAGGATGAAATTCTTTAAGGAGGGAGCTTGTAACATCCCTAATTTTTTATAACATTATTCAGGAGATTTAATTAGATAAATTAAATAGAATAATGATGATAAGGAGATTGAGATTTTAATAAATTATGCATATAGGTTCGTGCTTATTAATAAAATAAATGGGCTTAAAATTGGTTTATAAGATAATTAACTTACATGAGGCCTTATTAGTAAAATAGCCACACTTTATATTCACGGCTATACATTTTCCTTTGTCCTATCATGTTCAATTCATTTCTCAAATCAAAACAAACGCAAGACCCCTAATATAGCCGGCCATTACAAGGAAGGGAAAGAGGAATTTTTATCTAAAGCTAAGGATCAAAAGCTAGGGAGGATTAGTCAACAACAAATCTCAAATTCCTTATTAAGTTTAAGGTGAATAATAGTCTTCTACCATCTCTATTTTTATTCTATGATTATATGGTTTCGAATTTATGTTTTAAATTCATTTTTTTGATAATATGGATGATGATATGCTTAAGTAATATTATGATGATTTTTTTTTAATTCATAAACACATGAATTTGTATGCTTTTGACATGAAACCAAGAGTATATGATTTCAGATTGCCATGGAAAATTTTTATGTTAAGTAAAACATGATTTTGGAGATGGGTTTTAATTTTCAGAATTTTCCAAGTTATGGAAATTTTATTATGAATTTTTAATGAAAGATATGATATAATTGGGTTTAAAATTTATTTCGGGACTTTCAGGAAGAAATTGGGTTTAAAATTTTAATGTGTTTGATTACATGATGAAGTTGAGTTTCTATGATTTTTGGGGATTTTTCCCAACTGATTTATTAGGGGAAATAAATTATTTTAAAAGAAGGGCTTTTTAGCAAATGTCAATTTTTGGTTATATGGAAAGGTTTTAACGTTTAAATCCTTTAATTTGGATCTGAATAAATGCGGTAGTTTTAAAGGTAAAATATTTGAAAAGTTTTTATGGCAACCAATCAATAGTTTACAAATAGGCAAGTTGTTAGAAAGTAATTACTAAAAGTTGCTATAATTCAGCTTCTAAACCAGAAAAAGTTGTTTCTCCCCTATAAGTAAGGTCCTTTTGACGCCTTTGATTCTGCTTCGTCCCAGTCGAAACCCACACAGTCAAAACCACCGAAGTCGAAACCAATACACAAAATATCACTTAGATGGTATGCAGTGGATTGGAAGGAAGGTGGAAGGCATGGTTTCGAAAGGTTAGCTTCCGATGGGGTCGAAACCCTGCTTTGTTTTCAAAAGATTAAAGTCTTGCCTAGTTTTACCTAAAGCTTTCAACACAATCGAAAGTTATGCTTTTGAAAAGGTTTTATAATTAGCTTTCGAAGAAGGTTGTCACGTTGTGTTAAATTATTTTCTTTCGAAGGAGTACATTTTTCCTTTAAATAATTGCTTTCGAAAGGGTAGGTTTCGTCCTAGTCAAAGCCAAGCCACTAATCCACCTTTCGACTGCATTGAAGTCATCTATGTTGTCGAAGGGGTTACTTCTGTTTTACTTAAGTGTTTTTTGTAAATGCTTTCGAAAAGGTAAGGGTTTTGAAGGTGGTGGAATCGGAAGGGGTTTCGAATCTGTCCTTCAAAGTTTTGTTTTAAAGGTTTTGTTATCGACTAAGATGGTTCTGACACCATCAATTTTTCCTCAATTTTTTTGTTGGTTTCGAAAGACGTACTTTCGTATATAACCGTTTTAACCTAAATGATGTTTTTAAAGGGTAAACCCAATGCTTTCGTATGGGGGTACTTTCATTTGTTTTGAAGCTCTATATTTTATAAAGATGATTTGATACCATCGAAAAGTAAAATAGGTTTCGAAAGAAAGTATTTACTAAGAGCTTCGAAAGGTATGTATACAATGTTTTGAAAAGTGGTCTTTGCTTTCGAAGGAGGCTATCCAGAGGTTTTGAAAGAGATATTTTAATGGTTTCAAAACATAAACCCAATCTCAATTTAAAGTAATAACCATGGCATAAATAAAGATTTTGAAAATATTATTCACATTGTTATTGACCCATAACTGTATTTTGGGAAAATGGCAGAATACCCAATTAGGTTGACCACATAGTGAATATAACTTAACAAAAGTTAAAATTTTAATTAAAGATATTGGCAGGGGCCAATAGGTTTACAGTAAGCCCATAAAAATTGTATGATATTGGCAGGGTTCAATAGGTTCATAGTCATCCCATGAAAACTATGATTTGATGCTAGCAGGGGCCAGTAGGTTTATAGTTAGCCCATGAAAACTATATGCAGATTAAGATATTGGCAGTCAACCAATAGGTTCCTAGTTAGCCCATGAAAATTAGGATAAGAAATAAGACATTGGAGTTACCAATAGGTTCTTAGTGATCCCATGAAAACTAAGTGATTGGACAGATAGTCCTTGACCTTTTAACAGGTTAATAGTAACCGTAGAAACTATAGTTGAGACAAATAGTCTGAATGAATGGGGATGGGTAATCCAGAATTGATTTATTTGTTTAGCATATCATCATAATATTTTGAAATACTATGTTTTAACCATTGTGGATGCAGGAGCACAGTATATGGTTTTATAAATGTTTTAGGATACTAGTGAGGGGAAAACCCGTTTCGCTAAGCGGCGTGGTCTCACTAGATATTCAAATGGTTTGTGATGGTAAATTATTATTCATACCAGGATTTTTGTCCGACTCGAAGTTTTTGTTTTCCCCTTAAATTATCGAGTACTCAATTGATTTTGAGTAGGTTGAGAGTTAAGGTTTCCAGGTATTCTTTTAGACAAATAAAGCTTCTGAGGACGTGCAGGAGGCAAATTTTTAATTAGATTTCCTTTATTTCCACTGTGTGTTTTATTTGTAAAGTCAAATTGTTTCTTGCCTATCTATATACCATGATCTACCAAGGGGGCTTCTTCATATGTCGCTCTTGGCATAGTTTGTAATAATTATATGTTATCTGAGCGTGGTCTGCGAATTGGGATTATGTAAACAATTTGGAATGTTTTGAAATGGAATGTGGAATGTGTTTTATTGTTTAATTTTTTTCCATATTCTTGTGTTTCCGTGTATTAATGCGTCTAATATCGCCGTGTTTGGTCGTTGAGGATTAATAACTATGGATGACTGCAACATCCATTGCCGTTAGTTTTGGGCCTCTAAATAGGGGGATGTTACACGTTTATGCTCAATTGAAGTGGCAGTTCATTAAAGATATCCCTGACGTAGAAATGTAGAGGTTGATTTGAGTTTCTTAGAAAATCCATAAATGATTAAAGAAGCCCAGAAATATTATAGGAGGAAGTGGGTTCAGGAGCATGATGGCCTTCTTGATTCCTCCTCTGAAGGAATGCAGGCCGAATATATATACACGATGATTTTGATAGAGGCACGGGGCCTAACATTTTAGAAGTGCAATCCAAGATTATTCTATTAGGATCTATAAATGTTGAGGAAGTAAATATCTGAACCCTCCAACTTTTTGGTTATTAATCTTCTCTCTCTCATTTTCTTTTTGGAAAATATTTTTTGGTTGTGATTATACTGCATAAGGTTTTAATTTGTCCTTTTCGTAAACAATGTAGTTTATCAATGAAATTATCGTTACATATATCTGTTACTCAATGTTTTAATTGATGCCTTTTTCTTTTTAGGTAAAAACATTAAGCATTGGTAACCCCCTTTTATCAAAGTCATGTGAAGTATGTAGTTTAGTTCAACAGTTTAAGGTTTTAGAATGGCAGGCCATAGAGAGAATACTGACAAGGTCGGCTTTGGTACATAGGAGGGAAAATGAGTTGGAGCAGATTATTACTCAATTAAGAAAAGATACACAAGGTCTTTTATCCAAACTTACATAAGTTATTCGTGAAAGGAAATGTGATTTAGTACTGCGCAAATATGGCCCATTTTAGAAAGTGAAACTCTTTCCATAAGGAATCCTTACTTATCGCGGTTTAAAAATAGACTTAGTCACAGATAAAAATAAGGTTCTTTTTTATTTACGTTTTTAGTTACTGTTCAAATGAAACACTTTTGCATATTGTACATGTACTCCCATGTAACCTTTCTATTATTATTATTGTTAATATTATTATTTTGCTTGTATACTTACTAATTCTTTCCTGGTAATTTCTTGTTCGAAGTCTGCACCTATTTCTCTATCGGAGCTACTCATCATACTCCTTGTTTGCATGGTCCTTCTTTCTACACAGTTGTTAGGGATTATGAAATTCGGATCAATGAGCTTGAGACTGCCTGTGTAGATCTTACTAAACCGAAGGAGTTGGTGGCCAATGAGATTCATGAGGAAATGTGCATACAGTTTGATGAACAGGAATGAGAGTTAAAAGAGTCTAAGCAAGCTAATGTAAGGCAATGTAATTGCATTACTAAGCAACGTTCCGAGGTAGGAGATTTGGAGAAAAAGTTTAATCATCACATGATTGCATTACTGAACTAGAGGGTTTGCCTATGGATGCGGCAACTCCATACAATATCGTATATGCAGATGAGATCAATCCTCTAGAATGCAAAGTCGAGGAGTTGTCTGAATAGATCGCAAGGCAAATTAGTGTGAAGGACAATTCTACCGCAGCCTTGGCTCCATATGCAGTTTCTACATCCAGTGCCACCCCTGCTCCTCCTACGGGGGCAGACCCAGATGTCATTTTTGAGTGGAAGAATGATTTGAAAATCTATTACGAAGCTAAGTTTATTGAATTGATGAATTTTATAAAAAGAAATGAAAGTTCGCTAGGAGTAGCAGTTTGTATGTTAGATCAACTGCGCAGGAATATTTTGGCTCTTATTCTTGTGCTACTAAGAAAATAAAGAGAAACTTTTGGATGAGATTGAACAGATTAGGAGGGTGGTTATGGATTGTGTGAACATCCTTGAAAATAATGTTTCTTTCTTAGAGTCTCAACCCCCTACGCAGACCCTTGGTCGTGTCCCCGCTATTGCGTTGCATGGAACCTCTGTTCCTTTTCTAGGTAGTTTGGATAGGGCTTCCTTGGAGGAGTTAATTTACAAAGAGAGAGTTAGGAGGGTCATGGAAGATATTGCCGTAAAGGGTTCAAACGACGTTTTCTCTTATCTCTGGCCCGAACTTGACCTAAACTTTGTATATAGTCGGGCATACTACATTTTTGACCTAGAGGACTATGGTGATGCTTGGGCCGGTCTAATTATGATCCTTGAGCTATTTACATTGGTGTTGCTCCAGCCGTTCGTAAGTTATTATTACTGAATTACATTATTCTTCCTCTGTTTCCCATCCTAGGGGCAGTTCTAGTCAGCGTTTGATGCTAGATGGCCAAATATCAGATTGTCGCAGAAGAATCATAGCTGGTGCTACTTCTGAGTCTGTTGCTTAATGTTGTTTTGTTTTGTTACGAGTTATAATTTTATGAACTCGACTTTTGATGCGCTTAGCATGGCCTGCTCTGCTATTTGGAGGCAGATTGATGTTTGACTGTGAAGTCAAGTCGCATATTTACAACCTTTTTAACTCATGCACTTGGTTTTTTATACTGGTTCAGGCTGTCTAATATCCTTACATCCAGTGTGGCTATGTAATATCGATTAACATAAAGAGTTTTTCATATTGGTTTAATATCCCTACGTTAGGTTTAGTAGTTTGGCTAAAATGCTGGGCTGGTTTTGTGCAGTTTCATTTTGATAGCTGGTTCGGGATGTCCAATATCCCTACGTCCAGCATAGTATTTGGCCGAAGAGCTGAATTGCGTTTGTGGAACTTTAAGTGTTTACTTTCAGTTTCACCGTTCTTAGTGCTGAGATTTTCGTTCTGGTCTGCTAACCACATGTTTGGCTTAGTTAGCGACCTTTGGCGGTGAACTATGAAGGGTCAGGAGAAGGTTCTCCTTGGTGAGTTTTGGAACCCGCATTTACTTTAGGCCGTGCCATTTTTCTAGGGTATGTGAACTTTATTTTGGAATCCTTGCCACGGCGCATCTTTGTTCAGTGTCACTGTTCCTAATATTGAGAGTTCCATTTTTATTCTTCAACAGCGTAATTAGCTAGGTTGGACAGTGTTGGCAGTGACCTGCATATGGGGGCAGGTTTGGACTGATGGACATGGGTTTTTCATGTCATTTAGATAGCTAAAGGAATAGTGCATCTTATAGTTTATGCTAACTAAACCGAATTATATCATTACATGCAAAAATAGGGCAATTAGCTTTGTTTGATGGATATTTCGCCTTTGCCCTTCATTAGAAAGGCTATAGTCCATATTTATACGAATTGTTCCTTTTAAATCAAAATTAAAGATGTATTACAACCAATAATTAAGATAAAGGATCGATTTACGATGATTTAATTTTGGGAGACTGATATGCATAGATAGTAGTAAACGCAGATAGAACGGTGAATGCGACGAAACTTCAGCCCATAGCATAGTATTTATTGTGCAGTAGGAATTACAAGGTATGATCATGAATGATGATGATTAAAAGTAAAGAGGTATCTTACTGTGCACTTCCTTGTGTGGTATCAGGCTGCATAGAATAACAAGTATCTGAGCACCTTTGCTGAATTGATTTGTGGACAAAGATTTCTTCTATATCCACGTTGATTATGGCTGTGAAAGTAGTGGTTGGATGAAACTGAGCAAGGTCAGGTAGCCCTTCTTCTAGCGCTAAAATATTGGTGAGATTTTTCGTCCAACAATGCCCAAGATAATTGCATAGTAGTTATGAAGCCAATTAATAGTTAGGTGATAGTATTCCCACTGTTTGTTGAAATGCATCTTTAAATAAAGTCTTTCTTACCCATAAAATTTCGTAATTAAATCTAATCCAGAGAATAGAATAGAAAAATGCAATAAACAAGTAATGACAGCGAGGTTTACGTAGTTTGGATTTCAAGAAATCCTACATTCACATGACATTCCATCTTATATTCTTTCATTCATTAATTGACATTTTTACATTACTGCATTATTCCAGAAAATATTTTTACATAGTACATTACTTTTTCGAAAATTGGGAAAATCTACCCTTGCACTACTATAGTGCCTCTTTATTTATAGTCCTGCCTTCCTTGTATCATTAGGCAATTCTATCTCACCATGCTTCGCTTCTTCCCTTTGGATATTTACACGTGTCATCCATCTGTTGTTTCCTTTAAGCATCTACGGATTGGTGATAGGGCTTTGGGCAGGAAGTTTTCCATCCGCGGGAAGATTTTATTTTGGGCGGGATTATTTGGAATTGAGACGGGAACCATTCAAATTTGAATAAGTCGGGTCTTCTTTAACTCTTGCATAGTAACTGGTTAGTGAACTATGCATATGTGTAGGTAAAACTGCATTGAAGGGGATTGTTCTTTATCTGAGGATGAATTGTATTAGTTGCCTTTTGCTACCCTAGCATGGTGTTTGAGGTTTGTACGGTTAGAAGATGCAGCGATGTTTATATGATACTGCCCTGAGGTGATCAGAATTGAGCTGTCCTGTCCAGTCTACGATGTTTGTTTGGCATTCTGCTAAGGATAAAAGGAGCTGAGTTGCTCTACCCTGGTATTTGGTGTTAGCTCAATATATGTATGAATTTGTTTTGGCATGCGCAAGTTGCTTGATAAGGGAGGCTTATATTTTTGCAATCTACTTGTAAGTGTGGATCTGCGCTATAGCGCTGTTTGAGTGGCCTTGAAAGTGTTAGCAATGCATAAGCTTTAGGAGTAATGTTAGGGCTTGTTTGGCCTTTTGATTGTAGCATAGTTCTCCTCTTTTATCGCTTCCTTTTCGTTCATGTATTTGTTGCGTCCTGATGGTGGCATGTTTCTTTATTAGCCTATTCTGATGGTGGCATGTCTATTTTGATGGCGATGCACTTCTTTATTAGCTTGGCTTTGATGTTGGACAATGGTGGAGTGCTACTTGGGTAACCCTGTGTACTTGGAATGCTTTTGATTACTCGTGGTACTGCTTAAAGAGTCCGCAGTAAGCGCAGCGCAGGTCCATGGCTTGTTTAGAGTGACTCATGAATGTGTATTAGTGAAGGAATGAGTGTAGTGCTTGTGCAGTCCACAGTGATCCTGCCTTGAACAAACATTGGTATTAGATTATAGTGCAGTCTTGTTGCTTTAATGCCACATCATGATAGTGGGGCGTTTTTGTAGCTTTGTTGTGTGATGTAAGATTGCGGTGCAGATCTATCAGCTTAGATGTTAATTTCAGTTTATTCCGCATCCCTGTTTAGGGATGGTCGTTTAAGAAGATGTCGATTTGAAATGAATATTAGGTTTGCAGGTCAGTTCTTATTATTTGCACTTGGTTCCAATGTGGGATCATGGCCTATTTCAGGGTAGTAAAGTATTGCGCAGATCAGAATGGTTTAGATGTTGTGACCTAACTCCTTGTTGGTGCAGTATGAGGTTTATACCTCTAGAGTGTGCTAGCTCAGTTTGGTTGCCGAAGACTCAATTTTGATTGGCGTGTATTTGCCTGGCTTTGCATACTATAGCAGCTTCTTCTGTTAAGATTGCGCAGTTTACAGGTAGGGCACAATTATTCATTGTTTGGCTTGCCTCGGTCCTCTTTGGTTGGCATTAATGCTGCATTGGCTGTTATACCCGGATTGCTTGCTCTTGCGCTAAGAATCTTGTAATCAACTAGGTCATGAAAAATGAACATGACCATATGGTGCAATTTGCTTCTATTTACTACTGCGCATATTTGACATCGTATAACCTCGACTTGTGTTTATAGTGATTTTGTTAGTCTTTTTATGATGTCGCTTTAATGTGATATTTTGGCGCAATTGTATCTTAAGGATACATGACCTGATATTTGTCCTCAAGTTGTTGTGTGCGTTTGTTATGCTTATGTGTTTTGATCCTGCACATTTTACTTCGTAGTTCATCGTCTAACTAGTTTGCGCATCATTTCACATGACTCGAAAAATGGATGTAACATATATAAATAAATAATTCTCGGTTTTATACATGCACTTAAAATATCCATGATATTGTACAATATGTCCATCTATGACACATAAATCCTCTTTTTTGTACATGTCTTCAAAACATATACTGTCAATCCACCAAATACACACACACATACAATATTATCTCCATAAAATTTGCATAACTAATTAAATATAAATATTTTACAAAAATGATATTCTTAACTTCAACACATAAACTCCATGATAATAGTTATCCAAAAAGGAAACTCAAATGGTGGAATTTGAAATACATTTACGACTAATAAAATCTTAAAGAAACTAAGCAAACGATAGGGGATAATGGATTTAATAAATGCATGCTTATTGTACATATCCCCATTTAAACATAAATGATATAGCTTAAATTAACTCTAAATTAGAGTAAAACCCTACTAAGAAATAAAATTCTGCATATTATATAATAATACAATTTAGCATTTAATTCTTGGTGGAATAATAAATTGCAGGCATCTAATGTCAATTAGAAACATAATGTTAAGACTTAAAAACTTCAGTTAAATATGCAAGCAAACAAAACATTATTTCCCTGCACTACAAATTTTCAAATCAACGGGACTAACAAATGGTGTCATTAATTTTTCTCATAAATAATGTAATCACTTCCTATGCTAACAAAAAATACTAATAATGAGCCACCCATATGACATGAGTTAATGCTTCTATCTATACATAAAAATTCGAGAACATTCATGTATATTTAAACAAGAATTTTTTTTCTCTAACATTGTTCATTTATTATTTATATAACAAAAAATTAACAAATTCAACATGTAAGTTGCACTACTTACATAGATGGAATGAAATAAAGATGTTTCATTACATTATTGTTTAAATTTCTCAATTAATTTTCAAATAAATTATCATTAAATGATTAATTAATTTTAATAGCCTTCATTTTCATCTTCTAAAGTCTTCACTTGTAAATTATATTCATCAACACATAAGCTCCAATCATGTGGACTATGCATCCTATATTTTAAAGAAGCAAACATATGAACATCCATTGAGTACAATTCCAACAATAATCCAACTCCAATATTTGTATTATCATTTAAACAATAAAATTATTTACTTGCACTTAATATACAATGATAATATTATAAACACAGTAATTCTATTGTATCTTTATGATGATATTTTAACAAACACATCATGTGCATGTAAACCACTATATTTATCAATTTAATCATCTCCAAACTTAATTGAACACGCAAAGAAAAATTTACAAAATAACTCATAATCCATTTTTCCTCATAATAATTTAACCCAGAGGTAAACAAAAGTATTAATCAAGAATTTGGGGATCTATAACTAAATATTCAACAAAAATACCATATACAAAGCTATTCATAATTTAAACAATAACCCTACATTTAATTTTCTTATAACCAAATTATCATTTTCCAATCATAATTTATTACCTCTATGTATATATAAAATTATATATCCATATCAGAATCAAAAATTCATCTAAGAAATTGTGATCAACCAAGTACACAAAACATTAATAAAATAGATGAATTTAAATTGAAATATTCACTAAATTTACTCACGGTTCAAGCTTTCCTTCTCCAAATATCTCACTATCACAATACCAGCTTAATAGTATAGTCTTAACTCCAAATACCAAATAGTCTAACATTCATGAATGATGGATAAATTTTACATTCAAATTGTTGGAGTTTGGAGTGGAATATAAAGAGAAGTCGACAAGACATTGTTGGCCATGGATAACCCATTGCCTTAAAAAAGAAATTCGGCATGACTACAGTACAATTAGTAATTTTGTAAGCCCCAAAGGTTAACACAATAATCTCTCAAAGTTGTGCACCCAAGGTTGAAAGATTTGGAAAATTGCATAAAACATTTTCCACGAGTTATACTTGTATTCTGAAGATGATTTTGTTTTAGGAAATTTTTAAAGGGAAGGAGATGAAGAACATGGATTTATTTATTGTACTGTTTCTTAAATAAGAGAGAGGAAATAATAAGGATGAAGCAGAAAATGAACTTCCTCATTTTTTTTTGTTTGAAAAATGAGTTAGTCAAAAAAATAAATAGTAGACAAATTATAATGGTCTTCCGTTAATACAAAATACAAAATGTCAAGCAAATTAAAAGACTAAATTTTATTTTATTTATCTAACATATGCTCTTAATAAAATATCGTCATTTGATTTATGTCCACACATATTGTAAATTAGTGATTTATATTACTTTTGCTACCATCAACTACATTTTAAAATGTACTCCACTACTGCCAAACTAACTTGGCAAACATGTTTTAAATATTCCATACCTATTTTGAAAATTTTGACAATGAGTCTTATAAAATTATCAACTAAGCAAGAAACAAAAAATAATAATCTAATACTACATCATCTTACAACCAAAAGTCAATTTCATGAACTTCCCGTGTCCAAAGCACTAGCCTCATCCTAGTGTTGCTATAATAATAGCTTCTAATATAACATAAATATAACACCACTTGAAGCTTTATATGGGAGACATTTTACGTCTTTGAACTATGTTGGAAGGAAGAGATGGTGGAGACTTTTAGGCAGATTTGGGTAGGGAAGCATGTGGGAAGGTCTAGCTCATTTGTGTGAGGATAAAGATTGCTCGGGAGCCGCATAAGGGATATGAATATTAGATGAGACATATTATTGATTTTGAAGCTAATGTTCTGGTTTTCTTGAAGGTATCTCTAATAAGAAGAGTGATGAGATTCCTACAAGAATGTAAGCTTGCATCCAGTTTTGTAGGTCCTCACTGCATTAGTGCTTAAATTAAGAAATAAGCATATAAGAGGTGTTTCCGAAAGAACAATGTTCAGTGTAGGGAGAATCCTAATGACTCTATTTTAGATTCTAGGAAAACAAAAGTAATAAATCCTCAGTGGTTTGATAAGGGTACTCGAACTTATGTGCGGTATATTCCTCGAATCCAAAAAATACAATATAAAAATATGGTATATTATAGATAGAAAATCAAAGACTGAAATTTATCTGTATGTAATTAAAGATTAATTAGAGACTGACAAATTCGGTTTTTAACTTTTGAAAACAAAGACAAAAGTTCAGTTTCCGATCAATTTGTAAAATTTAAGACCATTGAGGGACTAATTTTGATCCACTAATTTAGTCTTTAATCCAGTTTCTAATAGGTTTCAAATAATTAATTTCCATATATTTGTCAAATTAGGATCCACCGATTGTGTTCTGTAATAATATGAAAATTTACGCACGGCATAATAGTTTAACTTATTAGTTATTTACAAAATAAGTAACTATAATGTGATTTTCAACTGTTGAGAAATATGAATAAATAGTTATTTTATTATGTAAATCTTTTTGAGAAGATGTAAAATGACTATAAATGTCTAATTTGAAGATGGATTTAGTATGATATGAATTAAATGACATTTACATTTATTTAGGCAACAAATGAACTCCGATGTTTTTGGCATATTTAACAAATTAACTTATTAAAGAATAATCAGTTGGGGGCATCTGCCATTTTATTGTTCATTCACGTTATTTTCTACTTAAAAACACTCAAACCTCATTGTTAATGTTATCTGCAAAATTTCCATAGTCTCCAAATAGACTTAAATGATAGAATTGGATGGAAGAATGATAGAGAAATGGATACAGACACTTAGAAAAGCATCACAAGACGATAGAGTGAAGAAGTACAAGAAAGATAGTAAAAAAATGAACATGACTTCATAATTCAGTGGACCTGGATCGGCCCTTAGTCATGATCGGCAGTTTCTGGGTAAAAGTGATGAAAATCTCGGACTAGAAGGTGAAGACATGAAGGAACATGGTAGCAAGCCATCCCAAAGGCAAACCTGGAGCAAAGCACAAAGTAATCTGAAGAAAGACCTTGGATCATCATCGAGTTGGGGGCATGGATCATCATCGAGTTGTAAAACGTGGGTTGGGGTTATGCCATGAGATTTTTGTAGAGCGATGTGCATGATGTGGAGATCGTGTGTAGCAATTTTGGAGCCAAATATGGAGATCTTCGCCTATAAATAGAGGTGGAGAGTGCTTGGGAAAAGGACTTTTTTCTTCTTCTTCATTTCTGAACTTCTAGCTATGACGAGTTGTGAAATTATAACTTTGAAAAATAGTTTGTTGGATTCTCACCGAGTTGAGACTACTAAGTTGTAAGAACGGTTTTGTAAAATAAAAGGACATTTAACAAAAATCGACTGAGTGGACGTATGCCGGATCATTCGCTGAACAATTGTACAAATTTTGTGTTCTTTCCTTGATCTTATCCTCTTTTCTTCTATAATTTTCATTTTTATTACTCGATTGGGTCTTTGTGCCAATTTTGGTGTAAACAGTTAAACTAGTTAGCCCATACTAGTGAAGAATCACAAATGCAAATGGGTTGAAAATGTATATTAATTTCAAGACCTATTAACCTATTTGAGCGACCAAATCCATAATAAAAAATCATTCATTTTCGAGTTTTCATCAATGCAACATTTTGAGAAGGATTTAAGCATGTGTCGGATTTCTAATCAACTAGTGTTAACCTGCCTTTTGGCAAGGCCGCGGACAAACGGATTTAACTTAAACAACTTCACAACTATCGAGACTAAAGTATGATGGATTCGGTTTAAAGTGATGAAGTTCACTTGAATATGTCGCTGGGAAAAGGAGTGGAGAAACTACATGGCTCGGCCTAGGCAGTTCGGCAGATATCGCTCGGCATTGGGATGGTTCAGCATTGGAGGTTGTTCGGCATAGAGAGATCGTCGTTCGACATAGAGGGATCGTTCGGCACTGAACGAGTGCTCGGCATTAGAAGGATCGTTCGGCATAGTGGAATGTTCGGCACTGGACGAGCGTTCGGCATAGAGAGATCGTCGTTCGGCATTGGATGGAGCGCTCGGCATTAACCAACGTTCGGCATCTGGAGACGTTCGGCATTGGATGGATCGTTCGGCATCAAGGAGCATTCGGCATTGGATGGGTCGTTCGGCATACCTCACCTCGCTCGGCATTGCACCTCGCACCTCGATACCTCTATACCTCGCACCCCCATACCTCCATACCTCGCACCTCCATATCTTGGTACCTCGCACCTCCATACCTCGCACCTCCATATTTTGGTACCTCGCACCTCCATACCTCGGTACCTCGCACCTCCATATCTTGGTACCTCGCACCTCCATACCTCGGTACCTCGCACCTCCGTACCTTCGTACCTCGCACCTCCGTACCTCGATACCTCGGTACCTCACACCTCCCAACGTTCGGCATGAGGAGATCGTTCGGCATTCACACCGTGTTCGGCATTCAGCGTTCGGCATCTATGGTTCGGCATATGGAGACCACTCCATTTGGGCTGAGGTACTCGGCTATCAGGCCCACCAGGGAAGTCCAACCCATCTTTGCCTATAAATAGAGAGGCAGGGGCACAGTAAAAGGGGATCTTCTTTCTGCTCTCTTACTTTCTCTTTTCTAAGGCTAAGGCAACTCTGCCATTTTGTAACTGTAATCCATTATTACAGCAATAAAAAGCAAACTTCTGGAGTGGACGTAGGCCGGAGTTAGCCGAACCACTATAAAATATGTTGTTCTTTACTGCTTTCATTTCAGTTTTAACTGTTCTTCACATTATTGCTCTCTACATACATTCTATCTCTGAGCTATGATTAGTATTTGGTGCTTTCATCTGGATTTGGGGGTTAGTGACCAATTTTGGCGCTAACACTTTGGTGCTTTCACTGAGAATTGAAACACTCAAGAATTTTGGAGTTAGGAACTTGGATCTTAGAAAGCAATGGCAAGACCACCAACGAGGAAGCAAGCAGTGGAAAGGAGCAATCAGGAAGGAAGTCAAGCGGCATCTTCTGGAGCTGGGGAGGGTCATTCATCCATCTACATAACTCGGGATGAGATGCAAGTGATGATGAATTCTATGCAAGAGCAGATGATGAAACGGCAAGAGGAGATGATGCAGGCTCTTCTTAGGCAATTTGGACAACCAGGAACTGCAGTTGCTCAAGATCGTGGAGCTGGACCAGAGGAACTCAACCAACGGACAGATGGAGTGAATCAGTAGGGGGCAGCTCCCAATCAACAAACAGTTAACAATCTAGATGGACCTAGACTCGGGGGCACACCACCAGGTGATGCTGGACCAGTTCATGGAGGGATACCGGATAACGCTATGCGGCCTGGCATCGATAGGAATACAGGAGTACGTGATGAAGAATATGTGCCAGAATTTCCTCGGGGACTTGGGGGGCAGTCTGGATTGGTTGGAAACACTGGATTGGCTGACATTATCAGGCGGACTATTCGCGGAGGTCTGACAAACAGGGATTCAGAGGGAGTTAACAAAAGTCCGTTTACCCGAAACATCAGGACAGCTAGGAATCCGTCCGATTTCAAACTACCCACTCTAGAAGTATACAACGGGAAGACGGATCCCACCGACCACTTGATGAGATACACTAGGCATATGGAAGTGCTGGGGGCAGCGGAGGAGGTTATGGCCCGATGTTTCACCCTGTACTTAACTGAAATTGCTGCTATGTGGTTTAGACAGCTGGAGGATGGATCCATTGGAACATGGACAGAACTGGTGGACAAGTTCTTAAGTCAGTTTCGAGTTCACATAAAAAGGCCAAAGAACTTGATGACGCTAACGTCAGTCAAACAGGGGGCAGATGAATCGCTTAGGACATTCTTAACTCGATTTAATGCAGCAGTTGCTTTGGTGGATCGGCCAGATCCATCAATGGTTCTGATGGCTGCGGTATCAGGAGTCAGAGATAACTCGGATTTCAAAGTATCATTGGTACGGGACCCACCGTTGGATCTTGGGGAATTCTTTCATGAAGCTGAAAGATTTCTTCGACAAGAGGATGCATGTTTGGATATGAGGTCAAAGGAAGTAAACATGACTAAGGATGGAGGACTACCCGACGAAAGCTCAGGTGGGGGCAAGGATAAAGGGAAGAGGAAGCGCTGGGGAGAACCAAAGTTCTCCACTTACACAGTATTGAACGCAACGTTGGAGCGGATTTTCTTAGATACTCGAGATCGCCTTCCCTATCGAAGGCCATCGAGGAGGAAACCCACAGAACGTGAAAGGGCATCAGGAAGGCACTGTCTCTCTCATGACCTGGACGGGCATGACACTAACAGCTGCCGACATCTAAAGGATATAATCGAGGAGCATATAAGGGATGGTCAGTTGCGACAGTATGTCGGAACTCGGAATGCGGCGGTGGAACAGGAGCAGCCACCGCCTACCTTGAACGACGAGGGCATGAGGCCCAGGAATGGTGGCCGATTGGTCATCAACTAATTTTAATGGTTTGGAATAAGTAACGAACTCCGGGCAAACAGTTAAATCACTTACTCATGTACGGGGTCGGAGATAACCCTCAGGCATGCTCTGAGATGATGGCTTACCGAGACGCTCGGGTTTGCAAAATCTGTTTTTTCCTTTGACTTGGACATTTGCTTTTTCTGGTTTGGTTTTGGAGTTTGGTTTGAACTCCCTATTTTGCTCGTTTTCTGATTTGGATTCTGGTTTGGATGTTTGTTTTTTGGTATGGATTTTTGATATGGGTTTCTGGTTTTCTATTTGGATTTGGATTTCGGATTGGATTTTGATTGGGTTTTCTCTATATTTTTGGCTAAAAGGTCGTCGAGTATGGACTATGCTCGGCAAGGGTCCGGATAGACCAGGATTCGGCCTAGGATTTAGGCCATATATTATCGGTTACTATTTTAGGTCGTCGAGTATGGACTATGCTCGGCAAGGGTCTAGAGTGACCAGGATTCGGCTTAGGACTTAAGCCACGGCATTATTCGACGTTCAGGGATACTGAACCATGAACACCACGGAATTACTTAACGTAGGTCGTCAAGTGTGGATTGCGCTTGGCAAGAACCCGAAGAGGTTACGGATTTGGATATTGGCTATGAATAGCTAAGGATTCGGACAAGGACCCGGAGCGGTCCCGGATTTGGATATCGACCCGGAGAGGTTACGGATATGGTTGTAGGTTATTGGATATGGATGGATTGGAACTCGGTAGTCGGGTTCCGATGGATGTGGAATTGGATAAGGACTTGGTCACAGGATAAGAATCAGACATCGACTCGGAACAGTCGTGAAAATGAATCAGGATATGGACGTGGTACTCGGATAAGATGGCTTGGTAATGGATTGGATTATGAATCGGAAAATATGGATGTGGATAACATACATACTTGGGATATTGGACTTGAGGCTATTCAAAACACACCTTTCACAGCAAGGCATGTTTTGGGAGGCAAGTGTTAACCCGCCTTTTGGCAAGGCCATGGACAGACGGATTTAACTTAAACAACTTCACAACTATCGAGACTAAAGTATGATGGATTCGGTTTAAAGTGATGAAGTTCACTTGAATATGTCGTTGGGAAACGGAGTGGAGAAACTACATGGCTCGGCCTAGGCAGTTCGGCAGATATCGCTCGGCATTGGGATGGTTCGGCGTTGGAGGTTGTTCGGCATAGAGAGATCGTCGTTCGACATAGAGGGATCATTCGGCACTGAACGAGTGCTCGGCATTAGAAGGATCGTTCGGCATAGAGGAATGTTCGGCACTGGACGAGCATTCGGCATAGAGAGATCATCGTTCGACATTGGATGGAGCGCTCGGCATTAACCAACGTTCGGCATCTGGAGACGTTCGGCATTGGATGGATCGTTCGGCATCAAGGAGCGTTCGACATTGGATGGGTCGTTCGGCATACCTCACCTCGCTCGGCATTGCACCTCGCACCTCGATACCTCTATACCTCGCACCCCCATACCTCCATACTTCGCACCTCCATATCTTGGTACCTCGCACCTCCATACCTCGGTACCTCGCACCTCCATATCTTGGTACCTCGCACCTCCATACCTCGGTACCTCGCACCTCCGTACCTTCGTACCTCGCACCTCCGTACCTCGATACCTCGGTACCTCGCACCTCCCAACGTTCGGCATGAGGAGATCGTTCGGCATTCACACCGTGTTCGGCATTCAGCGTTCGGCATCTATGGTTCGGCATATGGAGACCACTCCATTTGGGCTGAGGTACTCGGCTACCAGGCCCACCAGGGAAGTCCAACCCATCTTTGCCTATAAATAGAGAGGCAGGGGCACAGTAAAAGGGGATCTTCTTTCTGCTCTCTTACTTTCTCTTTTCTAAGGCTAAGGCAACTCTGCCATTTTGTAACTGTAATCGATTATTACAGCAATAAAAAGCAAACTTCTGGAGTGGACGTAGGCCGGAGTTAGCCGAACCACTATAAAATCTGTTGTTCTTTACTGCTTTCATTTCAGTTTTAACTGTTCTTCACATTATTGCTCTCTACATACATTCTATCTCTGAGCTATGATTGGTATTTGGTGCTTTCGTCTGGATTTGGGGGTTAGTGACCAATTTTGGCGCTAACAACTAGTATTTAAGTGGATTAGATAACCATAAGTAAATTTTTTACTATTTTGGATTATTTGATCATTTCACGGATAATGCTTAGACAATATCTATTATTAATAATGAAAATTCAATCAATAGGATTTTCACTGTGTCCTTTTTAAAATTTTAAAATACCATAGATGGTATCCCTTCATGACTACCCATCAATGAAATCTCACCATCGGTTTTCGATCTCCACCTTCATCCGCTTCCCAACCTACCATCAACGGAATCTCATCATCGATTTGCATCCGACACAACCAATAAGACTGCTTGAAATAAAGGTGTTGTGAGCACCAAAGCTTTTGCACTTATTACACACATCCCACCTTAAATTTTATTAAATAAAAAATAAATACAATGAGTTATTAGATGCACATACGTGAGATTTATACTAGTATGAATATATGATTGTTCGGATATGATCACTTGAAGTTAGTTAGCTTTCTATAGGTTTCACATTTCACATGTTTATACCTATAGTTAATTGAAATATAATGTGTTTAAATACATATGCATGTGCTGTTTTGGATTGATAAATAGTGTTTGAGATCATTTATGATTGGTTGTCGGATCGATGTTCACTTATTAGAGTAGTTCTTGTAATAACCCAATTCTACATATCTACGGATCGTAAAACTATTGCTTTTATAACCAAATTGGGCTCAAATTAAATATAACTTTCAAGATTGTTGAGCATTGACGTTTTTTACCACCTAGAATAAATATTGGATGGTTCTGACTTTGAAAATCTTGTAAGGTCTTGTTGATAGGAGCTGAATTATGGTCTAAAACCGCTTCCAAATGAAAGATTTGATGGTTTCCCACTTCATGCAATAGTCATAGTAGATATTGGACTTAGAGTTCAGGATATATAACTATTTTTGAGAGAGTTAGTGGTATTCTCTAAGGAAATTATGTAATTTGTTACATATATCTAACTTTGTATCAATTTTGTTTGCACTTTAGGTGTTTGATTTCTATTATATATTCTATTATGTAGTGATATAATTGATTAAATAATTAGTTTGCAGTATATAAATAAGTAAATCCTTAAATGAAATGTCATGTGATTGTGGTTGCAAAGAGTCGTAATCGAATGTAACTAATCACAATATGGAAAAAATTTATATTAAATATTTGTTGTTGAGATGTTTCGATACAGGATATCGAAACATCCGTTGAGACCAGAGTATTTAATGCTCTTTAAATGTTGGACAGTGTATATTCATGACTACTAGGGGTCCCAAGGGGTTATATACTCATAGTTATTAGATAACAATGGAATGACTCGTTTAATAATTTCCTATTGGTTAAAAACAACTAGGTGAAATAGGAAATCTCCAACGATGCTACATAGTTCTCTTAACCTAAGAATACCATGGATCTTCTATATGGATACTTCACTTTGATTATAGTTAAATCATGCCACGGTGCCTATCGAGCGACTATAGTTGGGTCTGAGTAGAAGCATATGTAATAAAGCACTATTTAATAAAGAATATGTCACCATAGTTGTATGAGGTTAATATCATGATAGCTTGTAGTCAACTCTAACTCAAACTTTTTGGCCAGAGTAGTACAATTAATAATAAATGTTGTTATTAAACCAAGGACTTTATTTATAGACTAATCGAACTAAATGGGGATGATGTTGGAATTTTAAGAATTCCAAATTCCATGTATCCTAAGGTGATATAGTAGTAATGAAGAGAACGTGTATAAATAATCGTTCCTAAAAGGTACAACCTAAGAATATTTAAAATTGGATTTTACTAATGAGATCTGTAAGCAATGAATTTAGCCAAACCGACATATCACTAGTTAAGGTAACATGTGAACATCACTATTTGAATTATTCGAATACTGATCGTTGAGTGAATTCAAACTTATGAGTCACACATCTATATCTATTCAATCTCTGAAATACCACATGATTTAATTAGTTTGTAATAGTTATAAATTAAGTAATATTTATAGAAATAGTAATTATGACTATATTTAGTATTTGGGTGTATTTAGTGAATGGGGTAGCTTCTAGAAATGTTCTGGGTGCTACTAGTAGTTAATTAAGTATGCATATAAAAGTTATATATGTGTGTATCGATATACAATATCGATATTTATGTTTAATTGGACTTTAAATATAATTAATTACTAAATGGATTTTGATATTTTTTAAGATAAGTTCCATTCATGGTCGGCCATAATAGGAAGGAAGGAGTTTGAATTTAGATTTAGATTTAACTTGATTTGGTAAAAGAGAGAATAAGTAAAAGGTGTGAGATATTTTTTCCCTTTTCTCTCTATAAACAACAAACCAAATCAATTCTTTTTCTTCTTCACTTCCTTCTACCCTAGCCGCCCAAATTATCAACCCAATTATCAAGCTCCCCTTTCACATTCCTAAATACAAACAACTTTGATCCAGGTGGTGGTACTATTCAATCTGACCAACACGCAGCGAGTA
Source organism: Allium fistulosum (assembly GCA_030737815.1). NCBI lineage: Eukaryota > Viridiplantae > Streptophyta > Magnoliopsida > Asparagales > Amaryllidaceae > Allium > Allium fistulosum. The sequence goes on along the minus strand of CM060903.1, from coordinate 342,176,937 downwards.
AAATAGGTAAGTTTCAATTTTTTTACCATTTGGATCTTATTAGGCCTATGAGGTCTACATTTATTTGGATCTTACCTAAATTTATTTTAAATCAAATCAATATTTTATTTTATTAATAATACAAAGTTTTATATTAATATTATATTTATAATTTATAATATAATATGTGTGTCATATACACATATGTGTGTGCGTGTACGTGCAACATAAATGGTGTACATGGTTTAATATGCCCGGGTATAGATGTTAGGAATTACACCATAATTGACATATTTTCCCTTCTATATATATGTGTGCCATCAAATATATATATATATATACACACACGCATAGACATACATACATACATTGTTGATAAATCTCAAGGAACTGAAAAAGGTGTACAGTCTAAAACATGCATGGAAAATTATAACTGTGGAGACTTTATAGGAAAACTGGATAAGAAACAGATATGTTAGAGACAATTCCTTGACAATGCATTGTAACAACAATTCCTAAACTATTCGAAAGAATATCCTAGCATGTAGAAATACACTTAAGTATCTCATAAAGAAAATTTGCGGATGGTAAATTCACCAGTCTATGGAGAGACCCATGGTTCCATGGGCGTAATCTTATTTCAAAACTGAACTAGGATGCACTGGCCAGTATGGGAGGGTACGACTGCACAGTTGATAAAATTATATCTTACAACAGATGGGCTACTACCAATTTGAGTTGCATGCAAGCTTTAAATCCTAAAATTAGCTCTATTCATATCATACAGAGCTTAACCAATGACATTTGATCTTGGACTGTGGACCAAGATGGAATTTTCACGGCCAAATCAGCTTGGGACACCATTGGACAGAAACATGAAATCAAAGAGTGAACAGATAGTATATGGTGTAAATCTAACAACCCTAAGATGGTTTTCACTACCAACAAGGCTGTAAATTTCAAATTACCAAAGAAGATGGACAGTAAAGTGGGCTCTAAATGTTGATATAACATGCAAGTTGTGTGACAAGGATCAGAGACTCATAATCATCTACTTTTTAACTGTCAATTTAGTAGTGGTATCATGAGAGAGACAAAGATGAAATCTTGAATCTCAACTACAGTGAACACACTTGAGGAAGAATTTCTTTACCGAAAATCCAGTGGAGGCTCGGATCTGTGCAAGCAAATTTACCTGGTTGCACTGACAACTTCAATTTATTATTTATGGAAGGAGAGAAACCGTCGAATTTTCCAAAAGCAAAATCGAAAAGTCGAAATGGTTAGAAAAATGGTTGAAGTGGATGTCAAAATTATTATGCAGAAAATTAAACGAAAGATTCTTACCAATTGTGGACCAATGGAAGCTCGTATCCTTGAGGCATGGACTTTTCGGTTGCCATAGATCCAATTTTTGCAAAGATGATATTTAGAACGAAGAGAAATGATTAGGTAGAAGGAGTAAATAGAAAGTCTCATGTTTTGACAGGGTATAATTACTTCCGACTGCTTTCGTAGTGCGTGTGTTTGTAATTTGTTTTGGGCTTGGGCTATTTCTTACCCAAGTATCATTTATAAAGCTTTAACCAAATTTCAAAAAAAATATACACATACATACATATAGTTTTATATTATTGCAAAATAGTGTTTATGAAAGTAAGGATTTATATAAATATGTTTACACACAAACAGATATATATATATATATAATTATATTGTAATGTAACATAATTATAAAATTATTATAAATAACAATAAAAATCAATTTTAGATTTAAAATTTAAATTTTAAATTTAGATCTAGATTTGTAAAATAAATATATAGTAATTTCAATTTCAAACTAATATATTAATTTCAAATAAATATAATTTATATATATATCAAAAAAAATATAAACATGTACGTATAATATGTATATTAGAATAATATTAAATAATTAAATAAATATAAAGTAATAATTAATTTTAATGTACATATAAAATATTATTGCAAATTAATTTTAATGTAAATTAATAATTATATAAATATACTTACATATTCGGCCATAAGTGGAGAAGCCTCATGAATTTCATCGATAGATCTATGTTGGAACTTTAGCTCTTAAAAGGAAAGAATTATGTAAAGTGATTTCTGTCGGCATATAGGGTGTAAAGGTTGTATGCCAATCCCCTATTGTAAGCTTAACTTTTTGTATTTTTTATGGGCCGAGCTGCTCTTATCAATAAAGCCTTAACCCAATTTCAAAAAAAACATATTCGTCCATAAAAAAACCATTTTTATTTGCAGTTTTAAAATTTTTTCAAATAATTTTTTTTAATATCGATTTCCATATGGAAATAAATAAAAATATTTTTTCTAATTTTCGAAAACATTTCTGAACTTACACATATTATATTAAATATTTATATACATATATCTCATGACATTTGTATATGTATTATATAAAATTGAATGTAATATTTAAATTGAATAAATATATATATTATATTATATTCTTTTTTTGAAAGAAAAGGTTCTATTATTAATAACGTTGAGAACCGTACAATAGCAGGACTTGCCTCCTTAAAAAACCTTACAATTGTGGTAAGGAAAAAGAGCACGACGTCCTCTATAAAACATCTCTAATATAGGTAAGTCAACTAAAACTAAAACAAAGAAAAACACAAAATAACAAAACAAAGATACAAAGTCGACCCAACTGGATACAAGACACCACGGCTACCAGAAAGGCTACCCGACCCGGCCCAAATTCACATACAAAACCCTAGCCAAACAGTTATCTTCGTAGCCGCCGCATTAACCTGTTTCCCAGCTCAATCCCCCATTTCATGAGTTTGTGTCTCTCCCCCGAAGAGATATTTTGACCATTTAATCGTCTCTGGAGCTACAATCGCACGTCTATTTCAATTAATTTGCCTATCTGCTCCATCGAGCAGCTTTTCCCTTCAAATCGGGGTCTAACTCATTCCATCCATATATGATGAGTATTAGTCGCTGCCGCGACATAAACCGGCTGCTGCATGGCAGATGGGTTTGCAAATCTACACCTCAGAGACGATAGCTGATGTTCGAGTGAGCGATCGACATCTGGACGGAGCTCAAGCTTTGCCAGGAGTAATTTCCACAGATAAGTACTATAAACGCAATCTGTAAACAAATGTTGATGTGTCTTATAGTGCTTGTTACACAAGTTACAGTGTGGATCAACGTTCATTCCGCACTCACGTAGTCTATCGGTCGTAGGCAGATGACGCAGTATGCCATATATGTGGTATAGCAAAACCTCCTTGTAGTTTTGTTATACCATATAAGCTTGTATCTGTCATCTTTCTGCACACGAATTCTAATTTCATCCCAAACCATAGAGAATTTAAATTTTTTTGGTTACCTATAGTCCAGAAATATGTTGGTTTCTTAGTAGATAATTTAACTTGCATAATTTGAGAAGTTACTTCCGTGGTCTCAACCATTAATTGTGGTTGCAATTGACCATTAGTGAGAATACAATTGACCTTACTATTTGCAGTACGACTTAATGAAATTCTGCTCCACCCTATTAAGTCCACTAATGATTTATGGTTAATCCATGGATCATACCATAAATCTATCTACTGCTCATTAACTATGGACCGAGACATGATGTTAGATGCCAAATCACGCTGACGTAAAATAGATTTCATAGTTCCTGAGAAGTTATTATCTTATATATATTTATGAAAACTATAAACATATATTCATATGTTATTAAAACATACTTCGTGTAATAATGTTTATATTAAAATAAATTTTATTTTAAAATCATTTTAATATTATTATATTCATTTTTTCTAGGTTGTGAGCAATATATGTGTCAATATATATAATTTTCTTATACATGTATATAATTTCATCTAATGAAGACAACACCAACATATATGGATTCATGATGATTGAAGCATTATCTAAACATATAATATCATATGAACATTACCTATAGCCTAAATGAAACATCTTGAAACACTAAATCCAATAACTCCTTGAATAAGTATTCAAACCTTCAGAACGAGCCACCGGACATAAAGCTGCAACCTACAATCCACATATTGTATTTGAATTTGTGTTGGAAGTGCTTAAAATTGATAAGGAGGGTTAAAGGGGGCTTGACCATAAATATGGTGGAAAGGAGACAAAAATCGAGTCACAAAACGAAGAGGTTATAAGTGTTTAAATAACAAAAGTGGATAGGAGCAAAATGTGGATTTAGATTCATATATCTCTCTTGCTATTTCAAAGCTCACTTTAATTATTTAACCCCTCCTTTCTACCCTAGTGTTGTCGGCCATGATTTCCCCTATACGGGCTTCCAAATTGCTTCAAGCCCGATCAAATAAATATGCATTTAAATCTAATTCAAATGCACATCGATATCGTATATCGGTATGTGCATCTGTAAATATTATATACACAATATTTAATATTGATCAACACAAATTAATTAAAATTTTATAATTAATATTTCATAAATATTAATTAATTTATAACAATTACAATTATTTAAATCAGGTGGTATAGGAGTATTCAATGTTTCGGTTGTGTGACTCTTAGGTGTAAATTCGGTCAACGACTAATATCGAAAATTCAAATATTAACTTCCACAAGTTATTTAGGAAGTGGTGTTCCATTATGGACAAATTTATTAGTTAAATAGATTCGGTAAAATCCAAATTTACTTTATTTAAGCGCTACCCGGTACTATTAGCGATAATTATTTATACCAATTCCCTTCATCAAAATTATATCACGTTAGAACTTATGGAATTTGGAAATGGTCAAAATTCAAATATCGTCCATATTCGAATTTATAGTCCAAACACAAAGTCCTTGTTCAATAATAGTAATTATGAATAACCAAATTACTCTGGCTAGAGATTTTAACTTTGAGTTGACATCAGTTGACCGTGATACTAATCTCATATAACTGAGAAGATGAATTCTCTATTGAGTAGTGTTTCACTTCCAATGCTTCCACTCAACCCAACTATTGTTGTTCGATAGACATCGTATCACGATCAAACTATAATGAAAGCGGATCTTTCACTTTTATCAACTGTATTCTAAAGTCATAAGAACCATGTAATATTGTCACATCGGTATTTTCTATTTGACCTTAGTTATATTAACCAACAGAAAAACTATTCAGTGAGTCATTCTCTAGTTATCAAATAACTATCAGCGTAATCCCTTGGTGCCCCAATAATCATGATTAATACACTGCCTAACATTTGGAGAGCATTACGTACTCTAGTCTCAATGAATTCATCAATATTCAGTCTCGATACATCATGACTTGAAATATTTAAAACAATGTGTTTATTATGTTATGATAAAATACTCATGATTACGACAATTGTAATTACTATCACAAAATATGGCATTTGTGGATTTCCTGTTAAATATACTTAAATTAATTAATTGATCATAACACATTACAATAAGTATATAACACAAAGAAAACGCCTTTTGTTACGAACGAGATTTTATTATAGAGTTAATAATTTACAATAAATTACAAAATTGTCGCTAGGGCATACCCTAACTCTGTCAATCTTTCACTTACACTTGGGGCCAATTATGGAATCTCAATATCATCCCTTTGATCAGCTTGATGAGAACTGACCAAGTTAGACCCTTTATAAGTGGATCTTCTATGTTGTCCTTGGTATATACCTTTTGTATCATGACCACTTTCTTCTCAACGAATTCTTTGATGAGGTGGAACTTTCGAAGAATGTGCCATGATTTCTTGTATGCTCTGAGTTCCTTTATAAACTATATCACGACATTATTGTCATAGATCAATGCCATTGGATTCTCTATATCGAGGATCACTCCGAGCTCGCTTTAAAACTTGCGCATCTATACCGCTTCCTTAGCTGCTTCATTGAGGGCGATGTACTCGGCCTCCATCGTGGAATCAGCCACCGTTTCCTATTTGGAACTCTTCCAACTGATAGCCCACTGTTAAGTGTAAAAACATAACCTAACACTGACTTATATCATCGATCCCTCTGAAAGCTAGAGTCAGTATACCCCTTCATAAAGAGGTCTCCATTCCCATATATTAGGAATAAGTCCCTAGTATTTCTTAAATACTTTAGTATACACTTTACAGTCATCTAATGCTTTTCTCTAGGATTAGACTTGTATCAGCTTATGCATCCTAATGCATAGCCACATCTGGTCTAGTACATAGCATAGCGTACATTGTGGAACCGGTTGCCGAAGCATACAGTAACCTTTTCATATGCTCTTTCTTCTCATCAGTATGAGAAGCATCCTTCTTAGAATGGACGATTCCAAATTGCATTGAAACATTTCCATACTTGGAATTCTCTGTACAGAACCTCTTTAGTATGGTATCTATGTATAGGGATTGGGCCAGTCTGAACAGCCTCTTAGATCTATCTCTATAGATCTTTATGCCTGGTATGTAGGCTACTTCTTCCAAATCATTTACGGAGAACTTTGGAAAGCCAAACTTTCACAGATTGCAATAATGAAACGTCATTGCCAATAAACATATGATGTCAACGTATAGTATTAAGAATACAACAACATTTCCTTGTTCCTTTCGATATACACACCTTCCTCTGCGTTTTAATAAAAACAAAACTATTTGATCACTTTATCAAACCACTTATTCCAACTTCTTGAACCATGTCTTAGTCCATAAATGGTCTTTAACAACTTGCAAGCCTTGCCCTCACTCCCACCGACTTCGAACTCTCGGGATGCGACAAATAGACGGTCTCTTCTTAATCACCATTTAGAAATGTCATCCATACATTCATTTTCCATAATTCGTAGCCATGGAATGCACAATAGCTAGCATAATTTGAATGGACTTAATCATGACTATAAGTGAAAAGGTCTCGTTATAATCAACACCTTGAATTTGATCAAATCCTATCACAACTAGCCAAAGTTTATAAGTCTCCTTGTCCATCCGCATTTAGCTATTTCTTAAAATTCCATTTGCAGCCGATGGGTTTTATCCATTCGAGTATGTTTGACAAGGTCCACACTTTGTTTTCATACATAGAATACATCACAGATTTCATTGCTCTAACCAGAGTATAGAGTTTATACACTGCAGTGCTTATTGGAATGATAGAGCAATGTCGTCATCTAAGACACAGTCCTCCTTCTCGCTGTCATGAGAAAATCGTAGTATCTCGCTGGTGCACAAGGTTCCCTACTAGACCTTCTAATATGCTGCATTTTAAGATTTATTTTACTATATGATGGAATCAATTGAAATGATTTAAAATTAATATGTGTGTGTGCGCGCGCGCACACACACATATGAGCTAGGATCCATAGCCTCCCTTATTTAGCATCATCACCTAGCCTCCTGATTTCAACCATATATTTATGATTAAAAAAATGCCTATGTGACAAGAGAGAGAAAGACATATTATTTAAATATAAACATGTGGTTAAAATCAGGGGGCCAGGTGATGGTGCTAAATAAGAGGGGTTGCAAATCTTAGCATATATATATATGGTTTCGACCATAACTTGTTTCAATTAATTTTTTTTTGAAATGCAAAATATAATTTTATAGTTGTTAATAATTTATTTATATGTTGTAAACATATAAAATAGAAATAAATTTATAACTTTTATTTTAAAACAATATATATTTATAAATATCATTATGGAAAATTTAATTTGTTTAGAAAAATAGAAAATTTATAGCTGAAAGATATTTAATACATATGGACACAAAATGAGAGACAAGAGATTTTGACCATTAGATCATCCCCTGAATTCCAACTTTCACGTAAAGACAAAAGTATCAAACGGCATATATTTATTGTGTCAATATGGTAACAATGCCATAATTCAAATTGGGTTGGCCTTATCTTTTCACCCATACTTATAACTATTCTTACTTTATTTGCCTAAAATTTTTCCATTCCAACTAAGAAAATTATTCTTCCTTCATCACATATTTCCTCTCTCCCGCCCATAATTTCCTCACTCGTGATCATTCAGAACATTGATTTTTCTTGAAGATTAGGTCTTTAATTTTACATCGAGTGTCATTTTAATCTTTCTAACCTTCTATTTGCTCACAAGTTTGTACTGATTCTCCTTTTCATTTTAGTTATACAAATCAGTTACTATAAGTATATAGTTAACTTTGTTCATCCAGTTCCAGTCCATTCATCTGTTTATTAGAAGCGGGTAAACAAAAATCCTTGTTCAATATATTTATGCAATTTTGTTTTTAATGTGTTGTGGTTGTACATGTTATACATAAGTTACCTATGAAGGATTTATACATTAGAATTGGTATGTTTTATTATTCTTCCATTGGTTATTGGGTTTACAGTGGATATAATATTCTCTGGTGATACAGACATGAAATTTTGAATATTACTATTCCATGCATGTTTGATGAAGCTACTCTTCATTAAAAAGGTTATATGAAAGTGAAAATGTTGTGGTTAGCCACAGTATCATGATTGGATCATGTATAAATTTATATGTCTATCCACATAATTTGGGTGGTGATATTTTTAAACTGATCGTTTGTGTTAAAATCTGTTAGTTGTATTTCTTCACCACTGGTTATGTGGTATACAGTGGTTCCATTATTTATGGGGAAATGGATGAAAACATTTTGAATAATAACACCAAATATATGTATGAGGAAGCTATTTTTGCTTAAAGTTAGAAATATTATTTGCAATCTGAAAATGTACCGATAACCAGGCTATATAATTATATCTATATACAAACACGTCTATTTAGAGGGAATTATATAAATTAATTAGCAGCTGACTAGTGTATGCAAGTGAAGATGGTAAGCATGTAATCCATGTTCATGAAGTTTTAACAGTGGATGCAATGGTGCGTAGACAAAGGTAAAAGAGATAACTATGTATGCTATAAAAATAACTACGCACCGACGACAAAAAAGGCATTCGTGGGGCGTTGGTAATAGCTCTTCCAACGTCATTAAAGGCGTCGATATAAATATTATCAGAAAATTCTTCTGATGCCTTAAAGGCGTCTTACATAGGGTACTTATAAACGCCACATCGACGCCAAGTCAATGCCCAATTCCTGACGTCTTTGCGATGCCTTGCTGACTTCTTGGTAAATTGTTAAAATTGGATCTATCGATGTCATATCGACACCCTATGGATGCCCTACCAACACTTAACTAAAATGCAAAAAAAGGATTTTTGATGCCATACCAATGTCTTTGACGAAACATTTTTGCAGCATTTGTCACCTCAATCACAAATTCAAATATATATTATATATAATCACATCTGTATAACATACTAATATCACAAATTCATATATTATACTAAACCACCAAACCATATTATCCGACATCATAATATGACAAATTTATATTGTGACGATAGCCCTACATAACCGGTACCCAATATACCTGAAGAATGCACTGTAAAAGTACCCGATTGAAGTAGGATGATTACCAAAAGTGAAATAACTAAAACTCTAGTCATAACATGTCATATATCTCACAGTGCATCGAATAAAATATAATACCAAAATAGATGTAAAACATGTGAGACAGATAGGTATTACTAAACAAACTAAAACAAATATCAGAGTGCAAGGTCCACAATAGTCATACAAAACAAGTGGAGTAGGGTTTATACTTCATCAAAATAAACTTAAGGGAAATTTGTCTCAAAATATGGTAAAGCACTACAGAAGCTCCATAGTGCTGTAAAATGGAATAAGCAACAACTCTAGTTATAAATTAATAGCACCATCCTCCTGATCATCCTCTAAACAACTCCATGCACTTAGGGCTGTCAATGGATACCCGAAAAATCTGAAATCTGTCTGCATTTGAAAAGCGAATAAATATCCGATATCCGAAAAAACAGATGCAGATACGATGATATCCGCATCCGAAAATTATCCGTCCGGTTTATGTCAAAATTATAGTTCAAATTATGTGCATTTTGGTGTAGTGAAAGATATCCATTTATTATTTTTTTAAGTTAGTAGTTTATATTATATGCGCATAATGCTTATTAACTGCTTGAAACTATTTATTATCATATTTGTTAATTTTTAACACTTTTATAATCAATGGGATTGAAAAATATTTATGTTAAACTAAAATTTTCCTTTTACAGTTTTTGATTTATTGGTCGTTAACGGATAGGATAATTATTCGTCCGTCCGTATCCGTGGATGCGGATATTCGAAAATGATTTCGGATGTAGATGTGGATATAGCACTATCCGCATTCGAAAACCTCTGTTGATAGGCCTACATGTGCTACTCACAAACCTGTTATGTAGTCAACTCATTTGAGAGCACACTAGATAATAAGTAGAAAAGCATAAAATGTCGAGTCAGACAACAGTTTGATGTGAGCGATAACATATCAAAATAATATGAAAACCAATATAGTAAAGGACATAGGGTATAGATCATCATACCTGACCCGTCCCCGCTTCTAAAGAGTTAGCACATAACGCTATATTACTATCATCGTCATAGAGGAATAATACACGAGTATATTATGGGCGCCATGGTACCTATCTCAAGAATAGCAACATCACACGATATCTAACAATCATGATAAGAAAAAAGTGAACACGTAATGACAACCATTCTTGAGCTCTCGTATCGCCGTGTCTATCCCTAAACTTTTACCTCGTCATGCATCGTTGTGACCATCCCCAAGGTCTCCCTTCACTGTGATTATCACCGAAGCCTCGCTCCATCACGACCATTCCCAAAGTCTCACTTCACCATGGTTCTTTACGGAGTCCCACTCCATTTTAGCTTTCTCAATGTCCCCCTTCATCATGACCTTCTCAAGGTATTCCTGTAGTCTCACTTCACTACGATCATTTCCGAAGCCTCACCCCAACATGATCATTTCTGGAGTCTATCTCCATTATGACTTTCTCAAAGTCCTTCATCATGACCTTTTCAAGGTATCTTGGACACATGATAACTCACTCTACGACCTCTCAGACCGACGACGTCTCATGCTGCAATTGGATCCGGCGTTCTTTCGGATACCTATCTCATAGATACTACCCTTTCAGAGCAAGCTTGACCATCTTACGATCAAGGTTACACAGGTGAGCGTCCTCACATAACCCTGCACCTAGGAACAACCATCCTATCTAGAGTTATCAATGATCCCTTCAGCAACTGACTCGTTCTGGGACATCTCATGCCCACTACATCAGTTCTCCATGTCGAATGTGCTTCCCCGGATTACCATAGCTCTATTCATTCACTTCCCACATGAAGTACTTGATCAAACGTCTCGCATCATTGGACTTTTAAAGGTATCTATAAGTCTATTTCATGTCATATAGTTGCCTCATAATAGTTCTAGAATCATAACATCGAAGCGTCATGCCTTTATCTCATCGTTTATCGTTAATCTGCATCACTTATAACCATCAAAAACAAACATTGAACGATCGAATGAACACACATACATGAACATCAGAACAACACGTGCACATTCCTCAAACTTCAACTTGTTTATCCATAGTCCAAAGTGGTAGGTACCGACATCACAGTGATCGGTACCAAGTCCTTCGACCTTCCTTATAACTTCAACAAGTTAAATTCCTCCCACTTTTTGCATCCACGCACTTGTCCCGAAGCTAACCCGAAGTCAAATCGACCCAAACCATAACAAACCACCAGAAAACTCAGAGCAAAAGTGCTCGGACCGACCAGTCTCCACCTTTGGAATTTGCTATGTGTGGTTTCTACTTTCATTAGTTGATTTGTTCCTGTCCCGAAGTAACCCTTGGAATTTTCCAAAGCACCTTAATGTCGGTATCGAGATTTGATTACTTAGCCAATTTTTCTTCCATTTCCATCTTTTGGCAATCTTCCTCCTTGACCCGAAGCGCATAGACCAAAAACTTGAAGCTTTGCCCATTTGACCCGAAATACACCACCCCCGAGTTGATTTTATCTCACTACCATGTGATTTTGGACTATCAAAACAACTTCAAACAACTCGAAGTCTTATGAGTAGGCTCCCCGCACCTTTTGGTACAACATATCCAAATTTTGTCGCATTTTGGCAATTTTAATGTCATTTGCACCAAACAACGTAACACTTTTCTAACCATGCAAAACCACTAGCAAACACATTAAAGTAATCTATATAACTACCAAACATCATCATACAACATCTAAGAAATCGATACAATTCATCCAAATAAGATTTACCTACTTAAATCGTCCCAAATCTGATTTTATATAAAATAGCAATTGTGGTTGGTAAATAGTATAAATCATGTTAAAATACAAATCTGTCATTTTAAACTATGTTCTAGTTTGTTATTTATATTAGATCTAAGTTCTCAACCATTTTAACTTTGATAGTCATACCAAAAATCACATTTTTACTATATAAGTAAGCATAGTATAATAAGAGATGTAGAATCATTCATCTTGGATAAAAACGCACAAATTCTTAAGAAAATCTAATATGGAATAGTAACTATATAAATCTCAAAACTCCCAAATGGTAGATCTCTTATCTTCTTACATTAATCTCTACTATATCCATTAATTACACTAATAAGATTGGAGAAATAATGGTTTTTAGCTCTAGTTTGGAGTAATGGAGGTTAAGCGGTGATTAAAGAAGAAGGGAAATGATTAATAACGGTTGGGAAGGAGAGATATTAACCCTAATGTGACGATCCGTTTCTTCGACTTCTAGAAATCGACGCTAATACATCCTCGATATTCACGTGCCGTAAATCCAAGTGCCGGAGAAGTGGATTCTCAAGGGTAAGAAAGAAAAATAAGACAGAACAAAATCTCATATATGTTATTTCAACATAATCTTTACAGCGGAAATTAAAATACATTTTTAGAGTTAAACATGGACAATTATTCTAAACTAAACAAGTTTGGTGGAAACAATCTTCAGAAAAATCTTCTACTCCATGTTTTGAGCTCCATGTAGCTTTCTTCTAAACTAAACATGACTACTAGGCTGCTTAGGAAAATTAGGGTATCCAGAGTTTAAGGAAAAGCGAAAATAAACTCCGGGTCAGCCATGGGACTGGTGTGAGAACTCAAAATACGTGTTTTGAAAACAAAAAGGTATCTCATATGACCACGCCGCACATAAACACGGAACGAGTTTTTACCTTATGATAACTAAAGCATTTTTATGTAAAAATAATGGATATTATTTTTAATGACATATGTTTGAAAACATTTGCAAGTAAACTTACTACTCTTAGCCGAAATTGTTACCATTATTAAATTCTAGCAAACTAGGCTCTATAAACAAAATTGCAAGCACTTATTAGAGAATGGATTCCATACAAATGACCAGGTGAAGGGACTACCTTCCGGCAGTACATCTCTAGAGGAATGTACTGAGGTCAACAAAACATTTTCACCTCTACCCTACACAAGACCGGCCTACCTTTCTCACTAGATACTACCGGATATGTCATCACCCTGGTCGTTATCGACCTATTCGAGGATCCTCGTAGCATTCATCCACATTAATTTAAACCCGAACGTCATAGCAGGTAGAAATATATCTAGAAAGGGATGATCGTACCCTAATGGTTGCAAACCACATAGCCTTGTTGCATCTACCCTGTTTCGGCCATTTCCGGGCGCGAGGCTTGAGGTAGCAATTACCTTTTACTTTGCACATCATCTTCCTTTGAATGCCACACTGCGATTCCATTGATCACTATTGACTTCCACAAACATACAACCTTCGAGCTCATATGTATCAGAGAAGGGTGTTAAGCTAAAAGAAATTGCCTTCTCCACCACCAAACAGATGTACGTTTATAAAAGTCAACGATGAAATCTCAAGAATGCATTGTCAGGCATCCATCCATACAAGTTCATTTTAGGACTGAACGAAACCAAAGGCACTCTCCTACTACCATTAGTAGCAAGTAGTCCTTGCAACCCAAAGAGTTTCAGAAATGAAGGGACCACTGCAACTTTAGCATTTGGGAGCTAACCAGAATTATCAACAAGCAGTCCTTTTATCCTGAAAATCCCTGGTCTTCATTCTTTATTCACTCTATCAGGACTTTACCTTTCGAACGCATGCATTTGTTCGAAGTGGTTTATGGATAGAAATTACCCCAGATCCGACCCCGGTTCCTTCGAACCAATCATTGATAAAAAGAGGTTTTGTGAGTAGGAAATCGTTCTTTAATTGATTAAGTTCTTTTTATCAAAAATTTCTTTAAGAGATATACAACTTTTAAAACACTTCTTTCTGGTAAATACAGAATCATTAAACCTCTCTTATCAAATCCTCTATTTCTTAAAACCCTTTTCAAATTTGGAATAATTTGAAATCATTTCCTTTATACTTAGGGAGATATTCCCAAAATCATTTCATTTAAACCTTAACAAAGATTTCTTAATTCAAAACTCATTCTTTTGATTTAGTTGAAACAATGTTATCTAGGATGTTAATTCAAAACCAGTAAATATTAAGTGAGAAGAATCTATAGAAATCATTTAATTCTACTCAATATCAATTCCCGTATTCAACAAATACTATGGGAGGAATAATGGTGAAATCACCTTTTAAATTCCACGAATAGTACGAGTTCCCTCTTCGGGCTTTAACACCGAGTACAAGAAGATCATCTCTATAAAATCCAAGCTGTTTTAATCCTGGAAAATATCTTTCTTTAGCCTTTGGAAAATTTCAATCCGAGTAAATCAAATTTACTATCCCCTCCATTGGGCCAGTCCGGATAGTCAGGGAGACTCGGATATTCCAGGAGACCGGGAAACTGGTTTTCCAAATCCAAGCCTAGACACTATCTCTTTAACACCCATAAGGCGGTCAAGTTATTTGATCAACTCTAAATCATTTAAACATTTTAATCATTTCATAAATCCTTCAAATTTTCCTTAAAACACTTTATTAATCGTTTTAAAGCATTTATAAAATAATTGGAAAAGAGTGGTTAAGTTTAAAACTATATTTCAAAAGTTATAGAAAAGTGCTGCGGAAAGTGCTCTTTTAAGCTATATTGATCAAAATGACTTTTTATTATTTGAAAATTCACTTTTATTACTCAAATCACTTTAAAACATTTGTAAGATTTATTCCACATTTTTAAACAGTTTAAAACATCATTTACAAAGAAATCCAGTTTTTGATTCCAAACTCCAAATTTGGGATTTTTCCAAAACTTGTTTTACTCATATTTTAAAATCTACTTATCGAGATCTCGATTTTCTTTCTTCGTTGGAAAAATATGGATATAAAATAGTTTGTAAAATTCTTATCTCGAAGAATTCCCAGCGGTATTCCAACTTTTACATTTGTTTGACTTTTATAGCGTGAAATCGCTAACTACCGTTACGCGACGCGCTTATTTTTAACTAAAATTTCCATTTCTTTTCATACTTCGCCAAAACACTTCTAAATGTTCATAAAACACTTCAAATACATTTTAAACCATTTTTAAGAGGTTTAACAATTCCATATACACTATTTCATTAATTCAAGGAAAGTGATTTCCTTTGTGTTTATCGATGTGTGTATTCTTGACTTGCATATAATTTCAACATTCATATGAAAACAACAAAACTTGATGATCAAAGCATATTAAACATCCATTTGCAAATATCATATCATCATCCAAAATAAAATATATTAGTTATGATTTCTCACCTTCATTTCCACTCGAACTAGTTTTAAAACGGCTATAGATCCGCTATCTCGAAATGAAACTCCACAAAATAAAGCTTGGATCCTTGAAATGGCTTCGCCTAGCCTTGTTTCTCAGGGCCTAGGTTGGGAAGGGAGTGGAGCCCATGACCAAGGGTGGTGGATGGTGGTGCCTTGGGTTTGGGAGGTGGAGAGATGAAGATTTGAGCTTGTTTTAAGGTTTTTAACTATATATAACTATATATTATAATTTAATTTCTTTTTGAAATAAATTTTGACATTATTTCTTTTAGGATGGAAGCTATTAAAGTGGAAGCAAAAGCTTAAAAATATAAAGAAGAAGATGAATGAAAATGAAGAGAAGATGGTAGGGTACTTATAGGAAAAAGGAGGAGTATAAAAGAAGACATGTACACATCACTTTTATCACTATTTCAAGGCTTCTCCAACACACTTCCCTTCTTCACAATGCACGGCCAAAGCCTCCCCCTATTTGCACATCACTTCCATCATGTCATGTATACATATGTTGACTTAATTTATGCTTAAGGAGTAAGAAATCTTTAAAATATATTATACATTTTATATTATATTTCTTATTCTTAATTATATTTACATATGTATGTTTATATGCATGTTATCATGTGTATGTAACATATATATGTATGTATATGTAGGTGTATAACACTTTGAACGTCTTTGAACAACTTTTGTTTGTTAAATCGTTGAAATCCAAAGAACCGATTATCAGTCATATCTTCACTTATGCTCCAACGTACGTATATTTGTAAACAAAATTCAAAAAGAAATTTCTTATTATTTTAAACTAATTAAATGATTACATTTGAATTATGAAACCATATAAACTCATATTAAATATTAGTTACAAAAATTGCAATTGTACCGATAAACCGATATCAATTTTTTTTTTCAATTTAAATATATCCCTTTATAAAACTATTATAAATGATTCATTATCACTATAAAACTATTTAAAATGAATTATTCTAATTTAAAATAATTATTAAATCATTAAATCTCAATTTAAATTAAATAAATCAATGATTTAAATTCAATGTTATCTTATCGATAAAATTTTTGAGGAAACTATTCTTATAAATATTTATTCAAAATAAATTTACTACTACTTATTATCACCTGAAACGATATTATCTACATTATCATCTTTCATTTAAAAATAAATTCAATTGATCAAAGTGATAAATTGGTGGGTCCTTACAGACTCCCCCTCTTAAAAGAATTCCGTCCCCGAAATTACCCAAAACAGAAACCCAAAGGTTTGCCCAAAAAATATTTATTTTTAACTCATTTCTGTATGATGTATATAGATCATCTGTACACAATATCTAATTTGTTCTTCTATTAGAATTCACAACTTTACTTCCAAACTAGTATTGATCCCCCGATCCTTTAGTGCGGACTCTGACCAGGCTTTCTGATATGAACTTTAGTTCACCTTTCATAGCTCTCAACTATGATAGAAACTCAAGCATCCAACCATAAACCCTCATCAATGTTTGTCGTCAAGAATCGAGTGATAAATCCTTTTTCGGATAAGTGTCAAGACATGTCAAAGTTCTGTACTCGAATTTTAGATTAAATCATGCGACGGAACAATCCACATACTTCATATGTTTTTATTAACCTTTCAAAAAAAATTATGAAAACATTTCATAAAACTTTCATCTTTTATCTTTTATTCAAACTTTTATAAAGACGCTTCTTTATAGATAACCATTTTACATTTTTATTTCCATATCTTTTTATTTAAAACACATTTCTTTCCAAAAGGTACATTTCTAAACATATCTTAGTGGTTTCTGGAAAACTCATTTTCAAAATAATTCGTTGAATTGATAAATCACCATAAAACTTCCTTTTAACTAATATCAAATGTGAAAACATTCTTTGTTTAGTTAAAACTTTCTTTATCAATTAACACTCCTTTATCAATTAAACTTCCTTTATATATATATTCTCTTTACCTTTACAGTTTCAATATATAAAAGTATTCATATACTTATTCAGTTGCTTTAAGTATATCATAATTTACTTAACACGTTTTACTTACTTTAAAATGTAATTGAAGAGATTAAAACAACTACCATCAAAACATCGTTAAAATGAACTTCTCTTTTCTTTTATGATTTGAGCTCATAACATTTTCTATCTATATATAAATGACTCTATTACTCGTTATTATCTTTTAAAATACCTTTATTATAGATCTAAATATATTCATAAGATTTCTTCT
Source organism: Allium fistulosum (assembly GCA_030737815.1). Taxonomy (NCBI): domain Eukaryota; kingdom Viridiplantae; phylum Streptophyta; class Magnoliopsida; order Asparagales; family Amaryllidaceae; genus Allium; species Allium fistulosum. Next base: position 342,158,965 of record CM060903.1, on the reverse strand, counting down.
AAAGTGTCATTCAAGGGTTTATAAACAAATGTTGCTAAAACTTCGTTTACTACAAACCTAAAACCATTCATTATTAACTTTAAATATTTATTTTAAGAGTGGTACAAATGCAAAGTTGGGACAGTCATCATATTATAAATCTTCGTACTCTTACATCATTTAAACCTTTCAACACTAGGGTCCAAAAAAAGATTCCCCTCCTTAAACTATTACAACTCAAAATATTACATCAAAACAAACACCCCACTCATACACACTCAACTCCTTAGATTCTATTTCTACTCTTCTGAGTCCGAAGATAAAGGTGGACTCCAACATCCCAAATCAATCATCACCTCCCCTTCTCCCTCTTCTTCACTATCCAACTCATCATCAACCTCGTTATCGTCTTCCTCTTGTGCCTCTTCAATTCCCTGGGGTAACCATGGCCGAATCCATAGGACATGTCCCAAGCCTACAGGCATTCCCAGTATGATTCCTCCTTCTTCCAACTCCTCTAATCTTTGCACATTTTCTTCCCATGGATTTTCAAATTCTTCGACTCCCTCCTCTTCTTCTTCTACCGTCTCCTCATTATTGCTTTCTATTGCATCCCAGTTTATGTATGAACTGGATGATGCCTCCTGCAATATAACATTCTCCTCGCTCATATTCCATATCACATTGCTGCACTCTCTTGATATGATAGCCTTCAGGTCTTCCATTTGCTCAGATTCCTCCTCCATTGGTTCTACCACCTCTTCAACAGGTTCTGATTCCTCTTCCGTTGGTTCATCCTCCTCTATGGGTTCCAAGATGGATCTAGCGGGATTCGCTACCCAATTTCCCTCTAAGGCTAGCCCGGGTTCGTCATCGTTGGAGATTATAATAATTTCTGGAGCTGAGGTTGGTATAAGCATTCCGGCAAAAGGGTAACCATTTTCATCCCTACGAGTATACAGGGCATATTCTTCCCTAATCGGAGATCCAACATTGTTAGGCGGATGTTCTGGCTATTCCTCTTCGTCGCTAGAGACAACTATAAGGCTATTCTTCTTGCCCCAATTTGCTCTAGATGACCCCCATTTTGCATAGCTTCTCCCATATGGTTTGTACAAGGAAAATAATTATTCTTTTAGACACAAGTAGTAGGTAACTTCTAGCGTATTCTTAGGTAGAGTGGTTTGGTCAATACTAAGAAAGTGTTTCAGAATTTATTTCTAAAGATATTCTTTTAAAATTCTTTGTACAATGTTTATTTATTTCAAAAATTATTTGGAAATTTTTACCAAAATATTCTTTTATTTTCAAATACATATATATTTTTAGGTAAAATGATTTTATATAAAATCGAATTCTTTTGTATATTTTATTAACAAATACGCATTTATACACATACACACACACACACTCAAACTCATTCTAGGGTGTTCCTAATCATATCTATAATGAGTTACTCATCCTAGGGTATTACTATTCTCCTATCAGGCTTAGGTGTTTGCTCAACCTAAGCTCTGATACCATATATGAGGATCCATTTCTTCGACTTCCAAAAATCGACACTAATACATCCTCGGTATTCACGTGCCGTAAATCCAAGTGTCGGAGAAGTAGATTCTCAAGGGTAAGAACGAAAAATAAGATAGAACATAATCTCACATATTCTTTTTCAACATAATCTTTACAACAGAAATTAAAATACATTTATCAAAGTTAAACATGGACAGTTATAAATTCTTGTCCTTACAATGCAGAATGCTATACTACACAAGTGTGGTGGAAACAATCTTTAGAAAAATCTTCTACTCCATGCTTTGAGCTCCATCCACCTTTCTTCTAAACTAAACCTGACTACTAGGCTGCCCGGGAAAATTAGGGCACCCAGAGTTTAAGGAAAAGGGAAAATAAACTCCGGATCAGTCATGGGACTGGTGTGAGAACTCATAATACGTGTTTTGAAAACAAAAGGGTATCTCATAAGACCACGCCACACATAAACACAGAATGGGTTTTTACCTTATGATAACCAAAGCATTTTTATGTAAAAATAATGGATATTTTTTTAATGACATATCTTTGAATACATTTGCAGGTAAACTTATTAATCTTAGCCGATATAGTTACCATTATTAAATTCCAGCATACTAGGCTCTACAAACAAAATGGCAGACACTTATTGGAGAATGGATTCCATACAAATGACCAGGTGAAGGGACTGCCTTCCGGTAGTATATCTCTAAAGGAATGTACCGAGGTCAACATAACATCTGGACCTCTACCAACACAAGACCGACCTGCCTTTCTCACTAGATAGCACCGAATATGTCATCACCCCGGTCATTACCGACCTATCCGAGGATCCTCGTAGCATACACCCACATTAATTTAAACCCGAACGTCATAGCAGGTAGAAATAGATCTAGAAGGGGATGATCATACCCTAATGGTTGTGAATCACATAGCCTTGCCGCATCTACCTTGGTTCAGCCATTTTCAGGTATGAAGATTGAGGTAGTGATTACCTTTTACTTTGCACATCTTCTTCCTTTGAATGCCAAACTGCCATTCCATCGATCACTATTGACTTCCACAAACATACAACCTCGGAGCTCATACTTCTCAGAGAATGGTGTTAAACCAAATAGATGTACGTTTATAAAAGTCAACGATGAATCAAGAATGCAATGTCAGACGTCCGTCCATACAAGTTCGTTCTGGGACTGAATGAAACCGAAGGCACTCTCCTACTACCATTAGTACCGAGTAGTCCTTACAACCCAAAGAGTTTCAGAAATGAAGGGACCACTGTTACTTTAGTATTTGGGAGCTAATCAAAATTATCAACTAGCTGTCCTTTCACCCCGAAAATCCCTGGTCTTCATTCTTTGTTCTCTCTATCAGGACTTTACCTTTCGAATGCATACATTGGTTCGATGTGGTTTTCAGATAGGAATTACCTCAGATCTGACCCCGGTTCCTTCGAACCAATCATCGATAAAAAGATCTTTTGTGAGTAGGAAATCATTCTTTAATTGATTAAGTTCTTGTTATGAAAATCTATTTTAGAGATATACACTTTTAAAACACTTCTTTCCGGTAAATACAGAGTCATTAAACCTCTCTTATCAAATCCTCTATTTCTTAAAACCCTTTTCAAACTCGGAATAATTCGAAATCATTTCCTTCATACTTAAGGAGATATTCCCAAAATTATTTCATTTAAATCTTAACAAAGATTTATTAATTCAAAACTCATGCTTTTGATTTAGTTGAAACCATGTTATCTAGGATGTTAATTCAAAACCAGTATATATTAAGTGAGTAGAATCTATAGAATTCATCTAATTCTACTCAATATCAATTTCCATATTAAGAAAATACTACGGGTGGAATAATGGTGAAATCGCCTTTTAGATTTCATGTCCCTCTTCGGGCTTTAACAACAAGTACAAGAAGATCATCACTATAAAATCCAAGTTGTTTAAATCCGGGAAAATATATTGCTTTATCCTTTGGAAAATTTCGATCCGAGTAAATCAAATTTAATATCCCCTCCATCGGGCTAGTCTGGATAGCCAGTGAGAGCAGGAAAATGGTTTTCCAAACCCAAGCCTAGACACTATCTCTCTAACACCCATAAGGCGATCAAGTTATTTGATCGACTCTAAACCTTTTAAACATTTTAATCATTTCATAAATCCTTCAAATTTTCTTTGAAACACTTTATTAATCATTTAAAAACATTTATAAAATAATTGGAAAAGAGTGGTTAGGTTTAATACTATATTTCAAAAGTTATAGAAAAGTGCTGCGAAAAAAGTGTTGCGGAAAGTGCTCTTTTAAGCTATATTGATCAAAACGACTTTTTATTATTTGAAAATTCACTTTTATTACTCAAATCACTTTTAAAAGATTTATACGATTTAGTCCACATTTTTAAACAATTTAAAACATCATTTACAAAGAAATCCAGTTTTGGATTCGAAACTGCAAATTCGGGATTTTTCCAAAACTTGTTTCTCATATTTCAAAATCTACTTATCGGAATCTCGATTTTCTTTCTTCGTTGAACTATGGATATAAAATAGTTCAAAATATTCTTACCTCAAAAAATTCCAAGCTATATTCCAACTTTTACATTTGTTTGACTTTTATAGCGCGAAATCGCAAACTACCATTATGCGGCGCATTTATTTTTAACTAAATTTTCCATTTCTTTTCAAACTTCACCAAAACACTTCTAAATGTTCGTAAAACACTTCAAATATATTTTAAACCATTTTTAAGTGGTTTAACAATTCAATATACACCATTTCATCAATTCAAGGAAAGTGATTTCCTTTGTGTTTATCGACGTATATATTCGTGACTTGCATATAATTTCAACATTCATATGAAAACAACCAAACTTGATGATCAAAGCATATTAAAAATCCATTTTCAAACATCATATCATCATCCAA